>CM031243.1:512209721-513409721 GCA_018340775.1 Taxus wallichiana var. yunnanensis | reverse complement strand
GTCAAACGTAATATTTTACAAACGGTGGCTCTTGGCGCCAAACCAATTTTGTGCAAACACATCCCAGTGGCCTGTAAATGCTTTTGTAGAGCTTTTTTTTGTGGTGTCGATGAGTTTTGCTTCTTGGATACTTCATTCGGATGTAGTCCCTTAAGAGCCCGAAGACCAAAAAATTATAACTTCGACGGGTGATATCTCAATCTTCGTGGCACCTAGAGACCTCTCATTTTGATCCTACACCTCCACATCGTCAAGGCCCTATAGATAATCCTATCTCATTTTTCTCCATATCCTTTCATTCTCTCGGTGTTCTATTGTTTGTAAAAGTGTAAAATAGTGTAGTTTGAGTCAGTGTAAGGTTGTCAAATGCAATATTTTGTAAATAGTGGCTCTTGCTCCAAACCGATTGCACTAAAACATTTGGGTGGCTTGGTAAAAACTTTTTAGAGGATTTTTTTTGGTTTGATGGATCCATTTTCTTGGGATACTTCATCTGGATGTAGTCCCTTAAGAGCCCGAGACCAAAAAATGTTATAACTTCGACGAGTGATATCTCGGTCTCCATGGCACCTAGAGACCTCTCATTTGATCCTACACCTCTTTTTCGACCCTCTACAAATCCTATCTCATTTTTATCCATATCCTTTTGGTTATCTCGGTGTTCTATTTTTACAAAAGCACAAAATTGTGTAGTTTGAGTCAGTGTAAGGTTGTCAAATGTAATATTTTGCAAACGGTGGCTCTTGGCACCAAACGAATCGAAGTTTTCCAACACATCCGATGGCTAGTAAAAAACTTTGAGGATTCATTTTTGTGTTGCGATGGTGTCGTTGCTTCCGGATACTTCATCCGATGTAGTCCCTTAAGAGCCCAGAGACCAAAAAGAGCATTTTGTCCTTGAAACTATTAAGCAACAACATTGACTCCTTCCTACATCATTAAGGATGATTAGAAGGTGATTTTTGATAATATGAATGCATGAACCAACGAATGGACTGAAATTTTTAGTTATCACTCTCTCTCTCTCTCTCACACACTCACTCTCTCTCTCACATATCTCCTGTGGGTCTCTCACTCTCGTATCTCATATGTACCCACATAGTCAATATTTCCAATAGGCTCCGAAGGGTCAAGAGAGATGAAAAGGACTTCATTTGGTTGACTTACTATTTGGGGGATTTCTTGTTTCTCTTCATGGGTCTTTTATTCTTTAGTCAATTTGTAACTACCTTCAATTGAACAAACACCCAAGTAATTTCACTATATTGCAAACCAATAAGTACATGGAGATGGATTTCCATGTGGGGGAGAAATACCAAGTCTTGAAAAATTCAAGGAGACTCTAGGCTCTGTGCTAAATTGTTGACTACAAGAAGGACATAACACCATTCATTGCTAAAGAAATGAAGATTGGAAATCAATAATAAATATTCCCTTTCAAGTTGGTGTTGTAATGAATATCCAAATAGGGTGTCATATAGATATGTTTTAATGTATTTTACTTGTTAAGTTTGGATTTTATTCCTATTATTGAAGGTGACACATAGTTGTGGTGTTAGAAACTTGAACAAGTATATCATAAAATGTGAATATCTCCTATTCTCGATAAGCTTATGTGAATAATTATTTGTATGGCCTGAAAATAATGCCCTATCATTTGAATTGAATAAGGTCACATCAAGGAGATTGCAACAAGGTAAACACACTACCATGTTGTGTGAACAGTTGAATTTAGAATATCCTATCTTCATCCACCACATGTAAAGAGAAACAAAGACACCGATTACATGAAGCATATATATGTGTGTGACAAAGCAAAAAATATGATTATGATTACATATCAAGAATTTCCATTATTATGCAATCTTCCAAAGCACAAGATTTATTATTCACCACACCAATAGTGAACTTCATATATATATGACAATAAGGTCACAAAAAAGACATTCAAGGAGATTGAATAAGAGTCACAACAAAGACATGATTGTGCATAAAGCATATAAAGAGAAACAAAGACATGATTACATGAAGCATATATATGAAATTACAAAGACATTTCATATGTGTGAAAAGTGAAACAAAGATGATTATATGTCATGTCATATCATCTTCAAACACAAGATGATTATTATGTCATATCAAAGATGATTGATGTCATAATGAAATGGACATTGTTATGTGTCAAACTTCTATCTTCATCCACCATGTAAAGAGAAACAAATATATTATGAAACATATATATGTGTGTGTGTGTCTCTAGAAAGAGTGCAACAAAGATGCATCATGTCATGTCATCATGTCATTATCATCATATTTAATGAAATCATGTCATTTATCACATCATCATACTTCATCAAGTCACACGTATATACAAAAATGTCACACATCATCAAATATGATCATATGTCAAATATCAATACAGAAAAATATCAACACATGAGATCACAAGAACATCATAAAAATTATATCATAGTGGTCCGAGAACAAAATCCACATATATATAATATATCTAGTACACACGGAATACATGCACATGCATTTCGAGCCAGTGCCACATCTCTAAAAATATAAGAATAATGTATCAAACTAAGTGTGCCATATATATAGGACCACACGGTCACATAATATTGTATACACATCTCCATGGAATGTCCAACACAAGATCATATATATCAAGCCATATATAGGCATACAAAAATGTATGTATCACATGTCCAAATGGCATATATATCTATACATCCTATGAAGAATCATGAAACATCCTCCCTCTCTTGGCCTGCTAGTAGAAGCATGTCCACGGCCTTATGGATGTAGTGGAGGGAGATGGCACTACAGATTTCATCTGTGTGGTCCTAGGCATAAAGCTCACCTGCAACTTAGCCTCACATTCATAAACATCAAGTTTTTAACACCAAATTTTTAAGAAGTGGATATATTGAAAATACATTCATAATTTAGAAACTTATAAATTTTAATGCATGTGAAATATTACCACAATCTCATGATCCCTATCAATTTTTCATTGATGCTCTACAGGGTCAAGGGTAGACACTCCCTGACTCATATCAAAGACTACATACAAATAAATAGTTCAAATTAAATATTTCATGTACAATTTGATATTGTAGATTTAGTAAGAAAACATTCATCCAAAATTTAACAAATTTGAAAAATTGTACATGTGTCAGTGGATCTATAGACGCTATCACAACATCAATAGTAGCCTCCATATTCTACATAAAGGGAGGAGTATGTTCGGAAGTCATAAGTTGTACAAACAACATGTAGATCAACATTAATTGAAAATTTTCTAGAGAATGGTGTAAGGAACTAAGGCTCATGCATATATATTAAATTCTAGAACACGTATAGATATGTATGTTAATAATATTTAAACAATCTTGAACATTAACTAGTAAAATCTATGAAACTAACTTGGGTAAAAGTAACGTGAGGCATGTTAGTAGCCTCAGTTACCACAACAGATGATGTCCCACCTAGCTCCTTGACCAGGATCTTGTTATTTAAAATCAAAAAAATATTAGTTTTTACACAAGTATGATGTAATCAAGTATATATATTAAAATCTCAAATGAAATAAACTTTTCTATATATATTATTTATGTGACATTTACCTATGAAAGACCAGGACATTTGGCACAACACTTCCAAAAACATCTTCCATCATCAAATCTATAAAAAAGAGATCTTGTGACCCAACAAAGGATGTCTCACCCAGTATGCATACGGCACCACATGACCCGCAGTGGTGTGGTGTGCTAGAACTGACGCCTCCACCAACATCGCTAGATGTAATCTAGCTACTATGTTGGGCTAGAGTGTCAGTGAGAGACCTCAATGCATGCAGTGTGTCGATCTCCACAACCTCCTTCACTGTAGGAGGGATAATTGAAGGTTGTGGGGGTTTTTAGGCATGGGGCATCCTAGGTTGACCAATACAATACATGCATTTGGTCTAGTCTATGCAGAGCCACCTCCTCGACTGTAAAACCTAGAAAAAGTCAAAATAATTGGGGACCTCATTAAGCACAAACTCACAATACAATTTCTTCAAAAAATAAAGAGGAACCTCGTTGTTGTTGCATGGTGGATAATCAAAAACCATCCACCATCGGTCCCAAAAATTGTTTTAATCCGTCCATCATTGTGACACTAATGGATAGGGAACCGTTTACAATTAGTCACGAGGGGGCATTGGTTTTGGGGTCTCATAATAGTGCACAAATGTGGTCTTTTCCATTTTTGTCTTTCATAGCCGCATGTGATAATTTTTTTGCATACCAACACCTACAATCAGCTCTAAAAGTATTCCATATATCTATTTGGTTTGTTGCAGAGTCAACTTCACCAATCAATGTTTGAAGTGTGTTGGCTAAAGTCATGTGGCTTGGATTTGTGGAATGATTTTTCGATAGTGTCAATAAGGTTCTGAATGAAAATTTTATTTTCTTAGATTTTTGTAATGATATCACCTTGGGTTCCTAGTGGTTTTGTGGGGATGGTAGAGCCACATGAGGTGGAGGAGGGAGGGTTTTGAGGAAGTGGAGGAACATTTGGATGAATTGGAGGATTAGCATCTTGCTGAGCAACTGACAAAACAAAGAAATTTTATACATAAACAAAAGATTGAAAAACCCATGAAAACCACAAAAAAACCTAAAATGTAAGAAAATTGATTTAAAATGAGGGCTTACCTCTTCGTCTCGGTGGCATCGTGTAAATTATCGTGATCTAGAAGCAAAAATTACAATTTGGAAGGGTAATGCAAAGCACAAGTGTCAACAATGGAAAGAAAAATATGATTTGGAGAAAATGGTGGGGAAAATGAGTGTCACAAATTATTTATTTTTGTGTCATCGCCGTTCAAAACCATGATTTTGGTTTATAAACCGTGATCGCGGTTTCATGTTCGAAATTTCCCAAACCTAACAAAACAGATCACGATCGTGGTTCGTTAAATTTGGGATTGTTTGTGGTGTATAAACCAACTGTAAAAATATCAAGGAAACTAACTACTACGTATAGATCAAATCGATGAAAATTATGAAATGATAGTTATCAAATGTTGCCCACAAATTTATCCCAATGCATGAAGACAAAGTTGTGGCTGGAAAAGGGATACGAATCACAAATTTCAGCATTGCACCTAAAACTAGTTATGACCGTGGAGACTGTGATGTGATCTTACTCCTCAATGAATCCAACACCATAGAAAGCACTCTGCCACTTTCAATAGAATATAAATTCATTCCAAACACGACTATTAAGCAATTGTTAAACAATACAGAGCCATATGCAATTGGAACAATTGTTGCAATTGTAACCTCTGCTAAACAGATTGGCCTCCAACTTATCCTAGAAATTAAAGATGGGCCAACGGAAGAAGACACAACAAGGGTAAACTCCTAGTATTCCACAAACTTCATATTCTACATGCTCTTCATTGCATAATACTAAACATTTTCTTCTCTAATTGCAGCTATACCTATTTGGAACATTTGCACCTCTATTTACAGCAATAGAGGAACAACTACAAAAACAAAAACACATATTTTATCTGTTCAAAAATGTTGCAAGGCGTGGTGGAAATGATAATGACAAAGCCTTGAAGACTACTCAATCGACATTCATCACGCCCTTGAGGATGGAAAAAGCACTACAAGACTTAAAAGAAATGTTAAACACAACTATAGAGGTGAGTTCTATATCACAATAGTGATATTTATCTTTAAAGGAGGATTTCTTAAGAAATGAAGTTATACACTTTGAAATGCAATATCCTTATCATCATTCTTCAATAAAAATTTTAAGAATTGAAAGCATATATCCTTTTCATGATTGTTCAAAGAACATTATATTAAAAGAGTTTCCGTGTACCTGCGGTGTTAAGCTTGTTAACGTTTTTATGACCAACTATTTTAACGTACACTCTTTTTTTGGGTATTTTCTTTCAAATATTCTACCTCTACATTTGCTCATTTACAATTTCTCATCATGCAGGTGCAGGGTACATTGACTATCACCAACATCTACTCCATACCATTTGAGATCATTTGCAATAAATGTGGCTCGTCATTGGAAACCTTTCAATAAGTAAATATATAACTTCTATAATGCTACACTTTCCAACAAGAATGTACATACATCTTTAAACACCGACTAATTTACAACCTTAAATCAAGAAAAAAAAATCCAATGCATACTATTTGGTGATCCACTAAAAACTTACTTCATGAATTGACATAGGTTTCACATGAGGAATACATAAAAAAATAAGACTATCATCATTTACTTATTGGAAGGATTTCAAGCAACAAGAACATTCACTCAACCAAACAAATTCCATTATGGAGCTTCAATCGAAGACAACAACTAATGTAACTTTGTTATCCAAAATTCACCCCTGGGTAATTTTGATAACATACATCGAATATTCAAGTCCTGCACATTGATTGATTCAGCAAACATCATGTTTCTGGGTTCCCTCGAAATTTTTCTAACTCCCCGGCCAAGGAAGGAAGGAGCAAGCTCGAGAAAATGCGGAAAAATTGCACAGTAAGGTAAGTAGGTTGATCCAGAAAATTGTGAAAATCGACTAAATCCTAGTCCTCGCAATGAAAGAGGGACGTGTGGGACAGAAGACACGGATCGGGCTGAAAAGCCTCCAGCGCCCGCTAAGCATTTGGGACAATCGGGCCGAAGCACGCAGCGCGCGAGAAGCCGATCCGGCCAAAAGGAAGAAAACGACTAATCGGCCGAAAGCGACAGCCGGGACAAGAGTACGCGAAGGACCCGAACCGGCCGGTTTTCTTGAAATGAGAACAAACGGTCCGAAAGCAAATGGGACATTTGGGCCGCGAGTACGCGAACCGGCCGAACCGGCCGAAATGAGTCAAGGCACTAAACAAATGCCTGATGGGACGCGCGGGCCAAAAAGGTGTGAACCGGCCGAACCGGCGAAATGGGAACAAACAACCTGAAGCAATAGGACATTTGGGACAAATGGACGCGAACCGGTTGGTTCGGCCGCCTACTTTAAATGGGAAATTTCAGCACTGTGCCAAATGGGACAAAGGGACGCGTGGGACGCGGATCGCCGAAGGAGCCGAAAGCCAATCAATGCACGCCACGTGTCATCGGCCAAATGAGGGACAAGGAAGCCCATTTCGGTGGATCGGAGGTTTATGTCCCAAACGGTTTGGGACATCCGGGACATAAAGACGCGAAGGGCGCGAAAGAGCCGGCAGACCCGTCGACCAATCAAATCATGACACGTGTCACAAGGGAAAAGGTCAAAAAGTCAAAGGGCGAGTTTTCGAGCACTGATCCGAACCAATGAGATAGTGCCACGTGTCCCAGCTAGGGCCCACAAGGAAATTTCAAAAGAAAGCCCACCGAAAGGCAGAGGAGAGAGAATCACGCGACCAATCGTGAGCCTCGCCACGTGTCGTCCAGTGGCGAAGCGGAAAATATTTCAAAATCCGTTTTGTCTGCTCTGCGCCCTAAATCTTCGATCGTCATATCTTTTGATCTAGAGCTCGGATTTACACGCTCTTGATATCAACGGAAGGTCATGAAATTCTCTACATGATTCTCGGGATCAATCTTCCATTTTGGTGTAGTCCGAGAGAGAAAATTCAGAAACTTCTCTCGTGAGTAGTAATGGCCGAAGCGACGTTTCAACAACCGGGGCTTTAATGCGAATGGGTCGCATTCTTCTTCAGCACGGCCAGAAGTGACATTTCGGCCAAATTAATGCAAAATGGGTCGTATTCTCCTCCAAATCGGTCAAAGATGGCAGGGTATGGGTTGGTAAGGTATCCCATGCCGTTTTAATGCATCGCATTCAATGAGGAATGGGCTTGCACGCTTTTCCTACGTTTCGCTCCCTGGGCTCGACCCATGCAATGTAAAAAGCCAGATTTGGCTCATTTTAAAAAAGTTGTTCATCTTTTCTCGCTCTGCCTCCCTTATTTTCTTCTCTAGGGTTGAAAATGGAGTTCGAACCTCCTCCCTGCTCTGTAATGGCGTTTTTGCCTTTTACTAATGGAATGATGTTCTGTGCAAACTTCTGGAGCAACAAAACGTGTTTTGTGATGCATCTGTCCATCCTTGCTCGTTTTTGCTTGTTCTCTTCTTGCCTCTCTCTTCTACTTGCAGTATCTCATGCATGTTTGAATGTTCATTGCAGGCTTGAGCCGTGTGTTCATGGAGTTTTGGGACATTTTCTATGTGAAATCTATCCTTGGGCCTGTGATGCATCTGTCCATCCTTCCCATTGCTCACCTCTCTTTGTCCCATAGCAGTTTTGATATAGGTTCAACATTCTCCTTCTCTGGTGTATCACCATTTTAGTGTAGGCTTTTGTTCTTTTCCTTTCTCTCTCTCTCTCTCGTCTCCTCGCATGGTTAGATTAGGATTAGATTAGCTTGCTGCACTAGAATAGCTTGTGGCGGGTAGTTTAGGAGCAGAACTAGCCTTCTCTGGAGATTCCTCTCTCGCTTACACAAGTCCCACGCTGGAGAGAGGTTTCCATGTTGTGCAATCACACCGGGATGCCCGAGTAATCAACCTAGAAGCCTGATCTACATCCAGTGGGTGCTTTGTGATTTTACACTAACAACTCTTTCAACTACTCATTACGCCACAAGTTAGCTTCCTATATTCTTCTCCGATTTCAATTTCGACACTCATACTCATTCGGATGACTCCTTTCTCACTCTAGCTTAATCATAACAAAATGTGTAGAAGGTTCTCTCTTGCTTGGATATTTTTGTAAAGCGTCCCGCTCTAAAGTGTAGTTTTCCAAATCTTTGGGTTTCGCAAAGTCTCTTTCTTATGCCCGATTGGTTGGCCAAATATCCCTAAGCACTGGATTCAAGAGAGAGTGATTCCTCTTTCTAAGAATTCCCTTTACTTTTGACGAGATTCATCCACCCTTATGGCAATTTGTGGTTGAACGAGTTGATCGTAAAGTGTAGAATCGATCTCTCATCTATTATCTTTGGTCGGGAACTTCCAAGTTTACACTAAGATTCTTGTTGCCACTCGTATACTATACAACTTGTTAGTGTCCCTTTCGTGCTTCCTTTGAAAATTTGGCTAAGCCATGTTGGGGATTTTCTTTGGTCCAACCATAAGCGCAGATGGTTTTCATCGTGTTTCCTATGAGGTTTGTACTCTTCCTGGATCAGTGGTGGTATATGAGTTGTGGATGTCTATAGGCAGAGTATCTCTCTATGCGCGAAGTGGTTTGTTTGTTGTATTCAGTGGAAACCAAGCTTGGCAGATTTTGTTATGGCATCAGATCTCTTCAGGATCGCCATATGGTAAAAATGCTGGAAAATATAGGATTTCATACTGCATTAATTACTAAAGCTCCAATTAAAATACTTGGCACCTTTATGGTCAAAATAATTTGGAAAGCTTTTGAGATGGTCAAACCTTTCATGCGGTGGGTTGGTGATGGATTCTGAACTTGTCTCTCCTTCAATGAGCACAATCTTTGGTGGTCACCTATTTTTCTCCCGATGTTCTCCCATTTACTATATGCAAATTTCAATATCAAAGCCATACAGCTTAGCTCAGAATTCATTTCCACCATCTCGAGACCCGGTTTCCTCTCAGGATTAGATTCCTTGGCCAAATCTGAAATAGAAATACAACCTGGATAATTCTGATCTTCCTTCAATTTTGGTGATCTAGTCTTTTTCTCTCGATGTTATGTTGCACAAGTTACGCCTTCACCACCCAAGGCTTGGTGGAAATATCGGTGATGGAATGTGGACATTCATCTACTACACTACAATTCAGAGCTATCTACTCCTTGTTATCTCTTACTTTATCGTCTTTAGATAATCTCAATTCCAAATGGTCATTACATTCTTCTTCGTCACACTGGTTAAAGCATCTCCAACACGCTTGAACCCACTTTTTGACCCAAAGATCAATTTCTTTATTTGGTGTTTGATCTATCAGGGACTCCCATTAGGGGAAAGATTAAGTCATATTAGTATTCCTAATGTGGTCTACGCTTTTGTTTGCCTTGATTCTTTTAAACATGTCTTTTGGTTTTTCCTCCCACGCAACATGTTTGGCATTGGATTCATTCCCTTTTTTATCCTTTTCACACTGAGTTATTTGATTGGAAAGGTACTTTGTTTGGCAAACATTCTACTTGGCCTTCCTACATTGATTCTCTTTGGCATTTATTTCGTTATGTTATTCTATTTTGGCTCTTAAAAGTAAGGAATACAACCTTATTTCAGCATTGTACTCTTTCTACTAAGATAACCATTAATGACAAGGTGGCTATTTTATCTTTTGTTCATATGCAGATTATGGCACAGCTTAGAAGGAGGCAAAGGAATTTTCTCATCTCTAGCAGCTTACTTAATCACCGGGCAACACTCGCATGATGAGTAAGGTTCCTCCAGATGATGATGATTAGCACCCTCTCGCCACCCCATCCACCTCATAGACGCCGTGGTCGATCCCTTAGCCACTCCGAAGTGCTCACCTTCTCTGCGTTAGCTCACCCCGAGCCCTCCTCTTCGCCTGGATGGAACCCATCGGCACATGTTAAGGCAAAGTGGTTATCTCTTCCAACGGGGCTCTCCTCCTGAGGGGCTTCCAAGTTTGGTGGATCAACACCCCTAGTGGGGAATTATGATTCCACCGAATGTTTAGATGCTCGACCGTGATGGATGGCTACTCACTCCACCTCCTAACAAGTCACGCTCCTTGGCTTTTTTCCGCCTTGGGATGATCCACCTCCTCCTCTGGGTGTTGCATGGACCCTTGTGCTTGATTTTTTTCTTCTTGATGTAGTTTTGGTGCTCTCTCCTCTCTTTTTGGCCGCTATCTTTAGCCCTAAGTGGCATTTTTTTGTTCTCCCTCATGGCTTGTTTATGTCTACCCACATGGCATTCATTCCTTTTTTAAGGTTGTGAACTCGCCACCACCCTCTTACTATGTAACACTTTGTATTATTTTGTCCATAATTTAATATAAAGGTGGTTCCAATAGTAAATTTGAAATTTTATACAATTAATAATTTTATGTTGTTGGGGTGCTTTAACGTTCTAGGAATTGACTACCTAGGCTCAAACGTATACCATCTAAAATGCTTGAACATTTTTACAATATTTAGAGAAAAACTGCATCATTCCATATTTGGAGTATAACACACCTCAATTACAAATGGGTTCATAGGCAAGGGTGCCCTATTTTTCACACTAGAGTATAAAAACCAACAAGAGAATTAGCTTTAAGAGGGCTTATCAATGAAGTTGGTGATACCCAAGATAGCACACAGATCAAAGGACTACCTATGCGTAAGAAAATACATGTAACTTATCTCAGACACCAAATTTTGGTATCACCCCACATTTTCTCTCTCTCTCTCTCGCAGAGACTTATTCCCTTTCCCACCAAACCTACATGTTTGTTTAATCTATTAATCTCTTTTAAATCCTTAAACCTCATTATGTGTTAATGATACCCAAATATTCCAATTAAATCATATCACCCCACTCCATCAAATCAGTGTCCCCCACCATCCAAATCATGAACCCCACTCAATCAAATCAAGTTTATTATCACACCTAACCACTCAAATCATGTCCCCACCACTCACTTGACCAAGGTTATCAAACCACGGTTACCCGTTAACCCCAATCTAACCTCACCTCCAAGCTATAAATATGGGTATTCCCACTCTTTCAAAAAATCAACAAGAATTATATGAAACCTCTGCATATTTAGAGGGAAAATAAGGAGAAAGAATCGTATGAAATCTCTCGCTTATTGAATTTTTTAGGAGAGGATAAGAAAGTGTTGAATTAAGTTCTGCAAGTTTGAGGTCAAGGCAAACCTTTGCCATTGTTAGAAGTTAGAGGTGAGGAGTGTTGGAGAAAACTTTGACATTGCTCGTCATCTTACCATCCTGATGCCCATTTCATCTCCATACCAGAACACCAGCTAAGTCCCCTCATCATTCTAGTTACTTGGCATTTTGTATTTCATTGTTCATGTATGCTATCTACTATCTATCATTTATTGCTATCTTTCTGGACATGGGGGTTGACATCCTCCAAGGGAATTCATAGCCTCTTGGAACCGGTATTGTCCTGAAACCCCCGCATATTGTTATCTAATCACATTTGTTTCAATTTTGCAGATATTATCACAGATCTATCATCTTTTATCACAGATCTATCTTCTCTCGTGCCCGTAGGTTCATATCAACATCTCAGTCCTAAGCCCTCCATCATTCAAGGTTCTTGGGCTTCTAGTATCGCATTCACCCATATGAGAATGAATTTTCCTTATCAACACTATCTTTAATTTTTCCTTGTGAGAAAGAGTTGGCATTTTCTACCCAATGTAAAATGAATTTGAACAACACACCATATGTTGAGGGTAGTTTTCAATAATTGTTATAGCATTCATAGATTTTTCTACAATCTATGCACTTCATCTGAATGAATTAATCGAATATTTTTCTTCACTTTTTTGAAAGGAACAATGCAGGGAGCAATGGATTCCCATTATTTTGCTTCAAAAACACATTACACCACATACGGAGAGATAAACAGCAAAAAAGAATGGGGTGTTCATTAAAAACTTACGTGAGTATGTGAGCTCTCGACTTGCTCAAGGGATTAGTTTTTCATACACTATTTTCTCAAACACTTTTAAAAAGTATCTACTCCAACGATTAATGGCCTATTTATTTAAAATTTAGTTTTCCCCTTTTCCTATTTGCTTTTCACCATGGTAAATTTTACGTGTTAAAATTTTACTTTATAATTATGAAGCTTTCTTTTTAATTATGTTTTACAACCATTAATGCATCTTAAATCCTATGTACACTTTTAATACAAAACTCAACTTTTTTAATTTGTTTCTTGTTTGTGACTTGCGGCGAGCATATGGATACTGGCATTTTTTCGATTGGAAACAATGAGTGTCTAGACATTGAATTTTTTTGCACAAGATTAACATATATAATAGTCTCACTTCATGTCTTATGAATCATGTCTTATTGTTAATATGGTTAAACCATTCCACAAAAATTGTAACTTACTTTAACTCAAATATTGCAAAAATAATCAAACAAGACCTTCTACAATGTGTAATTTCGATAACAAAATTGACCGCTTTATGGCTCTTGTTTGTATATTACCTAATTTCATTTTATAAATTATAAAATTCAATAATAAACGAAATTTAAATTTTTCGTTTGAAATTATAATTATTTTTACTATTTAGTGAACAATTTTATTTAAAATTTGTGTTATGCATGTAATTGTAAGAATCTTTGAATTATTAGTTAAATATTAAAATATTTATCATCTATCCTATAATTTTTTTAAAAATAATGTATTTATCACATTTATGATAGTTATATCTTATAAAAGTATGTATAATAAAACCCTATTTTATTATTCGTTTTTAATTTTGATAATTTTTCACCCTCTTATTATACTATTTTTACCAGCTTTTGGGGGCTATTTGTAACAGTTGCATGTTGCTTTATATACTCATTTTTCTCAGTCGATTGAACTCATGCAGACGTTTTTCATTTTTGGGTTCGGAGGAGGCATCAATCCGTATTATGTATTTGCTATGTCAGTTCACGGTGGATTTGGGGGACTCGATTTTCTGTTTCCCCTGATTCTGTAGATGTTACTTCCTTAACTGAATTGGGTTTAATAGACTATTTTATTCTTGGGGTTTACTAGACTGTTTTGTTGTTTTCTCCATATCAGTCATCCCCTAAGAGGTGAGCAGCCAGAACACAATTTTAAAAAACTGAGGGACATTTGTTATTAGTTCACTATCAGAAGAGCTTAATAGGTTGCATCTGTAGCTTGTCGGGGTGCTCAGAAGCGACATTTGGTCTTTAATTGAAACCAACACCTCATTCCGTGTGACATAGATGGCATAACATTCTAAAGAGAAATTAATAAATAAATTATCTGACTAGAGCCACAAGATTATGGTAGAAAGTAGAACACAGAAGTGGGCACTTACTCTGGAGCTGCATGTTGGCTCACTATATGAAAGTGATTATTATGTTGGGAGCAATCCGGTAAATGAGCGAATGATGCCCAAATGATAATGGAGTGACCTAATGAAAACCCTAGAAGTAAATTTGAATGAAATAAGGGATTTCGATGCTTAATTTTTTTAATCGGAAAATGTCAATAATTATATTTACTTTTCATGTTTTTGGGCATGAAATTTGGAGAGCTCACATTTGAATTTTTCCACATTGAGAATGGAAACCACTTAAAATAGATATAAATTAAAAAGGTATAAAATTTATTAAAGGAAGATAGAGACTATATTTCTTTATACATAATTTTGTTTTTGATGAATCATTCCTTTGCATGATAAATTATTTCACACATTTTTAGTATGTCAAATGTTTATAATGCAATGTGACTCCTTTATGATATATGTTATTAGATTTAGAGGTATAGTTAATTTCGTGCTGAATTATGATGTCACAGAAATGACAAAAGTTTGAATAAAGTTTGTGTTCTCTTTAGAATCATTAGTTGTTGCTTTGTTTTCAAATTACTTGTGTTGGAAATAAATAATTGGGAGAAGAAATTTGAGTTTTTGTACATTTTGGGGACTTAGCAAACAATTAATCCAGAAATTTGGAACACATAGGAATAGACCTTGTCATACTTTTAAATATAATCGTTTTTAATGTTACTTATGGTTATAATTAGTATTTCCTTTGTATTTTATTATCTTCAATTATTTATTACTCTTCCAAATGTTTCTCGTTGACCATCATCCCTCACTCATGTTTTCACTCATTACCAACTAATTTATTTGTCATCCATTTTTAATATTTCTAAAATCTAGATCAAGGTGCAACTATAATAACTGTTTTCACGTGCATTGAAGCAACAAACCATCCATTGATGGGGAAAAAATGTCCTTTTAAAATTCATTCTTTCAAACTAAGAAAATATGACAATATAACATGTTAAGACTTCTAAATTTACTCCCATTGATCAAATCACTTTCAAACAAGTAAGAAAAAAACTTTAACAATGTAAATACGTAATCAAATTTCCTTTCAACTATAAAGTATACAATGATTCAAAAATCCTAAATGCCCATGTCTCCATCTTATGAAAGTACTACATGCATTCAAAAAAGAAAAGAAAATCTCACAAAATTTACTTTGCACAGAATAAAGGAAGTATACAATCCTCTCTGACACAGATTTACATTTAATGGGGCACATTTGAGCCTCGAACTGTTCTAGAAATTTTAAGATTCTGGTCATAAGCTTCCCACCCATATTGTGCTTTATTAACATGATAAGAATCAAACTTGTTGCCACCATATGTTAACAAAAGTCCATAATCTCACCAAAATACTAAAATTTCATATTGTAATCAAAGGGATTAACATGAAATCTTCACAATTTTCTTTTCATTATATTGCTTTAGGGTAAATTACCCATCTTTAAATTTAGCTAAAATCTCATAAACTATAATCCACCCGCTTCTAGAGAAGTGGCTATTTTGCAGCTGCTGCAGAGAGTTTCTAAGGTAAATTGTTAGTTTCATACCAATCATTTTTTTCTCTCAACAGTGAATTTCTTTCAAATTGTCGTCTTCCTAAATTTTCTTTGCAAATTTTTAAAGTCAACGGGACCATTTAACAGTAAGGACTCTAGAATTATCTCATTGAACCACTAGGTAACCTTCAATTTTAAATTCCACAACTAGTTAATAACCAACTTTTTCAAGAAACCTCAGCTATGATATAAATTTCTACTATCTTTTGATGTGTAATATAATTCACCTTGGTATTAAAATAACAGCAAAAGAGAATGAAATTGAAGAAAATATTATCTAGGAGGGTGAAAAATATAGTTTATGATTACAAATAAACATCTAAATTAGATCTCTTTTTCTAAATTTTTAGTTATTAGGATTATGATATTTTACTTGATCCATTTTAAATATTTCTGAAATCTGTCAAGGTGTAGTCACTTAATAACTCGTAAAGCTTGATTGTCATTAAATGTTTCAAACAAAAGAAAGGTGTTGAGTGTACATCCAGATGCTTTCCAATAGTGATGGGAAATCAAATCTTGGTCAGATACTCTTGCTGCTAATTTTAACTAAGAAGTTTGTCAAATGGATGTCAAGAGTACTTTTCTTATGAGTGATGGAAGTTTGTTAGATTGTTAGGGTTAGAGGTTTTTAGGGTATTGGAAAAATTTTAAACCATTCTGGAAGATGTAATTTTGCTATTCATTTTCAGTTTCACATCTACCTGCTAACCCTTGTCATTTTCTAGACATGTCACACGACACATTTGTATTTGTTTTCTTTTGTTGAAGTTGCTGAGAGATCACAAGTATGACGGTTTAATTCAAGCTTTTTCTCATTAATTCAATGGTTTAATTCAAATGTTTTTTTTTTAACATAGCCGCGCAGGACATGGAACCAGGATTTGCACTTTGCCCCAATTATGATGTGGTTGTGGACATTTTCTCTGTGTCGTGGCTGGAAGGAACATTAAGAACAAAGTATGTATTGTGTAGGAGCTGGGTAACTATTCAACCTTCAATATAAGGTTAAGAATTACTTTCTTTCAGTATAGTGATGGGTTTCAAAACCCTTAAGGGCTTATGTAGTAACTGTAATTCAAACACTGTAGGTTTTTTTAGTTGTAGTTACTAAGAAATCACAAGTATTTTCAAATATTTGTTCATTAACTATGAGGTTGGAATTCTTCCTATGGCTTGGAACACACATCTGCAATAGTGGTATTAAGAATAAGAGAAGCCTCCTGGATTTGACTGAAGTGAGAGCCATTAAAGCTATGGAATTCTCCAACAATAGATCCTTCAGATTGTTGCGATATATAAACAGGTGTAGTAATCCATTTATCTGGAAGAAGCTCACCGGTGGAAAAGTCAAATCGAACTAGTTCTGGTTCACTCATTTCAGAACTGATAAGATCACTCTCAAGAACATCATCTATAACAATCGAATCACTTTGCAAGCTCGGAGAAGAACAATCTACTTCATTGATCTTCTTTACCAGTTTCTTCATTGTCATGGAAGAAACTGGTCCAACAATATTCCTTTTCCATTGTGAAGAATTTATAAATGGGTTTTTTGAAACCTTACTTTTAAGGGGTATTAAATTCTCTATTAAACAAGAATTTATAAATTGGCTTTTGGAAGCCCCTTTTTAAGGGGTGTTGAATTCTTTGTTATACAAGAATTTATATGTGGGTTTTTGGAAGCCTTATTTTTAAGGGGTGTTGATTTCTCTGTTAAAAGGGGGATCTTACTCTAGAAGCTTCATAATTAAATTCCCGCCCATTACTACCCTTCTTTTTTTTTAAGCTTGGGAAGCCTTCTTTATGGCATTGCAACTTGGGGTCTCTACTAGGAACATATTTACTATCAAAAGCTTTAGCAATTCCTTGCTTTGATAGTGAGAGCTTGTTCCTTTGGCCTGAACTGTTACATTTCTAGACAGATAGTGTTATTGCTTGGCAAAAGACATTTTAGATCATTCTCCTTAGTGGTTGCAAACACCTCTCTCTTCCGTAGCTTGCTTACTGGTTTGGATACATAAGAATATCTACAGGAGCTTTTTGAATACAATGCAGAGTTATCTCTATTAACATGAAAGTCTCCACTCGGATAAGGGGCTATCGTTGTCAACATCTTGGCTCAAAGTGCTACCAGTTCCTTGCAAATTACAAAGACAAAAAATGAGTTAATCCAAATCAAAATGAGATTCATATTGCATTGGCCAATTCATTAGTAAGATTTAGGAATATAAAACTTCAATGTAACGAAGGGTCCTCTTTTAGGTCGATAATACTAAAATAGAGTGCAATTCTAATCCAAAATTTCAAGAAAAAATAGTAAGCACCATTATTTCTATACACAAAGACAATCACTCAGTGACTGTCAAAACATAATGCTTTTCCTTATAAATACTCCACTTACACAGTGGCCTTGTAGATGGCAGTTGTCCACCAACCCAAGATGGGCATTGGGCCGAAAATCCTCCTAAAAAATCTAAGCAAGCACTGCAATCTTCAAGTTGTTCACAAGTATTATTCAAATATTTGTTTATTAACTTTGAGGTTGGAATTCTTGCAATGGCTTGGAATTTAGGGACATAGCATGCACTATGCCGGGTTTGTGCATGGACATAGCGTATAGTATATTATTAATGGTCGAAGAGTACATTATGCTGGGAGCCGGGTAATTACTCAACCTTTAGTTTTAAGAATTGCTTTCTTTCATTATTTCACGTGACGGTTTTATGAAGTAATTAAATTGTATTGCAAGTGGAAGGGCAAGAGAGTAAGTGTTTTTTTTGGGGGTTTTATTTATTGTAAATTTTATCGTAGAAGATGTGAGTCAGAAAAGAATGATGGAATTTATGGAGAGTGGTGGTATGGACAATGAGGTTATAGGTTCAGACATGTGCGATTTTGGTTTTTGGGTGACTCAGTAAATGTACATGTTTACCAGAGAACTAGGGGGCAGTCACTGCAGACGATTGGAGATCTGGACCATTTCATGGTGGAGCACAAGGCCCGTGGAACACACATCTACAATAGTGGTATTAGGAATAAGAGAAGCCTCTTGGATTGGACTGAAAATTCATAGAAAACGAATCAATTGTAGGAATCAACACCCTAAAAGAAACGAATCAATTGTAGGAAGCCAATTTTTTTTTTGTAAAGTTAATGATTACCGCTGACCTGCTAAAAGAAATGCATGCAAAATTTGAATTTCACCAAGTAATGTATTGTTCCGTAACTCAGTCCTTTCTCGTGTGTGAAAATTGCTGAAAACACTTTAGCAAAAATTATCGCCAAAAATTATGTACTTTGAAATTATTGTGTAAGGTGAATTTAACAACTCTTTCACAAAATGTTAGGATTGTAAATATATGAGTTGAAATAAGGCCAAAGCTACTTGGTTTGTGTATTCTAGGCAATGCCATGGCCAAGTTGATGAGCAACACTAATACAATATCCCTGAAATCATTACAAACAACATCAACTACAAAAGAAAAAATTATCCCTCTAAATCTAGTCATGTTTTGATTCCTTCTGATATTACATCTTCCACTTTTGTGTTCCACCATTTGCCTGCATACATATTTAACAAAAAATAAGCCTTGCTAAGAAACACGCTTCCAAGAAAATTAGGGTTTAAATCACGGTACCAACTTTCATACCGAGTGTTTTATTCAACACAAATAAAATAGTGAAAAATACTATATTCATAATTAAAAGATACACTCAAATATTTAAGATGTATTTTAAATTTCAAACGTCTTCAAATTTATGAGTTTTTAGGATTATCATTTTTAATTTTTTTTTAATTAAAGGTCGTGCAACATTCTGCGATTTCATGTTTAAATTGAGTTATCTAAAGGCAGTCCTTAACTAGCACACGTAAACTTGGTAGGTCCCACCCTCTTGACTAATCAGAATTTATTTTAAAAACATTTATTTGTTTTGATTTTCCTCGATTGGTCCCGAGAGTGGGACCTACCACATTTATGTGTGTTGTTTATAGTCATCGTTATCTAAAGGGTTGTAATTTAATAGTAAAGATGTTGTTTTGTAAAGTCATCCACAATGGTATGAGTCATTTTAGATACCCGATGCGGAAATTCAAAATGGAGAGGGACGATATCGTGTTGTGAGTGAGTGTGTCAAATTAGATGCCCTCTATTTTTCACCGCTTAGCCAAAACAAGGCTTTGATACAGACGTATATATGCTTACTCAACAAGTGTACATGAGCTAAATGTAATCTCCAATCTAAAATGGGATAGAGATGCCAATATCTACCTAAATTATAGAAGAAATTTTTGTTTGTAGGATTGTGAGAAAAGATCCAAATGGGTGTTCCTCATAAGTATATTACACGAGTGCAAATGCGGGGAAGGAGTTCCATTCCAATGGGAAGCCCGGCCCGGGAAACTCAAGAGTAGTATTGTGCGGGATGTTCTCTGGGTTGTGCCTCTTAATATTCCTCCCTCTCTTGAGAGCGAAAAATGTTGAGATCCAAGCATGGAAAAAGGAAGTCAAGGAAAATCCATGGCCCTTGTGTAGTAGCATGTGGGTTGTACTTCTTTCGAGTCTCAAGAAAAAATTGTTTTTAAAAATTGCATTTTTAGCACACTTGCATGTAAATATATGGTAACCCTTGGACATAAAGTTTAATGGCATGAAGTTTATTTCAAATTCTATTTTCCTTGGAAAAATTAGTCTAAAAATTACTTTTTTGGCGGAATGGAACCCTCACCCATTCTCACAGTTTCAAACACATAAAAATATTTTTATTTTATTTTATTTTATTATGAATGAGATCTTATATTATATTAGTTTTGTAAAATGATAGAAAATAATTTACAAAAATAATAATAATGGGTGGTATGGAAGCACGCTTCAAAACCATAAATCAAATTAGGCAACAACAAAGCCTACAAGCATCAACAAGCACTAAAGCAGAAAAATTAACCATTCAAGCATGCACTCCTACCAATCCATTACGTACACACATCAATCACAACCATTCTTCAATTCCCCACCATCCATGCAAGTTTTGAAGTCCATCATGTTTTGTTTTTATATTATTCAAAGTTAAGTATTGTTTTAAACCCATAAAAAGTAAAACAAATGTCCTTAGTTATGTTAAGTATTAGTCAGTACAGTCATTAGGTTTTGGCGATCCATGTTATTCATCTGTCACCAATTTGGATTTAAGTTGAATCTTGATTTGGCTTATAGCTTACAAACTCCATGTACTTTGTTTAAACCTACATTCCTACCAATCCATTACGTACATACATCAATCACAACCATTCTTAAATTCCCCACCATCCATGACATTTTGAGGTACAATATTTGGGAATCAACCCTTTAGTGACAGGAAAATTTGTTTGCATTTTTGCATGTATTTGGTCTCCACATTATGTGTATGAGATCTGCTTAAGGAAACTTTGCATTTGATTCTTGACTCACCCCGCAGATTCTAAGGTTTTGGCGATTCACACATTTCATCTATCACCAATTTGGCTTTTAGTTGGATCTTGATTTGGCTTAGAGATCACTAAAAATCCATCCACCATTCAAGTTTACACTCCTACCAATCCATTATGTACACACATCAATCACACCCATTCTTTAATTCCCCATCGTCCATTCAAGTTTTGAAGTCCATTATGCTTTTCTTATTATTATTAAAAATTAAGTATTGTTTTAAGCCCATAAAAAGTAAAACAAATGTCCTTAGTCATGTTAAGTATTAGTCAATACAAAGTCATTAGTTTTAAGCGATCCATGCAATTTATCTATCACCAATTTGACTTTATTTTGGATCTTAAATCGGCTAAGAACTCGCTACAAAATCCATGCAACATTCAAACCTGCACTCCTACCAATCCATTACGTACACACATCAATCACAACCATTCTTCAATTCCCCCACCGTCCATACAAGTTTTGAGGTCCGGTATTTGGGAATCAACCCTTTCATGACATGCAAATTCGTTGGCATTTTTGCATGTATTTGGTCTCCACATTATATGTGTATGAGATCTGCCTAAGGAAACTTTGTATTTGATTCTTGACTCATCCCGCATATTCTAAGGTTTTGGCGATTCATGCATTTCATCTATCACCAATTTGGCTTTTAGTTGGATCTTGATTTGGCTTAGAGCTCGCTACAAAATCCATGCACCATTCAAGCTTGCACTCCTACCAATCCATTATGTACACACATCAATCACAACCATTCTTCAATTCCCCACTATCCATGTAAATTTTGAATTCCATCATGTTTTGTTTTTATATCATTCAAAGTTAAGTATATTTTTAAACCCATAAAAAGTAAAACAAATGTCCCTAGTTATGTTAAGTATTAGTCAATACATGCTTATTACATTAGCATACAAGTTTTATTATGAGATTTAATATTTTCCATTTCTTATTTTGTCACCTTTAATTGCAAATTACACTCGCACATAATGTCAACTCGATTATCAATGATTTTTCACACTTCATTTGTTGTCATTAAAGCTTACTCAAGCTTAGTATTATAAAAGGTGGCTATAAAGTGCTCCAAGAAACAAGAATTTCAGTTGAGTTTCAAACTTGAAACTTGTTGGCTTTTTCCCACTATTTATTTTTCCTCTTTTACGTATAAATTGCACTCACAAGAAAAAAGAACACAAATAACCGATATTATTAGGGTCTTACAATTTGACCTATGGAAATTGTGCGATACATGCATTTCTATTGAGTCTCAAACATGGAACCTTTTCAAATTTCCCCATTTTTTAGTTTGATCTCTTTAAATGCATATTAATATGCCGTGAAAAATCCATGTAAGATAGAGACGATACACTGCAACAAAATTCCTTCCCCTCCATCAAACCCTTTCTTAATAATCCCTCATCCTTTCCATATTTTTTTATTTCCTCAATTTTTCATTCTTCACTCCATCCCCTTCAGCGTTTTCATCATACACTTCACGCATTTATCATTGCTAGTATAATACAACCAAAAATTATAAATGAGGGATAATCAATAATGTATTCATTACCATGGAAAAAAGCATGCCATTTTTTATTAATTAAAAAAGAAACTGATTTTGTTAATTTGGTTTCTTTTCCAAAATATTACATATTACATATATTCAAGCATCATATTTATCATATATAAACTATTAATTAATCAATTAAAAAATATTATTTTTAAATTTTTTTCATTAATTGATCAATAAACAAATTGTTTAACATATATTATTTTTAAGTGTTTTTCATTAATTGATCGATAAATGAATTGTTTAACATATATTATTTTTTAAATTGAAAGTAGTGAAGAAATATTAATAAAAGATAGGCAATATTGATGGATAAAATATTTCTTTTAACAATAAATTAGATGTGTTGCATATAAAAAGGCTTTGAGCACATATCTTTGGCTAATAGGACTTACTAAAGTCAAGTTTCTAGATAATAACAGTATAATCATCTTCGCATCAAGCAATTTTTTTAATTAAAAGCGAGTTTATTCCTAACAGATCGCATTGCTAAAAACATAGATGCCACTAGCGATTTATTTCAAAAATGATGATATCACATGTAATCAAATAACAGAACAAACGCTCTCCAAGGTACCCATACATTCCTAACCACTTACGATTGCTTTCAAATGTCACTATCATGTGCGAAGCTAATAAAGGGGAAAATGATGTCCGGTATTCCTCATTTTTCCCTATTTTCTCCTTTCTACATTGTAATTTCCCTTTTTTATGTGATTATCAACATCGAACATCATATTTTATTTTGGTCTAAAACGAACCCAGACTTCCCGCTGCTCACATAGCCTAAATAGGGGTTTAAGCTTCGCATTTCACTTATCACACACTACCCGAGACTTCACAAACAAAATCAACACATCAAAACACTCCTCTCACCTGTTAACTTGATTAGGACTTGAACACCCAACAAGAACCATTTCAGACATTTCCCAAGCCAAAACTACCTGAAACTAGCCCTAGACTATCATTCTCTAGGCACCTTCATGTTTATCCACTTTTCTTTTCTTTTCACATCTCATAATTAATCATGATGATAAAAAAATGTTGCTTGATTTGTTTGTTATGATTTCATAAACAAATGTTTCTCTATTTCATGCCTGTGGTCACTCTTACTCAAGACGAAACAAAACAACAATCCACTACATCAAATGATGTCACTTCCCTAATGATATCTCCCAACAAGATTCTAAACTCAAAACCATGCCTTCAGTTACCCAACCCTCTATCTCCATGGCCTCGCTTCATGAGGACCGTGTCATCCACAATCATTCCTATCTTGAAACCAATTCTCATATCTCTCACCAATCCAATCTTCCTAAACCAACCACACCACCATCCCCCACTCCTCTAGCTACACTCGTGCCTCCTCCTAACCCCATATATGATTTCATATTTCAAAATCCCCCACAATCTCTCAATCCTCTCAATCTCCTCAATTGGTGGATCACATTCCACCCACATCCCTTTTTATCAATTCTATTTCATCTGCTACTAATATGTCTGTCTATCCATCTCAACCTCTTCACACATACATTCCTACCCATCGTATGCTCCAATCGTCTCAACCTCTTAATACCCATATCCCCACTTATCATTTACCACAACAAACTACACAACTTCAACGAACACATCATGTCCCTATTTTTCAAATTCAACCTATACAACAATCTCAACCCACGACACATGTTAATCCTTACCAAACAGCTTCCCAAACACCCACACATCCACAAATTAATCAAACATCCCACCCACAAGTCTCAAATCACATTATCAAAAATTCACCAAACATCTACACATCCACAAACGTATCATTCACCTTATCAAACTACATTTCAAACCACAAATCCAATCCAATCACAACCTAACATTATGTCTAATGATCCAATTCATGCTTTAGTGAATCAATTGGCTAATTTAGAAGTCGTTACCTTAGCACCCAAAGATGCATTATATTATGAACAAATCAGAATAAACTAATTCATTAGTCGGTTCCAATCAAAGCCTACCCTCCTCATTGAAACTTCTTGAGTTGACTAAGCTTTCATTCCAAACCTTTGACAAATATTTCACAATGGCTCACAAACTCAAACATGTGCCATCAACAAGGTCATCTTAAACTCAGATCGGCCAAACCTAAAGTTGAATCTACTAAACCATCCACACATAACAACACATTTAAAGGTGTGTCCAATGCCATGGTTATTAATCCTTGTCAAGATTTATATCCAAAGACATGGCCTCAACAACAAGCCCCTCAATCAATAATCAACTACACTCCCTTAGGATAATCCTATAGTTCCGTATTTGACAAGTTGATAGCCGTAAACTCCATCCAACTTCCTCTGATACGACTTGTAGAAAAATTGCAAGCCAAGCCTATTTGGTATCACGAAACCCACTATTGTAAATATCATTGGGTCAAAGGTCACAACATTGAAAAATGTGTTTATTTTAAAGATCATTTCCAACAACTCATAAATCAAGGGAATATCCAAATGGATAGCTCCACCAGTTCATCTAGCCAACCTTTCAACAAAATTACAAAAAATTTTCCTGCTCAACCACCAACAAATCAAGCCACGCCCTTTACATCTCAAATATTAAATGCTTACGTAATCAACACCATTAATCAAGATCTCATCCTATCACCAACTCCACATGTTCCCACCTTAGACATTATTCCCACTCCTTATTCGAAACTAACACACCTATGTCAAATTTTACTACTTGTCTTGAACCTACACCTTCTTCTACCCTTGCCACATCTACATCAAATTTGACTATAACATATACTTTAGCCACTTCAATCATGCCCCAATCCACCACATCAGATTCATCCTTAGCACCTATTTCAGCCCCATTGATATCCACACATATCCCTACATCTCTCACATCTATTCCTTCACCCACATTTGCATCAAACACACCTATTACTACACCTACATTACTCACAACCATCCCAACTAAACTCATTTCTACCACATGTACCTTTACAACCCCACCTCCAATATCAACCCCATTAGAAAACATATCATTCTTACCCTTGAAGCATTTATGAAGCAACCAGTCCCACCTACTTCTACACCTGATAATACTCTTACATTTGCCGCATTGCACTATAATGTCTACCCCATCGGGCTACCACATCACCCATATCTCCAAATATCCCAAATATGCCTACATCCCTATCTATCCCAACTACCCCTATATCTATCATATCAACAAATCCACCTATCCCTACCTTGACATCTTTACCTATATCCTTGCCCATGGCCACATCACCTGGTCTATCCCAATACTCTTTACTTAATCTTTCTATCCCAACGACCAAATCCTCTCGATCTACAACCCTATCAAAGATACCCTTTGAAACATCTACTGAACAAACACCTCCACCTAAATCAAATAAATATGGTTTGCATTCTCCAAAATTAAATATTTCCTTTCCAAAACCTAAATAATCCACATCTCACATAGATCTCATTAATCACATCATACAAACACCTATTTCTCCATTAACATCCTCCTCTTGTTTTAGAACATTTTCTCCATTAATAACCACACCACCACCATCAAATCCTCCAGTTGAGATTATTATCCCTCTAAGAGTAAGTCTTCTCAATTAAATTTTAAGGCTCATGAAAACATCCTCGACAGTCCCCTACGCATCCTTGTAAACATTCAGATTTTCTCTCTTTTCAACAATCCAATGCCACAACATCTATTTTAGGATCAGTCCTTCCATCTACAACATCTCGCAATGATAAATTTATAGCCAAACAATCCAATCAAATTTGATTTTTCATCCAAGACGTATAATCTACCCATCCAATATACATCCTCACCTAAATCTGAATCCAAACAATACAATCCTTCAACCCAATTTAATTTTTCTTCCAAAACACATAATTTACCCATCCGATCTACATCCAAAACCAAGCCAAAACATTATAAGAGTTATCTTCCTCATAACACTTTGATTGGGTCCTATGCATATATCCTTCGACATTTAACTCAAATTTCTGCCATCACGCTTCCTCCCATTAAAGCATTTAATCCCTATGGTCCAAAACCATCATGGTTCTATCCTAATTACAGGTTTGCTTATCATCATACCCCAGGACCATGACATTTGAACAAGGCCTTTCGAAAATCGTCCAACAACCTTATTGAGAAATATGATTTCCTCATTCAGGGGAAATATCCTTCTCCATCTACATCTAATCCAATTTGTATCCCATCCGTCAGGGTTTCCCATGATTCCTTCATCCACATCATCCCTTAACATCCCTCCTGCACATGACATTCCTCCTAAGGAAGTTCCTTCATTATTCATCAATATCACTTATCTTGCCAAGCACACTTGTGGTCTCCGACCATTTATCCCATCCAAATCTAAAACAATCTCATCTAAACTATTTTGACATCCTTTAACTCCTCCACATTTAATTCATTAGGGAGCAACCTTCCCTCCCCTTGAACATATCATTCGTATAATTCCTTTGACACTAGGGGACTTCGCTCCTTGACATTTTTTATTTACTTCATCCAATTTAAACTAATTATGTCCAAATCTTCATCTCCTTTTAAGTCCACCATCAGTGGCCATGTTTTCCTTCCGTGAGGGACCTTTTTGTTATTTCCTTACCAAATTCCACATTTGTGGCCATTTTTTCCTTCCATATTTGTTTCCTCTTGGGGCATCATTTGTTTTCATCCAAATCCACCATCGTGGTCATATTTTTGTTTTCTTAAGGATGTAGTTTTATTTCCTTCTTATCTAATCCTTTGCAAGCTATTATCTCATCCTATCGCAATTTCACTATCTTCTCTCCCTTGGTGGTAAACCAAAGATAGAACCTCTTAATGCATTGCACTTGCGACCATTATATTGTTAGCATATCTAGTAATGAGTAGATAGTCATATCTTTAGATCATTCCTCCATCACAAACTTCTTCCATATATCGTGGTAATGGATTGAAAGTATGTGGTCTACTGTTATTATCCTAGTCATGACCTTAAATATGGGCACCATGGCCTTGTCCATTGCATTTTCCTAATGGGTAGGTTCTCCCATTTGGTGAGAACTCCATGATCATTACATCTGTCACCCTCTCATTCTCCTATTGTAGTCATGTAAAGGGTCCAGGGGTGTCTCTTGTACATTCATTATCCCCTCCTAAGTAGTCTACTTAGCTATCCCCAGCTCTCCCCCATGTAAAGATAAAATTCATGTATGCAAAAAGTAAAAACAAAGTTATCAAAGAAATAGACTGATCCCTCAAAGGATAATTGTTCAAAAAAGAAAGAGAAAATAAAAGCATACAAGTCAAAATCAAAGAAAAATCAAAAGAAATAGACTAATCCCTCAAAGGATGGCTATCATACATATTATTCTTGCCATCCATATTATGTATAAAGTAGACCATACCCTATAATGATGGCTACTCTTTTATTATGGCATTTGGAAGGTTTCCCACATTGATCAACCTTCCTTTTATCACATCCTAAGAAAGCTTCTCGGTATTGATCAACTTTCTCATATTGCATTGATCAGTTTGCATCTTCCCCCTTCCCAGAGCTGGGGCATAGTTCTAGGAACAACCACCTATGGAGATCCCTCTTCTTGCATACAATTTCCATCTTCAATCCCTTTGTCATATCAAAATTAGCTTTATGAGCATATTTATTCCATATTTCCCTCATGGTCTTTTGGTATAACTAACTATCGTTGGTTATGTGTTAACACTTGCTATTGGTTGCAAGTGCAATGCCTTAAGTAGTACATTTTCTTGTTTACCTCCAATCTTGTTCAAAGCATGGTTTCCCTGTATTCCCTTGCTATGACTATGTTTCATTCATCTCATCAAGGTCATATTTTATCAAAATCACATCGAATTTCACACTATGAATTCTATATCTATCCATAATATCCATGAACGCTCTCACAAATACACTTTTCATTTTGTGAATTCTACTTGATTTCCGTTATAGTTTGTGAATCCTACTTTAGGATCCTTCTCAAGGCAAGTTCATTATCGTACAGCTTCTTATCCCCCAACATGTTCAATAATGTCATTGATCCATTACTCTTTGTTTCTCATTTCCACTCATCACCACTTATCCCCGCATCATCCTTTTCACCTTTTTGTCCCTTTTCACTCCTTATTGTGTCTTCATTTCATTTCCTCCGGATTTTTGCTTTGCCTCTTCCGCATCATATTCTGGTATCATCACTCCTACCCCGTGGGCATCCCAATAAATAATTTCCCTTATAATACCCATCTACACCACATATATTCCTCAATCCATTCATATCACACTCCTTTGTTTCCTTATTATCACTTTGTTATCACCTCCTTTCATCTCTTATTTCATTTTTATATACATCGCTTAGTATTTTCATCATTCTTCTTCTTCTTCGGCTTGGCAATACTACTTAACTATCCCAGGTGCATGGTAATCTTACTTAATATTTTCTCTTAAGATTGCTTTTCCATCGGACCCTTCCACATCCCATAATATTTCCCTCATCCTCTGTCTCGTATCTCTCGTCATAATCATCTACTCTAACCAACCATTCCACACCTTTACCCAATACAATGTTGTCTTTCATATTCCATATCCTCACTCTGGTTTGGTGATCTTACTTAACTCCTATTGCGGCATGGCGATCTTACTTAAGAGTCCCTCTTAAGGATGATTTGTCATCTTGCACTCACCCACCACTCCACATTCTCACCATCCACATTTTCTCTTCATTCCCCATCATCACTTCCTCTCACCTCTTTTGTTCTCACAAACACCATTTCCTACTTATCTACATCATCCCTCGCTTGCTCATCTTACTTAACCGTTGCTTCCCATTCATTTCATGTCTTGTTTCTTCATCTTTCTCTCGTTCATTCTCATCCAATCTCATCCTCCCTTCACCTTAATCTTCGCACACATCGTTATCCCTCATTTCTTTACTCTTTCTACTCCATCTTCTAGAGTTCTCCCACATATCTACCCCCATACTTACTCGTCATTGTCATTGATCATCTCCTAACATTCTTTCATCATCATCTTTTGTTTCTGCGCTAATAATTATCGGTGGACTTCTCCTAAAAATCACTCATCCCCATTCTCGCATTTGACCTTGTTCCTTCCCTTTGACCTCCTCCATTCTATCTTCATTATTTCCTTCCTTTGTTCCCTCTTATCATTATTAGGGGACTTCTCCTAACATCCCTTTACTATGTCATTACCAATCCTATCCATTCCCTTCTTTTTCTTCATCACCTCTCCATCTTCCATTCTTCCTTGCCAATTTCTTTATTATCTTCATCATACACCCTCTCTCTATTTTCTCGTCATCAACTTATCCTCATCTCACGCATCTCCGCATATTTTCCAATTGGTGTCATTCCTCCCCTCTAGCTTCTCTTTACATTCCTTATGCTTCTCACTCTTTATCGAATATCTTCGTTCTTGGTTCCCTTCCTTCTGCATATTTTCTCTATTGTCCTCTCCTCCTTTCTACCCCTGGTTTTCTTTGACTTCCTTTGTATCGTCTTCTTCCCTTTTTACCTCACACTTCTTTCTTACTTCCCCATCGATAACTTGGCTCTTCAGCGTTGTCCCATCTTTTTTATCATCTCACCATCCACATGCATTTCCATGTGGTCAGTTCCATATTCTTTGCCTTGGATTTCCTCACTATGATCTGGTTCCTTCAATTCTCTCCACTCTATCATCTACATCCCTCATCCCATCTTCCTTTGACATTTTTGTCTTGGAGGATACCATAACGACCATCACCTATCTGATCTTGTTCTCTTCCACGAATGTTTTCTCTACTTTTTCGCAAAAGTAGCTTGACTCCTTTTCCTATTTGTCAAAGAAGCGGACTACTTTCCTTTTTCTTCACCCCATTATTCATCTGCCTTCAACTGCAAACCTTTCTTAAGAAACATGTATTCAACATCCTATTTAACACCCTCTTGGGGCATTTTATCCAATCTACTCTTCATATCCACATTTGTGGCCATACTCATTCCCCCTGGGATATTTTATTTAAACATCCATCTTCCACTATGTCATTTTCGTGTCCTATGTTGGGGCACCTTTTCATCCTCATACTTGTGGATGCATATAACTCACTTTTTTTCCTTCTCATGCCATGTGTTGGGGCATCATTATTTTCATCCTCGCTCTTTCATGGACGCATGATTTTTCATTCGATTCATCGCATATGGAATATTTTTCATACTTTTTTCATTCAATTGCACATATTTTGATGTTTTCCTATGACCCATTGGTCATCATGGTTTACATCCATAATACAATGGTCTTCACCCACTCACAGGTCTATAGAATGTTATCGCCTTTCTCCGTTGGGACCGTAATCATCCTCTACCGATGTGATATTGAGTCACCACCATATGTTTCATTGTTATTGTGACCCTCTTTTGCCTCGGGGAATCTTGCCTTTGGTCTTGTTTTTATTCATCCCCATATTTTTATGGACACATATTTCATCCAACCCTTTTTGTTTTTGTCTCGTGGCTTGTTATCGCAAACCACTCAACAAAAGGGGAAAATGTATACCAAATTTTGGTATCACCCGCAGCTTTTCTCTCTCTCACAGACTTATTCCATTTCCCACCAAACCTACATGTTTGTTTAATCCATTAATCTCTTTTAAATCCTTAAACCTCATTATGTGTTAATGATACCCAAATATTCCAATTAAATCATATCAGCCCACTCAATAAAATCGTGTCCCCAACCATCCAAATCATGAACCCCACTCAATCAAATCAAGTCTATTATCTCACATAACCACTCAAATCATGTCCCCACCACTCACCTAACCAAGGTTACTTTATCAAACCCCAGTTACCTGTTAACCCCAATCTAACCACACCTCCAAGCTATAAATATGGGTCTTCCCCACTCTTTCAATAAACAAGAATGATATGAAACCTCTGCATATGTAGAGGGAAAAGAAGGAGAAAGAATCAGTATGAAATCTTTGCTTATTGAAGTTTTTAGGAGAGGGGAATAAAGTGTTGAATTAAGTTTTGCAAGTTTGAGGTCAAGGAAAACCTTTGCCATTGTTAGAAGTTAGAGGTGAAGAGTGTTGGAGAAATATTTGACATTTCTCGTCATCTTACCATCTTGATGCCCATTTCATCTCCATACCAGAGCACCAGCTAAGTCCCCTCATCATTCCAGTTACTTGACATTTTGTATTTCATTGTTTCTGCATGATATCTATTGTTTATCATTTATTGCTATCTTTCTAGACATGGGGGTTGACATCCTCCAAGGGATTTCATAGCCTCTTGGAACCAGTATTTTCTGGGAAACCCCCACATATTGTTATATAATAACATCTATTTCAATTTTACAGATATTATCACATATCTATTGTCCTTTATCACAGATATATCTTCTCTCGGGCTCGTAGGTTCGTATCGAAGATCTCATGTCCTAAGCCCTCCATCATTTGAGGTCTAAGTGGCATCCAAAGATGTCGGCATTCACCCACGCGAGATCGAAGTTTCGATCAACACTATCTTCAATTTTTCCTTGTGAGAAAGAGTTGGTATTTTCTACCCAATGTAAAATGAATGTGAATGACACACCATATGTTGAGGGTAGTTTTCAATAATTCTTCCAGCATTCATAGATTTGTCTACAATCTCCACACTTCATCTGAATGAATTAACCAATATTTTTCTTCACTTTTTTGAAAGGAACAATGTAGGAGAAATGGATTCCCATTATTTTACTTCAAAAACACTCTACACCACATACTGAGAGATAAACAAAAAAAAAGAATGGGGTGTTCATTAAAAACTTACATGAGTATGTGAGCTCTCGACTTGCTCAAGGGCTTAGTTTTTCATACACTATTTTCTCAAACATTTTTTAAAAAGTGTCTACTCTAACGATTAATGGCCTATTTATTTAAAAGTTAGTTTTCCCATTTTCCTATTTACTTTTCGCCATGGTAAATTTTATGAATTAAAATTTTACTTTATAATTATGAAGCTTTCTTTTTTAATTATGTTTTACAACCATTAATGTATCTTATATCCTATGTACACTTTTAATACAAAACTCAACTTTTTAATCTGTTTCTTTTGTTTGTGACTCATGCGGGCATATGGATACCGCATTTTTCTTAGTTGGAAACAATGAGTGTCTGACATTGTAACTTTTGTGCACAAGATTAACATATATAATAGTCTCACTCCATGTCTTCAATCATCATGTCTTATTGTTAATATGGTTAAACCATTCTGTAATGCCGTTCATTGTTTACTCCTGGCAGGCGTCCTGTCCCCAAAGCGTGGGGCTCCAAAAATAAGTTAAAATAAAATTTTGCCATGGTTAGCTGGCGGATGGGAGGCATATCTTGTCACTTCCTTAATGAATTTTAATTTCTGTTTGGCGTGAGACAGTGGGAGACTGTATTCTTTATTCTTTTTGGGTAGTGGTTGAAGCGCCTTTCCTCCTGGTTGGTGGCCGCACCTGCCCATTTATTAAAACATTGACTTACCATCTCCTGTCACGTGGTCTGCCTCTTCTGCCCAAAACCACGAATGCTTGTTTTGCACTCCATCAAATGCTGAAATAGATGAATTGCTTCAGCATGTTCTGGACAGCGGATTCATTAATGGTGAAATGAAGGTCTGTCTCCCTGAGGTTGCAAGGGTGGGTTTGGCTTCTCATAATCATGCTTTATGCAGTGCAGCTTCAATGGAGTCGCAGTCTGTTTTGCAACGAGTTTCCTGAGACAGTCGTGTTTAGAATGGGGAACCGTTGGTGTTGATCCCGGTGTTCGGTTTAATGCACAGGATCGTGATCGATTGTTGCAAAATCTTGCAACTGTAATGCCCAGTTGAGTGTCTTGCCTTTTCATTTTGGAAAGTCGCTTCCGTCCAAGTGGCTGAGACAACAAATAGGGTTGTGAGCCAGGAGCCTGTGCTATTTTTGTCCAGTATAAGGGAAAACATATTGAATGGAAAGGAGGATGCGAATGAAGAGGAAGTGATAGCTTCTGCAAAGGCTGCCAATGTACACGTCTTCATCTCAAATTTTCCTGCTGGCTGTACATTCCTCTGCAGCATGCGCTTGGTGTGGTTTTCCAGTCACACGAGGAACTGAAAAAGGGAGGCAAGGAAGTGGTGTTAGTGTATGTGGCGGCTGACAGGGACGAGGAGGTCATTCACACCCTCAAAAGATGTGGCCAAGAAAACCAGATTGATGGACGTTGTGATATGGAATGCTTTGAAAGCGTGCTAAAGATTCTGCCAACCGACTGGCTTGCAGTTCCATTCGAGCCCTCCTCCGCCTCCGATGTGCGAGCACACTCATTAGCAGCTACAGATCTGGTATTTTCGCTCTGGCTTTTGTCGGCTCCGATGGAAAACTGCATACTAAGGATGGTTTTAAATTACTGGACGAGTGGGGTGTTGATGCTTATCCTTTCACACAAGAAAGGATTCAACAACTTGTTCATCAATCCCTACACAGGGCTTCCAACCAGTGCTTGAAATCTCTCTTGACAACAGATACAAGAGATTTTCTCATAACACCCCATGGAAAGGAGGTGGCAGATCACACCCACGGGCACAGGAGATCTATGCAATGTTGGAGAAAATGTCTTGGGAGATGAAGGTAGCAGGATATTTTTCAGATCCAGATCATGTACTGAGTTTTGTTTCTCCAAAATTGGTTATGTGACAGTGAGAGTATTACCAGAAGACCTGATGAAATTTATTTCTAAGATTCTCTATTACTTTCTTACTTGTTTACGATGTAACTCATGGAAGAGAATCTCCTGGGGGCGGATCTGTTTCATATCAGAGTATTTATGAAGCACTTTTTGCTTTGATGATATGAGCTGCTGCAACAAGTCACTAAGTTAGCAGGCATAAAAGGTCTCTGTTGAAATTATCATCACCTTACAAGCTTCAAATGCAATGTTTCAGACCAGATTTTGATGTTGTCCCCAAATCGATGAAGGAAAAGGATTGTGTATCAATACGGTAGATGCCTTTCGTAACCGGGAGCGATGTAATCTTTACATGTCTTGTGTCCAGCTTCAAACCATGGTTGGTGTTTAGTGTTCTAGCTCAAGTGCTCTCGACCGAGTGAGTGGTAGCGAACTCTCACCCCCAAAGCAGCCTGCATTGAAGCAATCTAGTGAACATTTGACAGCCACCTTTTGCATTCTTCTAGTCGTGCCTTCAAAAGGGAATCCCGGTGTGGTATATTGCAAAGAAAAGACCAGGTGAAGCAGAGGATAAAGCGGAAGATGTGTGGTCAGTAGCAGTCTCGCTTTGGATGTTCACGATCGGTGGATGCATTAAAACAGTAAGATAGACTAACCATATACATAATATGCTAGTATCTAATAAACCTCTTGAAATGAAACTTTTTCTTTCTAGAAATTGGTTTAAATCTGTGATTTTGTGGATTTGTGTTCAATATATGGTCAATAGTTTGTTACTGGATTTTCCTCAGTTGGTTGTTCTTGTTGACGTGATCAAACCATTTATATATAAAACAAACAAAGGTTCTCAGTGTATGCTTCGATTGATCATATGAAATATATATGTATATATATATATATATATATATATATATATATATAATTTTAAAGTTACTTCCTTCTGCAAAAATGTCATTGTTTTCTTTTGTGAACTCCGGTATGTAATCACCCCTAAACGCATTGCAGCTTTGACTAGTATTGGGCTCCTATTATGTTATTGCCACTGGAGGAAAATATACAGCTTAAACTATTATTATTATTTTTATAAGCGTGATTATGCACTTCGTGTATTGTGCAAATTTTTAGGGCATTTGGAAATTAGAAGATCATTATATATGCTTGTTAAGAAGGAAGTTTTGGACCGAAAATATGTCCTGGGTTGATAGAAGGGCATAAATTATTGATAGAACCCCATTTGATTCTACTCTTTCTATGAGTAAAATTTGATAAAATTAATGACCTTTATGGTGTTAAGTTATGGTATGTTGATGATTCTTTGTGTGATCGATTTAATCATGTATAGACATAATGCCTTGATGGAGTAAGGTAATATCTTTCACGGTTCGTGAAAGTTAAGGTTTTCATCAACTCGCTTAAGGTAACATGAAGTTCCTTAATTTAGTCAAACTTGTTTTGTACTTCCTTCTTGATGAGTGGCCTTTCATTGCACATTTAGAATGATTGTGATGGAAGGTCGTGAATAGATTTTGTTGTCAAAAAGGGAAAAGAAGTTATGGAATAGTTTGTTTTTGTGTCGAATGTAATAATTGTAATTACATCGTTATAGAAGTTCGTTATTGGAGGATATCTATCTTCAATGGTATATATATATAGTTTTGTTTAGAATGCTAGATTGCCTACTCAACTTGGGTATTAATGAGGCTTGTCATGCTATTCTAGCCCTGGTTATGTTCAGTAGGTAAGTTGTTAGGCAATACCTATTCCGGACATTCTTACCGTCCTTTCCACTCATCCTTATTAGCTATGAAGTCACTTATTACCTAAGATATAATGGTTGTGGGTTTGAATATAAGATTTTCATCCTTTAAACCTTTTTGATTACATGATGGAACTTTGTTTTTACCCTCGTTGTTCGTTTATAGCCTATTAGGCCTATGGCCCTACGGAACGATTCCAAAACTATATTCTTTTTGGCAGCTAAGATCGGGTTTGGTTTTTATCTTTTGACTTCACCTTGAGATTGTGGATTGATGGGTTACACTTTAGATTTCAAACACGTAATGTACGGGATTATATGATTGAAATCCTAATACTCTCAACTCTTGTGTCTAATCATTTAAATTTCATAGTCTTGTGTATTTGGTTGTCAAACTTTTTGTAGTTTTAGAGGTATTTTCGTAACTAAAACTTATGGTTTTCTTCTTAGTTGATATGTTGAAAATTACATCTTGTTTCAAAAGGTTGTTAGAGGTTAGAACTTTGATCCATTTCCTGAGATAGAATGTTTCCTTTCATGGTATTGTTAGCTAGTAGCTTATTGTTGCTATGTATAGTCTTATCTTGCTCAGTTCGCGAACTGACTCAGGTTATTAATTGTTGCAGATGGCTTACGTGGTTAGATGATGGAAAGACTTGTAGATTATTGCATCAATCTTGGTTATGATGTTCCTTTGTACGAATGTGTATTATGTTATAAAATTTGGAAAAGGTCTTTGGACATTTTAGAAGAAGGGTCGAGTGCTAGTAGATGTATCAGAGAGTATTGTTGTTGAATCATGAAACTTTGGCTTGTTTGGTCATCATGTGAAAGATGAAATTTGATTACCGCTTGGTTATGGGATATTCTAGTGAATTTTAACCCTTAGTATAGTAGTGGGGCATGTCCCATGTTATTACTCTCTTGCTCCCTAGTCATGATTCAATAGAGATGGTATGTTCCTTTGATTTGTGCATCATGTTGGAATGAATTGATATAACCTTGTTTTGTTTCCGCAAACGAGTACTGTTAAACTTTGCTCTTGAGTTAAAATGTTGAGTTGTAAATCCTCCTAAGGCTTAGTAGCAATGAGTTTGTAAGCACTATAAAGTGAGCTGGATAATCCTGATAAAAGTTAAACAAAAAAATTTATATATATGAATATATTATGTAGATGTGATCTACTTGATAACCTTTGAGACCTGGAACAATCAAGAGGAAACTATCTTTTGTAACTAAATATGATAACTTATTATTATTATTTTTTTATTTGAGCCAAGCTAATGAACATTATCCTTTTATGGTGAAATCTTAAATGACCTCATGGTGAAAGCAATGGTTAGATTTTAGAAGATGATAGGATTTAATAAGTAAGAGGGAAATTGATTAATAAAACCATAAATATTTCTATATCGTTTGAAATGTTCTCCTTTGTCAAACTTAATTAAGTAAAGTCTAGATGGAACATTTAACCAATCTTGATAAACCCTTAACCTCAATAAAAGACGGATAGTAAACCATGTGACCCTGAAGCTAAATTCTTTGTCCTCTGCTCATAACTAACCCATGCCTTAATTCATGGTGATATTTCTTAAGCAAGGTCAAAATTTGATCCTTAAACAAGAAGGTTATTGTTATGAACCCTAAGCGGTACTTTCCTCAATCGGAACTTATGCCTTCACCTGTGCAACAGAGGTGTGGAACATGTGACAGTGGCTTGAATAAGATTAATTAACCTTGTAAAGAAATGGAAAATGTTCTAAAATCAAATGAATAAGAAAGATTTGGACATCAAATTGATGATCCTAGTTTAGAAAGCTTGGCCTTAAGTTATTTAGTCAAACAGTTGAAAAGAAAGAAGTTCTTCCTTGTGAAAAGAATTGTGTGAATCATTACATGAAATTTTATAAGAACGTAAGTTAAGAATTAAGAGACACTTTAGTAAACAAGAAAATTTAACAAGAAATTCCTCATGGGATGCCCTAGCTGTGACTGAGTCATGTGGATTGGACTTCCATGTTGTCTTGTCAAAAGAAGAGTACATTGTCCTTGGTAGGTGTGAACGTTTCCGTGCTGACCTTGTGGTCTCCCAAGTAAAGTGGTTCCGAGTGTTGGTTGTAACCTTGTGACGACATGTTGTGTCGTGTTGAGTCAAAGCAAGTCAAAAAAAAAAAAAAGTTATCCTGTATTTCACTGTGTTGTCCTTGTGTTGGTATTTTTGGTGTGTTACAATTCCACAACAAATTGTAACTTACTTTAACTCAAATATTGCAAAAATAATCAAACAAGACCTTCTACAACATGCGCTTTAGATAACAAAACCCAACCGCTTTACTTACTCTTGTTTATATATTACCTAATTTCATTTTATAAATTATAAAATTCAATAATAAACGAAATTTAAATTTTTCATTTGAAATTAGAATTATTTTTTACTATTTAGTGAACAATTTTATTTAAAATTTGTGTTATGCATGTAATTGTACGAATATTTTAATTATTAGTTAAATATTAAAAATATTTATCATCTATCCTATAATTTTTTAAAATTAATTTATTTATCACATTTATGATAATTATATCTTATAAAAATATATATAATAAAACCCTATTTTATTATTTGTTCATAATTTTGATAATTTTTCACCCTCTTATTATATTTTAAATAAAATTATGTAAATAATTAAAAATAATTTATATTATAAAAATATATTTTCCACATGACAATACTATATGTCAATTAATAAACAAGCCCCATATACTATTGTAGTACGCTAATAAACATAACTAATCACATATACAATCTACTCTTATCTAACTAAAGCTTTAACTTAACTTTTTCAACATTTGAAAAAGACTATTGCCATACAAATTTATGAGACAAAAATAAATATAATTACGTTGAAGGGGTATACACACTAAGCGGGACCTAGCGGAATCTCGCAGCTTGCAGGAAATGGACGGATTAAAATATTTAGTTGCATTTGCATTGAAATCCAACGGAAGGAAGATACGGTAGATTTTTTATGTATATGTGACTGTAGCAAAGGCGGTTTCGTGTCATTCGGCGGTTTCGCGTACTTTTCTCTTCTCGGATCAGGATGTTATTAATTCAGGCAATATGGAGGACAAGACTCAACTCTTGTTGTGGTTGTTGGCGGCAAGAACAGGGGAGTTTGTCCTTTTCTATATCTCATCCACAATCATAACCGTCATTTTGTGCCCTTCTATTTTGAAGAATAATGCTTCATTGAGCACAGCGGTAATGAGACTGAAAGTTTTGTTTTCCCCTTCCGAACTGAAAAACGAAATGTATCTGCATCAACATACACGTGACGATTTAATATTGTTATGGAAATGACATGTTTTGTCTTGGGCAGAAGAGGGGATTAAAATTTACAACCAACCATTTGAAGAGCAAGAATATAAGTCTCCCGGCTGGCTATTGATTGTAAAAGCATCTGATACATTTGGTAGTCCTGTTTTGATTCCTTCTGATATTACATCTTCCACTTTTGTGTTCCACTATTTTCCTGCATACATATTTAACAATAAATAAGCCTTGCTAAGAAACACGCTTCCAAGAAAATTAGGTTTTAAATCAAGGTACCAACTTTCATACCGAGTGTTTTATTCAACACAAATAAAATAGTGAAAAATACTATATTCATAAATAAAAGATACAGTCAAATATTTAAGATGTATTATAAATTTCAAAGGTCTTCAAATTTATGATTTTTAGGATTATCATTTTTTAAATTGTTTAATTAAAGGTCATGCAACATTCTTCAATTTCAATTTTAAATTATCTAAAGGCAATCCTTAACCACCACACGTAAACCTCGTAGGTCCCACCCTCTAGACTAATCATGAATTTATTAAAAAACATTAATTTGGTTTGATTTCCTTATTGGTCCCGAGAGTGGGACCTACCACATTTATATGTGTTGTTTACAATCATCGTTATCTAAAGGGTTGTACTTTAATAGTAAAGATGTTGTTTTTGTAAAGTCATCCACGATGGTATGAGTCATTTTAGATACCGATGTGGAAATTCAAAATGGAGAGGGACAAGATCGTGTTGTTAGTGAGTGTCATGAATTGGATACCTCTATTTGTCATTGCTTAGCCAAAACAAGGCTTCGATACGATATATGCTTACTCAACAAGGCTTTGATACGGATATATGCTTACTCAACAAGTGATATAGATATATGCTTACACATCGAGTGTGAATGCGGGGAAGGAGTTCCATTCTAATGGGAAGCCCAAATGGGAAACCCAAGAGAAGTATTGTGCAGGATGTTTTCTCGTGTTTTGCCTCTTAGTATTCCTCCCTCTCTTGAGAGAGAAAAAATGTTGAGAGGAAAGCATGGAAGAAGGAAGTCAAGGAAAACTATCGCCCTCAGTGTGGTATGGGTTGTACTTCTTTCGATCAAGAACATTTTGTGTTTAAAATTTTGCATTTTTAGCACACTTGCGTGTAAATATATGGTAACGCATGAAGTTTATTTCAAATTCTATTTTCCTTGGAAATATTAGTCTAAAACTTGATTTTTGCGTAATGGAACCCTCACCATTCTCGCTGTGTTTCAAACAAAAAAATATTTTTTATTTTATTTTATTTTGAATGAGATCTTATATTATATTGGTTTTGTAAAATGATAGAAAATAATTTACAAATAATAATAATAATAATAATAATGGGTGGTATGGAAGCACGTTTCAAAACCATAAATCAAATTAGGCAAGAACAAAGCCTACGAAGAATCAACAAGCACTAAAGAAGAAAAATTAACCATTCAATCATGCACTTCTACCAATCCATTATGTACACACATCAATCACAACCATTCTTCAATTCCCCACCATTCATGCATGTTTTGAATTCCATCATGTTTTGTTTTTATATTATTCAAAGTTAAGTATTGTTTTAAACCCATAAAAAGTAAAACAAATGTCCTTAGTTATGTTAAGTATTAGTCAAGAGAGTCATTAGGTTTTGGCGATCCACGTTGTTCATCTCTGTCACCAATTTGGATTTAAGTTAGATCTTTATTTGTCTTACTCCACTACAAACTCCATGTACTTGTTTAAACCTACATTCCTACCAATCCATTAGGTACATACATCAATCACAACCATTCTTCAATTCCCCCACCGTCCATGCCATTTTTTAGGTACAATATTTGGGAATCAACACTTTCGTGACATGAAAATTCGTTTGCATTTTTGCATGTATTTGGTCTCCACATTATATGTGTATGAGATCTTCCTAAGGAAACTTTGTATTTGATTCTTGACTTGCCCCATAGATTCTAAGGTTTTGACGATTCACACATTTCATCTATCACCAATTTAGCTTTTAGTTGGATCTTGATTTGGTTTAGAGCTCATTGCAAACCGCATGCACCATTCATTCTGCACTCCTACCAATCCATTACGTACACACATCAATCACAACCATTCTTTAATTCCCCACCATCCATTCAAGTTTTTTTATGAGCTTTTATATTTTTCATTTCTTATTTTGTCACCTTTAAGTGTAAATTACACTCAAGCGCATAATGTCAACTCGATTATCAATGATTTTTCACACTTCATTTGTTTCCCTACACTTACTCGAGTATTATAAAGGTTGTGTAAATTGCTCCAAGAAACAAGCATTTCAGTTGGGTTTCAAACTTGAAACTTGTTGGCTTTTTCCCACTATTTATTTTGCCTCTTTTAAGTATAAATTGCACTCACAAGAAAAAGAACACAAATAACCGATATTATTAGGGTCTTATAATTTGACTGTGGAAACTGTTCAAAACATGCATTTCTATTGGGTCTCGAACGTGGAACCTTTTCAAATTTCCCCATTTTTTAGTTTGGTCTCTTCAAATGCATATTATTATGCCGTGAAAAATCCATATAAGATAGAGACGATACACTGCAACAAAATTCCTCCCCTCCATCGAACCCTTTCTTAATAATCCCTCATCCTTTCCATATTTTTTTTCCTCATTTTTTCATTCTTCACTCCATCCCCTTCGGCGTTTTCATCATACACTTCACGTTTATTGCTAGTATAATATAACCAAAAAATATAAATGAGGGATAATCAATAACGCATTCATTACCATGGAAAAAAGCACGCCATTTTTTATTAATTAAAAAAGAAACTAATTTTCTTAATTTGGTTTCTTTTCCAAAATATTACATATATTCAAACATAATATTTATCATATATAAACTATTAATTAATCAATTAAAAAATATTATTTTTAAATATTTTTCATTAATTGATCAATAAATAAATTGTTTAACATATATTATTTTTTTAGTGTTTTTCATTAATTGATCGATAGATGAATTGTTTAACATATATTATTTTTTAAATTGAAAGTAGTGAAGAAATGTTAATAAAAGATAGGCCACATTGATGGATCAAATATTTATTTTAACAATAAATTAGAGGTGTTGCATATAAAAAGGATGAGCATGTATCTTTGGCCGATAGGACTTACTAAAGTCATGTTTCTAGATAACTTGACATAATCGTCTTCGGCATCAAGTAATTTTTTTAATTAAAATCACTTTATTCCTAACAGAATGCATACCTAAAAACATAGATGTTAATGACTATTTCTTTCACAAACGTCGTTATCACATGCGGTCAAATAATGGGAACAAGTGCTCTCCGTGGTACCCATATTTTCCTTTCCATTGATGATTGCTTTCACAAACGTCACTATCACGTGCAAGCTAATAACGGGGAAACCGATATCCGGTATTCCTCATTTTTCCCTATTTTATCCTTTCTGCATTGTAATTTCCCTTTTCTAAGTGATTGTCTACATCGAATGTCACATTTCGCTTTGGTCATAAACAAACCCGAGACTCTCATGTCTCGCTCACATAGCCTAAATAGGGTTTAACCTTTTGCATTTCAGTTATCACACACTACATGATACTTCATGAACAAAATAAACACATCAAGACATTCCTATCACCTGTTAATCGATTAGGACTTGAACACCCAACAAGAACCATTTAAGTCATCACACTTGAGAAGGGCCTACTGAATCGGCGGTTTGCGAAATGGACGGATTAAAATATTTAGTTGCATTTGCGTTGAAATCCAATGGATGGAAGATAAGGTAGATTTTTTTATGTATATGTGATCAGAAGCAAAGGTGGTTTCGTGTCATTCGACGATTTCGCGTACTTTTATCTTCTCGATCGGGATGTTATTAATTCAAGGGATATGGAGGATAAGACTCAACTCTTATCGTGGCTCGCTAATGGCTAGAACAGTAGCTTGTCCTTTTCTATAACCCATCCACAACCATAACCGTCATTTTGTGCCCTTCGATTTTGAATAATAATGCTTCATTGAGCACAACACTAATAAGCTTTGAGAAGATATGGTTTTCCCTTAAGAACCAAAAATGAAATTTTTCGCATCAACATACACATAATGATTTAGTAATCTTATGGAAATGGCATGTTTTGTCTTGGGTAGAAGAGGGGATTAAAATTTACAACCAACCGTTTGAAGAGCAGGAATATAAGTCTCACGGTTGACTATTGATTGTAAAAAGCATATGATACATTTATTAGTCCCGTTTTGATTCCTTCGATATTACATCTTCCACATTTTTTTCCACAATTCACTCGCATACATATTTAACAATAAATAAGCTTATCTAACAAATGTGCTTCCAAGAAAATTAGGGTTAAATCAAGGTACCAACTTTCATACCAAGTGTTTTATTTAACACAAATAAAATAGTGAAAATACTATATTCATAAATAAAAGATGCGATCAAATATTTAAGATGTATTTTAAATTTCAAAGGTCTTCAAATTTATGAGTTTTTAGGATTATCATTCTTTAAATTGTTTAATTAAAGGTCATGCAACATTCTTTGATTTTAAGTTTAAATTGAGTTATCTAAAGGCAATCCTTAACCAAAGACACGTAAACCTGGTAGGTCCCACTCTCTAAACTAATCAAGAATTTAATTAAAAAAACAATTATTTGTTTCGATTTCCTTATTGGTCCCGAGAGTGGGACCTACCACATTTATGTGTGTTATTTATGGTCATTGTTATCTAAAGGGTTGTAATTTAGTGGTAAAGATGTTGTTTTTGTAAAGTCATCCACAATGGTATAAGTCATTTTAGATACCGATGTGGAAATTCAAAATGGAGAGGGACGAGATCATGTTGTGAGTGAGTGTGACAAATTGGATACCCTCTATTTGTCACTGCTTAGCCAAAACAAGGCTTCGATAAAGATATATGCTTACTCAACAAGTGTACATGAGCTAAATGTAATCTCCAATCTAAAATGGGATAGAGATGCCAATATCTACGTAAATTGTAGAAGAAGTTGTTTGTTTGTAGGACTATGAGAGAAGATCCGAATGGGTGTTCCTCATAAGTATATTACAAATCGAGTGTGAATGCGGGGAAGGATTTCCATTCCAATGGGAAGCCCAACCAGGGAAACCCAAGAGTAGTATTGTGCAGGATGTTCTCTGTGTTGTGCCTCTTACTCTTCCTCCCTCTCTTGAGAGTGAAAAAATGTTGAGAGCCAAGCATAGAAGAAGGAAGTCGGGGAAAAACCATGGCCCTTGTGTGGCTGTGGGTTGTACTTCTTTCAGTCTCAAGAACATTTTGTCTTAAAAAAATTACATTTTTAGCACACTTGCATGTAAATATATGGTAACCCTTGGACATAAAGTTTAATGACATGAATTTTATTACAAATTCTATTTTCCTTGGAAAAATTAGTCTAAAACTTGCTTTTTTGGTGGAATGGAACCCTCAATTGATTGCTGCCATGTTTCAAACAAAAAAAAATCTTTTTTATTTTACTTTATTTTGAATGAGATTTTTATTATATTAATTTTATAAAATGATAGAAAATAATTTACAAAAAAATAATAATAATGGGTGGTATGGAAGCACGTTTCAAAACCATAAATCAAATTAGGCAACAACAAAGCCTACAAAGCATCAACAAGTACTAAAGAAGAAAAATTAACCATTCAATCCTGCACTCCTACCAATCCATTACGTACATACACATCAATCACAACCATTCTTCATTTCCCTACCATCCATGCATGTTTTGAATTCCATCATGTTTTGTTTTTATATTATTCAAAGTTAAGAATTGTTTTAAACCCATAAAAAGTAAAACAGATGTCCTTAGTTATGTTAAGTATTAGTTAGTAGAGTCATTAGGTTTTGGTGATCCACGTTATTCATCTCGTCACTAATTTGGATTTAAGTTGGATCTTTATTTGGCTTACAACTTGCTACAAACTCCATGTACTGTTTAAACCTACATTCCTACAAATCCATTACACACATACATCAATCACAACCATTATTCAATTCCCCACCATCCATGCCATTTTTAGGTACAATATTTGGGAATCAACACTTTCGTGACAGAAAAATTATTTGCATTTTTGCATGTATTTGGTCTCCACATTATATGTTTATGAGATCTTCCTAAGGAAAATTTGTATTTGATTCTTGACTTGCCCCATAGATTTTAAGGTTTTGATGATTCACACATTTCATCTATCACCAATTTGAATTTTAGTTAGATCTTGATTTGGCTTAGAGCTCGCTGCATACTCCATGCACCATTCAAGTCTGCACTCCTACCAATCCATTACGTACACACATCAATCACAACCATTCTTCAATTCCCCCACCGTCCATTCAAGTTTTTAAGTCCATTATGTTTTGTTTTTATATTATTCAAAGTTAAGTATTGTTTTAAGCCCATAAAAAGTAAAAAAACTTCCTTAGTTATGTTAAGTATTAGTCAAGATCTGATCATTAGGTTTTGGCAATCCACGCAATCTATCTATCACCAGTTTAGCTTTATGGTTAATCTTGATTTGGCTAAGAGCTCGCTGTAAACTCCATGCACCATTCAAACCTACACTCCTACCAATACATTACGTACACATATCAATCACAACCATTCTTCAATTCCCCCACCGTCCATACAATTTTTGAGGTCCTGTATTTGGGAATCAACCATTTCGTGACGTGAAAATTTGTTGGCATTTTTACATGTATTTGGTCTCCACATTATATGTGTATGAGATCTGTCTAAGGAAACTTTCTATTTGATTCTTGACCCATCTCATAGATTCTAAGGTTTTGATGATTCATGCATTTCATTTATCGCCAATTTCACTTTTAGTTGGATCTTGATTTGGCTTGGAGCTCGCTACAAAATCCATGCACTATTCAAGCATGCACTCCTAGCAATCCATTACGTACACACATCAATCACAACCATTCTTCAATTCCCCACTATCCATGCAAGTTTTGAATTCCATCATGTTTTGTTTTTATATTATTCAAAGTTAAGTATATTTTTAAACCCATAAAAAGTAAAACAAATGTCCTTAGTTATGTTAAGTATTAGTCAATATAGTCATTACATTAGCATAAGAGATTTTATATGAGCTTTTATATTTTCCATTTCTTATTTTGTCACCTTTAAGTGCAAATTACACTCGCACGCGCATAATGTCAACTTGATTATCAATGATTTTTCACACTTCATTTGTTTCCCGTGCTTACTCGAGCTTAGTATTATAAAGGGTGCCTAAAGTGCTCCAAGAAACAAGCATTTCATTTGGGTTTCAAACTTGAAACTTGTTGGCTTTTTCCCACTATTTATTTTGCCTCTTTTATGTATAAATTACACTCACAAGAAAAAGAACACAAATAACTGATATTATTAGGGTCTTGCAATTTGTCTTGTGGAAAATGTTCAATACATGCATTTCTATTGGGTCTCAAACATGGAACCTTTTCAAATTTCCCATTTTTAGTTTGGTCTCTTCAAATGCATATTACTATGCCATGAAAAATCCTCAGTAAGATAGAGACGATACACTGCAACAAATGTCCTCCCCCTCCATCTAACCCTTTCTTAATAATCCCTCATCCTTTCCATATTTTTATTTCCTCAATTTTTCATTCTTCACTCCATCCCCTTCAAATCGGTGTTCTCATCATACACTTCACGTCATTGCTAGTATAATACAACCAAAAAATTATAAATGAGGGATAATCAATAACATATTCATTACCATGGAAAAAGCACGCCATTTTTTATTAATTGAAAAAGAAACTATTTTGTTAATTTGGTTTCTTTTCGAAAATATTGTATATTACATATATTCAAACATCATATTTATCATATATAAACTATTAATTAATCAATTACAAAATATTATTTTTAAATATTTTTCATTAATTGATTAGTAAATAAATTGTTTAACATATATTATTTTTAAGTGTTTTTCATTAATTGATCAATAAATGAATTATTTAACATATATTATTTTTAAATTGAAAGTAGTGAAGAAATATTAATAAAAGATAGGCCACATTGATGGATAAAATATTTCTTTTAACAATAAACTAGCAATCGCATGTGTACAATGCAATGTGAACGCCGAATGGTATATGTTATTAGATTTAGAAAGACAATTATTACTTTTGTAGTTGATGTTGATAAGGGGTGTGATTGATAATACTGATTTTCTATTAAAGCCAGAACAAATGTTGCAAAATACATTAGAAGGGATGTTAGATAACAATTAGTTGTGTAATAATTGAATACAAATGCAAGTGAGACATGTAAGTTTGCTAATACTCACTCTCAAGAATGTAGTGAATGTGAAGTGTTGTTGTCAAAGTAGATTGAAAGAATGACTAAGTGCTTTAACATATTATCTCTCCATGAAACTAAAATGAGACAAAATGTAATGTGCAATTATATATAAAAAAATCTGAAATGGTTATGGTACATTCCAAATTTCTTTATTACCTCAACAAGTTTGAGAGCATCATTGTTAGAGCTATTTTGTGCATATCTTACAATCATAGCATTCCATGAGACCACATTTCTTTGAGGCATTTTGCAAACAAAAATGGTATATGTTATTTGTGTTATATGGATAGTTTTTACTTTTGTAGTTGTGTTTGTTTAAACTATGGGTGATTGATTTTGTATGTGTAGAAATATAGATGAGTCACTTCATTTAAAAAGCACAAACATGAGGTCTTACCCTTTAAACTATTCAAAATGAAAAAATGATATAATGTACAAAGCTTTGGATGGAAACAACTATAATTTACATGGTCCTTTCTCGGCATTTTAAATTTCTAGGTATTTGTGTGTAGATGAAGACATTAAAAATGTGTTGTTGTTGGTTAACATAAAGAAACGGAAATAATAAAAAGGAAAAATCGAACATGTATGTTGAAACGTTTAATTTTGTAATTTTAGATATATAGATGAACCACTTCATTTAAAGGTTTCATCTCTTCATTTCAAAGTTGTTACAAATTCATGCATATACATTTACTGTATATCATATCATGAGTGGTATCATTTTGCAGATCAAGCTTTTTTATTTGAACTTAACATGAGAATAATTATATCATGAATGGTATCTTTTTGAGGGTAAATTTATTTCCGGTAAACATGAGTACATTTGATACCCCTTGAATGGAAATGGCATCTAGGATAGAAGAAGTGTTGATTAAAGTAGTAGCGGAGGTGTTATCAAAGCAGAGTGTAGTATTTATGAAGGGTTGAGTGATAGTAGTCTTGCTTCCTCCTTTCTTCTTGCTCCAAGTGTTTCTATATGCGCCATTTTTTAGTACCTTTTGAATGAAAAAGGAGGTGAAATGTGTATATTTACAAGTGAGGAAACTCTGGAGAAAGTTGTGAATGTCAGACCCTACCTTTCATTGGTTCCAATGTCAATAGTTTCTCTATGCATAGTAAGTCCCTGGGACTTGTGGATAGTTAATGCCCAAGCCATTTTAAGCAGAAATTGTCTTTGATTCCCTCTCGAAATAGGGGTATCGAAATATGTAATGGGTTGGAGGGATCCCAACATGGGCCATTGTATCTATCAAATTTGACAACAACAAATAAAGGTAATGTTGGTGGTGGCATTGATGTGTCGTAGACAATGTCGGTGATTGTTCTTGTAGCACCATTTACGAGGCCTACGTCAACCCATAAATTTGCAATAAGCATGATTTTTGTTGTTTGCATAGTAGAAATTTGTGCTCCAACTGATCATCATTAGGATTTCTTGGTCCAACTCCCACCTATTACTTTTAGCAATGGATTGGGCGATTGGAACGTTCAATGCCTTCAACATCTGAAGGTTGTGGGAGTCCATGAGGTCATTTTTACAAACAAATGTGGTGCATCCTTAAAAATTTTGAGCTCTTGTTGAGTTAGGTGTGTGTCTGTGTGAGACATTAGGAGTTCCCAATCCTCAATAAGAGGGGTTGAATCTCACATGTTGAGTAGTAAATTTCGGAATGAAACTTGTGCATTGGTTGTTCCTTGTTGCCAAATATAGTTTGCAATGTAATGGAAGAATGAAATCCCTTCCAAAGGGTGGCTCCATAGGATTTACTTGCATAAAGAGGATTTTCCATAACCGGTGGTAATTTCCCGAGGTTGTCGAGGAGGATGATTGATCTGTTTCCAAATTCAGATGTTTTTGAGTGTGGGAAAGCCTCGCATAGCCTACTGTCAATTTTTCCTAGCAAATTTGGGCCAATGAAACTCATTTCATCAATAAGAACATATTCTATATGTTTTAGTGACTCTTGAAAAGACGATAATGTTTGGCCTTCAAGGGGTTTTAATTCTTTGATTGGAATACGGAGGGCTGCATGGATTGTGGGTGCGGAGATGTTGAATGTTGAAACACCAGTAGGGGTGAGCAGAAGGAGAGGTGAGGGAGATGTGGTTGATGTTGCTATAAATGAATTCCAGATTTTATTTATAAGAAATATAGTTCTACTACTACATACAAGTATAAACATAATTTAAATGCATACCTGCAGAATTCAATTTAACACAGGGAATTGACTAGAACTTGGAGAGCCTGAAGAATGAAATTATAGTGTTAGTGACCAGTATTTAAAGGTTAATGCATGAAAAGATTTAAAATAAAATTTAAAAATAGTAAATCCAAAGTAACATGCAAAATCGAAAAGAAAAATTGTTCAAAATAGGAAAAGCTAAATTGTTAAAAATAGCAAAAGCAAAATTATTAAAAATAGCAAAAGCAAAATTGTTAAAAATAGCAAAACCATCATTTAAGCCATCAAATTTGACACAGTCCCATGAATGTCCGCAAAGCCTTTTCCCATAGGGGTAACGCCTTCACATAATTAGATGTGTTGTTTATAAAAAGGTTGAACACATATCTTTGGCCCATAGGACTTACTAAAGATAAGTTTCTAGATAACGGTTATATAATCATCTTCGTCATCAAGTAATTTTTTTAATTAAAAGCAATTTATTCCTAACAGAATGGGTTGCTAAAAACATATATTTCGCTATCTTTTTATTATGCCGAAAGCGTTCCCACAATGGGAAAGGGCTCTGCAGAGATTCACTGGACTATGTCAAATTTGATGGCCTAAATGACAGCTTTGATAGGCGTGTTGTTATTTTTAATAATTTTTCTTTTCCAATATTGCATGTTGCGGTGGGTGTGTTATTTTTAGTTTTTGCATGTTGAGGTGGGTTTTCTATTTGTGGATGTTTTTAATTTTTTTCTAAGTTTACTTGAAGATTGAGTTAGTTTGAGAATCTATGCCACTTATATCTCTTGTTATCTTGTGAAAGCTAAATTTGGAGCCAGAGTTGAGTACTACTTACATCATCAGTATCGGTGAGGAAGATTGAAGGTCACTAAATCTGCCGATGCCCGAGGCCTCTCTTTTTTCTTTTCATTTTGTGATTGTTTTTTAAGATGTTTTTGTGCTTGCCGAATACAATTGTTTGAGGTTTGTTTTTTATAGTATTGTAATCCTCCGTTGTATTCCTTTTAAGCAATGATTGTATTGGAGGGCAACCTTAATGTTAGTTTATAATAAATCTGAACTATTATGGTCTTCGTCTTATGAATAGGGATGTATAGGGATGTTTTTCTCGAGAATAAAAGAATTGGATCTAGATTTTTCTAGCCTTGGAGCAATGAAAACTATGTTTACTTCTCTTTTAGGTGAGTTTCTCTCCAATATAGCTCATAAAATATTTAAGATTGTTGGTTGCTTATATTCTCCTATCAATTTGATCACTAATGTTTAGATGTCTAAAGCAAGCTTGGTGTGCCCATAAATACTACATTATCAACGACTATTTTGGAAGAGGCTTTAAATGGTACAGATTCAAACTTTGAGACCACTTTTGTTATGTTAGCCTATACATAGAAGGGTGAGGAGAAATCATCTCTTTGACTTTTATGGTGTTTCATTTGTGATGTTCATTTTCTCTCCTCTTTCGATTGGAATAAATATTGAAAATAGACGTGCTCTTACCATAGGTTGAGAATCAATGCGCACATTTCTACTTTGTTACTATTACGTAATCGTAAGCGAGAGGCCCGGGGTTAGTAATACGAGTAACATCCTCCGATAAAAGAAAATTTAAGGTTGGTTATTTTTTTTTTTTTTGGAAATTAGAGGAATCATTACATATTACATTTTTAGCACAGTCTCTACCAGCCTCGGTGAATTTAGCCTGGGTGAGGATGGGACCACCAGGTGCACAAGTTTCACACCACCTCCGTTCAGCTGAAGCCTAGGTTTCATACCACCTCCGTACAACTGGTGTACACTTCATACCACCTTCGTACAGCTGGCGCACACTCAGGGACGTTGGTCGGACTACTCCAGCAGCACCATCGTACAATTGTCGCACACTCAGGGACATTGGTTGGACTACTCCTTCGGCACTCAGGGACATCGGTCGGGCTATTCCTCACACAACAGACATGCCAATGGGGGTTGAACCTTGGACCTCCTCTTGGTAAATTCCTGGACTTTACCAATCAACCAAGACCCCATTGGCTAAAATTTAGGCTAGGGATGTACCCCCTAGGTGACATGCAAATACCCCACTCCACATGTCTCGGGTAAATCAGGATATGAAATCCTAGGGGTTGTGTTTTAACCTGGGTTGTTGGCTCTATAGGATAAACACCCCACCAGTTCACCACAGGGTCATCCCCTTAATTTAAGGTTGGTTATACTATTATTGTGCATTTTTACAAGCTTCATCTAAATTATTAAAAAAATGTTTGTTCTAAGTACTTAGAAATACTTTGGCGTTTTCAAGAATCGTGCACCTTATTTATTTTATATATTGAGAAAGAATATCATGGGCCTCGCATCATGTCTCATCCTCGAATATATGTTATGTATATATCATAATATGTCTCAACTCGATGCACTTAATGTAGATGTGTGCATATATATTAAAATATATCTCAAATGAGATGCACTTAGTGGAAGTTGTGTATATCATACTTTTAGAAAATGTCCAACAAATCAATGAGGAAGCTGAATTATGGAATTACACTAATGCTTTTGATTATGCCTCGTAACTCCAAAGATAGGCTAATTACCATTTGCTAATGCAATTGATTCCATCATGAACTTTAACTAAAAATTTTAAGCTTTAAAAATTGGTAGAACATATTTACAACAATAGTATCAACACACAATTACTTACCTGAAATTTTGAATCAATGAGGAAGGTTAGGTATAATGTATTGTTCTATGCAGGTTGCACTTTTCTCTTGAGTGGCTTCTTCTCATCTAGCTGTTTAGAAGTTTAAAAATAGTCTCTTAGTTTGTGATGGCAGCCTGCTAATTTTTTAGAGAATGGTCTGGTCCTATTGTTTTAGGTGTTGGTTACATTACTCTACCGGCTACTCTCTTTTTATTGGGTTAGTCATTTTCAAGAAATAGGTATTTTTCTATGCATGTTGTACTTTTCTCTTGAGTGGCTTCTTCTCATCTAGTTGTTTAAAAGTTTAAGAATAATCTCTTAGTTTTTTATGGCATCCTGCTAATTGTGTATGTTTCTTCATGATAATTTCAAAGCTATTTGTCATAAAACAAATCAATGTAATGTTTATAACCAACCTTAATGGTTGCAATGAATCCTATTATGCTTTCCTTCTTAGAATTTACCATTTGCATGCTCCAATATCCTACTTTATGGAACTTGTGGAATTGCTCATGCTTAGAAACTGCCTTTTAAGTTTTAAAGCATCATCATCTCTTCTGAATTGCATCTCTTATAAGTAATGTTTATGTTATAAATATGGGTGCCTGCAATGCATAGTTTCCTAAAAGTAACGCTTATGTGAAATTATGTCTTGTGACTTGTTGGTGTGTGAGAATTATTGTAGAAGATTTTGTAATTTCCTTCTTTCTTTTAACAATGGAAGCATAAACTATGTATTTTGTTTGGAAATAGTTTTAATATAATGTGTGTATTTGGAAAAGAATATTCATGGAATTTGATTTGGGTTTTGACTCTTAACTACATGTTTGAAGTATGTATATCCATGAACCACATATATTATACTGATGTGAATTCAAGTTTAGTTCCCATCATGTAATGGAGGAGTCCCTCCTTTTGAATTCGCAGATACATTTAGTTTTATTAACTTCTTTCACTTTTTTGCAAGATATTTTTTCTTCTCTTTCTCCCATGGTAAAGAAGATAGTTTTGTCTCTAAGGAACTTTAGGTGGTTTGCAATATTGATTGAATTATTTATTCATTTGTTTTGTTTATTGCATGTTATGGACTAAAAATTATTGTAGAGTGATTTCATGTTATTTGCTTTTGATTGTTCCATTTATATTTATAGTTGGCTCCAATCCTTTTCCGAAGTGACATGTGGGGGCATGTGCCTTCGTCAATGACAAGATTTGTTATGTGTTGAGGGGCTTATTCCCCAATGAGGCCATTTCAAATCATCCCAAGTTGGACGTTAGACTGATCAGCAATAAGGCTTTTAAAGCTGCCCATCATACTTAAGAATATCTTCTTGGACTAACACACTTCTTTTCCCTCTCCAATTTAATATGATGCAGACTAGAAACACAATTCCCCTACCTATAACAGGCTTGACGTTAACTATGACTCACTTTCAAACGAAGGAAGAGTTTAAATGTATTCAATGTGTTGTTAATGTTTTACATCGCAGAAAATGAAACCACCTACAACAAAGGATAGCCAAATGATCGAGAGATCACCTCCACTTGTTGCCAACATCCCCAATTTTTCTCTCCAAATTCTGAACAATTGGAGAGCATTCGTGAGGCTTCTATTTGATTTATGATTCTAACGAAGATGCACTGAAATATGAACCACCCCACAAATTGAGGAGAATGGTAATACCAATCGAGGCATCTGTAACTGGACAAAAATACAAGAAACATGTAAAGAAAATTACACAAGCAAAAAGCAAGAAATTTGATTTTAAAAAATAGCTTGTAGTAATTTGTTTATAAGTGTTTTACAAACAAATTGTAACTCGTTCTAAATAATCTCATGTATGTATTGTGGCAATATATATCAAACAAATAAATAAACTTTTTAAAATACATGTTCAGTTTTTTGTAAAAAAATAACTATAGTTTTTGTAAACCAACAACTATGCATTTCTAATTTCTTTATCATTGTATCTCCATACAAATACCTATAGTTTACTTACTTCAAGTGTACATATTGTTCTTATTGTTTTCCATTCTATTTTCTTAACATAATAATCTGTAATTCATTTCAAATAAATGCATGTATATATTGCAGAACATATGTAACATAGAATCTAACTTTTCAACATACGTGTTCAATTTTTCCTTTTTACAATTACACGCTTCTTTATGTAAACCAACAACAATGCATTTTTAATGTGTTCTTCATTATATCTACACACAAATACCTATAGTTTTAAAATGCTGAGAAAGAACCATGTAATTTTTAGTTGTTTTCATCCAAAGCTTTGTACATTATATCACTTTTTTGCATATTGAATTGTTTTAAGGGTTAGACTTCATGTTTGCGCTTTTTAGAAAATATAAATGAATAAGGAAGAAAACTTTAAAGGTTCTCATTGTTTACAAATGCATGTTATCCTTCAAAATCCTTCATTTCATGTTTGACTGCACTACAAGTTTACATTTTCCACCATATATTTGCAGAACTCCCACTATCTCGAGCATCTTTTACTTTCCATGGAAATAACTTTGACACACGAAGAAATTTCTCAATTAATTGAGGGTGGTTCCAATGTTGACCCCACATTTTAGATACTACATTTTTCCTCTCTAAGGTCTAATATCAACACGGTGTCCAACATTGTGTTGACCTTTCGATGGGATACATTTTCATACAAAGACTTCTACCCTCTAAATTTAAAGCCATGTTACCGAAAAATCAATACAAGAATGCTTCATTATGTGCTTACACAAATCCCATGTTAAAATGATCAAAAGTGAACTTTAGCTTCATCTCTCTGCTTGATTACCAAGGTATAAAAACACCCTATAGTAATTATAATTTCTTTCTATTTGTTTTTTCCATCTATTGCTCAATTCTAATTCTATCCCGATTTTCTTTTCCATTGCAAGACTATTCTTATCATTGAAATGGATGTTGTTGTCAAAACACATTTGGTAATTGGTGCTCCAACCCGACTACCAACAAATTCTCTCCAAGATAGCCAGTTGCCGCAAATAGATGCAAGTGCAAACCAGTTAACAAATATTTTGCAAGAACACCAACTAAAATAAGTGGATTGAATACATCTATGCACATGTGGTCCGTAGAGGATCGTGCCCTAGAAAAACAACCCTTCGTGAATATCACAATACAAGGGGAGATGGATCTCGTGTCCAGGTTTGATTTTGTGGATCAGGAAGGAGGGGAAATCCACATCACCTATTTCAATGAGGTCTTAAAGCATTCTATGAGCAGATTGAAAATGGGAAGCTATATACAATTTCCAATGGGAGGATTGGGAGGATTGCTGATGCAAAGCTATGTTATAACCATTTGAACAATGCTTTAGAGATTTTCCTACAACCTTCCTCAACCATAACTCCACTCATAGAAAATGAGGATACAATACCTTCCCATCACTTTCACTTCACCAAAATCAAGGACATACCTGCAAGCATTGCAGGTTCTATAGTTGATTTGATTGGCATTGTTCTTGCGATGTCACCATGCTCAACAATTCGTAGGCATGACAAGTCTGAAACAAAGAGAAGAACTCTACAATTAAAGGACATGTCAGGATTCAGTGTAAGTGTCACATTGTGGGGACAACACTTAGATGAGATAAGCAAAGAACTTGAAGACATGCTTTCTATACCACCTCTTTCGGTCCTTGCCTTGAAAGTTTCTCGTGTCTCTAGTTTCAATGGGAGCTTAGTTGACATTGTTTCAAGTACCAAATGTTACGTCAACCCTCTAATTTCAGAAACTAATACACTTCATGGCTGGGTTGATTCTGATGACTACTCCCTTTTGGTGCCCTCTATCACAAGAAAAATATTGGCCCTCCAAAAAGCTTGACCTCTATAACAACGATTTCACAGGTCCTACAGATGGGGAACACTGAGAGAAATGAATGGGCCATGGTTACTGCAGAAATCACAAATATCAACATGGATAACTTTTTTACAAGGCATGTCCTCTTCAAAAATGTGACAAACGATGTAGGAAATAGGTGAAAGAGAATGGTAATGGTTCATGGTTCTGTTCAAGTTGCAACGCATACGAGTTCATAACTATGATTATAGATATGCACTCAAGATCGATCTAAAGGACCGAATAGGAGAGATCCAATCAGTTATCGCTTTTGATGAGACAGTTGAGTAAATCATGGGTGTTGCAACTAGCGACCTCCACCTATTGTCTATAGACGAAGATGCAACTAATGAAATTACAAGCAATGTCATCGGAACGAATACTGCTTCACACTTTCCCTAAAAAAGAGACATATTGCAGAAACAATAGATTGAAATGTGTCATCCTCAATTCAAAGAAAGCGGATAACAGTGCAACTCCTCCATAACCTTCTTTACGAAAATCTTTCTAACACACCCATCCCTTCAAACTTTACACCCTCACCCATCCCATTCTATACTTTGAACTATCACCGCTATGTTAGTTATTTCATATCTATGTTTCACCCTTTTTCCCTAGCTTCAAAAGAAAAATGTTGTATTTCCTTATAAACTGACATACTATTGTCTCCTACTACTATGTGGATTGTAAGTACTTTTAAGAAAATAAATGCATATTACTTGCACTTTTATTATGTACGTATTTGCATCCTTGTATACTATTAGAACGTATTGTATCTTTCCATATAACAAATATTCTTTTCCTTAAGCAACAAATACAAGTTTTTTATCCTCAAATTGTTACCTCTTACGATTAGTTGCCATTGGAACTCCACATGCATTTCAATTGTGTATAGTTTATTGATTTTGACTTATCTCTGCATTTGTATGTACTTTATAGGTGTGTGACTTTGAAATCATGTCGATTCCTACTAAACGATCCCGATGAAGAGATAACTATGCAAAAAAATAAAGATCACATAAATGCTTGAGCAATGACATCGTCACTCTAGAGCAAGAACAACGGTAATATTTAATATTTTTCAACTTACATCGACCAAAAGCCTACCATTCCCGACATTCCAAACTTGTTATCAAATACAACTCTCGTAGGATTGCTAACCAACATTACTCAAGTAACTTTCATGGAAACAATTTTGCACAACCATACCAATGCCATCCGTATGAACCCATCTTTGCTAACTATTGTCATGTCTCCCCATTTTCTTGGGAAGCCACATGAAACTCTCTCAAGTATCAACCTTTCTTCAGTTCCTCACTCATGTACAACCAGTTCATCTTCTCCTTATGACTACTTTCCACCTTGCAATCCACAATCGACCCAAACATAACACCCCACCCCTTCCCATACATAGATATTTCCAATATGCTTTCCCTCGTTGTAGACTATCGAAGCCCAACACCGGTTCTGTAAAAGAATAGATTTGTTGGCGAACATCCAATCTTTCTCAACTGCTTTCAAAATTACCTTGAATAAAAACAATTTGCTTTGAAGGTTTTCCTTCCCGTAATGATGCAAAATTGAAAAACACGGCCACCGCTTCTCTTCATGGAACAACATGGACCCTAAAAAGCGGCCTATTGTTCTTGCGTCTTTAACCCAAATCGAGGAGATGCTTATCCCACCACTCAATCCATTCCTGCAAGTCACCCAAGTACGTGGAGGACAATACAAATACTCAAGACACACCATAAGTTTCCCGCAAAACATTACTTCAATAAAGAAAGTACCTACCACACCACCTTGAGATTTGGACATAGTACTCATACAAAGGGAAGGATTTAATTTTAAAAAGTATGATTTCTACATCAGTAGATCTCGTGTTTGGGCAGCCTTGCAATATAAAATCCAACATGATCCCTATTACAAAGATGTCTTAATCAACCATGACGCCCTTTCCTCCCTACCATCCGAGTCATCAAATGTTTCCTCCTCTCTTAACACAACCACAATGGAACTACCCCAAATGCAACCGCCTCTATAGCTCATGGTATTGATGTTTCCACTGACTCTGATGAAATGTATGAACACTCATCATATTTCATGTCAACACCCCATAATACAGAACAGAAGAAGTGGAAATCAAACAGTTCTTTCTCAACCACGATGGTAAAACCCCATTTATCATGTCATGGCTAGAGCTTGGGCTCTCGCCTATAAATGAATACAATACGGAGGGCATGTTCTCAATGGCTTTCCCAACTTTGTTTCCGGCAGGAAAAGCAATGTGGCAACAACCTTGCATAAAATAAGTTCTAATGCATGAATACGCTCTTCATTTGATGTGCTAACATGATGGGAACTTCTGCCCACCCAATATTTCTCTACTTCCTTCTAAACCTCATAATGCAAAGATAGGATCCACCCACAACAATAATTTTCATGAAACCGAACATCGAATTTGGAATCCCTCCAAAGCAATTTTGCATTTTGAATTGTTTTAATGGTTAGACCTCATGTTTGCGCTTTTTAAATGAAGTGATTCATTTATATTTCTACACTTACAAAATCAATCACCCATAGTTTAAACAAAATAAACTACAAAATTAATAATTGTCCCTCTAAAACAAATAACATATATCGTTCAAGCGTTCACATCAGCATTGTACACATGTGATGGCTAGTCAATACCCGTTATTCCAATATGATGAATTTACTACATTGAATCATAAACATCTCGTGCACTCTATGATTGTATTATCATATATGATGAATATATGCGGAGAGCCACATTAATACATTGTCGAGCTGATGTAATACCTATGCACAAATATTGTGTAGAAAAATACCAAAAAATGGCGTCCTTTCAAAAAAATTGTATTGTTCGAATCCCGTTTGAGCTGCAAAGAAAAAACATATACAAGAGAAGCTTTTATTGAATTAAGACTAGATATTATGTAGTTACTTTCGATGTATTTTTCCAGAACATTTCTAAGAAAATGAAAGTTTGCAGGGAAATTTAATCAGGCATGTTTAAGGGTTTTGCATTGGATTATTATGCTCTCTTAGTGGCAAATAAATGATGGGCTTTACTGCCACATTCAAGATTTCTATTCTTCTCACTTTTTTACTAAAAATTGGGTCTTATTTAGATCAGTGGCACGGACAGGTTCTTACATTGGGGACTACTGAGGGGTTTTGGATTTGAGGTAGATGTTGATGACACCTCCAAAACCACTTTGTCTATCATATTGGCGGAGAGGGTGCTAGAGGCTGAAAACCACTCCACTTGTCAGGTCTGATCTACCGTTTCAATGGGTTTTGGCCTAGTTCTTTAATTGTTGGTAATGTTAACATTTATCCCTATTATAGGGGAATCTTTATTGTTGTATTTGAATATGAGAATGAAAGATATTTTATTTTCTCTAAACTATGGGTTATGGAGGGCCACCATTTACTCATAAAACTTTAGTTCCCTTTTTAGCCAAAGGCTATCCTAGCGATAGAATAACACGCACGTGTTATATGCCCCCATACATGTCCCATCCATACATTCCTAGGCGGGCCCCACCGGATGTGGTATACACACATTTCAGGAATCATTAAAATAAATACAAATGAAATCAAATGGTGGCATGTGGTAGGTGCTAGGTGGATTGGTAGGCTTGAGCGCTAATATGTGAGAGGTCGCGGGTTCAAATCATAGATTTTTTTGTGGTATACACAATGTGTGTATACAAAAACCAAAAAAATCTAAGTATTGGATTTTGTTTATACCACACACCCATACATGTATGTATGGGTGTTGCAATCTTGTTGGGATAGCCGGCGCCCCTCTTTAACATGGGTGTTGCACTTGTAGCTGTGGATAGCCGGCACCCTCTTTTTAACCTCATTATCTAAACTTTCTTCATTAAACTAGTTTGGGTTAGATTACCCCACCTCCCACTCTAGTTTTAAGGTGAGGACCGTTTGAATTCTATTAGTAATGCTCTAGGACATTGTCTAGCTATAGACTCTATAGCATAATTGGTTAATCATATGACCTATGCACAGATCTTGGTGATTTGGATACTTTAGTTAAACTACCAACAACAATATTGGATGTAAGTGTTCGAGGAAGATTTGTCATCAAACCCTTGACTATGAAGGCTTGCACTTTAGATGTATAAGATGTTTTGCTCTAGGCTATTTGGCTTCTAATTATTTGAATATTTAGATTTACAAGGAAAATGGAAAGGCATCATGGTGGAAGGATGCTCTCCCTATCCTTCTAGTTGTGGATGATGACTTTGTTTCGATTTGGAGGTAGAGGAATTTGTTTCAAAAAGTCAAATTTGGAGTTTTGTGAGACTGCTCCAGCTATAGCCTTACCTGTGTGTCTGCTATTACGACTAGAAAAATGGCTTGAGAATTTCCAAATTAAGTAGTCGAAAGAACTATAAACATTGGGAAGTCTGCAGGGGTGGATGGGGTTTAGAATGTGACGTCTCCTAAAGAGAGTTTGGAAATTTTTATCCCCGTCTCACCCTCATAAGGTGAATGGAAAATTGTAAGAAAGAAAGGAGAAGGGAAGTAAAATGGGAAATTGATGCTTAGATCCGAAATAAATTAGCATTGGTAGGCTGAAATTAGGCAAAATGATTGTTGCTCCATAGGCCTATAGTTTGTTTTCTTTATTGGTAGAGCTATAAGATGTGTGTTGGTTACTAGGCTACCGTGTCAGTGGGCTTGGTGTTTGTTGCATCCATTGGACTTGTTTTGTTGTATGTAGTCTTTCCTTATTTATCCTTTGGTGTTGTTTTCAAGGTTGGAGGAGTCTTCTAAAACCTCCAAATTTACTAATAAAAAAATAACAAGGATTATCATAAATAATTAGTACAAATATTTTAAATATAACTCTCTTTAAAATGTAAAATATCAATCCCAAGACACTTATTTTGTAATATATTTGATTAATAAAAAAATTGTGAATTTTGAAATAATTATTATATATAGATATATATGTTCATATGTAGATAGTAATGGTATAAAAACATTACATAAATGTAAGTGTATGTACATTTGTGTTTGTGTGTGTGTGTGCGTGTGTGTGTCCTGGGAAATGAGATCAATCTAGTTACACCATTGTGTTCGGTTTTCAATAATATTTTCAAAACCAAAAAAATGACTCCAAACTCTATCATATGGCGAAGAGATTACGATTTTTCAATTAACTTAGAATCCAATAAAAGGAAGAAGGTTTCTCACCACTGGTGAAAAGGATAAGATTGAAATTACTTTTGTCATGGTCAAATGAACATCAAATTTAAAGTCTAAAATTATATCACATTGATTAATTAATTATCTTTATATAGATATATAAATATATAAACATGTGTGTGTAGATAGATATAGTAGAAAAATAAATAACTCTATATTATATGTATGCACATGTACACATGTATATATATACATATATAGAAATGCCTCAATCTAGCTACACCATCATGTCAAGTATTAGCAAATCTTTTCATAACAAAAAGACTCCAAACACTACCATATGGCAAGGTAAATATGATTTTTTGATTGAATTTTCCAAGAAAAAGAAAACTTCTAAGTCATAGGGAAATGGACAACAATTTTAATGTTTAAAATTAATGGTTAACAACCCACAAACATTAAGTCCAACTCCCCATGGTTGTGAATATTGTACAATGTCTATTGGCATAACTAGACATATATGCAATGTATCATCCGATGTAATTAACGTTATAATTATAAGTAGATTAAATAAAGTAGTGTATTATATTCTTTTAAGGGAAAGTGGTGGTATGTTGTAAATAACATTTTTTATGAGAGTAGTTATTTGTTATAATTTTACATTGTTGTAGTGTAATTGTGTATTTACCGCTATTGGTGTAGATCAATAGATGTTTTTATTAGATAAGGTAAAAACAGGAACAGCTCCCAGGGGCCTTACAAAAGGAGGAGCAGAAACCAACGAGCATGAAAGAAACATAAAAGTCCATTAAAGGAGTTAAACATTATTAACTCTTACAATGAAGATCAGGACTTTAAACCAAAGAGAACAAAACAAAACAAAAAAAAAAAACCATCTCCAAAACTACATAAGTTTGCCAAAATTCTACCAATAGTCTAGAAAACCCAGCTAATTTTTAGGATATCCTTCACTACTACCATCATGACTACCTTTGATCTCAGTACCCTCAGTGCCCTTGACATTTATATCTTCCTCCACTCGTCCTCAGAACTACTGATGTGCAATTGAAATTCCTCCTTTTAGTGCCTTCCTCCATCCCTTCCAACCTATCACTCAACTTTTTGACCTGGTACTCCAGCTCCAAAACCTTCTGTTTGGAATTCACCTGAGCAGAGACAATTTTCTTAGAAGCATTAATGACATCCAACATAGTTTCCCTTTGACCAACATTGGTTTCCTCCATTTCCTGAAGCACACCCTCTAAGTACTAAACCTTTCTACTCAAATCCTCGAAACCCTTAAAATTACCATCCCAATTCCTTTTTCTTGAGGTGCTCACTTCCCCATGACCTTCCTCACTCTTCTCTTTACCAAAATCCTCCCCCACATTTTTGCATTTCCCATCCTTCATCTTAGTAAGGCATTCCGCAAGAGTGAGGTCATCCTCTTCGCCTTATCTTTCAAAGAAGAATTCAGAATAGGTTTCCCATTTTCAAATAGCAAAAGGATGAGCCCTTCATGCAAAGGCATCTCAGCCTTCTCCTACTAGAAATCCATCAAAGATTTTTTCAAAGACATAAACAGAAAGAAAGGGATGCTCACCATGACCTTATGGCGGAACATATTCAGAAGGGTCATATGGTGGGTATAGATTTTTTGGTATTTTCCTTCCAGAGTTATATACTTCATGATTTGAAGGCAAACATCTCTCCATATTCCCGGGATACACGACTTCTACAATACCATCAATAAAGAAAGAGCACCTTTCCTTACCCACGAAGAACAACTCAATTTCATGTTCTCTATGGGTTTTATCCTTAAAAATTTTGAGCCCATCCATTTTCATATTCGTCGCAAGGGCAATGGTGGACTCAGAAACCTCAATTTCCATACCTTTGACCTCAAACTTTCCCTCTTTCCAAGCTTTTCCAAAATCCTTTGACAGGGAGGGGTCGTGACCATGTAATTTGGTGATGAAATTACTGAAACCCTAATCTTAAGCTTGTTCCACAAATGCTTTGATTAAAAGCTTCAATGTTATGGCTAGCAGGTTCAACTCTAATTCTATCACCACCCATCTTCACGAAACTAAACTTCCCTATTTGCTAACACTTCTCAAAATCAAACCCCTTTCACACTAATAGAAACCGAGGAATAAAATTTATTAAGTTGTCACACTCCATAGCTCACTCGTGCTAACATCATCAAACTTAGTGCCCTCTATCTCTAATAATGGTTTCATTAATGTCCGTGGGTAATTCATCTTCTTTACACCAGATCTTGTAATCATTACTAATGGCTCTATAATTAGCCATCTTATCCGCACACTTGTTCCCTTGACACAAAGTATGATTATAAGAAACCCTTACAAAATATTTTAAATTTTCCTTAACATCATTGAGGATATTTCTTATGGGCCAATTAATGGAACCCTAATTATTAAGGGCATTAATAATGATGAGAGAGTCACCTTCAATATGGATGTCCTTAAACCTTTTTCTTTAGCCAACAAAACCCCCCAAAGAAGAGCTCTAGCTTCTGCCATATTGTTTATTTTCCGACCTAATTGACCCACATAAGCAAACAACCAATATCCTTTAATGTTTCTTAAAATTCCTCCTCCCCCAGCAAGACTCAGATTCCCTTTTGACGCCCCATCAAAATTTAACTTAACAAAATTTTACACATGCCTTATCCAACTGGAATTCTTTTTTTCTTTTTGTAATTCCACCGGTCCAAGGGCTGAACTTATCAAGAACTTTCTGCTCTCTTTTCGGGCAGGGTTTCTTGGCTTTGCCTTTAAAGAGTTTGATGTTTTCCTTAATGGCAACCAAAAATTTTCTTCTAACTTTCAAGAGAAGAGATTTCTGATCCTGAATATACAATCATTCTTGGCCTTCCATAATCCCCAAAAAAATGAGGGAGGGAAATATTCCAGCCCAAACCAAAATGGGAAAATAGAAGGGACTCTCCCATTAAAAACAATAGTCCTCAATTGTCAAGGGAAAGTTCCATGGATATTAAACAGATCTAAAATGGAAGAAAACACATCATGGGAGAAGGAGCAATGAAGGAGGAGATGGTTGAAATTTTCCTCCTCCTTCCTACAAAGAGAACATCTATTGGGAAGCTTCATTCCCCTTTTCCTAAGATTATCCACAGTCAAAATTTTATTTTGGGCAGCCAGCTAGTAAAATATATTAACCTTTGGGATAAGATCCTTCACCCAGAGCTTACCCCAATAGTCCTTGTGCATATCAGTCTTGAAATTTAACATGTAGGTAGATTTAACCAAGAAAATTCCTGAATCTTCCTCTTTCCATTTGATGGAATCCTCCTTGGTTTGGAACATGGGGATGTGGAAATCCCTTAATTTCTTGTTGAGAGCCCAAAAGGGTTAGATGTCACCATCAAAATTTGGAGGAGGTTCAATGGTTTCCCATCTGAAAAAATCCTCTTGGATCCAAAAGTCACGAATCCAAAAAAAATTGTTTCCTCAGAATCGAGCAAACTTTTTCCAGATTTCCGTGTCACCAAGGGGGAATCCTCAATCCAACTATCATACCAAAACTCAAGTTTCTAGAGAATTTTCCTATCTCCCACATAGTACCTTTGGTTAAGATTTCTTTGGGGGCCACAAAAGAGTTCCAAAAGGGAGACCCTCTAGGAATATTATCTTGATTAAAAAAGGATTTCATTCTGCCTATATTCCACAAATATTTCATCTTTATAATTTCCACCCAAAGTCCTTCCTCTCTAGCAATCCTCCAACCTGCTTTGGCAATTAAGGCCTCATTCATAAGAGAAATATTTTTTAACCCCAAGCCCCCACAAAGATTTGGTTTTGTGACTTTTTCCTAAGCCACAAGAGGGAATTTGAACTTCGAGAGATGTTATTTCCCATGTGTCCCCTATTTTTTGTTGTATGTTGATCATGTATTGCCTTGCGTTTTATTTTATTTCCACATGTAGTGTTATTCCTTATCTTATTTCTTATTTCTTTGTCTTTCCTATGTATCTCTCTCTTCTCTTATTTTTTAATTCCTCCCTTCCCCAATTTTTGGGTTTTCACCAAAATTGTTTTAATGTGGTTATAGTTAACTAGACTCATATTACTTTGGTTATGGTATGTATTATTTTTTTGGGGCCCTTTAACTATTATTTGGTTCCCTTGGACCATATTTTTGTTATTTCTATATGTTGTGTTTCATCATGGACCTCAATAAGCTCCTAATTTAAATTTAATAATTGATAAATACATAGGTGCATTAATGCATCTAAAAGGAAAATAAAGAATAATCATACAAGGAATAAATTACCAATTTTGGTAAAAGAGAAACATCCTTTCGCTAGAAGCAATTTTATGCATTTGAAGAGAATACAAAATTTATATTTGCATTGATGAGGTCTTTGAATGTGACAATGGTTGGGTAGTTTCATAATACCATATTACTTGTAGAATTACATTATACTCGATGTGTTGCTCTTAGAGAATTGTTCCTTTCAAGGGGATATATACAATGGAAGGATAACATATGGCCTTTAAAACATACTCCATTTTTATTTTTATTTTTGCAATGTGTTGTTTCTATATTAGGCTTCAAAGGAAGGAGATCATTTCCCAAGAGATTACATAGAAAATTTTGTAAAGACCTAAATCAAATCATCGTGGTCATGTAATCATATTCACCCTAAGTGACACTTGACACAACCATAGTGTTATAGTTTAATCATATGAACTAAGGAATGTTATTCAATTCAAGGTTCCTTTCTCACACTTATTTTTAAGTATTCTTTTCCTTGTTTTCTGGACTTGTCTTATGTTGTGTTTTTGAAAAAATATCTCTAGAATTACACCACGCTTTCAATTAAATTATAAAGTCTCTTTTTCAAATTTATTATTCTAGAACATTCTTTTATCCAATTACATATAGATTTATTGATTTATACATGTTTAGATGTGAATTGAAATGGATGATGTTGGTTATAGTGAATTGTCAATGTAAAACTAATTTCCAAATCAGCATTTTCGTAAACCCATATTATATTGAACTCTACCTCGGGTTTCAAATGTTGGAAAATTATAAGATACAAGTAACCAAGTAGGGTTTCACATTTTGGTGATCACACATTTAATTATATTCAAGCTTAATGTTTTATATTCTATCCTTTTAGGGATAGATATTTCTTCCTTCATTATATATATGATTGTTCTAAAGATTGTTTATTTCTTATTAAATCTATTATCCCCAACTATTACATACTATACACCATTTATGTATGTTTTCTACTACCTAAATGGATTATATCCTAATCTCTGCAAAGTAGGAGAAGTGTTAGGATAAATTCCTATCTAGTTAATTTGGTTGAAATTTATTCAATTAACCTCGAGTTTGTGTTGAAAAAAGATAATTCAAAGTCAATATTAACGTCACAAAATATAATTGTTGAAGGCATGTATTTAATCCAGTCTCCTTTAGCTTAGATGCAAGGTCTATCGGGCATCCATTCTACCAAATTCACCCGAGGCATGATCTCGGCATCATCCCTTTTCAAGATGCATCGGGCATTTGCGCTGGCAATAATTGATCTCTAATGGGCTCTTTGAGAGCCTAACAACTTCACCAATGGAACAACGGTTGATTAGAAACACAACATGATTTGAAAAATAATTTATTTTAAAAACACAATAATATATTTAATCAACAATGAATATACATTAATTTTTAATATTGATCGCTAAAAATATAGTTTTCCATAATCAATTACCACACTATGTCTATAGGATTATTATATTGAAACATCATTACTTGATTTAATCCCTATAGACTTCTATCAAACATGCACACAAATCACAAATGTAACACCCTTGTAATTTCATGCCCAAAATATCTCCTCTTTGTTGGGGTGTGAAGCCTATTTTTGGTCTTCTTGAATCGGTGTTGAAGTCTTTGGAGCTCGAACGGGTAAGTATGGAGACTTCAAGAGCATTCTCGCAATCGTCCTCATTGTGACGTTGTTGTGCGGTCATTGTGTCGTTCTTTGTAATATGTTGTTAACATCGGATCGCTTTTTCCACCCATGGGAAGTTGAAAGATCGTGACTTTCAAACTTCTAGGGTCAAATTTATGACTTATTAAAAGGATTGTAATCCTATAAATAGAGGTGTTAGGGTATCATGAAGATATCTTGAGTGTTCAAGAGGTCTTGAGTCTTAGTGATCAAGAGGTGATCAAGAGTGATCAAGGTTAAGCAATTGGGTGTCAATTGTGGTTTAGATGTGGTTTAACATATTTGGAATTCTGTTGTGAGTTCATAACTAAGAGAAGACTATGAGATTTGTTTTATTCTTGTTGATAATAAAATCTGAGCAAGTTCTTGGTGGATGTAGCCCACATTGGGTGAACCACGTTAAATCTTGTCTTGTCTTCTTTTTGCATTATTTATTTATGTTTTTATATTTTTGCAAGTATAATTCTACTATATAGTTTCCTACTGCTATGGTTTGAGGAATTGTTTCGCATATTTGTTCTCTCGATTCCTAACCATTGGTATCGTAGCTTGTGGCTTTGGTGGTTTTTTTCTGAAGTTGTAAATCACAGGGAAAGTTTAGCTTGAGTGGGAGCTATGGTAGATGAGGGCAGATCGAGGGTTGAGAAGTTCAATGGGTAGAACTTTTGTTTGTGGAAGATGCAAATGGAGGATTACTTATATCAAAAGGACCTCCATGTTCCTTTGGCTAGAAAAGTAAAGAAACTTATAGCCATGTCAGATGAGGATTGGGAGTTGCTGGATAGAAAGGCACTCGAGGTGATTCATTTATGCCTTGCATCTTCATTTGCCTTCAATATATAGTAGGAGAATACCACTAAGGTCTCATGAGTGCTGGGAAGTTATATGAAAAACCCTCTCGCCTCTAATAAAATATTTTTAATGAAAAAGTTATTTAATATGAAGATGTCTGAGAATGGTTCTGTTTCTAATCATTTGAATGAATTTAATACGGTTGTGAGTATGTTAAACTCGATAAAAATTGACTTTGATGATGAGGTCAGGCTTTGTTGATTTTGTGCTCCTTACCAGATAGCTAGGATAGCTTGGTTATGGTCAGAAATAATTCAGTCTCTAATAACTCAAAGCTGAAGTTTGAGGATGTAATAGGTGTGATCCTAAGTGAGGAAATGCAAAGGAACAGCACCAAAGATTCTTCTACTTCTAGAAATGCTTTGACGGTGGAGAGCAGAGGGAGACAAAAGAATAGAGGGAAAGGTAACCGTGGGAAGTCGAATGATCGTGGAGGTCAAAGTCCAAGAATAAGTTAGAATGTTGGCACTGTGGGAAGGTTGGTCATGCTAAGAAATATTATTGGGATCTTCGGATAAGAAGAACAAGAAGGAGGAAACTAAAGAGGTAAATTTGGCATCAAGTGATGTTTGTCAAGATACCTTAATTCTTTCTTTAGATAATATTGTTGAATCTTGGGTGTTATATTCAAGGGCTTCTTTCCATGCCACCCCACATAGACATTACTTTATTGATTTTGTTTAAGGTGATTTTGTACATGTATATCTTGGTGATGATGATTCATGCAGCATAGTAGGGGAAAGGTTGTGTTTAGGTGAAAATGCGTAATGAGAACACATGGTTACTTAAGGACGCTCGACATGTGCCTAAGTTGAGGTAGAACTTGATATCGTGGGACAATTGGGTAGTGATGGTTGTACAATCAGGTTTACGGTGAATTCTTGGAAGGTTACTAAGGGAGATCTTGTGGTTGCAAAGAGGTAAGAAAACTGGCACTTTGTATTTAACCAGTGGTTCTGATTATTGCAATTTAGTTGCTACAAATGGAGATGTAACTTTTTGGCACCAAAGACTCGGTCATATGAGTCATAAGGGCATGCAAATTATAAAGGACAGGCTGCCCTGGATTAAAGGAGTTAGATTTGGACTTCTGTGAGGACTGTGTTTATGGGAAACAAAAGCGGTGAGATTCCTCAAGGTTGGAGCTGCCAGAAGGAGGGTAAGTTGGAGTTAGTGCATACATATGTATGGGAGCCAGCTAAGGTAAAATCTATTATCATGTTATTATGTCACTTTCATTGATGATGCAACTAGAAAAGTTTGGGTATATTGCATTAGAAAGAAATCTGATGTGTTTGAAACTTTCAAAAGATGGAAAGCCTTGGTTGAGAATGAAACAGGTCTCAAGATGAAATGTCTTAGGTCGGATAATGGAGGAGAATATTGCAGCAATGAATTTATTGATTATTGTTCGATAAATGGGATCTGTGCAGCAAAGAATGGTTCCAAATACTCCACAGAAAATGGAGTTTCAGAGAGAATGAACAAGACAATCATGGAGTGTGTTAGGTGCATGAGGTTACATGCGGGGCTGCCACTCATGTTTTGGGTGGAAGCGGTAAGCACAATTGTTTATCTAATTAATAGAGGACCCTCTATGGCTTTGGATGGAGGTATACCTGAGGAGGCTTGGTCTGGTAAGAAAATTGATTACTCATTTCTTAGAGTATTTAGATGTGAGGTATTTGTTCACATTAATAAAGATGATAGGACCAAGTTAGAGGCTAAATCTGAGAAATGCACCTTTGTTGGATAGGGTGAAGATGAATTTGGTTTCCGTGTTTGGAGTCTTAAAGACAAGAAAATATTTCGGTCTAGAGATATTGTCTTTAATGAAAAAGTCATGTATAAAGATCAATTACAGAACAGAAAGAGGAATCAAAGAAATAATACACAGTGTTAGAGGACATTGTGGATAGTAAGGTGTCCAAGGGGCCGGTTCAAGTACAAAGATGTTCCTAAGATAGCCAATTCAAGTACCTACTCATCAGGAACCCTAAAATCCTGAGGTGAGAAGGTCTTCTAGGGTAAGAAGGGAACCTAAATGTTTTACTCCATCTTTGAATTATTTATTTCTCACTTTGACGATGTGGAGAGCCGAGTGCTTTGAGGAAGCAAGTGCGAGATGGATGCCAGAAGAAGTGGGAGCAGCCATGGATGAAGAGTATAGATCTCTTATGGAAGACCAGACTTGGGATCTGGTGGAGCTACCCGAGGGCAAGAGAGCAATGCAGAACAAGTGGGTGTATAGAATCAAAGAGGAAGATGGAGGCAAGAAATGATACAAGGCCCAGTTGGTGGTCAAAGGATTTGCACAAAAGAAAGGTATAGACTTTGATGAAATTTTTTCTCGGTTGTTAAAATGACTTCTATTAGGACTGTTCTTGGTTTAGTTACAGTAGAAGACCTGCACTTAGAATAAATTGGATGTGAAGACTACATTCCTTCATGGTGAGTTGGAGGAGGAATTGTATATGCAACAACCACATGGTTATGAGGTCAAAGGGAAGGAGAGGTTAGTGTGCAAATTGAAGAAGAGCTTGTATGGCTTGAAACAAGCTCCATGGCAAAGGGTACATAAAGTTTGGATTTTATGCGCAGAGCAGGGTTACTCCAGTGTCACTCGAGACCATTATCATGTGTACATCAAGAAGTATCTTGATGGTAGTTATATTATTTTGTGTTTGTATGTAGATGATATGCTTGTTGCAAGGAAGAACATGCAGGAAATAAAGGTACTCAAGAAACAGCTAGGTGACTCCTTTGCTATGAAGGATTTGGGGAGTAAAAAACAAATCCTTGGTATGAGAATAACTCGGAATAGGAAGGAGAGGAAGCTGGTATTATCTCAAGAAGAGTACATAAAGAAGGTCTTGGAGAGGTTTAGTATGTAGGATGCTAAACCGGTTGGTACTCCTTTGGCAGTCACTTTAAATTATCAAAGGAGCAGAGTCCCAAGATTGAGGAGGATAGAATTCAGATGTCCAGGTATCGTACTCATCAGCAGTTGGTAGTTTGATGTATGCTATGGTATGCACTAGGCCTGATATTTCCCATGTAGTGGGAGTAGTGAGCAGGTTTATGAGTGATCCAGGTAGAGAGCACTAGCAGGTAGTAAAGTGGATCCTTCGGTATTTGAGAGGGACCATGGGAGCAGCATTGTGTTTCAGTGGATTAGACACTACATTACGTGGCTATGTAGATTCGACATGGTAGGATATTTGGACAATAGGAGGAGTATGACAAGTTATGTATTTATGGTTGGTGATAACAAAGGTGTTGGATTTCATGGTTACAAAAGGTTGTGGCTTTGCATAACCACGAGGTCGATTATGTTGTCACGCCATAGAGGCAAGCAAGGAGATGATTTTTCTACAATAGCTACTTGATGAGTTGGGTCATAAGCAGGAAGTTGGGAGACTATACAATGATAGTCGAGTTTTATTCATTTGGTGAAGAACTCGCTTTCCACTCTCAGGACGAAGCACATTTAGTGAGATATCATTTCATCGTGGATAGCTTTGTAAGAAGATAAGTTGAAGATGGAAAATATTCATACCAGTCAGAATCCTATAGATATGATGACCAAGGTGGTCACAAGGGAGAATTTGAAGTTGTGTTCAACTTTGATTTGCCTTCATGGTTGATAATGAAGGGTTAAGAACTTTGCTCAATGGAAACAATCTCCAAGTGGGAGATTGTTGGGGTGTGGAGCCTATTTTTTGGTCTTTTTGAATCATTTTTGAAGTGTTGGAGCATGAATGGTTAAGTTTGGAGACTTCAGGAGCATTCTGCAGTCGTCTTTTGTGACATTGTTGCGTGGTTGTTGTGTTGTCGTTGTGCCATTGGTGTTAATATGTTGTTAACGTTGGGACTGTTTTTCTAGCCGTGGGAAGTTGAAAGATCGTGACTTTCAAACTTCTAGGGTTAGCTTTAGGACTTCTTAAAAGGATTGTAATCCTATAAATAGAGGTGTTAGGGTATCATGAAGATATCTTGAGTGTTCAAGAGGTCTTGAGTCTTAGTGATCAAGAGGTGATCAAGAGTAATCAAGGTTAATCAATTGGGTGTCAATTGTGGTTTAGATATGGTTTAGCATCTTTGGAATTTTGTTGTGAGTTCATAACTGAGAGAAGACTGTGAGAGTTGTTTTACTCTTGTTGATAATAAAATTTGAGTAAGTTCTTGGTGGATGTAGCCCACATTGGGTGAACCACGTTAAATCTTGTCTTATCTTCTTTTGTGTATTATTTATTTATGTTGTTATATTTTTGCAAGTATAATTCTGCTATATAGTTTCCTACTGTTGTGGTTTGAGGAATTGTTTCCACATATTTTTCTCTAATTCCTAACACTCTTCCCCCTATGAAATAAAATATCTTCTACTAAGGGGTGGATGTTATTATATAGTCACATCATTTCCTCAAAGTAGCAAACTACCCATCTAATAGTAAATGTTTCCCAATCATCTATACAATATAGGGCCCAAATAATCATAACACAACATGATGTAGTGGATTCATGTCAACAATTATAATTATGAAATTAGGTGAAATCCATGTCATTTAATTCAAACTAGAAGCTCTAAAAGTTACATGCAAGAAATGTGCAACTCTACATAATACTAGATGTATAAAACATCTTTACCGAATCCTTACATAATCAAACTCCTATCACTTTGTAGCTTTAAGGATAGGTGCATGATGTTAATTATAACACATATCAATAAGGCGGTCCTTATAAAATCTTGGTGTGTCACCACAAAAAAGTAATGACTTTCTATGCATTATCTTAAAGTATCCATCTCTTGTAATATCAATATGAAACTCTTGGTTTCCTACTAAATGATGTTCTAAGTTCAAGAGGATATTGTGAATCTAATGAAAATTTCTGATAATATTAAATTAATTTAACATAATTTAAGTCTTTATCATAGGACTTAGGTCAAATAGATATAATATTAATAAGCAATATCTATCATATAAAAGATAAGAAAGTGTAAATGATAGTGAGAGAAGAGTGGTTTACCTTATATTTGAGAATTTGCACTAATTCTCGACTAGGAATTGGGTGGAACATGATTAGTTTAATATGATTACGCTTCATTTGGAGAAATATCATCCAAGAGTCCTTCGAACAGAACCGTAAAAATTGGGACAGAACTACCTCGATTGCTAGTGTCTGAATTGGGTGCTAGTGTCCTAGAAAATGCTCTGGTTCGATATTTTTTCGTATTCCTTGTAATGTCTTCTTCCTTTCACTCTTTTCGTTTAGGCTTCATTACAAGGTTTCACTATCACATCTAAAATCACAAAATAAACTCTAGCTACCTAAACAAGGATCAAGAAAACATTAGATGAAACAAATAATTTATATTCTTGAGTTAGACTAACCTCGATGGTCACCCCAATGTGATTGTAGATCTCGAATTTTACACTATATGTTAAACTCTTTATAGTTCTAGTATGTGTTTGCTTGTGTGTGTGTGTGTGTGTGTGTGTGTGTGTGTGTGTGTGTGTGTGTGTGTGTGTGTGTGTGTGTGTGTGTGTGTGTGTGTGTGTGTGTGTGTGTTTGTGTGTGTGTGTGAGAGAGAGAGAGAGAGAAAGAGAGAGATAGAATAGTGTCCCTCAAGCTAGGTTTCCTTTTTCAGCCGCACCAAAATAACAAACTACTACTATGTTTCCCTCAAGATGAATGCATTTGAGACAAAATTCAGAAATAGTATTATGTGTGTGTGTGTGATAGAATTATGTCCCTTGAATTTAGGTTTCCCTTGTGTCACCACACCAAAATAGTAGGATACTACTACCTTTCCCACAAGATGAATTTTTAGGATAGAATTCAAAAATCACCCTCCTATGCAAAGAATAATGCATCCCTAATGCAGCCTTGGAATTTTTCTCTTTTCTTCAACTAGTAGATTGGAAGTAATAGCCCAAATCACCTAACCCATAATAATATTGAGTAATTCATGTATATGTATGGCTCCCTTATTTGAATTTCATCATTAACAACTATAAAAGGATGATCCAAAGTGATAAGAAAGGTTTTAGAAAAGATAACAAATAATGTGGCATTTCAAACTTTAGAAAAGGAGGGAAAAGGATAGAAGCACCCAAAGGGGATAGTATCACTTGGGTGCTCGTATTTAATAAGTGGTAGTGTCTAGGATATTTAGAAGATAAAATAGGAAATATTGAGTTTAGTTATATATTACCCAATGTCCAAAAGTAAAGGGTATATTTCTAGAAAATAAAGGCTAAAAGTATAAAAGGATAAAGAAATATAAAATCAAAATAAGTGTTGTTAATTTCTAATTTTCTTTCTTAGGAATCACGCATATAATGACATAATTAGAGGCATGATGTGAATAGTAAGTGCATGATTTTTTGTCTATATTTTCCCCCACTTTATACCAAAGAATGAATATTCGGTATCATAAAGTAGATAGGAAGAGTGTACCTTGTGGAGAGCATAACGGAGTTGAATCGATAAAGATGACGAATGAGGATCAGACTGATATCATGTCAAATGGAGATTGTTTAATGTACGTTATGGAATCTAAGAAGGGGTAAGGACCCTAGGGGTGACCTTGTGTGCATAGTAGAAATGATATTTGCACTTGTAACTTGTATTGTTTCATTTTCATGATCGTCTTGTGTTTGAGATTGTTCCTTGTTCCATTTGTGCTTTCCTTTTTCGGTATAAGGACGGACCTGCAAAAGAAGAGAAGTGTAGTCAATGCTTATGGTATATGAAATTAAACTTCAACTTAGAGAAATCAACCTAGAAGTATGTATAAAAATAAGTGAGTTAAGGATAAGATACACCTAAATGTCATGAGAGAAGAGATAGAGTTGTTTCTGTGTGTTTTTATTACAACCAATAATGAATATGAAATTATTACATTAAGGGAAGGACTTAGAATGTTTTTACTGGATCACACCCCACCGTTGATCATCAAGGAGATTACCTCCTAGTAATTAATGCATTTAAAAAGGGTATGACTAGTAATTGGTGTCTAAAGTATTTGTTATCCCCAATATTCCACCTTGCCCAATGTTTGCATAGCTTGTTCGATATGCAACATTGTCTAAGAGAGAGCAATAAAGTAATGGACTACCTTGCTAACACATGCACTAAACTCACTTTATTATCTAAAATCGAGAGAAAAGATATTAATGAATGGCTTGACTTGAATGAAATCATTCAAAATGAAGGATCACAAGGGGATGTTAGTTTTTATAGAATAGGCAATTTTAATGCCTCATAATCACTCGAGGATATGAAAGCACGAACTTATTTGATTAGAACTCAAGTGGTTATCAATTCATAATGAGGTTAGGCTTGGGAAACAAGTTTTCACATATGCATCTTATCACCATCCTCCATCACTCATTCCCAAAATTTGAGAAAGATCTCGTAATGGGATGGGTAATTAATAGCTTACACATAATAATCTGAGAGATGTGTTTTTAAATCCCTATCCTACTATAGTAAGTTACAAAGTTTTTGGCCAAAATTAGAGAGTCCATAAGATCTTTCAAGGAAACAAAGTATATCTAAATGGAAATGGTGGACGTGGAGATAAATATGATGGAGTTGTCCTCAAGGAGCTATAATCCATTTTCTACCTCTCATGCCCTAATGAAGATTTTATCATAATGGTTTTTGAAATCTGAGATCAACAAGTGCTTCACCTAGAGAATCTAATACATAATGCGGTGTGGCTAGATTTTATCACTAAGCTAGCAAGAATGATGCCCTCATTTGTAGTATTTTCAGTCTTGTTTCATCGTCTCCTCCATCCAAAAGACCGCATCAAGATGGATGTGTTAGTGCGAAATCACATCACCCCTAGATGATTTCTAAAGATCTACTTTTCTAAGGTAGAATCATCTGGTGTGATTGCATAACAAGGAACTTTTCCTAAGGTGTGGACCTTGCAAATTGGAAAATCTCTCCTTATTAAAGGTTGGTTCCTTATTCCTCTGTTTAGGTGCATACGTGAGGATTTGCGGAGGATCTATACCTATACCTAATCTAAGACTTGCCAAGGAGACAAGGATAAAAGAGTACAGAGAAATAACTAAACTACCAGTTGATGCACCAAAGGAATGATGAATACTTAGTTTTCCTTCGACACAAACCAATAAAATGCATACAATAAATAAACACGAAAACCATATCTCAGTAATAAGAGATCGAGATAGAAGCAAAATAAACAATAAGGATCTGAGATTGATCAAAAACATATTTTATTGCTCTAATAGATTGATACAGTTCATTATAGAATAGCTAAAAGGTAGAAACGTATTACAGTTTTAATGGAAGGCTTGAACCCCAAAGATCCTTTTGCTAGAAGGAGAAGGGAGCCTGCAAAACTAAGAATATCCAACCCTTTATAATGAATCTTGTCCCCATATTTATAGAATCGATCTAAGAGAAGAAAAAGGGAGAGAGAAGCGGGAAAATGCAGGTCAAAGCTCAACTATAGTTGTTATTTTTTTGTGCTGAAATTTTCCCCTGAATCTATCTTTACTGCATTGATCCTCGATTCGGCACCTTGAAGGAAGAGGAAATAGCGGAAATAGATCAAATATGATCTAGTTGTTGAGACTAATGATCTTGTATTGAAATCTCAAAGACGTTTCTCCATTTTTCTTCCACCTACCCTCTCAAAAATTAAAGTTTCAGACTCCCATGGCATAGACGAGGTCAAGATATTTTCATCGATATCAGATTCGCAATCTCTTGAGCCCTGGGTTCGAAAGATATGCCCTTTTGAAGTTTTGCATTGATTATGTACAAATAGGTGGGAAAATAACTTGAAAATGGGTCCCTCTTTTGATTGGGATACGTGGCAGCCAGATTGGGATAAAAATTGGTCCACGGCCCATAATTTACCTTTTGGCCCTTTGCGCAAAAAATCAAAACTCAAAAACCTCCGCAGCCTCGAAACTTGGTCCTGGACACATGGCTCCTTTTGGTTGGCTAGGAAACACATTTCCATTTTTACCTTTATGTCTTTTGACAAAAGGAAAATTTTCACTTTTCTCCACGACGCCCTACCTTAGCTTTGACTCGGGTCTGTATGTTGACTTTTCCCTCTTGGGCAGAGTCACAGGTCTTTTTAGAAATTTTACCCCTTTTGAGGCAAAGGGTGAAAAACTAACCTTTTCCCCGACTCCCCGCTTCTCCTTGGGACATGTGTCACTCTAGCACTTGCTTGGGAACCTTCTCTCCTTTTGACCCTTGAATCAACGTTGTTGAGACACTTGAAATCCTCCCCCGTCCTGTTCATGTTTTAACTTTGTCCCCCTTTTAGGACACGGGGAGGCACCACGCATGTTTGTAAATCCAACCCAAAGTTTTCCTTTGGAGGAGCATCGGGTTGACACTTGTCTACCTCTGTTGCTTTGTGGATTGTTCAATGGTCCTTCTTACTTTTTAGATTTTGAGCTACGTGGCGGCCTCGCGCTCATTTGGGTTTCCGCCTGGGGACTGACTCTTGAAATGCGCCAGCCGACACGCAAAGACTTTCCACTTATTCCTCCATGCTTGGTCATTTTTTGCCCTTTTCCTAAACCAATTCAATCCCGAGGACTTCAAATCTTCATCATTCTTCCTTCTTTTGGCTTCTTTGTAGCATTGATCCTTATTGTCTGACCCTGCTATTTTATAGTTCTACCTACCTGTAACTTGGAGGATGGATTTAAGATGTAGAAACGGCCCGACAAAGTCATTTTCTTTCTGTACAGGGTCCTTTGATCTTTCTTGGCCTCCGCCACTCCATTGTTGAATCTTCTTGCAACCAATTTGCAGGATCTGGATGAGTTTTCTCGGGTTCCTTCAAGTGGGGTCGTGATTTGATCCAATATTTCACCCGAGGGAGAAATATGGATAACACGATTTCCTACAAAAATTTTGGCTACATCGTCGACCATTCATTAAGGTGGAAGCTTTGAAAACTCAAAACCTTACTTTTCTACATAGTTGCTTGAACAAGAAATCCTGCAATTAGATTTCGTAGGAAAGCTTCAAGGCAAGAAGGAATCACCACTCAACATTTGGAATCACTAAAGAAGAGGGTTTTGTCTCTTGAAAAATCAATGAAATCCACTCTGTTAGAGCGTAAAAATTCCACATTACACATAGTATGTCCTCCTCCAAAACGAAAAATCCCTCCCCGTAAAAATTGATTCCTTAATGGGGAGATGACCTTTTGGAATGGGTCTCATCTCTCAAGAGGAAGTCAGAATTGATTAAAATCCTCAATGGACCCCAGGTGAGCATTTTAAACCTCATGGCTTTAAGGATGTCTTGCAAAATGGCAAGTGATATATAATTTATTTTCAATGCAAATTAATGGTACGAAATTTTTTTCTCAAAAGGAGAAACTTTTGGACCCTCTTCCGATCTTTACTGAGAATAATTTGTGAAAACTAAAACTTAATGTAATAATTTTAATATATTTTGTTATATCATATATGTTTTTGTATACACTTCCATGGGTCGGGGCATTATAGACTCCCCTCTTTACTTTTATATAAAAAATGGAAGGTCCTTGTCAGAAATTTATGATTTTGGCAAAGGTTTTCTATTAGTTCCAGCTTTTCTAGGTCTCATTTTCCTCATTGTTTAAACTTGTTCTCCTCTCGCTTATATTTTATGACCACCTCCAAATTTACGAAAAGTTATATATCCCTTTAAAATCCTCTCTTCATTTATTGTTACTTCAAAAATATTCATTTATGGAATTAGGTTTGATTTTACTTGTTAAAACCTATTTAGATATGATGAAATGTTTATGGGAAAATCTACTCAATTTTGATGTAAAATAATTTTTATGTAAGTAGTATAAGCTACTTATAGTTTGTAAGTGCATATAAAACTAGTTCACATTTGAGTTGGCCTAAAGGTGAAAAGCTTATGTTCTTGACGGAGGTCATAAATTCAAGATCTACATGGGGAAAGATATGTATACATTGTATTTAAAGCATAACTAAGTGCCTCCTACATACTAAGAGTACATGCATGCATGGCTAATATATAGAACCTACGTGCATAACTAATATATAAAACTTCACATATTGATAGAGTGTATGAACCTATTTACCTAAGAGTATAAAAGTATTGTGGATTGAAATACTAATATACCTATTGACGTGTGTGTAAAGCTTATATTTAAATGCTTAAGGACCTTTTCTTTCCTTTATGAAAACCATGTGTACTTATACCAATTTTTTCAAAGATATAGTGACTTAGGAGCAGCCCAAAATTTCAATTTCTCACTACATTTCCAATCAAAATTTGTTGACGGCGAATGGTCAAAGTTATGGTATTTGATAAGAAAATTCATGCCCAATTTTGGGTCTGCTTGGGTTTCCTTCATGCGTTTGGCATTCTCATGCGCCTTCTTGGGCACTGTTGGATTTTTCTCCAACAATTTTTTAGGTTTCTCGCCTCGAGAGCCCCTATATAATGAGATCTTCCACTTCAATCCCGATTGTTAAAATCTGCGATTGAAGATAGTGGATATTTGAATAATGGCATTGTCATTGAAATGCCCCCTAAGTTCATCCCGAAGGTTTTTATGAGGTAACGATTCTCCTCCTTATGTTGTTTTACCTATACCTAAATTTAATATTGCCTATCAATGGTTGGAACAATTTTATCTCATTGGGTATTTTTGGGTTGCATCCTCTGAAAGCATTCTCAAATCTTGGGTTAACTCACTGGGCTCCTCATGGCATCTGACTTGAGAGCATACAAGAATATGACCAAAGGATTCTTCCTTTTTCACTTCTCTGACCCATCCAATGCCCCCACCATTTTGACCCACTCGGTCATTTGGTATGTTCACTCTTTGCTGGTCCTATCTCCATGGACCAAAGATTTTGTGGTCTTTGATTATGTTGCACTTAAAGTGCCAGTTTGGGTGGAATTTCATGGCCTCCCTTGTCTTGTGTTCAATTTTTATATCAAATCACCTCTTCTATCAAGCGGATGGTCCTGTCTTGAACCACACCATTTTTACAATTTTCATCCACGTATGTATCTATGTCAAAGTGGATCTCTCTCCAGAATTGAAAGAGTTTGTGGAAATTTATATTGAGACATGTGTTATTCCTAAAGCAGATCTTATATATCAATATACCTAATACTTGCTTTTGGTGTCAATCCTCCGATCAAAAGATCAAGGACTATTTGCTTTATGTCCCTCACAATCATCCAACGTACCAATGTGGCTCCGTAAGAAGCCAAACCCCCTCGGGGTAGGGGTAGAAAGCAACAGTGGCCGGAAAAATAGGAATACATGCTCACAACCTAAGGCTTTTGGTTCAAACAGCTCGCATGAGCCACCTTGTTAAAGAACAACCTCATAGCCCATGAGCTAAGGAGTAAACTGTTGCTGCCAACTCATCAGTCTAGCTACCTAAATTCTCCAGCATGCCCAAGGCGGCCTCGGTTCTCATGGACTAGATAAATTTTGTTCGCAATGTCTCCATACTTCCACAAATACCATTACTTTTAACCAACAAATTACAAGGCCCATCCAAAAGGGCTCAAAGTCCTTCTCGTCACTCCCAAGATCATATTTTGGCACACATTATGGATTTTGCAGAGGAGGAATACAACATTGAATATGTTGGGTAGAAAAAAATTGAACTACAAGATTTCTTAAAGCATAACAATGCTCAATTCCTGCAAAACTAGTTTGATGCTTTAGATGGCTTAGATACGGATGGTATGGAACTCGACCACCATTTCCCATGAATTTTCTATCTTGGAATGTGTAGGGTCTTACAGACTCCAATCACAAGTATATTGTTCGTGATGCTTGGCAAAAATTTTCCAATTTAGATGTGTTGTTTTTGCAGGAAGTGAAAATTATAGGTTTTCAGTTGGAGATGGTTTGTAAATCCATTTGGCCTGACAACCTGGCATTTTGTAGTAATCATGATGGGGGCATGGGGGTTTAATTTCCCTTTTTCTCCCAAATGGTGGATTTTTATGGATCATGGTGTCGACCCCACTAATCGTGCCATATGGGTCCTATTTAATATTGATAGTCGCCCTTTTGGCCTCATTAATATTTACGCCTCTAACGATGCGGCCGAAAGGGCCGATCTTTGGTGGTGGATAGCATGCATAATTCTTGATGTTTATTAGGTTATAAGTGGTGATTTTAATATGGTTGAGTTTCCCATTGATAAGTGTAGGCACTCACTGTCATGCGATGGATAAATGGCAAAAGAGAGGCACAGCTTTTCATGCGCAATAAATTTGGGTTTAATGACCCTAATGCTTCTCGCACTCCCACATATGAAGCTTGGTTCACTTGGTCCAATATTCGAGGAGGATAAGATCAATTTTTAAATATCTTGACAAATATATGTTGTCAACTCAACATTTTTTTGAGTTTGAGAACATTTATTCCTTACCCGTGGAGGTCATGTCTGACTTTGTCCTTTCGAACCACTTCCCCATTCAATTTCGTATCACTTGGCATGATATTTTTTGTCATCAAGGCCAATTCTTTCTTAATACTACTTTGATTCAACATGGTCCTAATCTCAACCACATTGGGTATGGAATATGTCCCCTCACCCAATTCATTGTTAGTGATTTCATCCACCTATGCATGTCACCGAACTCAATGGTGGGAGGATGTTATGACTTAGACTACTAGATTCCTCATAATCTATGGTTGATGATGACTAAAATTAGGATTCTCTCATACTCCACTACCACCTCCGCTCTTAGCCAAGTGGTGGTGGTGCTCCAAGGAAATCCCTTCTCTAAAACTCTACAACTTCAAGTTGTCGAGCTTCACAAAAAAATCAAATTACTTGATAGTTACAATGCTCTGAGGAGCTCAAACATGTGCCCTCATACACTATTTAAAATTATTGATAGGGTGTTAAAAGAATTATTTCTTTCCCTCAAAGCCAAAAAACCTTCTCAACAAATTCCCATCAACGATGGAAAAATTTGGGTTACCAATCCCCAACTCATGCTTTATGTGTTTAAAAGGAATGATAACCAGATCATACCAAGCCAATAAATCATATGCTAATCAAACACCACGATCAATAAGATAAAATAAATTCACCAGAATAACTTTAATAAAACCTTTGCAAACAAATGAGCAAAAAATATCATATATTATTATGGAACTCAATGAAATACAATGAGAATAGGCCTTATTTATATAGACAAGGAATAATAATCTAAAAACCACCAAGGTGGTAGATCAATCCATAAATCAAGGAAAAACTAGTCAAGACCATAGATTTAGGAAAGAACTAGACATCAAGGATCTAGTCATTACCATAGATCAAGGAAACAAATATACCTAACTACTAAATAATATCCCCTAATATCTAAATAAATAAAAGAAATATCCACACACATAAGTGGGTGAGGATAAATATAATAAAGGTAAATAAAGTACCTAGGTGAACATGAGCTAAGGTAAATACCTACTCTAACACCCCCCTCAAGTGAAGCTAGGGGCCAAAATAGAAGTGGCATGTCCACAGTATGAGTCCCAACAACTAGGCCTAATGAGGTACTCATGTACAATATATCCATGAAGAAATCTTGAACCAAAAGAAGGAAAGAATCCTACTAGAAGGAAAGAGAAAGAAGAAGAAGAAGAAGAAGAAGATGTTCTCACAAACACCCCCAAGAACAACTTCAAACCCCAAGCATTCCACACAACTCAAGGTAGCGAGGTGATGCAAAAGGCTTCGTAAAGATGTCTACAACCTGTTGTTGAGTCGAATGTACTCCAAGTAAAGAACTCCATCCTGAATGTGTTGACGAATGAAGTGGATGTGTATCTCAATATGTTTGGTCCGTTGGTGCTCAATAGGGTTGCGAGAAATGTGAATTACACTTTGGTTATCACACCAAATTATAGTTGGTGAATCTATGGGAATCCAAACTCTGTCAATAATTGTCGAAGCCAAAGAATTTGTTGACTCACTGTAATTGTTGTCATGTAATATGCCTCTGAAGATGAAAGTGCAATATCCTGTTACTTTTTGCACACCCAAGAAACTAGAGAAGAACCAAGACAAAAAGATAGCCAGAAGTGGAACGTTTGTCATCAATAAAACCTGCCCAATCTGAATCTGTATACCCAACCAACTGAGTAGAACCCCTAGTGTAGTGTAGGCCAAAGTGGGAAGTGCCCTACAAATAGCGTAAAATATTTTTAGTAGCCTTGCCAGTGACTACTATGAGGAGAATGTGAAAACCGAGATACAAGCCCTACTGCAAATGAAATATCAAGGTGAGTATGGTTCAAGTACATGAGACTCCCAACCAACTGCCTATACAAAGTAGGATCACAAATTGGAGTGGTACATGTGGAAGTAAGAGTAACCCCAGATTGAAAAGGAGATGGACTTGGCTTGCAATCAGCCATATCAAAGCATTGAAGAAGATCATGGGTGTACTTTTGTTGACTCAAATGAATCCCTGAATCTATCTAAGAAATCTACAAACCAAGGAAATAATGCAATAACCCAACATTTGCCATGTCAAAATGTATAGAAAGAGCCCTCTCGAAAAGTATAAATGTGGGAAGAAGAGTTGTCGATAGAAGTAAAATCATCAACATGCGAGACAAGTATCACTATATCCTCACCAACATGTTATAGATACACTTTGCATGATCGAGTGGGAAAAAACAAAACCAGTAGATAGAAGAAAAGAATCCATCTTCTCATACTAATCCCGAGGGGCTTGTTTGAGACCATAGAGAGACCTTCGGAGCCTACAAACAAGAGAAGAATCCTAAACAAATTCTGTAGGTTTCTCCATGTATATTTCCTTCAATAAATCTCCATGTAAGAAGGCACTCTTCACGTCCATTTGGTATACGGGCCACCCCTGTGATGCAGCAATAGCAAGTACAAGGCATACAAATCCATCTTGGCAATGGGTGCAAAATTCTTAGAGTAATCAATACCTTCAACTTGTGAAAAACCCTTTGCAACAAGATGAGCCTTATACTTGTCAATGGACCCATCAGCTGTGTATTTGGTTTGGTATACCCACTTACACCTAACCATCTTTCTTCCTTTAGGAAGAGATACCAAATCCCAAGTATTATTCTTCATCAAAGAAGAATACTCATCTGTCATCACATCATCCCACTCATGTATCCCATGAGCCTTTGAAAAATACTTGATCTCGAAACGCCTAACACAAAGTCCGTAATTGTTAGAATGTGTGTGATGATGCCTAGTGGGTGGAAGATCCTGTATAAAAGGTGTTGCCTCAAAAAATGTAGTACAATCCCACTTAGGCATAAGTGGGAATAGGATCCTCAATGGCATTTATAACCTCCTCATCAACCTCCTCAAAGAAAGGATCCTCAAGATGAGATGATTAAGAAGGAGGCATGGAAGAAGATGAATAATCATGAGGAGTGAATCACTCATCAAACTGAACATGTGTTCGAAAAATAACATCATGAGTATCAAGATCTAAAATTCAATAAGCTCTCATGTCCTCACAATACCCTACAAATATCAAGGGTTTTCTCTTCTTATCCAAAGCTTTCCTTTTCTTCTTTGGCACAAAGGCCTAAGCATGGCTCCCAAAGACTCAAAAAAATGAGACATTTGGCTTAGTGTTGGACCAAGCTTCCTCTGGAGTCAAATGCTCAAGTGCTCTGTGTGGTGTGCGATTTTGAATGTAGTTAGCACAATTAACTACTTTTGCCCAATAGATAGGAGGTAAATCTCTAGAATGCATCATACAATTAGCCATTTCCTTCAAAGTTTTATTCTTTCATTCTACTAAGCCATTTTGTTGTGGAGTATGAGGAATAGAATGCTGGTGAATAATGCCTTGAGTTGCCAAAAATTCAAAAACTCATTGTTGAAGTACTCCCCCATTATCAATATGAAGGTTTTTATGCAACTAGAAGATTGTTTCTCAACCAAAGCCTTAAAGAATTTGAAGTGTGAAAAAGCATCACTTTTGTACTTGATAAAATGAACCCAAGTACACCTCAAGAAATTATCAATAAAGGTAAGTGCATACTTATCTCCATTGAAATATGGGGTAGGAAAAACCATCAAGTCACTATGCACAAGCTCAAGTGGTGAAGAATCTCTCTTAGACAAATTCTTAGGAAAATAATCTTGGTGTTGTTTCCCTAATGCACAGCCATGACAAACTAACTCAAGACAAGAAACTCTACAAAGACCATCTACCATACCATGAGTGCTCAACTCCTTCAAATATCTATAATTGAGATGTCCAAATCTTTCATGCCAAAGCTTACTCTCTGAATCTGCATGAGAAACCAATCATGTCCCTATAGAGGAAGTGTCATCAAAACCCTCAAAGTTATACAGTCTAGAACTATGATCAACAATACCTTGAGCAACAAGTGAATGAGGCTCCAACAAATTTCGTACTTTTGCCCCATGTTGTGTAAATGTCACAGTTTTTCCTTGACCAAACTAACAAATTTGATATACAAAAATAAAATTTGTAGTGATGTTAGGAACATATAGTGCATCTTGGATATTGCCACCATCAAGTTGTATATCACCTTTTCCTTTAACAGAAAGAAAGGAAGAATATCCAACCTCAATTTTTGAAGTATAACTCAAACCTAGATAAACAAAAGACTCCTTGGAAGAATTCATGTGATGAGAAGAACTAGAATCTATAACCCAACTGTCTGCAAGTGGTGATTGAGATATCCCAACAACATTAATTGTTTTTCCATGTTGATTAGAAGGAGGTAGAGTGGAGATAGAAATTTTGTGTTTCTTGACTACATCCTCTAAGGCTTGCATTTGCTTATAACACATATGTTCTTCATGACCACTACCCCCACAAAAGAGCATGAAAGGCTAGACTTATTCTTGGATTTAGAAGACTCCTTGGGTTTAGAGTTTTTTTTTTGGGTTTAAGAGCATTTTGAGATGGAGAGGGGGTGGATTTGGTTTTACTTTTTGGTTTTCCCTTGCCCTTAGGATTAGATACAACTAATGCCTTTTGAGAGGTAGAAGACTCAAGGTTAGACAATTTGAATTCTTCCTAGAAAGTCTTTCACAAAATGTTTCTAAGTTAGGCATTTTGAATGTGTCACCTAAGGCATCCATGCTAGAGAAAAAGGTAGAAACAAAAATTTGGAATGGTCCTCTCAACTTGGATAGAATCAAGTAAACACACTATTCATCTTTCTTATCTCTTCTGCTCCCCTTCAACTATGTCAACAAATGCTTGAACTTGGTAAGATAGTCTATAATTGTTGGAAAATCTTCAGGATTAAGAGAGGTGATCTCAATTTCAAGTTACATGGCTCTCATATGATCCACCTTACCAAATAAATCCTCCAATTCCTCCCATATTTTGATAAGAGGGTCACATTTTTCCAAATGAAACAAAATACTATCACTTACATAAGTTCCTATCGAACTCATACACTCATCAAATTTTCACTCATACTGAAATTTCTCATATTCTCTAGTGAACATTGGTTGCTCAAAGAAGTTAAAGCCCATAATCCTTTCCGCTTGAATATTGTTTTCATTCGTGGTTTCCATGTGTGGTAATTATGTGTGCTTAATGGCTCAACATGATCTAATGCGTAAGTAGACACCATTCAAAAAATCACTAAAAGAAATCCAAGAACTAAACAATGCAACAAGACTCCCAAGCAATGTAACAAGAGCCCCCCCAGATTTTTACACTTTATAACGAGTGCATGTTACAATATGGAACTTTATAATTATATTGATATTATCAAAATAAATATTTCCAATGGAAAGATCACAAAAAAACAAGCACTTTTACAAAAAATAGCACTCAAATCTGAGTTGTCGATCAAAAGATACAAGCTTTACAAGTTTATGCTCTACTATTTATTTTAGTTGCCACTAAAACAAAATAAAATGCTCTTGTCTTCACCACACAAATAAAATGAAAGGGGGCTAGATTTAAGCACCTACTAGTAGGAATCACAAGCTTTAAGCCCTCATATGACCATACCATATGACCAAGGGCTAAGGATTTTAGAGATCTTGCACTTTCCCTAATGATCAATTACTATAAATGATCCAACCACAAAAGGACCCAAGGATTGGCAAGTCCACAATGTATCATTACCATGGTTACATCCTAGTTACGTTTAAAATTCCAAGAGCATTTATTGTGTGAGGATAAATTCCCATTCTCAACCTACATATTCTTAATTTCATTTATGATTCAACTTATAACAAGCACTCTTAGTTTGGATCTTTCTCCCTTACCATAGTTCCCATAACTCAATAGGTTATTTGCCACATCTTTAATGCATACAAAACTCATGATGCTCATTTTTATGTAAGGGTTCTCAAATATGTTTTTTTGTTTAAATTCTACCCTCATTACACAAGGGAAAAATAACATGAAGTCAAGGGAAGAAATGTTAATATTTAAAGGAGATTTAGAGTCAAGTTACCTCTTCCTATTAACTTCCCTCCACTAGGGTACTTTATATTCTTGTTATAGCTGATATAGTTCACTAGTTGGTTTGAGTCAATTCAACATTTTCACATCCTGAAATTTTGTTTATTTATATATATTTAAGAGTTTATGTTTTCTCAAAAAAATTATCTCACCAAGGGAAATTCATATTCATTTTTAACAACATGAGAATGCATAATTCAAGTTGTAAGGACTTCAAGTATGACATTATTCCTCAACGAAAATATCATTTACTCTTATACTCTTTTCACTTACGTCGTACTTTGGTCTCTTTTTGGTCCCACTATTAGCATTGTTTTAGAACAATTGTAAATCAAATAACACATAATTTACACTAATGGATTCAATACTACAAGGAGTGTAACCTAACATGAGACAACTCATTTCATTTCTCTTAGACACTCAAGTATTAAATGCATATTACAACCGAGACATCTAATACAACTTTCATGCATTTCAAATACCTTCCAAGGAACTATTTCAATCATTGGGTAAAAATGCATCAGATTTTCTTTAAACAATAACCTTAAGAGAGGTCCCACAATCTATTAGCTTCAAAATCATTCTAGGGTGGACACTACACCCTACTACAAGACAATAAAAGAGAGTTCTAATATATTTAACTCACAAAACCTTCGAGAAACACGAGGTAATCTGCTACTACACACTAAGGGAATAATTTTATCTAAGAAGGACAAAAGGGGTTCAAAACAAGATTTTATTGTGTAGGTACTTGGACACATAGACTCCACTCATGTCATTTAAATCTCACCATGAGATCAATCATAGGAAAATCACCAACTACCTTTGCTTGGTTTTGGCCACTCACTAGGGTTCCAAGGGAAATTACTCACATGGGTTTATGGGACCAAGTTTTCAGTTTCCCCATTTCTCTTAAGTCAACATCTCCCAAAACATTTCATTTGCTAAGAGTTAGTTACAATTTCCACCCGCAAGTTAACCTCTTAATCAATCAAGGTTTCGTTAATTCCAATTGCGCTTAGGGCTCTACACCCATCTATATATCAATTTAAGGTGTGAAAACATATTTATCCCATAACATCCTCATAAAATACCAAGGTGTTATGTTGTTACTATAAAAAAAAACACATTTATTTGTGAGGAACTAAAGAGATCATTAACAAGAGTTTAATGCATATTACAACTAGTTCACTAACTCCATTTGTGTCATCTGGATCCCACGAAGAGTTCATTCAATGATGAAGTTAATCCTAGATCTAACTTCATAATAATTTGGTGGTCCACTAGGATACCAAGGAAGTTTTAGTTCTACTTACCCCATATATGGTAAGGTCTCACCGCATAGTTGTTGCTTCGAACAAGGACTCTCAAGTTATAGAAATGGTCTTTTCAAGAATTTTCTTAGGTGTAGTACAAGAATTCTAGTCATGAGGATTAAATTATTTCATAAGATGTTAGAGTTTTGCAAACTTGGGTGCCACTAGATTTAGAGGGAGGGTACAACAAAGGTTAAATACTAACTTCATTTATATGGTTTAATAATAATAAGTTACTACCATACTTTTGAGTTTATGTATGAACCAAAATAACTATCCAAAAAGTGATTGCTTCGATCATCTAAACCATAAGAAGCACATTTAAATCCAAATGAACTTAACCTTCATGAAGTAATCCAGTACGCATTTTACCCATTTACATTGTCAATTATCTTCCTCATTTATCTAGCTAACATAGTTGGTCATACATTCATTATGTGACACTCCTACTAGTATTCAAATGTTAGCTTTAAAATAACGTAGATACAAACCACATAGTTTTCTAGGTATAATGCTTAAAACATAAGAATCCAAAAGGAACAACGGTTTTCGACACAATAATATTAATAATGCAATTCTCTTTAATTCACTTCTATCTAGCATTTGTAATTTATATCCATGTACAATATTTCACTTTCATCTCACTAATTACAACATATCACACTCTTAATCCTTCCAGTTCGGAGTACTTACAACCAATGTTGTGTCAGTCCTAGGACTGGTATGGAAATCCTTACACTCAAGCATGAAATAATGCATTCATCATTTCAAGTAATTCAAAAGAAGGTAGAGAAGATCTAGAGATTGGGGAGAGGGAGAGAGTTCATTTTGTCACACATTCACACTTTCACATTCCTTTGTACTTTTTTCTTTTTTGATTCTAGAGAGAGTAAGGAAGAGAGAGAAAGTCTAGAATTCATTTTCTTTTCTATTCACCATATCATAACTACATACATAACTGTATCCATTTTCATTTCATTTCAAATCCATATACATTTTCAACCCATTTACATATTCAAATCATTTACGTTTTCAAGATCAACCAACATTTCATAGTTATTTCTAGAGAGAGAAGAGGGAGGAGAGAGAAAACATTATAAATTACTAAATCCATTCATAGAAATCAATTTGATTAAAGTATACTTTACAAAACCATGAAACTATATGAAAATGGTTCATGAGTATAAACAAGTCAAATGGGAGCCTCAGGAGGAATGTCTAGCTCAAGTTGTGAGTTTACGAAAATTGCCCAAAAACAACTAAAGTGCCTACAATATGGGTCCGGAAAACACTTGTTTTAAGTTCAAACATAAATTTAAACAATTTATATTTACTCCCTTATATACAAAGAACTCAATGGATTCAACGGAAGTCGATTACAACAAACAGGGCTTAAAATAGAAAGGCGACTCTAAGACCAATTATCGTAAACATGTCAAACACTATTGTTGTAAAATGACCGGTGGGCTCTAAAACCCACTTGAAAATCTAACTTAGGAAATCATTTTCACAAAACTGAGAGTTGTTTTCAATTTTCCTAATGGAGTTCTAGAGGTACATAGGGTTAGTTTTCAATTTAGCCAAATCGATATGACAACCTCAAGCCAAAACCAATCGCATTTTCTTAAAAATGGGAGTGTCACTCCAAGTGACTAAAATACAAAATGGAATTGAACTTGTCTCTCCAAGGCATAAAATTGATTTTATCAATTATATTTATGGCCTTCATGGTGTCCTATACCATTAGGAATAATACTAGAGGTCTAGGTTGGTAAAATAATTTTCTTTGGCTTACCATGCGTGTGTAGTGTATTTAGATCAATAATGTTTTTTTAATATTTTGAGTAGGTAAGAATTTTATTTTTAATTCTAGTTTCATCCTCTATTGTTATAAATCAATTAAGAACCAAAAAGAAATAATAAAATGTGAAATTTTAATGCAAGAGGAAGGGAAATCCATACCTTTTTCCCGATGCTTGCTAGAGACATCAGCTAGGGGATTTTCACCATGGCGCTTGACTGGCGAAAAGCATTTGGTTGAAAGTTTCTAATTCCTTTTCCACGAATCCATTTTGTGCATATCCAACAAGCATGGCATTCCATGAACCCATTTTTAACACATTATGTCAAATAGTTTGCATGCCTTATGAGGTCGCATTCCTTCAAGGCATTTTGTCAAATAGTTCACGTGCCAAGTTCATGTTTCCACATTTTGCATACATATCTTCCCGACATTTGTAAATAAAGCATCTGAAAAATACTCATCCAAATATCCATTATGTTTTGGTGTAAAACCATGCTTTGTTTTAAAGCTCCCATTTTAACAAGGCTGAGAGTATACTAGCAAAGGTGAACCCACCACATGGACACCTACTAGTTACATTTGGTGAACAACAGAGAAGCTTCATGAGGAGGCCCGCGTATTTTCTTTCTAACTATCAATACCCCACATCCTTTCTAATTCACCAAATGCCAATAAATGAGGTGAGCAAAACAAATACGAAATAACAACCATACATGATCCTTATACTTGCCCAAACGAGCCTCCATTGAGATACGCAAAGGTGGGACACCGAAAAGGATGTGGATGCAATCTATGCTCCTTTCACACCCCCTCATGGTCGAAAATTCCATTAAGATCTTGTTGTTCCTTAGAAAAAATGTATGGGCCTTCATTTGAATAAAAACTTCCCTGCCTACTCTAAATATCCCTTGATGCAACCTAGCTCTCTAGACATGTGCCGATTGGATAAAATACCAAAAACACCCCATTTCATGTGTTGGCAAAGGTTGGACAAATAGAGGGTTTCACATAGAGGAAGAGTGAAAGAGACAAATCTTGCATAGAAATAAGTGGAATAGCGAGAAAAGGGCACTTTCAATGTCTTAAACAAAACAACTACTTAAAATAAAGATAAAAAGCAAAATAAAATGAACTTGTAGCCGTTATCAATCCAAAGAATGGTGCTAAAAAGGTTACAAAGCATGTAAAGACAGTGCAAAGAAAAAATAAGTAAAATAAATACATCTAAACATTACACGCCTCCTAATCCTCAATATTCTTCTTCTCTTCTACATACAACAAACAAAACAATGACAGAGATATTAGATTCATTCCTTTTAAAGACAAATGAAACCACTTAAGATAAAGCTACAAATCCAAATCAATCAATTTATATATAGTAAAATGGGGTATTACGGCTCTGATTTATCTCTCGTGTGTAGGGCTGAATTAACCAATAATGATATTGATTTCTAGACAACTTTCAAAGTGAGAGCTCCATTTAGCATAGTTCCTCGTCACTTTCCATTCATTTAATTATGAGAATCCAAAACTCTACTTTACTAATGTTAGTAAAGTAGAGCTCCAACTTTGCACTGGATGCCACTATCCACTTACTACTAATTTTACAACATTAACTTGGGTTTCATTGTGGTTACACATTTGGATCTCAAATATAGTGCTTGTCTTATTATGCAAGGAAATGACAACTCTGAAAAGGCATTTAGGATGTGTCTCTCTCCAAGATCAATTTATGACTCTAGATGGGAGATGCGTCTAAGGTTTGAACAAAAAATATGACATATTCCCTGACAAAAACAACTCTAAGGTAATACAATCAAAATATTTTAATCATTTAAAATATCCTTTCTTTTACATGTATCCCATGGAACTTTTTGCAAGGTTGAGGTATTTTTTTAATTTTACTTTATCTATTCAACCCTCGCGAATTTGCACACATACTCAAATGTAGGGGACATTCACCATGCTCATTAAAATTGACTTTCAAAAATATTATGATCGGATTGAATGGTCATTTATTATTTTCATGCTTCAAGCCCTCACTTTGGCTTCATCTTCATATAGTCTGTCTAAATGCTATTTGTCAATGCTTCTACCTGCATCACCATTAATAGCCACAGCTTCCGATTCTTTCAATTTTTTCCATTCCATTCGGCAAGGGTACCCATTAACGCCTACACTTTATGTGTTTGTTGTTGAAGGCTTTGGGTATCTTCTGGCTCAGGCCAAATCCCAAGGGCTTGTTAGGGGAATCACACTTCCTTCTACGAATAATTCTCAATTGCTTAATGGTCACTTCACAGATGACTCTTTCCTTACTCTCATTGAGGAAGAGACCAATATCTGCAATGTCATGCATTGCCTCGATATTTTCTGTTTAGCTTCTGGTTCTTCCATTCAATGGTGAAAAACACAATGTTATAGGCAATCTTTCCTCCTTGTGCCCACTTGGTTGGACTCTTTTGAGTGGAAAATTCTTGCCCATAGTGAGATGTTTAAATTCCTTGGTATTCCCTTTGCCTTTCAGTGTCACCGACCGAACTTTGGCAGTATTTGATTCAACAGGTGGTCAAAAATTGAGTACTGGATCACCAGACCATTGTCATTGGCAGGGAAATTCCAAATTTTCTCCAAAGGGCTCATGCACCACCCATGGTTCTTACTCATCATGTTGGGTGTTATCCAAAGCTTTTATTCAAAAAATGGAGAATCTCTTCAAAGCCTTTCTCTAGGCTATCGCTTCCATTGAAAAAGGCCTTCGCAGAGTTACATGGGAGATTTGTTGCCTTCCCCATGATTCTGGGGGGTTGGGCCTTATTGACATTCAACAACAAGGGCAGGAACTCTGTGCGAAATGGATAATTCGATGCATTGAGGGTCTTGAAGCGTGGAAATTGCTTCTGCACCATGACATCGAGGAGGGCTCGCCTATGGCCACCCCACTTGGAAAGGTTTGGGGTTTGTCAATCTTCTCATTGCTCCTGTTCCTATTAAAATTGTTGGCACTTTCGTGCTCAAAAGTATTTGGAAAGCATGGGAATGCATCAAGTCATGGTTGCAATGGAAAGGCAATGGCTTCTGCAATGGTCTTTCCATCAATCATCAATCTCTGTGGTGGTTGCCTACCATTCAAGCTCAAGATCGGTGTCTTGCAAAAGTCATTGGAATTCCTACACTTAAGCTTTACAAGCATAAAATTTGTACCATCCAAGATTTGTTCTGCAAACACTCTCAATTCTGGTATTCTTGGCATGAGCTTAAAGTTTAGTTTTGGCTCACCACCCATGATTGTTCTAGCATCACCAAAATCATCAACTTGGTCCTCGACCATATGTTGCATAAAATTTTTGTGCATCCCTCCCGCCCTTGGTGGATGGACTGGAAGTGGTATGTTGACACCCCATTTTGCAATTATTCAGCCAGTAAAGGTTACCATTGGCTCTCCCCACATTTTCCCATGGTTGAAAAACTCAACACTCAGTGGGGGTGCATTCTTCCCATCATGTTGGAGAAGGATATTTGACATTGTTTGGTCTGTTTGTGTGGAACCAAAAATTACACATTTTCTATGGTGTATTCTACACCAAGGTCTTCCAATTGGTTCTCGCTTGGTTCAAATTGGGGTTTTGGCTCCCAAGTGTCTATTTTGTGGCCACTTGGAAACCTTGATGCATCTCTTATGGTTTTTCCCCAAAGTGTAGCGTACTTGGAATTGGATTCATTCTTTTTTCTTCCTTCTCAGACCCGAGTGTTTTACCTGGCAGCACATTCTTTTAGGAGATAACCCCAAAATTCTAAATATGTTCACCCGCATTTAGCATGTGTAGACACCTAAAACATGCTTACACTTAGCATTTCATCCAATTCAACCGATTAACGACACTTTGTTAATCAACCCTTCTTCACTCCATTCTCGGATGCCCATTCATGACACCTTCTCGGTCGTATTCCTCCTATAATCAGCTTATTTGGCTAATATCTCTCTTATTAGCTAAACATTCCTCCTTTCGACCATTCATAACCTCCCTAGTTCTCTCTAGACCACTTCTATTGGCTTCGTAGGCTATCTATCAGTCACAATTGATTATCCAGACCCCTCCCAACTCTCAATGAGTCTCTAATCACTTGCTAATCAAGTTTAACTAGCCTAAACCATTATTAACTTAAGCCTAAAGCATGTTTATCCTAATCTAATCTAAAAGAGCTTTAGTCCCACATGCACCCAAATTCCAAACTCTTCCAAACTAGAAACTATAAATACAAGCCTAAGGCTTTCCTTTTAAATGGCCCTTCTCTCTCAAACACTTTGGAAAAGCATTAGAAATAATTTGTGATAGTTTTAAGCTATAGAACATTTGGATCTTGGCCATACTCCATTGTTGAGAGCTCCTCCATCTTGCATCCATCCATTCCAAATATAGTTAGTAAGGGAAGATCTAAAGCTTGGCCATATAGTCAACTTGGAGAGATCTCTTCACTATTTTTGGGAGTAAACAACACATAATTTGATTGCTTAGAATTTAACTAGGTTCACTTTCATTAAGCTTTCATGGAGTAGAGAGTAGCTTTATCATGTTAGTTTTTGATGTTTTTGTCAAAGTTATAATGCTTGCATGTTAGTTTCTCTTGTTTAGCTCTAATCTCATGGTGCATAGTTGAGTTAGCAAAGCTTTGAGGTTCTTTAGCCTCATTCCATAGCTTTTGCAACTTTCCATTGCATACATTTGGCATGCCGGTGGGACATGAAGTCCATCCTCCATTAATGGAGTATTTTCAATCTATTTATTTTCAGTTTTCTAACCAATTTCATGTTTTTAGGATAAATAGCTTGTTATTTACATGATTTCATTTTTTAAGTAGGCTAAATCATTCTTGATCATGTATATTTTGTGGGTTTGAGCTAAAAATAGGCTTCTTTGGCTAACCTTTAACCTGTTTCCTTTTGAAAATTTTTAAATTCTGTGATTTTTGCAGATTTTAGAGGGTTCGCGTAGGTGTCATTCTGGGCACATCTACATTGAAACAGGGCACATGTCAATACTGGGGTGCGTCTACATCGAACTGCATTCACCACCAATCTTCCGAGGCCATAACTTTTTCTCCCAGCTCAAAACGACTCCGTTTTTGTTGCATTGGAAAGGTATTGAAGAGAACTACACAATGGAATCATAAAATTAGGATTTTGAGTTATAGAAAATTTATGGTTTTACATTATTAGGTAAATAGTCATTTTTAATGTGTCTTAAAGTCTGAAAACTTGTTTTCTTGACCATTCTAACACTTTGAAAGGTTTTGTGACACTAATAGTGATTTGCAGGTTGCTTTTCCATCATATTTTTGTGCTAACTTAGTTGAGTGTTCATGTTTTTCATTTGTAGGGGTCCTTTGAAATGTGTATGCTCTTCCCTCGCACCTTTTAGGTGATCTTGGAATAAAAAACGTTTCAAAAACCTTCTATTTTTCCTTCCAAAACACTTCAATTTAATATTTAAAATAGATTAAGTTCAAAGTTGGCTAAAATGAGTTTCCTTCTGCAAAAATACTTAAGGTATTTTCCATATATTATTTTAGTTGGGTTTTTACATTGTGTATGCTCTTCCTTCACGCCTTTTTTGGTGATCTTAGGAATCAAAAGAAACACACAAACTCTCTTTTAATATCATGATCTTTTATGGAAAAATACTAACTCCTTACATATAGGACCTAACACTTGTCAAAGAAAGGAGGAGCTAAGACAAAACAAAGAACCCACTAACACATGTTTTCATACAGGTTGCCAAATGGTGTGCTACTTAAAACCACATTTAAGTTAAAAAGATAAAAAAACACACCACTTTCATCACACTATATTGCAAGTTTCGGAAAAGGGTATGTCCCTATCCACTCAACTAGAACATAACCCCTTTGGCATAACGCCTTAAGATACAACAATGGGGGTGGTTCTAGGAACCCTAAAGTAATCCACCGCTGAGTAACCTCGTGGATGAAACAGAAGCGCTCCGCTTACCCACTTGACTAGTTTTACACTGTGAGTTAGAGTCACAAGTTATTCGTATGGCGACCCCAACGGTACAACTGAACGCACACTAGTTGCTCATTGTATCATAAGGGGGTAAAGTAAAGCTGAGATACTCCCAAATCAGTCATTGTGACTCTTTGGGTAAATCGAGCTCTCTTAAGACAACTTGTGACACCTAGTTGAGAGATATTATTAGGGAAGCCATTCCATTCCATCAAGAGCCCACTTTACTAGTCCATTATCGTGTCTTGGCCATCATGAAGTGATAACTTGTTTGGATTCAAAACCTTGTTTTTCAAACACAGTAATGAATCCATTTAAGTTAGATCTAAGTGTATCTCATCACAAAGTTTACAACGTGTTACTTATCTTGGTTTCTTTCTCACCTTCGGACGAGGTGAAACTCTACCCAAGTAACACTTAGTTTATTTCCATCTTTTGATCTACACCTTTGCATTCTTGTTGCCCATTTGGGACAAGAGAAGGCATCTTTCGGGAGTGTTGTCATAGATAGTGTTCACCACTTTTTTGTCCGATTTACGCTCATCCATGTTTGCATAATGAGTTGTTAAACATCTAAAGTGTGTGGATGCATCCTCATATCTTTGATGGCCACTTGATCTTGATTTCAAGATCATCATCATAGTTAGGATTGATTCATCATTTGATCTCCCTTTGACATGTTACCTTGTTTGCATTGTCTCGACACAATTAAGATACTTATGTCATGTTTTTCATAAACGTGATCTAAGTATCCACATTGTGGCATTACGCTGCACACATTTTAACACATCCTCAATATACCTTGACTTGGTTTTACTTCAAACATTGTCCAAAATCTTGAAGAGTGTCGCTTACTTTTTTTGTGTCGTTTTGATACCACTTTGGCACTAATATCTCACTTCTTTGTGAAGCTTGATTAACGTGTCCAATTGGTGTGGTTATGTGGCTTACATTTGTAAACCTCATCCTTTAACATTTAGGCCTTGTTGGTTGTTAAACTTGTCATGGTATCCTTTTATTGGGAGTCACATCTACCCTTTGTTAATATTTACACCTTGTTCATTTCGAGCTTGACGTAAATATTGACATTGTGTTGATCATCTTTGCATCAAACTATCATTTTGCACACACATTTTTAGGGAGTATTTCCTTATTGATTGGATTTGTGTTTCACACTTGCATGATTGTTCCTTGTGATCATTCATTTGGAAAAATTGTTTTCTAAGACAAATCCTTTTTGATCTCGTCGAGATTGCATCATCACAATGTCTATTTTCCTTAGACCTTCTTTGGAAAATCATGCACACATCTCCATACTTACAAATGTCTAGTTGGATGTCATTATGCTTCCTTGAATCAATGTGTCACTTCCTTCCCTTTGAAGGATTTCCATCACACTATCTAGAGATAGAAATTTGTGTTTAAAATGCCAATAATGACTAATTATCGCACGGTTTCTCCACTTACTACAATACGGAACCTAGGTTTAGTAATTCAAATCAAAAGATTCCCATTATAACTAAACCTCATTTGGTTCTTCATTCTAGAGGGCCCATTCAGGTACCTTGTTCCCCACCTTCAGCTCATATTCGGTGGTATGGTTTGGATGCTTCTAATCCAAATTATTATTTGGGTTCCCCCACTCTTCTTCTGATTCAGATCCAAACTACCATTCGGATTCCCACTCTTCTTCTGAAGATTCGATCCCAACTATTGTTGATACCCCTAAATCAAATCTTGAATCACGGTCCTCCCTTCCTTCGTATGACCATTATTCCAACTCACCTCAATGATGTCTTCCTCCTTTGAAGACTCATGTGACTCCAAGTTTTGTTGATCAAACATCTAATTCAGTTCTTGAGTCACAGTCCTCCCTTTCTTCGTAGGACCTCCTTCATCAGTCATCTCAACGACCTCTTCCTCCATCAAAGAGTTCCATGACTCGGATTCCCTCTAGTCAATCATCCAATTTAACTCCTACGTTGCAACTTAATGGATGGATATGTGATCCTATTTTCTCTCCCACATTAGGTCGTCTTCTAGAAAAATGACCTAGGTCCAAATCTAAATCTCCATTCATGAGACGCCTGCCTCTAGTCCTACTTCCTCTCTTGAGTCGTGTTATTCTATCTATCCAACTTCAATCCCTCTTTGGCCCTTGAGCCCTTTCAACCATATCATACCATTTCCTCAATCATCTTCTAAAGATCAATGTCTGCAACCACGTCAAACCATTACAAGAAATCCATGTGCTAAGATATCTTTTCAAAGCACTATCAAAACTCTTCATGGGAGTGATAAGGTTAGGCCTTCCCCTCGTCTACATCATCAAACATCTTCATCTTCTTCTATCAATCAATCTTCCCTCTTGTTGAATATGTTTCTTCTAGTCAACCTCTCTATGGTCGAAGAACAACAACCTCTACTAATTGATTTCTCTCATAATGAAGAAACAATCAGAGTACATGAATATATCCCTTTAGAGGATTGTAAAAAAGGATTCTTTCTAGAACTCAATACGCTCATGTATTGGGAAAATAAGTTGATTCCTTTTATCAGAACATAGAGGAAAAGCCTAAGGTCATGGAACTTGATTCTTCTTCTATTCCATCTTCACCTTCCTTTGAGCATGATGATATACCAGGGTCTAGCATTGAGCGATGGCCTATCTTCTCATTACCAAATCATTCATTATCTATCATCATTCCTAAATAAAATCTCGCCTTGGGTCACCATTGAGTACCCCATTGTCCTTCTTCTATTCTAGAGCCACCCCTGTAGTCCTCCATTTTCTACTTGTGGGTCACCACTGAGTAGCCCATCGTCTTCTTCTATCCTTGGGCCACCCCCAAGTAGTCCTCCATTTTCTACTTGTGGGTCACCTCTTAGTATCCCATTACCTTCTATTCTTGGGCCACGTCCTAGTAGCCCTTCATCCTCTTCTATCTATGGGATACCTCTGAGTAGTCCCTCCTCATCTATACTTGGGCCACACCCTAGCAGCCCTTCGTCATCTTCTTCTATTCTTGGGCCATGTCCTCATAGACTAATTTCTTCCATCTTAGGGCCATATCCTAGTAGCCCTTTGTCATCTTCTATTAGTGGCTCACCTCTTGGTAGTCCATCCTCTTCAATTCTTGGACCATATCCTATTCATCCATCACATCATCCTTCTACCAATGACAGGGAAAGCCCACCATCATTTCTCTCATTCCTATCATCAATCATAAACGTTCTCTTTCTTTTCCTTCTCAAGATCAGACAAGTCACGCATCAAATTATAAGAAACCCAAACAGTTTCTTAATCAATCTCGGGTCAAAACTTCCAAGAGCTTGAAATCCCCCAACAACTCAAACAATCTCAAAATTGTAAATCAAGCACGATTCAAGAACACACATCAATGTAACCATCAAGTATGGCGCAAAGTGCATAAACCTCTGGATAGGGAACTCAAGATCCCGCATACGAAATCCATGTTTCAAGATAAAATGTCATCATTTGTTGAGTATGAGCTCACCTCGATCATTGAGATTGGAGAAAATATTACACTTGATAAACAAACACACATAATGTCCCTTATCAAGGAAGTCACAAACATCGTTGTTGGATCCTATCACATGGATTGACTCTGTTATTCCCACCTTTCCAAAAACTATCAAAAAAATAAAAAACAAATGCAAAAATACAAAAAAATTGAGAAAACATAAGAAAAAAATCAAAGGTACAAAGATCACTCATTGCAATCAGGTATTGCGTACACATGGATGATTCTTTCTTCCCTTTATTATTATTCCTCTACAAGTCTTCCTACCATTTTCATCCCTTCGATGATATTTTGGTTAGCCTATTTGCACGCATTTTGTGACATTTATCTCTATGGTATTTGTTTGACCTTGGTCTTTCATCACCTTGGTAAATCAAAGAACGACTACCTCTTAGAGATCATATCACATTCAACAACTAATAAACTTGTTGCAAGGAACTTTTGGACATATTTGTTGACACTAACCAATGTCGTCATCGTAATCACTTCCACCTTCTTTCATCAAGCCATCAGTGGTTCTTAACCCCTTGTCAAACAAGAGATCTGAAATAAGTTTTCAGAAAGAAAAAGAATCAAAATCAATCAAAAATCAAAAGGCTAAAAGCTACAAAGCAAAAGCAAATTGATATATTACTCTCTCTTGGGGTATTTCCAATAATCTCTATCGAGGCTATGGACACTTGACTGGTAGTAGAGAAATGTTGTGATTAGAATCAAATGCATCTCCATCGAGGCTATGGATGCCTGGCTGGCAACGGAGCAATGTACGGCTATCCTTCCACCATCCATTCACAAAATCACCTTTCACAATCAATCATTCCTACACATTGGCTAGGTGTCTTCACTTGTTGTCTATTAAATCTTCCCTTCAAGAGGTAATTAAATTCCACATGCACACATTGGATCTCTATGAGTAAGCAGGATTAGTATGTTACCAAGTGTCTTTTTTTGACCTTGTTCAGACTCTTACTCTAGTTCCATATCTTGTCTCACGATTTGTGCCTTTGGCTAATCACTTCTTCATCATGTGAGGCTTCTAAGCTACATTCATATCATTCACATCGTTCTTCTACTTCGTTTAGAACATCCATGTGTATAAGATTACTTTTTTGCCATGTTTTCGGACACCTTTGTCCCTTTCACAAAAACAATCTTCTCCTTCCTTTCTATCATGTGCTTTTAGGCCAACTTATGCTAGGGGCATCCTTGCTTCTTCCCATCACTTCATTGGTTTACATTCATCATCATGTTGAACCTATCCATAATGGCCTTGGGTCCCACTTCTACCCGTGAAGAGTTTGCCTTTGAATAATCCCACCTAATCGTTGGGGCATTTTTGCATCTTCACCTTTCTCGTACGCACGTGGCCTTATGCCCTTATACATCCCATCTATCGCTAGGGGCATCCACGCTTCCTCGTCTTCCTATACATAGTTTCAGAAAACTTTCAAAATAAAAAAAAAACATTCAAATATGTTAGAAAAATCAAAACATTCAAATATGTTTTAGAAAACTTTAAAAACAATATAAATCATCCTACAAAATGTCACTCTTTGGTTCTCACTTGTTCATGTGCTCGACTCGCGATCATCTCGATCTACCTCCATCAACTAAAGCTAGGATTGCTTACTTCTGCCTCAGACTCTAGGGCACAACGAGTTGCCTAGTACTATTTCGTAGAGCACATTGCTTTTTCATCGGACCTAGTGTCCTCCATTATTCCCCTCGCATGTATCCTTGCTTGGGGAACATTCGTTAACCCTTGTCGTTAATTCGCATAGGTCGGAACTGAAGCTCGATAACAAAAACATTACATCTTGTTTCTCTGTTAGTTTAGCTTGTTTACTTTCTCATATTGCATTGCATTATGTATGTTGCATGGAGTTAGGAATATTTTACTTTCTCGTATTGCATTACATTTTGTATGTTGCATGGAGTTGGTGTTTTTAGCAATGGACATTTGTTTGTATATGGCTTTTCATGTCATACTACACTTTGTTCATTCTTTTTAATAAGGACCGATGATGAAGATCACTAGCAATATGATGAAAATAAAGTTGTTTAAAAGGCACTGGATGGATGTTAGCTCATTCCCTCTTCCTCATACTCCTTTTTCTTCTATATCCCCTTTCTTCTTCTCCACACTATTCTTTCTTCTGTTCTCTTTCTGTCATCTTTTCAATCGTTAATCGAGTTCTTCTATCACCCCATCAACAATCAAGGGGCATCCTCCATTCTACTCATTTTTCTTCTATCCCTTCAAAATTTTCTACTTGTTTATGTTTGTCTACTTTCTTTGAAGTGACGTCACTTACGCCACCTCAAAGAGGGGCAAATGTAGACACCTAAAACATGCTTACACTTAGCATTTCATCCAATTCAATCGATTAACGACACTTCGTTAATCAACCCTTCTTCACTCCATTCTCGGATGCCCATTCACGAAACCTTCTCGGTCGTATTCTTCCTATAATCAACTTATTTGGCTAATATCTCTCTTATTAGCTAAACATTCCTCTTTTCACCATTCAAAACCTCCCTAGTTCTCTCTAGACCACTTCTATTGGCTTCGTAGGCTATCTATCAGTCACAATTGATTATCCAGACCCCTCCCAACTCTCAATGAGTCTCTAATCACTTGCTAATCAAGTTTAACTAGCCTAAACCCTAGTTAACTAGCCTAAACCAAGTTTAACTAAGCCTAAAGCATGTTTATCCTAATCTAATCTAAAAGAGCTTTAGCACATGCACCCAAATTCCAAACTCTTCCAAACCATAAACTATAAATACAAGCTTAAGGCTTTCCTTTCAAATGGCCCTTCTCTCTCAAACACTTTGGAAAGGCATTAGAAATCATTTGTGATAGTTTTAAGCTATAGAACATTTGGATCTTGGCCATACTCCATTGTTGAGAGCTCCTCCATCTTGCATCCATCCATTCCAAATATAGTTAGTAAGGGAAGATCTAAAGCTTGGCCATGTAGCCAACTTGGAGAGATCTCTTCACTATTTTTGGGAGTAAACAACACATAATTTGATTGCTTAAAATCTAACTAGGTTCACTTTCATTAAGCTTTCATGGAGTAGAGAGTAGCTTTATCATGTTAGTTTTTGATGTTTTTGTCAAAGTTATAATGCTTGCATGTTAGTTTCTCTTGTTTAGCTCTAATCTCATAGTGCATAGTTGAGTTAGCAAAGCTTTGAGGTTCTTTAGCCTCAATCCATAGCTTTTGCAACTTTCCATCAGTATACAACATGCATTCAAAGGGGAGATTTTGTTTTGGATATGGAAAGAACGAAATGCTTTTTTCTTTGCTAATTCTGAAGTTGATCAACAATTTTCAATGTATAACAAATCTATGGTTATCTCCAATGTGCTTCTGCAGATTCAAGTCCAAGCTAATAAAGTTGCCTTAGAGGTGGAACATTTGCAGACTCTTTTGTGATCGGGGTGATGCCTGTGTAATGTCGCCAGAACCATCTTCTCCTTCTCGGCATTCTCTCGTAGCGTGGCGGCCATTCTCGGGAGGTCATTGGAACCACTCTCAGTGTGTTCATTCAAATCGTGTTCACCACTCTCGGTAGCCGACCATCGGCGAAGGAGTGCTTCCCCACCAGCTCACCGCAAGGTCAGGACTCATCAACTCGGATAGGGCTTGTTGGTTGCTCCCGAGCCACGCACCCACAATGGCCGGAACTCGCCACCTTTGCCCCCTCCACCCTTGGAAAAGTTCCCCCATATTCCTCTTGTCATATCTCCCACATGGTCAAGGCGATTGATTAAATGAAGAGGAGGACCCCCTGCTTTGAGTTGGGACAATCCAAATGCTAGCAAAGACCTCCCCGGTTTAGGTTGGCTCGATGATCACGATCCTCCTTTTGGGATCTTTGTTGCGATGGCTTGAATTTGTCTCTTCTGTTTTGATGTATCCCTAGGTGTTGCCTAGTGTTTTCGTTGTTCTCCTAGGCTCGACCTAGTTTGTTTGTGGTTTTGGGGCATGCTCTCATACCGCCCGCTTTTTGTTGAAAACTATCTTGTATCTTATTGCATTTAATATAATATAAGATCCTTTTCATTAGAAGAAGAAAAAATGTGTTGATTTACTTAGTTCTTTCTAATGGTTGTAAATTTTAATATTTTTTATACATATTTCTACGATTTGTTCATATGAGTATATATATATTTACATATTGTATATAGATTTAATAAGAAAAGTTTCTAAATTTTTAGCTTGTCACTGTCTACAATTTCCTAATTTTATTACCGTGGTTAAAATAAAAAAACAGCCCACAGCCTATCAATTTCCAGGCGGCTAGGAGTATATAGGATAGGTTTAGGGTTAATCGTTAGTTTAAAATGTTAGGGTTTTTCTTTTGGGGGCCTATTTAACACGCCAAAAGAGATAAACAAGCATTAAGGCCACTGCGGGGTTTGTGTTGATGCCGCCGAAGAATAAATTGGCAACGTATTTTAGGGTTTGGCTTTGAACATCTAGGTTTAATTCTGTCTTCTTCAAATTCTGTAGTTCTTTGTTGATTTCGTTGGACAGTTTTCTGTAGATTTTTCTATCGGATCCTAGGTTTTCCCTTTTTTTTCTCTTTGGGAGTTACTGTTTGACCTGTCTTTTGGTATCTGAAGGTATTAAAATTTGTTGGGCATAGTGATGAATTATTTATCTGAGGTTTTTTTCTTTGATGAACAAAACATATCCTCCTACTCATTCTGAATGCCCAATGTTTCGATTCATTTTTTTTTTCAGATCGTAATTCAACGATGATAAAAAAAAATTGGTGAAATATTTTCGTAGCCTCTGCGGCTCGGCGAGGAATTTCAAATAATTAGGCCTAATTGTCAGCGGAAGAGTAGTACCTTGTCGAAATAAGATCTAATTATTTGTTTACTGTGATTTCTTTAAATGCCTTACAGTAGTATAGGCCATTAGTGTTGCATATGCATTTCCCATTTTAAGGGCATTTCAATACTTATAAGTTTTAATATGGATGTACATATTTTCAGCATAACCTGTAAAATATGTGGGAGAGGATAATAACGTTAAGTTTGTTGGTATTATATATTGCCCAATCATATGACATCTGGATATTGTATTAAGCAAAAACTCAATAAGAGGTGACCTTAGTGATGGCCTGTCATTGGTATTCCTTGGGTGAAAGGAAAATGTAGTCACAACAATAACAAAATCCAATAGGTGTATAATATCAATTGTGTGTTGATAATACCTATATTGCATGTAAAACATAAAAAGGGTGTCTATAGTTATTATAAGTTGTTTGGTCATTGTCCCATGAATGTGAAGTGATGGTCCCATAAATGTCCTATGAATGTGAAGTGATGTCTTGAACATGGTGCATCAACATTCTTAACAGAGTATTGATGGAATCAATATTTTTAATAGAGTATTATGGAAGTCTTTGAAAGTTGGTTAGTTTTGATGAATGTTCATAATGGTGGACTACAAATTCTCTTATGTGTAATTATAATTATACAATACAAGGTTATGAGGAGATGTAATGCACATTAATGTAAGTCAATTTTTGTAGGTCCGCAAAATATAGACTCCAATTTATCATAGGCGATGCCTCAATGGAAATGGCCCTCTTCCTAACATAATGGTTGTTTGGTTGCATTATGAATATGTAGTTATGCCTCTCGATCTTGGAATTGCTTCTATCACCCTTAATCCTTGTTCACTAAACACTATTAAATACCACTTCCTCTTGATAGTTCTTTGTGATAAACTTGTAAATGTTGCTAATTTCTAAATAATTTTTTTGATCAATTTGGATTTTAGCTTGGGCTCCTTGTTTAGAGAATTGGAAGCTATTTGGTTGCTTGAGGAATGGCTGCTTTGAACTTTAAATATCAATTATCATTTCATGTCTAACATGTTGCACCTTATTATAGTTTTAGCCTATGTCTACATATCACTTCATGTAGCATTCCCAATAATCTTTACAAGAACACTATTCTTTTTGAAATGTTGGAACTACTTTACATCTCACACAATAATTTGCTTTGCACAAAATCTTGGAGAAAACATGGATGTTGTGTGGCAACCTACACATACACAAAAGGTTCTTGATGACACCAAGAGTTTTTGAGGTGGCATTTTTAACAATCTAAACACAATTGCCTAACTTCTCACTATGGTGTTAAAGGAATACTTTTTTTTGTCCACATCATCGTGTACTTGTTTTGAATATGAAAATATCACGTTGCCATGTTTTTGTGGGCATTATAAGTCTCATACACAAAACAAATGCACCATTTTATGGACTTCATCAGATTGGTTGAATATTTTGTCAGTGACAAAATATGAGGTTCAACAACAATTGGCGGGACAAAGTCCCTCCTCAAATAAAGGGAGGTGCCATGTTTATTACTATTCTAACAACACCAAATAATATTTACAATATTCACACTAATCTAGCATTGGGGGTGGGATCTCATCCTCGGTAGATTTATTTCTTTTGGAATGAAAGATAGATTGAGAATGGAATAAAGTTATAGAAGTGAAAGTAGAAAGAAGAAACGGAAAGAAAGAAAAGTAAGAACGTGTTTTTTCTTTGGCAAACATGGATCTAAAGATACTAACACAAGATAAAATAGTAATAAACTTGTTTGAGATATAATGAACAATAGAATGGAATTTAAAGAATAAAATAATGCATTGAACTTAAGAACAATACATTAAATAAAGAAATAACATTCAACACACAATTTGTAATGCATCTCTTATATTCCTTGACAATTTATTCTCTTTACAATTCTAGCTTGCTTCTTGTCCAAAAATATCTCCTCACAATGCCTCGACATTTTACATTTATAGAGGAAGAGAGAAAAAGGTCGAAGGATTTTTGGATCAATCGAGATCATCAGAAGCGATCAAGAAAATCCGGATCTTTACTTGGCCGAGCAGAGACAAGTGAAGAGACAAGAAGAGTTTACAGCAAAGGAGATCAAGCCCAAGATCGCAATCGAATAACTGAGCCCTGTGACACTCCGCTGATCATCAGGAGGGAGATATCTCATCTTTTGATTGTCAGGCCATCCTACCTGAGTTCTGCCTTTGTCATCACAGTTCTTGAACCTGCATCTTCATCAATAACCAGTAAGTTATATCTTGCATGTCCTCTTTAATAGCATTTCTTAGACTTTTGAATCATAGTCCTCATAAATCCATTCCTAAATCCACTACCCAGCAACACATTACACCTAACTATCATCCACTTACCTCTCATCACCCCATTACCTAATCCTGTTCATATACCAGCCTTACAAACAACACCACTATCCTACAACCGACCCTCACCAAAAGTCCCAAAAACAAAGCCTCTACCGATATCGGTTAACATGAAACTCAGTATCGGTTATTGTGACTCAAAACAAGAACTAGCCTTTTCTCCTACCCGTTTCAACGAAGCAATTAAATTGATATTTTACGCTCTTTGGTGTTAATTCATATTAGCAGGGAACTCACCACCTTCGAAAGGAAGTTTTATATTTCTTGGGCTCAAGCGCAGCCCTCATTTATTGTCTAATCAAAATCTTGTGGTCTTGTGTTCTTATTTCGCAGTAGTCCTTCCAAGACAAAAGGAGTTCTTCGCAATCGCTGATCTCTCTCTACAAGATGCGCATACCATCTCGACGTTCAACAGGTATTCCTCATAGCCCTAACCCTTATCTGTTTCTAAAAGGAATGAAAGGATAGAAGCAAATCTATTCCCAAAAGCTGAAACATTCCGAGCGAAACATTTTGGCACGCCCGGTGGGACCCATTTTGGGTTTCTTTCTTTCTTGCTTGCTTTCATATAGGGAGCATACTTGCTGTTTTCTTCTTCTAAAGATATTCACAAGGTATTTTGTTATTTTGGTAAAAGAACTTGCTTTGCTTTTACATCTTGCATTAGTGAAAGTCATCTCTTTTGCTTCATCGAATATCATTTTCGATTTGGGTTTAAAACACGTGCATCACATTCTGGTTCATTGTTTTCAATTCTAGTGAACATAGATTAAGTAACAGGTCGTACACGTGGGGGTGATATCCACGGTATTGACAAGAAATTAATCTTACTTTCACTGCACAACACATACCGAATCACTTCACAATTAACTCAACAGCTCAAACATCCCCCCTTTTCCACGGTATTCCTCCGCCCGATTGAGGTAACCTTATGAGCCAAAACAAACTTGACATTTCCCCTAAGTCTTTTGTTTAGGATTCTGACATCATTCTACGTCTAAAGGCATAAGCCCACGATAATTAAAATTAACCCTAGGGTTAGTCTCTGGATTTGCGTGTGCATCTTGCTTGTTTTCGCCTTCGTTTTCTCACATACACTGTCTTCTCGTGATCACCTCAAAACTATTTGACAAGTGTACTAAACACTTTAAAAATCAAATTAGCAGCCTTTTATATCTTCTTACACCGCATTGGTTAAATCCGACCGACGCGTCAATCAGGCCGTGACCGACATCGGTTATTAGACCGATATCGGTTATTGTCTTTCTGCTTCGGCTGCATCACCGAACCTACCAATTTCACCATTCTCGAGGCAATTTTTACTGTTCCTAATAGATTGAAGCCCTACTATATACTATTGTCCATGGTTGTTATCACTCGGAAGCAAGCCGCTATCGTTAATATCACTGCTAACCTTGTCTCCTCAGGGTGTGCTACATACATTATACCATACGTGAATGTCAAACTCGTTGCCCGTGTCAAGTCTCGTGCGTATGGACCAAATACTGCTGTTATCGCTCCCCGCACCGCGCTAGGTAATGCCTGATATACTGGTCTTCCTGTAATTGGGAGTCTCAAAATACGGAACACATCTTCCAATGTCACTGTCATCTCCCCTGTTGGCAGATAAAAGGTATTTCTTTCTAGATTCCATCTCTCAATCAACGCCTGTAACATAGCATGGTTACGAGCAATTCGTGAATAATAGCGGATTCCACTTAACCCCAAACGATTTATCAGTGTCCATTCAGCTGGTGTTACATCCGCCGTATTCGTGACAACATCGCTGATACAAGATCGTTCATCCTCGCCCCGCCTGCCCTGCATACGTCAAAACAACAAACAACCATTCAATCCATCAAATCCCCAAAAGTTTTTCTCACATTCTGGAAATTTGAGTACGAGGGAAATCCTACACTTGTAAAAGCTTATCCTCCCCCCTTCAAAACCTGCAATATGTTATATCGCCCTAATGATGTGCTTGTACCAGTCAAGACGCCCGTTCATCCAACTCAACCATCCACTTCAACCACACCTCTACCATTCACTTCAACAAAGACCTACACCTTCAACCCATGAAATCACCGTCGCAAAAAACCACTTCCCTTCCCAGCTAACATTCCCAAACGCAGACCCCTTTAGTAGATGTTTTTCAACGCCTTACGCTAGGGAGTATCGCGCCTATATAACGTTAGTTCTTTCCATACCCCACAGAGTACGGACAGTACATACACATCCTACCTATGACCGTCGTGTGGGGAAGTAATCCTACGGACCACCTCACCGCCGCACTAACCTAACATATGGGGTGTCGACGCATCTTCCGTTGCCCCCGAGCCTCGTGGTTCCTTTCCAATCCGATTTTCAATACCTGACAAATCATCGTTTCGCCCTTACCTTCTTGACTCGCTATGCTTGGAAAGGCTTTGGTTTTGGTCTTTATGAACAAGGCCGACATACAATCATCCCCGTAACTACACGCAAGCACAATGATCGTAGTGGTCTCGGATTTCTTGGAACACTTACACCGAAGGAACCTCGTGTCAGTTGTCTTCTGGAAGATGACGACGTCACCCCTACCGAACCATCATCACCCATTTTGCCTTCGTCACCCACAGAGTCGATAGATCCCGAATCTATCCCTCCTAACTTTTTTTTTCATAAATGCTATCTTCCTAGGTCCTCTCACTTATCAACGCGATAATGAGGACCCTCTTCTATCCCCCTTCTGTATCCAGACATGATTGAAGAGGACTCGCCTTCACCAATGTCGCCGAGTGCCGGATGATGACTCCATCCTCACTTACCTTGGCGCGGATGACTCTTATATTCAACGCACCTTACCATCCAAACTCAAACCATGTTTGAACGAGTCTACTATAGAAATCAACATCCACACAAAGGAAGATCCTCACATTGTGAAGATCGGACAATCCCTTAACGCATCGTAACAAGTCGCCTTTACTACCTTTCTCCGTGCTCGCAACCAAGCTTTCACTTGGTCTTACGCCGACATGACAGAATTGATCCTAACATTGTTGTCCATAACATTACCCTCGAAACTCGATTCCAAGCCAATTAAATGTAAACCGAGAAAAATACATCCACGCATTGCCCTCTTGGTCAAAGAGGAGCTTCAACGACTCCTTTCTCGTTTCCTTCATCCTGCCTATTGACTATCCTCAATGGATTTCTAACATCGTACTGGTCACTAAAGTGACGGGGGACTTCAAATATGCACGGATTTCCGGGATCTTAACCTCGCTTGCCCTAAGGATGACTTCCCCTACCTAGTATTGACCAACTTGTTCATCTCACTTTGTAGGCCATGAGATGCTCTCTCTCATGGATGGCTTTTCGAGATACAATCAAATTTTGGTTGCCCCTTCCGATCAACATAAAACTGCTTTCATAACTCCTTGGGAACCTTCATTATCGTGTAATGTCATTTGGCCTTAAGAATGCTTTGGTGCGACCTATCAAGAGCTATGACCTACATTTTTCATGACATTATGCACACTATCCTTGAAGATTACGTCGATGATCTTCTTGGCAAATCTAAACATCGCAGTGAACATCTCGATGTTTTAACCACTATTTTTGATCGCCTGTTACAATATTCTGTCCGTCTTCAACCAAAGAAATGTGTCTTTGGTGTCCTTTCGGGAAAACTTCTTGGCTTTATCGTCTCTTTGCGTGGCATTGAGGTCGACCCATCTAAAGTCAAAGCTATTCTAGAAATACCCCCACCTACTAATCTCAAACAATTGCGTAGTTTACAAGGTAAGCTCCAATCTATCCGACGTTTCATCTCCCAACTCTCGGATCGATGTCAACCTTTCCATCACCTCCTTAAAAAAGACATTGACTTTCGATGGAGCGAAGAGTGCCACCAAGCCTTTGAGGCTCTCAAAGCTTATCTCTTCTGACCACCGTGCTTATCCCACCGCAGATGACCACCCTTTCTACCTTTACCTTTCCGCCACTGACCATGCTGTAGGGGCCATGCTTGCACATCGTGACTCGAGAATCGAGAACAAGTCGTTTATTATATAAGTCATACTTTAGTGGACTATGAGACTAGGTATACACATGTAGAAAAATTGTGCCTAGCCCTATCATTCGTGGCCACCAAACTCCGACACTACCTTCTGAATCACAAAACTTTTGTCATCACCAACACAGACCCCATCCATTACATGTATGCCAAACCTCATCTAAACCAACGCATCGCCAGATGGCTCATGCTCCTCGCCGACCTCAACCTTGAGTTTGTCCACCAGAAATCAATCAAAGGACAAACCATCGCAGACCAACTTGCGGAAGCCCCTTTACCTGGGGAACAATTTACCAATTTTACATTCCCCGACGAACTCATCGCCACTCTTTCACTCAGGGAGGAGTCGTATCCAATGACTCTCTTCTTCGATGGATCCAAATGCCGCGCGCGAAGGGCCGGCGTTGTTCTCATTCCTCTCGACGCCGAGCCTATGCCTCTTTCATTCCGACTCGATTTCCCTGCACTAATAATACAAATGAATACGAGGCCCTTGTTCTGGTCTCCGTGTTGCGTTGCACTTAGGTGCCAAATCTATCAATATTTTGGCGACTCTCAATCGGTAGTCAATCAAGTTATGGGCATCTACCAATGTAAAAATGAGGAACTTCAAAAGTACAAACACTACGTAGATTCACTTCTAGCCTTATTTACTCACTATTCTATCCAAACCATTCATCACTCCACTAACAAATTTGCGGATACTATGGCTTGCTTAGCCTCGCAAATTCCAAATTCATCAATCGACTCGACATTTTCGTCTTGGTCCAACAACTCTTTGCCCCATCTTACTCAAATTTCCCGGTTGTTTGTATGATAAATAATGTGTCTCGCTAATTCGCGGGATCCTCAGTATCACCAATTTCACGACTACCTTACAACCTCTGTTCTCCCATCCGACCTTACTAGTACCGTGGCAAACGCGCTTTTCTTAAATGTGTTTCTCGTTATGTCGCGTGGGGGACTCCTTTATAAACGTGGTTTTGATGGCATCCTCCTTCGATGTCTCACAGCGCGGAGGTCACCTATACCATCCAACAGTCCATGACGGTATTTGTGGTGGACATTTTAACGGCCTTCGCTGTGGCCAAACGAATCCTTCGCCTTGGTTATTATTGGCCTACTCTCAATAACGATTGCTACACGAATATGTTAAGCGTTGTGTTATGTGTCAACAACATGCCAACCTTCAACATACTCCTAGCCACCCGCTACATGTCGTCGCGAGATCTTTGGCCTTTCTCACAATGGGGTTTAGACCTTATTGGTGAGATTCATCCGTCCTCTTCGCAACGTCACCGATGGATAATCACAAAGAACCGAATATTACACAAAATGGGTGGAGGCTATTCCGCTCATTTCAACTAAAAAAGAAAAAATTGCAGAGTTCATTAACCACCACATTATCTCATCGTTTTGGTGTGCCTCATCGCCCGATAACGGATAATGGAAAATCTTTCAAAAATAAGTTGTTGCAAGACCTATGTGACAACTTTGGTATCAAACTTAGCTTCTCATCACCCTACTATCCACAAGCGAATGGACAAGCCGAATCTTCTAATAAAACCCTAACCAAAATCCTCATGAAAGTTGTCAATGAGTCCTAAAGAAATTGACATGATCACATCGCCTTTGCCCTTTGGGCTTATCGTACTAGCATTCATACATCCACTAATGCCACACCTTTTTCTTGGGTATATGGTACCGAGGTCATCTTGCCTCTCGAAATACAAATACCCTCCCTCGAATATCTCTTCGTGGATATTCTTACCAACGATGATTTCCGCCAAGAGCGGTTAGCCCGATTGAGCTTCGACGAGCGTCGTCTTACGACTCTGATCACCTCCAATCTATCAAAAACGCATCAAGCGTGCTTATGATAAGCAACTTCATGAGCGTACCTTTAAGGTTGGTGATCTTGTCCTCAAAGAGAATCAACGTGTAACCAAACTAGAAAAGAGCAAACGTGGAAAATTTGCTCCCAATTGGATTGGGCCTTACATAATCACTCACACTTATGGATCGTGCACTTATCGCTTAGCTTCGCTTAATGGTAAACTCCGACCACTCGAACCCCTTAATGCCTTGCATCTTCGACCATTCTACTATTGAATTTACTTTGTTATATCACTTCTTATCTACCTAACGCTCGTCCCTTGAGCTCATTGACCGCTACATACACTTTGTTTTCGCATCTCAAAATAAAATCAAGCTCACATAGTTTGATTCTCACCTCGCCTTAATGATGCCTTCCTTTTAGTCTAGTCCATGGCTTCAAAGTATTAAAATAACACATTCTTATGGGATTTTCTCGAGTCAAACTTCTTACCAAACTAGATGCTTCACGCCAAAAGGACATCTAGCTATCTAAATTATATATAGACTTGCTCCCTCGAAGGACAACTATATGCCAAACTATTCTTCTTATTATATATAGATCTGCTCCCCAAGGACAGCATTATACACTAAAATCACAAATTTATTCTACTATAAATAGATCGCTCCCTCGAAGGATAGCTATACACAAATCAGCGTTTATCGAAGCTTCTCGCATTGATCGGCTTCGTGAAGACCTCAAGAATAACACAATCAATATCCCTTGTAGACTTCCCGTATCGATCAGTCTATATTCCGTAAAATAAAAGCCTCATTCAAAAGAACTTTTGAGTCATGGACTTGTCTATTTAGGGTAGGTTCTCTTTTGTCAGAATACTCACTTTGTAACAAGTTCTCCATACTTCAGCTATACCATCCACCTCACCTCACCATTTGTTTCAACTCAAGGGACGTGACGTACAATCGATATATTGTGATCATACAACTCTTTTCACCTAGTGACTTCTCGTCTATGCACGGTACCTAGGGGTTCAAGCTGATTCTACGTTATTATGTGGTTTGTTTAGCTCTTTTCACCTACGGAACACTCTTTCCTCTTTGCCTCGCATCTAGGATTATGTGTTGATCTTAATCAGGACATGGTTCCCTACCACTTGGGTAGGCTAACTTTCGCTTCCCTTATACCTTTTACAACATCACCAATTCATTACCAACACCAACAACATTACCCTACCAATATCAATATCAATATTTTTTTACCAACCAACAAAATTGCCTGAATTCACCTCTCCCTGATCCTAAGGGAGAACTACATCGGTCTGAGGCCCCTCCTTGCTTTGTGCAATGGGCTATGTAGGCAGCACTTCGGAGACATGGCGTCTCCCAAGGTTAGCTCGACCATCCCCTACCATAACCTATCATGTGTGGTAAATATAAATATTTTTGGTGTATTTCTATTTAATCACATTCCTCTTTATCCTTTTTTCAAAACAAAACGAAAACATTCTTATTATTATCATAACTCAAATCAACATACATATTCAGTTTTATTTAGATGTTAAACAAATACATCTTCTCTATCATCGACACGCAGGTCGGCATCCTTATTTATTCTTATACCTCGATAACATTTACTTAGACCCTCACGCCTCATCCCGAACCAGGTGATGATCGTGATCGTCGACGCCTCTCGCCGGGCCTCCCTGTCCTCAAAGGTACCACGGCTATTGGTACCGCCCACTGATCTGCCAATCTCTCCTGTAACATGTGAATACGCTCTCTCGCATGGAGGTATCTAGCCTCTAGTCCCTCCGCTCGTGACTCACAAACATCGCAAATATCTACCTTTGCTGCAAACCCCTTGTTAACCATTTGGCCCGACCCAAGGCCGCACCCAACCACTTGGCCCGACCCAAGGCCGCACCCAACCACTTGGCCCGACCCAAGGCCGCAACCAACCTATTTGGCCCGACCCAAGGCCGCAACCAACCTATTTGGCCCGACCCAAGGCCGCACCCAACCATTTGGCCCGACCCGAGGCCGCAACCAACCTATTTGGCCCGACCCAAGGCCTCACCCCAACCATTTGGCCCGACCCAAGGCCTCACACCACCCATTTGGCCCGACCCAAGGCCTCACCCCAACCATTTGGCCCAACCTAAGGCCGCAACCCAACAATTTGGCCCGACCCAAGGCCTCACCCCAACCATTTGGCCCGACCCAAGGCCGCAACCCAACAACTTGGCCCGACCCACGGCCCTCACTCATCAATCAGCCCGACCCAAGGCCGTACCACTTAACTACCTTGCCCAACATCAACAACATACACTTTTATCCACCCATCACGTAGCTTTTTGTTCAATCGAGCTCACCTGTTCATGTTTTAGCATGACTAGGGTCCTTGACTTGATCTGTCGACCAACTTTGCCTAGACCTAGACCGTGACGTTTATCTCAACCAAACCAACCATTTTGTACTGCCGAACATGCCTAAACGTTCTGTACCTTACACTTTATATACCCCGGAGCTACTTCCTATGCCTTGATACCAGGATTATATCACCCTTGTTTGGATAAACTATCGACCTTTGCCTATGCATTGCTGGTTTGCTCGTCAAATCATGTACCCTAGTTGCACTAATGCATTTCAACGTGCGTCTGCTTCCTTGGACCTACCCCACCATCTCACCATCATCTCTACACCATTTACCCTTTATCAACCCTATCCCTGATTTCACGTGATCTCAATCTGTGATAGATTTGAGGGGGATTACCTATACCCTCAACAGGGGAAACCACTTCATATTATTGTCCGCGCAGCTTTACAAAACAAGCTACACGACAATAAGGGGCTAATGTAGACACCAAATTTGTGTCTTACGACCCCTTGTGACCCGCATCTCATTTCACAACCTAACCCCATCACCTAAACCTTGCACAATTATTTATTAATTACCTTATAATTAATAAATCCACATCACCTTACCTGCCACCTCATTTTGCCACCTCATCATGACCTAGTCCAAACCCTAAACTAACCTAATTAAGACCTATAACTTGGTCCACATCTACACCTATGACTAATGACCCCTTTCTCGCACCCAAAACCGACCTTCTAGTCACTTGACCAAGCCCTCAACTAATCCCTCGGGAGAAAAGGAGGGAAAGTCTGCAGCCTTACTAAAAATAGCCCACTTTGACCTGACCGATACCGGTTCCTACTCAACCGCCGTCGGTTACGTAACCGCCATCGGTTCCCTGTAAATGGGCTCCCCTAACCAGAAACAAAGGTCGAAGGATTTTTGGATCAATCGGGATCATCAGAAGCGATCAAGAGAATCCAGATCTTTACTTGGCCGAAAGCGAGACAAGTGAAGGAATAAGAAGAGTTTGCGCAGCAAAGGAGATCAAGCCCAAGACTGCAACTAAATAACCAGAGCCCTGTCACACTCAACTGATCATCGGGAGGGAGATATCTCATCTTCTGATTGTCAGGCCATCCTACCTAAGTTCTGCCTTTGTCATCATAGTTCTTGAACCTGCATCTTCGTCAATAACCAGTAAGTTATATCTTGCATGTCCCCTTTTAATAACATTTCTTAGACTTTTGAATCATAGTCCTAATAAATCCATTCCTAGATCCACTACCCAAAGAACACATTACATCGAATCAATCATCCACTTACCTCTCATCACCCCATTACCTAATCTCGTTCATATACCAAATTTACAAACAACACCACTATCCTACAACCGACCCTCACCAAAAGTCCCAAAACAAAGCCTCTACCGATATCGGTTAACAAAGAACTTGCAGATATCGGTTATTTGACTCAAAACAAGAACTTGACCTTTTCCCTACCCATTTCAACGAAGCAATTAAATTGATATTTTACGAGTCTTTGGTGTTAATTCATATTAAGCAAGGAACTCACCACCTTCGAAAGGAAGTTTTATATTTCCCGGGCCCAAGGCGATTCCTCATTTATTGTCTAATCAAAATCTTGTGGTCTTGTGTTCTTATTTGCGGTAGTCCTTCCAAGACAAAAAGGAGTTCTTCGCAATCGCCTGATCTCTCTCTACGGTACGCGCACACCATCTCGACGTTCAACAGGTATTCCTCCTAGCCCCACCCTTATCTGCTTTCTAAAAGGAATGAAAGGATAGAAAGCAACTCTATTCCCAAAAAGTCAAACATTCCGAGCGAAACATTTTGGCACGACTTAGGTGGGACTCAAACTATGTGAGCTTGATTTTATTTTTGAGATACGAGAAAACAAAGTGTATGTAGCGGTCAATGAGCTCAAGGGACGAGCGTTAGGTAGATAAGAAGTGATATAACACTAAAGTCAACAGGAGAATGGTCGAAGATGCAAGGCATTAAGGGGTTCGTGCTCGTGGTTACCATTAAGCGAAGCTAAACGATAAGTGCCTGATCCATAAGTGTGAGTGATTATGTAAGGCCCAATCCAATTGGGAGCAAATTTTCCACGTTTGCTCTTTTCTAGTTTGGTTACACGTTGATTCTCTTTGAGGACAAGATCACCAACCTTAAAGGTACGCTCATGAAGTCGCTTATCATAAGCACGCTTGATGCGTTTTTGATAGATTTGGAGGTGATCCAGAGCTGTAAGACAACGCTCGTCAAGAAGCTCCAATCGGGCTAACCGCTCTTGGCGGAAATCATAGTTGGTAAGAATATCCTGAAGAGATATTCTGAGGGAGGGTATTTGTATTTCGAGAGGCAAGACAGCCTCGGTACCATATACCCAAGAAAAAGGTGTGGCATTAGTGGAGGTACGAATGCTAGTACGATAAGCCCAAAGGGCAAAGGGGATGTGATCATGCCAATTTCTTTCGGACTCATTGACAACTTTCATGAGGATTTTGGTTAGGGTTTTATTAGAAGATTCGGCTTGTCCATTCGCTTGTGGATAGTAGGGTGATGAGAAGCTAAGTTTGATACCAAAGTTGTCACAAAGGTCTTGCAACAACTTATTTTTGAAAGATTTTCCATTATCCGTTATCAGGCGATGAGGAACACCAAAACGACAGATAATGTGGAGGTTAATGAAATCTGTAATTTTTTCTTTTTTAGTTGAAATGAGCGGAATAGCCTCCACCCATTTTGTGTAATATTCGGTTGCTGTGATTATCCATCGGTGACGTTGCGAAGAGGATGGATGAATCTCACCAATAAGGTCTAAACCCCATTGTGAGAAAGGCCAAAGATCTCGGGCGACCTGTAGCGGGTGGCTAGGAGTATGTTGAAGGTTGGCATGTTGTTGACACATAACACAACGCTTAACATATTCGTAGCAATCGTTATTGAGAGTAGGCCAATAATAACCAAGGCGAAGGATTCGTTTGGCCACGTAAGGCCGCTAAAATGTCCACCACAAATACCGTCATGGACCTGTTGGATGGTATAGGTGACCTCCGCGCCTGTGAGACATCGAAGGAGGATGCCATCAAAACCACGTTTATAAAGGAGTCCCCCCATAACGACATAACGAGAAACACGTTTAAGAAAAGCGCGTTTGCCAGTACTAGTAAGGTCAGATGGGAGAACAGAGGTTGTAAGGTAGTCGTGAAATTGGTGATACCAGGTATCCCGCGAATTAGCAGACACATTATTAATCATACAAACAACCGGGGCTGAGTAAGATGGGGCAAAGATTTGTTGGACCAAGACGAAAATGTCGAGTCGGGCCGATGAAGCCGGAATTTGCGAGGCTAAGCAAGCCATAGTATCCGCAAATTTGTTAGTGGAGCGAGGAATGGTTTGGATAGAATAGTGAGTAAATAAGGCTAGAAGTGAATCCACGTAGTGTTTGTACTTTTGAAGTTCCTCATTTTTACATTGGTAGATGCCCATAACTTGATTGACTACCAATTGAGAGTCGCCGAAAATATTGATAGATTTGGCACCTAAGTGCAACGCAACCTGGAGACCCAGAACAAGGGCCTCGTATTCCGCTGTATTATTAGTGCAGGGGAAATCGAGTCGGAATGAAAGAGGCATAGGCTCAGCGTCGAGAGGAATGAGAACAACGCCGGCTCCTCCGCCATGCTGGCATTTGGATCCATCGAAGAAGAGAGTCATTGGATACGACTCCTCCCTGAGTGAAAGAGTGGCGATGAGTTCGTCGGGGAATGTAAAATTGGTAAATTGTTCCCCAGGTAAAGGGGCTTCCGCAAGTTGGTCTGCGATGGTTTGTCCTTTGATTGATTTCTGGTGGACAAACTCAAGGTCGAGGTCGGCGAGGAGCATGAGCCATCGGGCGATGCGTTGGTTTAGATGAGGTTTGGCATACATGTAATGGATGGGGTCTGTGTTGGTGATGACGAAAGTTTTGTGATTCAGAAGGTAGTGTCGGAGTTTGGTAGCCACGAATGATAGGGCTAGGCACAACTTTTCTACATGTGTATACCTAGTCTCATAGTCCACTAAAGTACGACTTATATAATAAATGGCTTGTTCTCGATTCTCGGAGTCACGATGTGCAAGCATGGCCCCTACAGCGTGGTCGGTGGCGGAAAGGAAAAGGTAGAAAGGGCGGTCGTCTTGAGGTGGGATAAGCACGGGTGGCTGCAAGAGATAAGTTTTGAGAGCTTCAAAGGCTTGGTGGCACTCTTCGCTCCATTGAAAATCAATGTCTTTTTTAAGGAGGTGATGGAAAGGTTGACATCGATCCGAAAGTTGAGATATGAAACGTCGGATAGATTGGAGCTTACCTTGTAAACTACGCAATTATTTGAGATTAGTAGGTGGGGGCATTTCTAGAATAGCTTTGAATTTAGATGGGTCGACCTCAATGCCACGCAAAGAGACGATAAAGCCAAGAAGTTTTCCCGAAAGGACACCAAAGACACATTTCTTTGGTTGAAGACGACGAGAATATTGTAACAAAGCGATCAAAATAGTGGTTAAAACATCGAGATGTTCACTGCGATGTTTAGATTTGCCAAGAAGATCATCGACATAATCTTCAAGGATAGTGTGCATAATGTCATGAAAATGTAGGTCATAGCCCGATAGGTTGCACACTGGCAAAGATTCTTAAGGCCAAATGGCATTACACGATAATAGAAGGTTCCCAAGGAGTTATGAAGGCGGTTTTATGGTGATCGGCGAGGCAACCAAAATTTGATTGTATCCTGAAAAGCCATCCATGAGAGAGAGCATCTCATGGCCTGCAGTGAGATCAACAAGTTGGTCAATACTAGGTAGGGGGAAGTCATCCTTAGGGCAAGCGAGGTTAAGATCCCGGAAATCCATGCATATCCGAAGTCCCCCGTCGCTTTAGTAGCAGTATGATGTTAGAAATCCATTGAGGATAGTCAATAGGCAGGATGAAGGAAACAGAAAGGAGTCGTTGAAGCTCTTCTTTGACCAAGAGGGCAATGCGTGGATGCATTTTTCTCAATTTCTGTTTAATTGGTTTGGAATCGGGTTTCAGGGTAATGTTATGGACAGCAATGTCAGGATCAATTCCTGGCATGTCAGCGTAGGACCAAGTGAAAGCTTGGTTGCGAGCACGGAGAAAGGTAGTAAAGGCGACTTGTTCTGATGCGTTAAGGGATTGTCCGATCTTCACAATGTGAGGATCTTCCTCTGTGTGGATGTTGATTTCTATAGTAGACTCGTTCAGCATGGTTTGAGTTTCAGATGGTAAGGCGCGTTGAATATAAGAGTCATCCGCGCCAAGGTAAGTGAGGATGGAGTCATCATCCTGGCACTCAACAACGTTAATTGAAGGTGAGTCCTCTTCAATCATGTCTGGATATAGAAGGGGAATAGAAGAGGGGTCCTCATTATCGCGTTGATAAGTGAGAGGACCTAGAAAGATAGCATTTATGAAAAAAAAAAGTTAGGAGGGATAGATTCAGGATCTATCGACTCTGTGGGTGATGATGGCAAAATGGGTGATGATGGTTTGGTAGGGATGACGTCGTCATCTTCTAGAGACAACTGACACGAGGTTCCTTTGGTGTAAGTGTTCCAGGAAATCCGAGACCACTACGATCATTGTGCTTGCGTGTAGTTACGGGGATGATTGTATGTCGGCCTTGTTCATAAAGACCAAAACCAAAGCCTTTCCAAGCACAGCGAGTCAAGAAGGTAAGGGTGAAACGATGATTTGTCAGGTATTGAAAATCGGATTGAAAGGAACCACACCAAGAGGAGGCTCAGGGGCAACGGAAGATGCGTCGACACCCCCATATGTTAGGTTAGTGCGGCGGTGAGGTGGTCCGTAGGAGGGATTACTTCCCCACCACGACGGTCATAGGTAGGATGTGTATGTACTCGTCCGTACTCTGTGGGGTATGGAAAGAACTAACGTTATATAGGCGATACTCCCCAAAGATAAGGCGTTGAAAAACATCTACTAAGGGGTCTCATGCGGTTGGGATGTTAATTGCGGGAAGGGAAGTGGTTTTGCGAATCGGTGATTTCATGGGTTGAAGGTGTAGGTGCTTTGTTGAAGTGAATGGTAGAGGTGTGGTTGATGTGGATGGTTGAGTTGGATGAACGGGCGTCTTGACTAAATCAAGCACATCATTAGGGTGATATAACATATTGCAGGTTTTGAAGGGGGAGGATCAGCTTTTACAGTAGGATTTCCCCTCGTACTCAAATTTCGAAATGTGAGAAAACCTTTGGGGATTTGATGGATTGAATGGTTGTTTGTTGTTTTGACGTACGCAGCAGAGGCGGGGCGGAGGATGAACGATACTTATACAAAGATCCTTGTTGTCACGAATCCGAGCGGATGTAACACCAAATTTGAATGGACACTCGATAAATCGTTTGGGGTTAAGTGGAATCGCTATTATTCACGAATCGCACGTAACCATGCTATGTTACGAGCGTTGATTGAGAGATGGAATCCAGAAAAGAAATACCTTTTATCTACCAACAGGGGAGATGACAAAGTGACATCGGAAGATGTGTTCCGTATTTTGAGACTCCCAATTGCAGAAGACCAAGATATCGTGCATTACCTAGCGCGCGCGGGGGAGCGATAACAAAGCGCAGATTTGGTCCATACGCACGAGACTTGACACAATGAGGTTTGACATTCACGTATGGTATAATGTATGCAAAGCACACCCTAAGGAGACAAGGTTAGCAAAGTGATATTAATGATAGTGGCTTGCTTCCGAGTGATAACAACCATGGACAAGAGTATACAGTAGGGCTTCAATCTATTAGGAACAGAAAACAACCTCGGAATGGTGAAATTGGTAGGTTCTTTGATGTCATGAAATCAGAAAGACAAGAACTCGATATCGGTCTAATAATCGATGTCCTGGCCACAGCATAGATGACATTGGTCGAGTTAATCGATGCCGGTGTAAGAAGACCGTATAAGAAGATATAAAAGGTCGCTAATTTGATTTTTAACAATGTTTAGTACACTTGTCAAATAGTTTTGAGGTGATCACGAAACAGTGTATGACGAGAAAACAGAATCGAAAACAAGCAAGATGCACACGCAAATCCGAGACTAACCCTAGGGTTAATTTTAATTATCGTGGGCTTATGCATACATTAAAGTCCTATTGATTGGTTCTTACAAAATAACATCAACTAGATTTTTCCGTTACGGTGTCTTTCTCAACTAGCTTCCTTAATACGATAGTCTTGGAACTTCTAAATCTTATCTTGGTTTTCCTTATAATCAAGTCCATGTGCACATTGATTCAAGACATTAGATGTGTCTAACACGTTGATCAACTTTCTATGAAGTTTTTGGGGTCTTATGATGATTTTGTCTAGATTTCTCATAACATTTTAACACAAAAACAATTTATTAATTGGTTTTAAATCAAATCACTCCTGTCAAGTAATCCTTTTTGACCAGATCTTTGAATTCTTTGAAGATGTCATCCACAGGTAACATGTTCAAGTCATCATCCAAGACGTGGCTAAGTACTTGGCAAATTCGTCACCAATATCATTGGTGGCATTTATCCCTTCTTCTCGAGCTTTACAGCTTCTCACAGGCCTCTTGTAAAATCTTGACCTGAAAGTCAATGGCCTTGTAAAACTCAAAATGTCTTTCCCTCTCTCTGATTATTCCTTCTTGAAGAAGGTTATTAGGATCAATGTTCTTGAGCTCACTCAAGGCTTCCAGAGTTAACTCCCAATTGTTGCATTCTTCCTAGAGCTCATTATTCATTCTTTCAATGATTGATTTTTCTCTATACATCATTATAGACCTCAATAGACCTCAACAACGTCTTTGATCAGCGTTCTTCCTTGAGCTAAGGATCCTCTGGATCCAACTATCCACCGCTCGACCCTTTTGCCCAATCTTTTGTACCTCTGATATGGATGATGTGTCGAAACTAACCGGAGCTAGAGAGGAGATCAGAGTTGGGTTGGAGATCTTGAGAAGGATGGTTGTTAATTACTCCACTTTTTCCTTTAACTCATCCTTGGTGGCCTTGGTTTCCTTGAGATTCTTGAACAAATTGTCCATGCCCACCTACACATCTTGATGAGGTCCTCCATTAGTGATTTTCCCCAATGCCACCTTGGTTATTTTATAATCAAAAGCAGTGATGTCTTCCTTGTTCTTATCTCGCAACTGAACTGCGATCTCGAAATCCTTTCACCTGATGCATCAATGGTGATGTGAGAAATTGTCTTGGGATTTTTGTATGTTTGAGAAAGGGCGGTGTCAACATATTGAAATCAAAAGTTTCGGAGCAACAACCTTCTTTCTCTTCTTTTTGGGTTTGGCCAGCTAGCCAAGATAGGACAAAAGAAGAAGGTGGTCACGAGGGGGAGCAATAATCGTCAATGTAGTACTTAGAGGAGTACGCAATGTAGACAAAAAGGGGAAGGAGTGGAGAAAATAGCCATGGAAATAGTTGAAGATGTGAGAGGAGAAAAAGGCATAGATGAAAATGTAGCAAATGAAGAAGGGAACTGGATTGCTAGAGGAGAACCCAAGGTCATACTTATCCCAGTTGAGAGAGGGGAAAGGGATGAGAATACTTGTGCCAAGAATGACACCAAAGGAGATGAGGGTGGTGGAGAAGAAACAAGAGTGACAAGTGGTGATTGACAAGATTTGAAAAGATGAGGAAGGTGGAGGGGATGAAACATGAGGAGGAGATGAAGGAGGAGAAAACACATGCATAGGGGAGGTGATAGGAAGTGACACATGTGACGCTACATTCATAAGAGGGACCGCATGGGTGATGAGAAGGGAAGAAACTAGAAGAGGTTGGGTGGCCATGGTGCTAGTTGATGTCCCTTGTGCTTGTTGAGGGGAAGGGGAATCAACATTGACAATGGTGGTGGAGGGAGCAGAAGAAGATGGAGAAGATTTTCCTCCACTTTGTTGTAGAATTTGAACTTCAACTTCTTCCCTAGTACTTCACTTTTATCCTTAGACTCTTAGGATGGACCCACTTTTGACGCAATGGTCGCTTTTAATTTTGGGAAGTTAGGATCCTTTGGCTGAATATTCATTGAGTAAAGCCAAGAATTAGTTCAGAGTAGAATCTGAGCAACTCGTTCCTTGACAGATGTGGACTCCTTGATCTATTGAAAACCCATACATTCTACATTCATCTACCCATAAATGTGATCTAAGACACCCCCACCGAACCATCTTGAGAAATATTAGTGAGGTTTTACTTTGCTTTGCTTCATCCAATGTCGACGACTATAGCCCCTCTTTCTTATTGCTACTTCATGGCAATAATCAATCCATATATCTTAAAGTTCAAGGACGCAAAGCTGCAATGTTCCAAGACTCTTTAGTACTCCTCGATAATTGCCTTGAATAGAAAGTCTTGAGAGTTACTCATTACATTTCAATAACAATATTTTGTGCCTTGATTACTAATGTGCAAGTGGAATGGCCAATGGATAGTGTGAAATGAATTCCTGCCTTATGCTTACTCAATTGGAACTTGTAGAGGTCTAATAACTACCTTTCCAATTCCATTAAAACCCACTTATCACTTGGAAATCTAGGCAACATATATAAAGTTCTTTGAAATGCTCCTACCGGATGTAGGTGAATGTTGGGAATTAGAGGAAGATGCATCCCCAATGGGATATAACATTCCAAGCCACATCAATACACCGATATTTAAAAACATCCTTATAACTTACATATGGTGTTATACAAAAAGGCATCATTTACTCTCCTTAAATTACCCAAGCTTTTCTTTAAAGACAACTAGGGGTAGAAGTTATAAACAAAATATGAGGCTTTGGTTCCTAGGGTGTTCAACCTAGGATAAACTCTCATACCCGTTGCTTTGTAGGTGACATATGATGTCATGTAGAATTTCCCGTTGTCTGCACTTCTTTTAACTGATTGTCTAGTGTATCGTTGATAAATTCACCCCATCTAAAAAATTGGTCATTTTCCGTATGATGGTGATGAATCGAAGCATCCATCCTTGGAACTCCTTCGCCTCAGGAAGGCCAAAAACTCTTCTTAGCAATGTGATAATGTCATTGATTTCAAGAATGAAATCACTCTGGGAAAGGTCTTAAGGAATCTACTCACCGTAGGCTTCGCAAAACCAAACAAAGACCAAATAAACCGGGGTTTTTTTACTTTCATTACTTGTTACAAGACAACACATGGGTTTACTCACAAAATTCACATCACATAAGACACTAGTACGAACATGAGCCCACTCATACAACATGAAGACCATGCAAATAACAAGATGACACAAGATGCAATTCAATGCCACACTTTTATAAATGAACAAGTACAAAACCATGACCCAACCATAATTTGAACATCCCGAATAGGCACCTTTCGCAATACCACATTTTTATGGTTACAACTTTATTATATTCATAATTCATTATTTAACCTTAATGATTTGAAGAGCAATTGACATGAAAACATGCATTTTCCTTTTTCTCTAGACAACATTTATTTTACTTCGTTTAACTTTTAATTTGTACTAGCTCCATCCAAATTAGTTTGTTTATCTTATTGCAAATAAATTATATAATCTCGGTTGTTAAAAGGAACATTTTAAACACAAGAGTTTTGATTCTTAAAATTATAAATTATGTTTTCTCCGTTACTCATTTTCACGAGGATTAAATCACATCTACTTTCAAATTGTAAGTAAGATTTATTAAGTTGCAAATACTAACATATGACTGTAGGAAACTTTCTTTTGACATTTGTTGTGAAAATAAATTGATTGTGGAAAAGTGGTGTTTCATCTCCCCTCTCTCTATCTCTCTCTGTAGCTTTGCAAATGAAATGAAATGGCATTTGTATATCTTACTCTCCTTAAAAATGTGTCATTATTTCATTATGATTAGAAAAACTATGAAATCATGAGTTGTGCTAGATTATAGATAAATACCATGCCAACATTTTTGTTGACTAGGTGGTAGTTACAAGTACCAGGACAAGGAGAAGTGAAGTGTTACTTGTGTCTTCATAATATCATGCTATCTTGAAAACAATGTAATTGTATAGGATATATCAACAAAAAAATTATAAATTGAGATGTTACTTATTGAATTTTGTGATGAGTATGAAATTGTTAGCATATTGGTATGTTGGAAAATGGGCATTCTATTTTGGGAATGATTTTAATTACGAGTTTATATGTTATTCTTATGGTTTATATGTTTTGAAATAGTCACCTACCATATTAATTATTATATTTTCCCTCTTAACAATTGTGTTGTTCGGTAAAAAACTTACTATTCTTAAACTATTAAAATGAGCCGAGTTCTTAACCCTTGTTGTTTTCCCTCTTAATCGAGTTTTGTTCAGTTTTGCAATACCCCTATTATTTTAAGAAAAGACTTAAACCTACCAAAGGAGTTAGTTTACCGACGCATTAAACCTTTATGTTGACCGCATTAACCCCTGTCTCGTATTTAATTGATATTGAGAGGTTGGATTGCTCTAATGTTAACTTGTATCAAGTTGTAGATCCCTTGAGTTTAAAAAGGAAATAAGTAAACCTAGTACCCTATTAAGAGATTAATTGGCGAACGAAACCCATGTTGAGTTTTATCTATCGAATTGTGTCCTTAGAATGTTGAGCTTAGGAGCAAAGTGAAACATGGAAACCACCTCCTTCAACTCATTAGTAATCACTTTTATGTTTTAAATGATAAGATGAGTTGTTCCTTATGGGAACACGTATGTTGACATTGTGACCTTCTTTCTTGAACATGAGACTCTTATGACCCATGTGTATCTCAAAATGCATTCAAATATTTATGGACTATAGAATTTTTAATTTCACAAAAGGAGATAAGATCAAAATCTATGTTACCATAAGAACATATTTGCTTAACATTAAGTATATGAAACAACCTCTTGGGAATTGTAATGGGTCAACTCTTTTAGGATGAGAGTTTATAAGACAACAACATGGTCCTTTTTGGTAAGCCTTGAGTTATGTTAAATTGAAACTTCTTTCGTAATCCTAGAGACTTAGGGAAATGTAAGAGTTTGTGTGTTCCTCCCTAGGAGCCTAGTAAAGAGCATTCTTGTGGGTATGAAAGTTTGTAAGATGCTTAGATGTAACACATAATGTCAATTTTGTGACATACTAGACGGAATGTCTAACATGTAATCGTATGGTTGTTCTAGAAACTAAACATCATTAGAAGGGAAAGATAATGTAAAGTGCTTGGGATCATAGGGACAATTAGGATATGCATTAATGCACCATTAAGTTTCTAATCATAAAAGAAATAAATAACTTGCTCTTAGTTTTAGGAATGTATCCTTGTGATGTCGGTCTAAGAATTTTAAGTACTATGGAGATTACTTGTAACTTAATAAATCTTTCTTATGATGTGAAAGTAGATGTGAATTGATCCACGTGAAAACAAGTAATTGAGACTGTTGGTGCCCAATGTTGCACATGCCATGCTTTGCTAAGGAGAAATGCATTTTTTCCCTGTTTATGAGAAAAAATGGCTTTGGATCTTCCCATCCTTTGAATTTGATGAAAAACAACTCGTATCTGTGTTTAAATGCTTTGAGTTGTTCATTTTTTCTCCATTCTTGCACCATTTTGAGGAATCTCTAAGTTTGCCCTGCGTTTTGCCCTAATTTTTCCGTTCAAACACCTTTGCCATTTTTTCCATTTTTCTCGGCCTTTAGAGCTCGAAATTGTTCGATTTATACTTATTTGCCCTCCAAAATCCCTTGACATGGTCGTAAATTACTTTGAGTCACTTTTCATTTGTCCTTTGATCGAAAATTTCTTCACCCGCAAAGGAAAAATCGATTTTTGACGTCACCGTAATTTTGCATTTTTTACGGTCATACGGGCGTCCTTTGCCTGTCAAATTTTAGCTCAAAAATCTTCTCCTACATGGCCGTTTGTGATTGGACAAGGTTCGGTGGGTCTGCTCGAGCAACTTAGCATTTTTGTGTTTTTGGCAAAAGGTCTAAATTGTCCCCGCAAGTCTGCAGGCCCTCAGCCAATCAGAGGGTGACATGTGGCAGTTAGAAAAGTCAAAACAATGGAGGGGTGGAGCTGTGGAGGTATTTGAAGTTTTTTGCCTTTTGGGGTAAAAATGTTAAAGTGATGAAAAAGGTCATGGGGCCCACTAAGTTGAATTAATGCCTTGTTCACATTTTTTGCTCATGATGGAAAAGCGGAGGTTCGGGCTTTCGGGGGCAATTTGGAAATTTTGCCTTTTTGGCAAAATGGACTAAAATTCTAAAAGGAAGCATGGCCCCAACAAAGAGGAAATTTGAAGCTTGCGTGGATCAGCGGGCCCGGAGGAAAAAGGAATTTTTTGACTCTTTGGCAAAATGGGTTAAGGTAAAAATTAAACCGTTGCCTCATGCAATGAATCCTAGATGAACACATGGCAAGGTCAAAGGCGCAATTGCGGGCCCATGGGGAAAATATGGAAATTTTGCCTTTTTGGCAAAATAGGTATAAAATGAAATTTTGGAGCACAGGTCCGCTGGAACCCATATCAGAAGCAAAAGGTGGAGGTGCGGGAGTGAGGAGGAAAAGGTGAAAATTTTCCTTTGTGGAAAATGTTGTTAAACTATAAATAAGAGCGCCGCCTCACGCCCAATCGGTGAGGACACGTGTCCCGTCGGAGGTGCGGGTCCGTGGGGATAATTTGGAAAATCTTCCTTTTTCCAAAAAAGGTGGAAATGTGTAGAATCAGTCCACGATTCCAATGGAACCCACATTGGGACACGTGTCAAGCTCATTTTCAAAGGGCAGAGGGGCAGAGAAAAATGTCAAATTTTTACATTTTTCCAAAAGTGTTAAAATGTCAAAAGTGATCCCAAGCCCATTTCCAATCACATTCTGACACGTGGAGGTCTTAGATTAAAGGATAAAGGAAAATTAATGGTAGCTATGCATTTTTCAGTTTGGCCAGCCATTTGAGCTCCAGGAAGCTTGGAGATGTGATTTTTGCATCAATTTTCACCAAATTTTTGGCAAATTCATGTCATTTGTGCCTGCAAGGACCAATGCAATCGGTTTTGAGGATCAATTTGAAGATCATAGATGTTTTTGAAATGAATTTTTGCCCTAACCCATCCAAAAACGTGAAATATCAAATCCAAAAGTTACAGAGTCAAATTTTGGAGGGATAAGGATGAAATAATGAAAGGAAGGGGTTTGCATGCTTTGAAGATGAAAAATGTGCCTCCACAATGGATAATGATGTGAATTTTGCAATGATTCATCTCTTTTTGAGACAATGACAACTTTTTGGACATGTTCTGTTAAACATCCATGTCTCATGAATCATGAGAAATTTTGTGACAAATTTGATCCTTAGGCATATTCTTATGTTGGGAAAGAAGGCTTGAAGGAGATTGAAAGTGTATATTGCATGAATTTGTCATGCAAAGTTGGAAGAGTTTAAAAAAACGCATGGAAAACTAAAATTTTCACAGGAAAATCTAGGAAGAAGCCCATTCTCTGAGTGACCACTTGAGAAACTCATGTAACTCTCTCTATATCATATTTCAAATCATGTTAAGTTGGTTGCACATGTATAGCCATTAAAAAGCTCTGAGATTGTTTTTCAAAACATTCCCCTACTGATAAATCTAATCATTTTTGAGTTATTCTATGTTGTCTTTGGGAAAAATCACAAATTTGTGTTTCTTGTTTCCTGTTGCAGTCTTGAGTTTAAAATCTCTCTTGATCATACATGGTCTCATTTCTTGTGATAGTTTAGTGGCATTTGCAATCTCACATTCAAAAGAGCTTTCATCTGATAAAGAGATAAACAAATTTAAAATCACTTTACCTTCCTTGATTTCAGAGATTGTTTGTAAACCTTTGGGTGCACCTTAGGTCATGATTAAATAGTGATTGCTAAATGCTTCATTGGTTCATTCTAACTCAAGATTTTGTGATAGATGAGATTGTGTGGAAAAGTGCGATTTGGGCCTCCATTTGATGCACATATCTGGTTGAAGGGATGATTAACCATTTTGATACTTTTTGCTGTTAATTTTCTCCATATTTTGTTGAAATCCTCAAAGAATCTGCAAACCTTGGTTTGTCTTATCTAAACTCCCTCCCAAAATCATTCAAAACAATTAATCCCGCCTGTTTTACCCCTGTTTTGACTCGTATACCCACAAAAGATCAAAATCCATTTGCTAAAGTATGCGAACATATCGGGATTTCAAAATGTCTTTAGTAACCCTTGCCTTGCATTGAAAGTATCCCCATAATCTATAAGTGACAACTTGTGAAAGTCAGATTTGGAGTGTTGATCATATTTTCCCAAGGCCCCTTCATACTATTTGTACAAATTGAGGGATATCTTCATCTCCTTCACCATTTGAGGACTAAAAAATAGGTCCTCTTACCTTGGTTGAAAGGCACAACCTAAAACAATTAGGACAAGATCAAGTCCTATTTGAATGCTATCCATCTCTCCACAAATCCGAGTCTTTAGTTAGATCATATCCCCGACTACAAAATGACACACACCATGATCCATCCGTCTTCAAGCTTCATGCCATATCTTTGATCTCGCTTTAAGACTTAAAAGGAGAACAAATTTGGGTACCAACAGAGACAACATAGTTTCTCATTTGAATCAAAACTTATGATGTGTAAATGTTAATATACATTTAATCAACAATCAAGTTATATAATTTATTTGCAATAAGATAAACAAACTAAATTAGATGGAACCCTTATAAGTTAAGTGTTAAACGAAATAAAAGAAATGTCATCTAGACAAAAGGAAGATGTGTGCTTTCATGTTAAGTGCTCTCCAAATCATTAAGGTTAAATAATGAAATGTGATTATAATAAAGTTATAACCATGGAAATGTGGTAATGTGGAAGTGCTTATTTGTGATGTTCATATTATGGTTGGGTTATGGTTTATACATGTTTGTTTATAAAAGTGTGGCTTTTGTGTGCATCTTATGTCATTGTATTGTTTACATGTACTTCATGTTGGTGTAGACGTTTTATGTGTTGTGGAGCATTTCTTGAGATTCTAAGTGGTGTCGTATCATTGTATCAAATAAATGAAAGTAAAAGAAAAATAATATCCTAGTTTATTTGGTCTTGTATTTGGAACCCACATGGGTGAGTGCAACAAACTTGAGAAGATTTTCATATGGTTTTTAGTGTTATATTCTAACAATATAATCAATATATGTAATGCCCAAAATTCACCCAATAAAATCCAAGATAAACGACATAAAGGAGTCCAAATTTTATGGCTTTTTTTAGCGTTTGAATCTTGTGTGTCGTAACAATAGTTAATTCATTTATTATTCTTTTCGTTACACACTTATGGCGAAAAATTAATGATGTAACCATGGGTGACAGGTTTGAGATTTTGATGACCACATGGGTTGTAAATTTTTCTCATTAAAAAGTTTTTGGTAGTTCTAAACCTATCTTGTCATTTCTCAAAGGCAATCCTAAGAGGTCGCAACAGTAAGAAACAACGGGGCGGTTTACCTTTGTTAAGGTATCCTAGCTAGGGCCATTAAATTTATTATAGTTTATTTTTTTGATTTATTAACCAAATTTGGTTTTATTATATTTTTGTTATTATTTTTAAATACTTGTGAGTGGAAGGGTCATGGGATTCTATTTGGCCCAACTAAATGAATCCCATGCCCACCCATTTTTAATTGTGTAATTATAACCATAGGCATTATTTGTTATTTTATTTTAATTCCAGTTTAATTATTTCCCATCTAAATACTAAATTATGAGGAACAACTAGTGACCCTAGGATTAAATAAATCTAGGCTTTAGGATCTAGGTTTGACCTAAAATCCCTAATATCCTCACACTTTATTTCATTTTACTTATTTTATGTTCCTTTCATTTCCTCCCTAGGTTGACTCTAAGGGGGAGAAGAGTAGGGTTTAATAGAGGCAAATATAGTTGTGTTTTTAATGATTTTTTTATCCGTAGGGGCGACCATGAATGCACAAATATTGGAGTAGTTGTGTTTTACAAAGGGAGGAGACGTGGGAGGGAAGAGAGTGGCGACCACACTATGGAGGTTAAGGGAAGCCAAAACCACCCACACCACATTGTGGGGGTTGTGTTAAGGATTGGGGAGGGCTGCACAGCCCATGACACGGCCCATCCACCCACAATGGTGGTTTCAACCACATGCTATGCCCTTTTTATTCATATATAATTTTTCACATTTTCTCATTTAAATGATTATACAAGATCTTATTGCAAATAAGAGAAATAATGGTGCATAACATACTTTTAAAATAGATTTTTCCTAAGATATTACCAAACTAAATTTACCTTATTTTTATTTTCATATTTTATATTAAACCTTAAGACAATGCAACCAATAAATTTCTTTCTCTATTTTTCCAAAACTCACAATATAGGAAATGTCATTGACAAAGAAATGGAAGCATGAATAGAGTTGTTTCCTTTGTTTTTGAATACAAGAAGTTACTTCAATAAACTAAGAATAATAATTCTAGTACAATTCTAATAAAAAAATTCATTATTTTCCATGGTTCAAAAAGGAAGAAACATCCTTAGGAAAAATATAAAATAAATGAAGAGCAACATCTTTCCATGTCTCCGATACAATACAAAAAGGATAAAAACTCCAAAACCCATAGCTTACAAATTTAACAATCCTTTCTCTCAAAAAGAGTTACATATCCACTTAACAATAAAAATCAACAAATAAAATGCAAGTATAACAAGCCTCCCAAATAAGGGAACAACATGCCCAATTTTTGGGTAACTCTCCAACCTAGTCAACCCTCCAAAAGAATCCACAAGAAACTCTTGATTAAATTAAAATGGAAATATAATAGTCTAATCTAAATGCTATATGAGAAGTAAAATAGTTGAATAAAATATTAAAATAATGCCCAAGCAATCTAATCAATGAAATGTAGAAAACCTAAGTGCAAAGAGGGTTCGAAGGGATTAGCTAATTCACGGATGTTACGGGGCCGTGTGTCATGAGGAGACCAATTGGACATGAGGAGAAAACCATCACACATGAGCCTGAGAAAGTACAGATCTGAGTTGTTTGACTAGATCGGGGGCACTGGAGAAGGATAGGGCCACCGGGTGCCCTAGTTTACGAAATGATATAAAAATCTCCTCTGAGGTGTCACTAATTGATCGCCTATGTTTGCTTCCTATCGGGTGAATGTCACACTTGGTTTGTTGATGTCTCCATAAACTGCAATAAAAAATCACATGTAAAACCCCAAGCAAAGCATCAAAACCCTAAAAAATTAATGATGCATATGAAGGGGTCAGACTATCCTCAGTGGCCACACTAGTGGACTTACTAACCCAGGTGTTGTACTACGTCTCGGACCCATGTAGTTCTAGGTTTGTATGTGGAAATCATGCCCTAGGTACTCTTATGTGTGTCGTTCTTTGTGAGTAGCGAGCAATCACTAGATGTAGAATGCAAATAAATTGTGCATGGAATAGAATAAACCCCCCTCCTATGAAGTGTGATGCAAATGAACCAACTTTTTTCCCTTATGATGGACCTAGATGGATACAAGCAGAGCAATAGAATCCTTGGATGGATGCAACCTTAGGTGGAGATACTACTGCTTAGTGCTTGGTCCCTCATTATGGTCTCATAACTTTATATTTATACTATTCTCTTGCTCTAATTTCATAATTAACCCTAAAAAGGATGACCACTAAAAAGACAAAGCTCAAATGGCTAGAAAGTGCCCAAAAGGTGAGAGTAAAGTGTGAAGAGGATCAAGGCACCTAGAGGGTACCCGGGGCACTGAGGCATCCCAATCCTAGTTGGGTGCCCCAGTTAGGAATAGAAAAGACACAATATGAAAATACAGACTAGGCAAGTACGGGTGTAAGATCAAAAGTAGCAATAGAAAGCAAAGCAAAATGGCCAAAGACATGGGTTAATTAATACTCTTTTTCACTCGAGAACCATATGAATTCTAGTATGAGACCGAGACTAAATAATTTACCCAAAGTGCATGATTTAGTGTCTACATTTTCCCCACTTTATGTTGGTGAGAGAATGCTCAATAATATAAATTAGATAGAGATGCATACTTGATATCCATGTAGAGTGATGTAGAAAATGCATCGAGGGACTAGACAAAGCGTGGAGTGACAAAAATATGGAGCGTGGAGACTAAAGATGCAAAAGTGTAAAAAGTGATGAGAGTGAACCTAGGGCAGAAATGCGTGTGTATATGCCAATGTGTGTGATGTACCTACATGTTAGTATGTTGTGTGTGTGATGTCGGTGTTGTTGTTGACTTCTTGCCTCCAATATGACAGGACCTACAAAGGAGAAGACGATCAAGTAGTCAAATACGCAATGTAAAACTATGTGAAAAGATGCATGTATATATGTAAAAATCATGTAATAAAATTGTGAAAATGAAAAAGGAACATGTGCACCTAATCCGTGATGAGAAAAAGGGTGTAGAAAGATCCTGTTAATGTCAATAAAGTGTGAGTTTTTTGGGCGATCTCATGCCACTGACCGAAGAAGTGTAGGGAGAAATATGTGTTATTATCCAATCAGAATCGCTTCTTGAGAGTGTGAAGAGATTTTTGTATTGTCTAGTTTTTGGGCAATCCGATGACGTTGTCTAAAGAAGTGTAGGGAGGAAAGTCCAATGTTCCTCCAACCTGTAATTATTCCCCAAAATGTTAAGGAAAATCGCCTTGTAAAATATGTTGTGTATGGGGATTTCTAGATTGGTCTAAACCCACTCATTGTATAGCCATTGTCTCATGGATGAAAATTGAAAAACTCGAATCAGTATTGGTACCGTGTTGTGTAGTGTGTATAAATCCAAATGATGCCCCCTCTTTGGGGGCACATGTGACATTGCGGATAGGGGATGCGGCCCCAAAAGAGGACCGACTGCGTGTAAATTGTGCCCTATAGGGGAAGGGAATGTGCTTGGTATAAACCAAGGCACATACAAACAAGTGGCTAGGAAAACAAGTGTTATTACGAACAAGCATGCATGTAGAAAACAAGTGTAAGATACGAAGACAATGTATAAGCTAGAATGCAAGTAAACATGCAAGAAACTAAATATAAACCGCAACAAGTGGGTTTCAAACATGGGACATCATTCACGATGTCGCAAGACAATCAAGGTTGTAGTGGCCACAAACAAAAAGTAAGTGTGCACACCAAACATAGGGCAAGGCCCGCAAACAATATCGACAATGACAAGCAAATACAAATAAACAGATAGCCATAGTAGTAAGTAATCCTCCAAAACAAATGCTTCACATGAAGCACCTATTAGCATGTTAAAAAGATAAAGGGTATGTCAAAAGCATGTAGAACTCATAAAGTAGTGTGTTATGAAAAAAATGAAACAATAGCAGACTGTAGTGTGTGAATGTGGATGCTCCCAAAATATATTGTGTCAAGAAATCCATGTTACATGTAGAAGCCATGTATCTCGTGATAAAAACTAGAAAATCAAGTGAACTTGCATGTGTGTATAGTAGAGATAATGACATACAAGAAATCTAGCTAGCATGTGTAATGAAGTGAACATGTATGAGAAAATGTAAGAAAAGTAAAAGCAACCAAGATATGCAATTTTTTGTGGATGGATGGCATGGAATGCATAATGGATGATAGGATCCATGTGCCTCCCGAGTGAATGGAAGTGTAGGTAGTGAGGTTCATTTAGTATGCCCCCTCAATAGTCAAGAATGAACCATAAACGAGAGCATGTCATCAGAAAATGGTCGAGCTATGTGTTGTGTGTAGTGTGTTGTGGTGAATGTATAATGATGACATGCTATATAGAGATGAAGTGTGTACGATGATGTAGTTGAATCATATATCATGACTAAATGTTCGAAGGAGGGATAATTTATCCTAAAGCGTATATCACTAAATTATGAGTAGAATAAGTGATGAAGATTCCCATAGCATATGTCGTGAAATGATGTTAGATGAAATGATTATGTATCCTACGGTGTACATCACTACAAGATGAGTAGACGAAGTGGTGATGTATCCTAAATCATATACCACTGAATGATGTTAGAAGAAGTGACTCTATATCCTAAAACATATATCACTAATCTAGGAATGTCACATGAGAAAAGGTGTGAATACATGAGTTTGATGTGGTCCATTTGTGATGTATACCATCAACAATTCAATATGGATTGTGAGACTAGAGTATGTCATAGGGTAGTGAGTGCAACACGTACAAGTAGATGTATGTAGCATATGTCATGATGAGAGATGACCATGTGATGTGTAAAATATGTGATGTATAATATGCAATGTAAAATGTGTAGATAGCATAAGAGTGTGAAGTTCACACTATGTAGTATCTAGGATGAGTATCATGTAAGGCAAGATGCGTAGTTGATATAGGTACGATGATTGACTAATAGTATGACTTGTAGAATATGTATGATGTGTAGATGCGCATAGGTTGAAATATGAATGATGTAGATTAACTTGTAAAATGGAGAAATGCAAGATGTGAGATGTATTGTAATATGTTTGGAGATACACTATGTGTAGTGTCCAATGTGCAGTGTGTGGGGTTCATGTGTGTAGGATGCCCTCAATAATAAAGTGTGAACCAAAGCACAAGAGTGCATCATTGAGTAATGTCGATGCTATGATCATGAGTGAATGTTAGATTACAATGTGATGAAGATGTAATATGCATGTTTTTGTTTAGAAGAGGGAGGGGGTGATAAGCATCATGCCCCCAAGTATGTAAGTGATGGATATTTAGTCAAAATGCTAAGTGGATCAATGTAAGGAGTAGTTTCTTTGACAAAAGTGATTGGACACTAAAGCAAGTTTTGGATATAGTCCCTAAATTGTGAGAGTCAAAAAATGTCTCATTAGAGTGTGTTTTCCCTATGTAACGAGTGGTTGCTTATTGACCGTAGATGACTTGAGAGGTGGAGGAATTGCATTGATCTTTAAAGGGGGTTGCTTAGTTTGGCTCTATAATACTGTAGGTGACTTAGTAGGAGGAAGTGTTGGACTAATTTGGAGAGGTGGTTGTTTGACTTGAGTAGATTGCATAGGTGGCACTTGAGTGACGAAAGAAGGAACACTAGAAGTGATGGTGTGATGCTCATTAGACATAGACAAATCAGATTTAGGAACCCACTGAGATGTAGCATTTGTAGATGGGCATGCAAAAAAATGTTGTGCAACAAATGAGATAAATCCCTGATGCTCAAGATGTTTGATTCTTCATTGTAAAGTGTAACATTCATTGTCATTATGGTCATTGATTCAATGATAATTGCAATACAGATGACCTCGATATTTTACAATCGATAAGGAGGATAACAATGAGTAGGTGTCAAATGATCAATTGATGACTAAGGAGCTTAGCAAGAATGTCATGTTGCTTAGTATTGTGATAAAATGTGAGACAATTCGGTAATGGTATGGCTTGAGGTTCACTGATATGAGCACATGTGGTAGACATAAAATGAAGATGAGATCTATAAAGCGAAGAAACATGAGCTTGATAAACATCCTTAAGATTAAAATAAAATTAAAATATAGTAGTCTAATCTAAATGATATAGGATCAAGAAAATAGTTAAATAAAATATTGAAATAATGCCCAAGTAATCGAATTAATGAAATGTAGAAACCACGAGTACAAAGAGGGTTAGGAAGGGCTTAGCTGATTTGTAAATGTCATGGGACCGTATCATGAGAGGAGATCGATTGGATAGGATGAGAAAACTATCACACAGAACCCGAGAAAGTGTATATTTGAGATTTTTGACCAAAATGGGGTGTCCGGAGAAGGATATGAACGTCTTGGTTTGCGAAGTGACCAGAAACATCCTCTAAGGTTTCGTTGATTGATCACTTGTGTTTTCCTCCCGTTAGGTGTATGTCGCACTTGATTCGTTGATGTTGTCGTAAACCCGTGATAAAGAATCACCTACAAAACCCCATGTAAAGCATAAAAACCCTAAAAATACATGCATATGAAGGGGTCGACTGTCCTTAATGCCCACAATGGTAGACTTACTAACTAATAATTGCACTACATCTCGGACCCAATGTAATTCTATGTTTGTGTGTAGAAATCATGTCCTAGGTGCTCTTTTGCATGTCATCGCCCAAGCCCATGGGAAAGATGTGTAGCATTCTACAAAATATGTCAAGGAAAAAACAAGGTTTTAAGCACTAAAACAAGGATGGTCAAGAGAAAATAAAAGACAACTTAACAAAATCCAAATCCACCAAAAATACAAAGAACAAATGGGAATGGGAAGAGGGGAGAAGGATCACATAGTTCCAAAATATATGATATCAAGAACGCCAAAGTATCCTACAAGAGTATCTCCAAACATCACCACAAAATACCAAATCCTTATACCTTCTTGCCATGGATTTTCAATCCTTACAAGATTCCTTAGCAAGGATAAGAGAGGATTCTCAAACAAATTGGGAATCCATCTTACTTCCACCAAGGAAGGGAGCGATAATAATAATACTCGTGGCTTCCCCAGAAGCCATGAAGATGAGAGACCCCTCCAATCCCAATTCCCACTCCAAATCCACATCCAAATGGAGTGGAGGAGTGAGAAAACCAAATAAAATTTTCAACACAAAGTAAGAACTCAAAACAACAATATTTCCAAAATCCAACCCAAAATAAAAACCATGAAAAATCATACATCCAGACACTCAAAAGCAAGTTTCTAATACAAAATACAATAAGGTGTGAGACCTACCTCACACTCCAAGCTCAAGTCCACAAGCTCCTAGCTCTTTGTCTCCTCAAGCTCCCAAAGCTCCCCACCAAATTTCTCCACCAAAATCCCCCAAACATCAAAATTACAACAAGAAATAGGAAAACTCTCCATTGTAGTCTTTTTTCTTGCTCAAAACCCTAGACATGTTGGCCCATCACTCAGATAGATATGAGTGCTCACATGAAGTACGTAAAGGTACCAGTTCCCTCTTTTATACCAGATTTTTCAAGGTGTTATCATGATCATACAAGTATTCCATATTCATAACAAGTAATTAAAGGTAAAGCATACCAAGTATCAACTCACAACCATAATTCATAATGAATCAAACAAGGATCAAGATCATATTTACCATTGAATAACATGTAACAGAGATATATAAAAATCCAAAACCCATCCACAATGATCCATTATAGTAATCCATCAAAACACAATAGTTCAATACATCATAGTTATCATCACAAATTCATGCACGCAAAATGGTACCAACATCATAACTTTATAACAATCTAGTGGTCCTCTAAACCATGCAAATCAATACATGTATATAAGGGGTGGGGTCTTGCCCTTCACCACCCATGCACTCTTAAAATAGGTTGCATGCTAAGAATATCCTTGTGTCATTACAAAAGCAACTATGGAAGCATGCAAGCTTCACTTAATAATAGATTACCTATAAATAACTCTAGATCTAATCCTATTATTAGCTTGAACTCTGTATGACTCTTCATCTTCCTCTTGGACCCAAAATATTTTTGCTTCATCCACAAGTCTTTTCATCCTTATCCCATGCGTGCTCAGCACTCCATGTCTATTCTTAGCCCGTTCATGCAAAATGGATAATTCTGAACTCGACTTTCTCCCAAAGCGTGCCCTTCTTTTCTTGAATTTCCGCATGTACCTACGTGCCCCTTCTATACATGCCCCATCCTTATGCACCTCTAACACTCAAGAACAATTTGTCTAGTCAAAATTACCCCTCACTAGCTTCATTACCACCCCAGAAATGGGTAATCACGCCTTTTATCTCCAAGAATAAAGAATAAGGAATAAAATAATGATTGTACACAATGAATGAAGATATACCAAAAATAATATGGGTGCTCTATTCCTCCGAAGGTAGCAATAACTCAGGGTACTCATTCTTGATATCTGCCTCTAAATAATTCCAATCCCTAAGCACCTTCTTTTCCTTTTCAAGAATTTTTGTAAGCACTCCATCCATCTCATCCAAGGTCATATTTTCGCCTTCATTCTACAACACCCTAATAATGTTCACAAATTTTGAAACCATCCCACCCATCACATCAATTCGCCGTGGGCTATCAATTTTCTAAGTTCCTTTATCTTCTCTTTGTGAGGATCTCGGAAGACTCTTGTGAGTGCATCATGATTCTCTGCAAATTATGTCGACCTCTCCTCGCACCTAAGAGTTTCATTCTTCTTTGTAGCAATTACTTCCTTTTCTTGAAACAAAGTCCTTATCTTAATTATTGGTTACGAGTTTGCACACAAGTTCAATTTTGAGTCTTCCTTTTTCATTTCATCCTTTAATGTTTTGAGTAGAGATTCGTAACCAAATACTCGGTGCACTATTGTAGCCTTTGTTCTCTCCTTCTCTGCTGCATGCACATCCTCCTTAGCCTCTTTACGACCCCCTAACTTCTTTTTAATCAATAAGTGCACACAATCCTGCAAGAAGTGCAAAGGCGACTAATAGGTCTACTCGGTTTGTTCATCATTATCTGGATGCACATCGATAATATTCTTTCCCAACTCTAACAGAAAATATAGAATATCTTTCCTCTTTTCTTTATCCTTCTTCCACCCCTTTATCAGCTATTGTACTTATTCTTTTAAACTCTTATTCTCTTAATAGAGTTCTTAAGACGAGTGATTTATCTATATTCCTATGTGTTACTTCAAATGACATTTTGTTGAAGGCATTACTTTCTTGCTCATCAGATCAACTTTGTAGGCCTCACTTTGTCCAAAGGTGTGTGGCTTGGGATTTCTTCTTTATTTTCCTCTTGATGCATGCATCTTATTTTACATCAAATTTAGGCTCATCAATATGAGTCTACATGCCCAAGAGAATTTTTTTCTGGTGCACAAGTTGGCCACTTTAAGGTCCATCAGCTCCCATCCATAAACCTCCTCGGAGTTCCAAATTTATTTTTGGGATCATTAATATACCCAGTTGTAGGATTTTTATACATATCTCCCTTATCTCTCCTTGAGCGCCTACCTTTAGGTACATGCACCCCTTCATCTAAAGTCAGAACTTCTCCTACACTCTGTTTGTTCATTAGAAGGTCCACACTTATCTTTTTCTATTTCCTCCTTTGCATCCCCACCTACATCTTCAGGGCTCCTCAAAATTTATGAATCATACTTCACCTCTTCCTCCCAATGCTCTTTTACATCTAGCTCAATGACAAGTGGTTCTATTTCTCGTGTGAGTGCTTTCATCTAACTCCTCCTTCTCACCCTATCTTGGTATATACTTTCGTCATGTCTTATTCTCTTGCACATGTCTAGTGGGAGAGGTCTTATGATTCTCAAGCTGTGACGGGTCTATGATTGCACTTGCACCTTGGGGATTTGTTCTCCTCAATACCCTTCTGAATTTTTTATTCTCGGCACCCCAACATATGTCCCTATTTCCTCGGTGCATGTCTCCTCTCCTACTTCTCCTTGATCTACACAAGAGGAGTTGTCTTGCACATTCTCTTTACTCTAACTGTTGGCTACCTCTACAAGCCATGATCCGATCTCGACGCTATCTTCCTTTAGTTACTCCTCTTCTTCTTCATCTGTGTGGGGAGTATTGGGATCCTCATCCTGTAATGTTCCCGCCATATGCTTTCTTTTGGGCAATTTAGGAAGCCTGGAATAATTTTCAATATATCTCCCCTTTTCCAATTTAGCTTAAGGTAGATGTATAGCTTAGCCACGCCAAATTTCCCAACTTCCAAACTCATTGAATTAATACTTATATCATCCGAGATCATCTCTTCTATATAAGCAAACATACCCAAATATACATATGACTTCAAAGGCGTATGATAATCACGATCTAATTTGTTTGCATCAAAGCCCAATCTGCACGTGTTTGAAAAATTGTGTATTGAGGCTGGAAGTAACGCATGGTGAAGGCATATGAGAGCTTGCACCAAGGGCTCCACTTTCCATCCTTCATCCCAAATCTTCCTATACAAAAATTTGAATATATAACAAACTAGGCATGTTTATCCAATAATGAAGGAAGGTCCTTGGGTATTCTCCATTCATATTCAAATGCTTCATGCAAGCACTTGTACTAGAGCTCTAGCCTCTACTTATAAGGTCCACTCATGGATCCATCACATGTGTATTTTGTAAATCTATCTACAAGGGAATTTTTCTCTTTAGGATATTGCCAAATATTCTCCTTTGGCCCATCGGGCACCCCAATTTCCACAAACACAATAGACAATAAAATAGCACCAAAACTTATCTTATCTCCATGGTGTACTTCTTCAATAATAGTTTCAACAATGAAAGAAGACAAGTTGTATACCACTCCCTTAGTCATTTTTTAGCAATATGGAGCCATCTTTTATTTACTTGGATCTAACGCTCCTAGTTGTTCAATTTTGTGAGGAGGTGTGCGGTTTCCTAATACTCGGTACTTTTCTACTTTGACTAGCCCTCCCTTCGCATAAGCTAATGCATCCCTTATTGCCTCTCTACGCCATCATCATCGATAAGGTCACTACTAATCTAAGTGCCCAAGCTTCTCAAACCTGTCAACCTTCCAATCGAGGGTGTGGTAAGTCACATTCACCACCCTAAAAAATAGAACAATTCCTCGTGTACATGAGACATCAACCATTGATACAATTTCTTTGGTTTCCCAAAGTATGGTAGTTCATACAGCTTGCATGACTCCAACACTCTCCAAAATTTCTCACCCACATCATTATAGTTGGCCATGTTGTTCTTTGTCTACAAATCTATTTTTACCACCAATTATTTTTCTAATTCATCCTTGTTATCCTTTATACGATGATTGTAGTCACTTAATTTTCTCGTCTTATATGTGACTCCCAATCCATTCTCATTATGACACCTTTTGGGTACCATATTTCTAAAAATCTACTTTTAGGGCTATCTTCCACTTATTTTTACTTCCCACCCTTGTGGTTGCTCCAGGTGCTCGTTTGGGTGCCATTGTGATGATAAAAATATGTTCTTGCACTAGATTCAAGCTCTGTAACTTAAAACTTACATGCCTTAGCTTCTCTTCAAACCCTAAATTCACGATTTACTCCCTCACATGCCTTCCATTTGCTCAAACACCATCTCTGATGGAGCTCTAACCAATGTGGTGCAAAAATATCTTTGGTTCGATGTCCGTAATAACTCTTTCACACACTTTTGCACACGCTCGCTCTTCAACTCACTCGAACACCTCACAATAAAAGGTAAAAATTATATTGCAAGCTTGCCTTTTATAAATTTTACAAATTTCCCCACATTTATTGCTCCCAATCTACCACCATACTAAGCATTAAATGACATTTCTTTCCTTTTTCCATTATGATTTTTTACTTTGTAGTCGTAACCTTCTGGTGCACCCACTACTTCTCGGCCACAAACCTCCTCTCGCATGCCTTCATGTGCCAAAGTATAAAACCTTTATGCCTAATACCAAGTAGTTTCCACATGCCTACCTCGTGTTACAAGTATACATCCATCCATTCACACATGGTATTCATTCATGAGCAATTTTTCTTAATCTGCACCTTTACTTCAAACACCTACACCATATTTCTTTTATGCATACCCATCTTCCAGAGGACATTCAATCTCTTTCTAGATTATCCCATTTATCATATGCCTACGCCACCCCACACTAAAAATATACGTAGTCCTTTGCGCATGAACTCAATAGATAGTAATCAACTATTGGCGTGCAAGCCCACTTATTACATAGAAAATTGAATTGAAATGAAAAAGTGTAGCAATGATGAAAGGAAACACATATAAAGTAAATGCATTAAAGGAAATATGATCTGATTAACAATATTGTCTTATTGTAAACACCAAGAAGAATTATTTATAGTAAGGCTTTAGCTTACTCCCATTGGAATAAATGAGAAACCGTGCTCCATCCAATGCCTGCAACTAACAAGCACCTGAATCAAGTTTATATGTCACCACATACAATCCCAACCAATGCACCTTTAATTTCCTAGGGTGAAGCGCAAACTTGGAGTCATAAAGTAGAACCATCTATTTAACTTCAAATTGTTTATTAATAATATGCCTATCGTGTCATGCCTTTTTCCTGGCCTTTTGTGTCTTTTGGATCCAATGTGCAATGACACACCTCTCATCCAACTACATCAATTTATATATACTCTCTTCAATTTCATGCTCATCATCTAGTCCTCCTACCGCACAATACACAGGAGGGTAGCATAAATTCCATCGATAAAACAACCTCTGCGCCAAACACCAACTAAAAGGGTGTGACCTTGTTCAATATTTTGTAAGTTGTCATGTATGCCCAAAGTACACCAGAGACTTTATCATCCCAGTCTTTCCTTCTAACATCATAGATCTTTGTCAATGTATGTCCTAGTATCTTGATAAAAGCCTTAGTAGTTCCATTGATATGTAGGTGATAGGGTGTTGTCTTGTGATGTACTATCATAAACTCATCCAATAATATTTTGATAGTATCATTCAAAAAGTGTATGCCCTTATCACTTTTCAAACTCAATGGACATCCATACCGATGATAATGTTCTCCCGTAAGAACCTTGTTGTTGTAGCTATTATTGTGCAATCCTTCGTAGGATCTGCTTCTTCACACCTTGTTAGCTAATATGTACATATAATAATATAGCGCGACCCAATCCTACGCACGTGGGGAAATAGGGATTACAAAGTCAATTTCCCATTTCTCAAAAGGTTCTACACTCATTATCAGTCTCAAAGGAATTTCATCTCTATGCCCAGGCTTCCCAAGGTGCTGACAATGATCACACGCCCTAGCATACTCTTTACAATCCTTATATAATGTTTCCCACTAAGGCCAAACAAAATATTGCGCACGGTAGCATTTCCCGCATAATGTCCACTGTAATTCAACCATGAGCTTCATCCATAATAGCTTTACGTTTATGCTCAAGTACACAATGACATAAAATCTCATCATATCCTAACTTGTATAAATCTCCACTAATCAACATGTAAGGCATGATGCGTATGGCAAGTTGTTTCTTCTCTAAGCTCTTCATCCCTTCAAGTGTCACACTAGTACATAAAAATATAGAAACATATTCTAAATAAGATGGCACGTGGTTCAATCTGAACAACTTTGCATTCGACATTGTGTCCTCAATGCTCTGCGCATCCTCGCTTGAGTTAATTCTTGACAAATTATACGGTCTGGAATTATTCTATCCCAATTTTACAACCACTGTAAAGTCAAGTTTTTGAAACAAGAGAATCCACCATCATATGCACCCTCGTAAACGGGCTTTATTTATCAAGTACTTAAGTGTCATGTGATCTATATAAAATATAAAGGGAGTTGCCAACAAATATTGTCTAAACTTGTGCAGCGTGTAAATCATGGAAAATGCTTCGTGCTCTATAGTCGTATAATTTTGTTCAGCTGGGGTCAACTTCTTACTCGCGAAACATATAGGATGATCAATAATTCCATCATCAGGTTATGTTAACACTACACCAATGGCCATGACATAGGCATCAACATGTACATGACATGGTTTGTCCCAAGAAGGAAAGCACATAATGGGTGCAAAATTATTTCCTTCGATTTATCAACCATTATATGTTGCGCCTCATCCCAATGCAACTTTCCTTTACTCTTCAACAATTCCTCCAAGGGCACGGAAATATTAGCATATCGTTTAAGGAACTTCTTGTAATAACATGTATAACTTTTCTTTACTCTTCAAAAAATATGTGCACCTCGCTCTGATTAGTAGGCTCCTCTAAGCCCAAGATAACTACAACCTTAGCAGGATCTACCAACAAACCTTCCTTACATATAATATGTCCCAAAAAAGTTCCAAAGGGTGTAGCAAAGATACACTTCTTAATATTCAAGGAGATGCTTAACTACCTACACCTCTCAAACATAAGTCTCAAATTATTAAAGTAATATTTTAGCAGCTCATAAATTGTCTAATCATCCAAATAAACATGTAGAAATTTGTTTATAAATTCCTCAAATGATTGTACCACAATGTGCGAAAAGACTGCAGGCGCATTCTTTAACCCAAAAGGCATAACTATGTATGTAAAACTTCCCCACTCAGTGGTGAAAGTTGTCTTTTCTTGATCTTCTTTAGCAATCCATACCTGATGATAACTAAAGAATCCATTAGTGAAAGAGTAAATCTCTCTCCATGCAACGCCCTCCAAGATCTCCTCAGTAAAAGGCATAGGAAAAGGGTCTATGACACATGCAACATTTAACTCTTTGTAATCCACACAGATCCTTATCCTACCATCTTTCTTTATGTTTATCACCATAGGGATAACCCACTCTGACTCCTCAATGGGCTCAATGATTCCATATTTCAACATCTTATCAATCTCTTCCTTTACTTTGACGCACAAATTAAGATTCATCTTGTAATGCCTCTTCCTAACCGGGAGCACACCTTCCTTTAACTTGATCCTCATCTCACCCAAAGAGTGATTCCCTCCCTTCAATTCATGATAGCCTCGCAAGAATAAGTCTTGGAAGTCGCACAACAACTCAATAATCTTTGCCACCTCTTGTTCAGACCAATAGTCACCAATAATGGCCTCTTTAGGTTTTGTATTTGTCCCAATGTTGACCTTATTTGTTTTCATAGGCTTATGATAAGTGCACACCTTCTCATCAACACTATCCAAGACTTTCACGTACCTATAGTGTGATCAACATCCAAATTCTCTACTTCTTCATCATCAATCATATAAAACAACTTACCCATTTCCTTTTCCAAGCAGGTGCACCCAAGATGATCCTCATCTATCTCGTCTTCTTCAAAGTGCACCTCTAAATCTAACTCCCCAAACACATATAATAAAATTTCTGAACTTTTACACTATCCCCCATCGTAAGGTGCTTTATAATCTGTAATGCTTCATTCACCGGAGGTTTAGTAGAAAAATAGTCAAAGGTTTGAATCATACCTGAGGTCATCTCCTACCAATTAACTATTGCTCTTGTTAACTCTACATGAACATACCATGCACATGCACAACCACTTAGGGTGGCGTATAAATTATGCACCTAGAGTGATGGTGGTTGTTGGTTGTCAAATGTGCACCCGTGTCTTAGATCCGGAAGAACTTAGTTGTTTGAGACAACAATGGAATCGTCTCAAGTTATGGGACCTTGTGTGTTTAAGACTAATCTCTGGAGAAGGTCGGTTACTCTACTTATTTCTATTGTTATTGCTACTCTTAATGCTTTGGAAGGGAAAACTAAGTTAATAATGCCAAGGACCAGGGATATAAGGATAACATCATAGAAAAAATAAACTAAAAGGGATGCCATAGCACCGAAAAAGAGGGATGAACATTATCATTACGAGCAAAAATGAAGGGAAAGACATCAAGGAAGGCTAGGCATACGTAGCACAAACCGTAATGTATTTACACAATCATTTCCTCTAAACAAAACCAAGAAATGGAGCTGTAAGGGACGTAAAATGACACAACATACACTTTGAGTAAACGGAAGGCAAGAAGGAAGAATATGAACATGCTAAGGTAGACAATAGCCACAAAAAAATCTTTCTATTACTTCCAAGGATGCACATCTTGTATAATGATGTAAGAGGCCAATATCCACATGTTCAAACTAGATCTAGAAGTATGTAACTCAAGATACAAAGATATGAAGTCCTTAGCAAAAATACATGAGGATCCAAAATGTCCAACCCTTTAGAATGAGTAAAGCTCTTACATTTAAAGATGGATCGATGAGGGAGGAAAAGGGAAGAAGGATGGAAATCCGATTTGAAAACTCAACCACCAATCATTAATGCCCACAAATCCACCTATAAATCTATCAATTGTAGTTCTCATGTGTGTTTTGCATGTTGGAGAAGGAAATTAGATCGATCAAATCTGAGTGCTTGAAGAAATCAGATCACATATTAATGGTGTGAAATATGTTTTCCAACTCCTCACCTACCAAGTCCACCAAATTTGAATTTGAATGGCCTAGCATGTAGCCCACATCAGCAGATTTCTAAAAAGTTTGGGCATGCAAGGATCTCGAGCACTAGAGTAGAAGTTATGACTATCGAAGATTGTAAGAGTCAATTAGGCAAACAAGACACGTGTCACACACAGATTAGGTGAAAGGATGGAAAAGCGTGCAAATGCTTTATTGTTTTCTGCCACATGTCACTCATTGATTTGTTGTAAGGATTTGATGCCTTATTGACACGCTTTGATTGATTGCGTGTGACACATCAAGTGTGTCGAGAGGATGACATGGCATAGAATGGTGTAGCCGAGGGCACAAAAATATGCATGCGAAAGAATGAGGCGCGGGAAAAGATAGAAAGAAGGTGCGCATAATTCTCACATGCACGGGAGAAATAGGAGAAATGTCCAAGGAAGAAACGTAGGGGAGACGCATAATTATTACAAAATAATTTAAGGCATGCCAGAGAAGGCACCCAAGAAGGCACGGGACTTAGCTGATTTTGGAAGTAAGGCCAAGGTATGCACGAAGGGTGGATACAATCTTTGAGATGAAGGCAAATCATAGAAGGTATGCATGAGGGGAAAATGGAACAAAGAGGAAAATTAAAATGAAAGGAAGAGAGCACAAAAGTAGAGCACGTGAGGAGTGTAGCCAAGGAAATGTGCTAAGGAGATAAATGGAGTGCGCGTAACTGCAATGTGGATATTCGACCCAGATTGTTAATGTAAGTTGTCTAAATAACTAGGGGAGTTATTTGGATAACAATTTTTGTGACTTTTGGGGCCATTTTTCCGCTAGATGAAGGAGATCAAGTAGCTAGAGCATCCATTGGGAATGAAGTCTGCTATATATGTGAATCTCGATCTTAAATTTTTAAATATTTTCCCTTGAAGTCATGTTGTCATGAAAATGTGCAATAGGGAAATTGACAAATTTCCAGCATGACAACGATACCCCTATGCCAAAATTTTCAAGTCCTATCCTTCCTAGAACCCTAGGTCCACTCGATTAGTCCTTTGACCTCCTATATTATGTTAACTCAGTCCCCTATGTGATTTAGGAAATTCAATTCAACCCCCTAGGTGATTTTAGGTGTTCTTGGAAAATGCAAATTTCGGGTAGTAATGGGAAGGGCTATCACTAATCTTCCCGGAATGAGCAAAACCCCTAGAGCATAACATCAAATAAAAATAAATGCGAATGTGAATTAAATGTATAGAAACATTATGGAAATTATTTTAGAAGTTTTAGATAATATTTGGAGAGTTTGGAGTAGTTTGATCAAAAACAAGGTTCACAGGCCTAGGCAAAGGCATAAGCCAAAATAGTTGCTAAACTTCGGAAGGTGATTCCAAGAACTCTAGATGGAATTAGAAAAAAACAAGAAATCATCGGAAATTGAATTCCAAGACCTAAAATATGGTGAAACTATTTTTTTCACAACACTTTGGCGCAATATGTTTGCAATCAATTTTTTCTCAAGCCTAGGCAAAGTCTGACAAGACCAAAAAAGTAATTGAATTTTGGGTAGTGATTCCAGGAGTTCTAGATGGATTTAAGAGCTAAAAAAACATCATTGGAAAGGGAATTCAAATCCCTAAAATATGGTGAAATTATTTTTTTCACAACACTTTGGCAAAATAGGTCTGCAAAATCAATTTTTTCAAGGATCAACTATGGAACTAGAACAAAACTCAACTATTTAGGGTGTATATGGAAGAATAAATATATTATACCCCCACCAATGGATTTAAAAGACCAATTAAATTCAAATTCATATAAAATTTCACCAAAAAATTCCATCGGGAGCTCAAGTTATTACCGTTTCAAGTTCGCTCTCAAGACCTCATACTTAGTCAAATTTTGAACTGGACACTATACGATGGAAAAGTGACAAGTGAGCGTGGGAATCTACAAGTAACTCTTCCTTGCACCCGACCTCCCGAGGTCATGCCGAGATAGACAGTGGGGGTGGAATATACGTGGGGTATAGGCAAACTAGTTAGGTAATCTTATATCTTCGACACGCACTAATGGAATCTGCGAATCTAAGGAAAAGAAGGCCCTCCTAACCTGAATCGGTGTGATAGATCGGTTAGCGAGGATGACTGCTCGAAGGCTCCAATCAATATCGAGCTCTGGCATGATCCGATCTATAGGTTGTGGGATACGGGAAAATGACCTAGAATTGTTTCGTGTATATCTCCAAATAGGGTCATAGGATGGATTATGGGTATAGTGGATTCTATGGTCGATTCTCGGTCTAGTCCAGAAATCCTTAGCTTCGTTAGCTGCTATATCTAACAAGGATAACTGTGTGATAATGGTTGGTGGAAGTGGAGTGGATCTAAATACTAATTGTGTAAGCCAACGATCAACGTCGATTTCCCCGTGGGTCCGTTGGGTTGTGGGATTTGTGGATCACAACCGTAGATTCGTGGTTGTTGTGGACCTGCTATGGTCATATGTAGAATCAATCCCTAATCCCTAATATCCAGTAGTCGTATGCCTTTTCGGCCTCTATATTTAGAACTACAAGTTGTGCAATCTTCTCAAAGTACCTTACAGGCATTCTGCAACTTGAATTCTTAAGCTAGTGTCTATGTCAGTGAGAATGTCTCCTATGTCTGGCTGTGGGACCAAAGGGTCACAACAAACGTTTTCTCTTTCAAGCCCTTCTACAGTCATGTAGATATTTATCTATGGTAATCTGTAGTTTGGCTAGTTTGACCAAAACGTGTGTGCTTGGTCGTCTTCTATGTTTAACCCTCTTAACTGTGAGTTGATCTGTTGTAAGTTTGTTGTTGTTCGGAAGACTTGGATTCTAAGATTCTGATCTATATCAGTTATTGCTGCAACAAGGTTGGGTTGAGGCATGATTGGATCGAATATGTATTCTCTGGGCTCTCTAGGTCCCGTGATTTTCATGCAAAAGAAACAATGTAAATCTAACTGCAGCAAAGTAAAATTTAACTATGTAAAGTATATCTACAACATATGTAACTTCTCTATTTTTGTGTTTTTGATGAACTATTAAATAGAATTGAAGGAGCAATTATTTAAAATATCTAGAAATTGACAACTAAACTAACAACTAAATTAAAACAAACAAAGCAACTGAGTATGGCTACTTTCCTGTGTAGTTGTAAATCTATTATAAATAACCAGATAACTGATCTAATCTATTTGAAAGACCCCCGATCCTACCTCAGAAGTGAGGATTGAATCATAGTTTCTCAGAAACTATCAATCCCCACAGCTTCCCTGGTAATATCAAAAGTGATATTAATTGAAAATGAAATGATTGACTACTCTATTTGATATGCTTTAATCTAGAACTTTTGATAGCTTGAACCTGGATTTTGCAGAACAGTGGCGAATCCGGTTGTGTGTGGCTTTGTCCCCTCAGTGTGATCTCCTCGTTCCTTCATGCTCACATGGATCCAGAAAAGCGTGTAATGCTAGCATCAACAGAAGTAGATATTGGAATAATGGCAGCTTTGGATGCAGACTGAATACAATGCGAGTAGGAGAGGGATAGCGCAAGAGAACAGAGCTTGGCTTATGCAATTCCTAGCGGGATTTATTGTGAGTCATACAACATAAAACGTCCAGAACCTAAAACTATCCTATTTGATGAACAAAACCTACAACTTTAATGGCTTCCTACTAAAAATCAAACTATCCTACTCCAATTGATTGCATGAAACAATAACAACACTAGCACAAGAAGATTATGTGGCTTCCAAACAACAAAACAATACTAACTATGCATGCAACAAATAAAACTATGAATCCTAAGCAAAATTGAAAGACTAAGCTATTGAAATGAGAAATTGAGAGGCAAATTTGAGGGGCCATTTGCTTGAGCACAAGCCAACTATTTATAGAATTCCCATTTACCCAAAGGTGAAAACCAAATTGAACTCTTTAACCATAAACAATGCCAAAACACTATTCCAGGGAACCAGAATCATAAATACAAGAAAAGGTGGTGAAAAAAGCTGGTAAACATTGAAATTTACATGAGTCACATTAAAATGAATGTTTTGGAAAAACGTGTGCAGGACCGCCTCACTCACTGCTTTGGGGGTGGAGGTCACGAGACCGTCACCCAGCAGGGGGCGGCGGTTTCGTCACTGAAGACCGAAAAGCAAAGAAAAGAGAGGGAAGGAAAAAGTAAAGCACACAGGGGCTAAGCGGGGCATGCGGGATGTTAACGCATACTTGGAGAGATTTTCTAGATCCCAAACACCTTACGAGGAGACCTGTATCATCATTGGGGCACGTGTAATGTTATTCCGCGGTGCAGTACCCTAAAATTTTGGGTACGTACATATTGCCCCCTCGGAGAAGCGTTTTAGCCATGAAGAGGCGTAAAATGGTGGGTCCGAGTATGGCGGTCCCGAAATGGGAAGTTAGAATTTATACCTGACACGTCCGTGTGTCGAAATGACGCCCTCCAAGATTCTCGCTACCTGTAAAATGAAAAGAGGACTCAAGTGCAGATAGACAAAATAGATCAAAAAATAAATACTAAAATAATATGAAATGAGGATGTACCATTTGTGCGGGGATAAGAACTTACCTCCGTCGGTGCTCCAAACCTACGAAAAGGGGCATTCAAAACAAGTCAGGATGCTATATATGTAAAAGTGGGCCCATTTTCCTATTCATTTGCGCGTGTCGATTTGATTGATTTTGAGCTCTGGGACCCACGGTGACGGTTTTCAACGAGAGCATAGTCAAAATGTTTGTGGAGATTGTGATCATGCCTCTGCAGCGAGCGAACACCGACCCATGAGCTCACATGTTTAGTTTTCTCGATTTACCGTTTTTATCCCCAAAATGTTAAAATGGTGAAATATTTGTCATGGGGGGATTATTTTTGAAAATGTCGGTTTAACAAGGTCACTTAGGGGGCACCTAATGGGTAGGCTTTGTTTGAGTCAAAATGGTCTTTATTTTGCATTTTTAGGCGTTTTTAGGGCACGTGACCCGCGTGGAAATTCAGGACACGACCGCCGCCCTAAGCAAGGCGGCGGTTACACGACCACCGCCCTATTCAGGGTGGCAGTTACAAGACTTCCACGTTTAAGGTGGTGGTTACAAAACCCGCCCCCGCTCGGGTGGCGCTTCTTCATAGAATGCCAAAAGAATACTTGTTTGAATTTTTTTTTGCATTTTTAGCATTCTTATATGTTTTAGTGATTTTTCCAATGTCATTTGAATACTAATATACTCCTTTTTGTGTGTTTTTGGGTGTATGCAGGCGAAGGAGGAGTATATCAGGTGGAGCCGAGAGAGAGAGTGTGTGACTGGCTTCCAGCAGTATTAGATGCACTTTCTCAAGATGAGCAGGACATTCTTTAGAGGGCCGATATATTGCACATATCACGGGTCCCGCATGTTGTACCTTCTAATCACATACTTTTTGACTTGTTTTCATATTGGGATGCTTGATCGGAACACTTTCTAATTTCCAGGAGTTAGGGGTGAGTGGACCATTACTTTGGAGGATGTTTACCACATCTTGGGGGTCCCGATCATCGGGAGATGACTCACACTTGAGATAGCAGGGTCACGGGCTCAGATAGCATAGTGGGCTTCATATATGGGAGATGCAATTATCTCCACTGGTTCAAAGAAGGGGGTGAGGGTCTCGATCTATTCCTAGCCTACCTATCCCCTTGATTCGTCAGGCCATTATGGGGATCCTTGCCTCGAGATTGATCGGGGACAAGGGAGGAGACACTTTACTTTATTATTGGTCCCCCATTGTTGCACAGATTGAGGGACATGGCCAGATTTACGCCTGGGGAGCCGACATTATTGGGACCACTTATCATGATTTGTACTAGGTGGTTCATTTATAGGGGCAATCATTGAGCCATCCGACCCTGGTTATGAGCTGGTTCTATGAGTGTTTCATCCCTTATGGGAGAGGTGTAGAGGTGGTAGATCCCGAGCCGTGAGGGCAGCCAGATGGACAAATATGTTGGTGCTTAGAGCACCCCACCAGCCATTCGCCTCCTTGACTACTGATGACATGGAGGCCACACCCTATTAGGCCATGGCAGGGTTATGGGGCGAGGAGGCTCTTACTTTGATCTCTTACTCTACCACAGGGCAGCTTGTGGACAAGACGGGGAAGGTGGAGACACACCCTTTTGGTCGAGTGCCTCAAAAATTTGGCCTTCCTTATGTCGATATGCTTCCCCAGGTGGTGGCGGTGATTCGAGATCAGTTCGGGAGGCTAGAGGAGGTCCCAGAGGCCAGGGTTGGACTGTTGTTACTCCTGGTGTCCCTATTGTAGCTAGGCGGGTGGTACGTGCTCGAGGGAGAGCCGGTGCTCCTCAGGCACCCTTACTTCAGATTGCCACCAGTCCCCCCTGACGTGAGTGATGACCCCATTGATATAGACTTTGAGTCTGAGGAGTTCACAGGGGGAGAGACGGAGGAGGAGACCGAGGCTGAGGTCAGTGAGTCGGGTGGAGAGGAGGATAGTGATCTGAGTGCACGACACTCAAGATATCTTACGGTGCGAGAGAGGGTGGAGCGAGTGCGGAGAAGGTGACCCTAGCTTCAAAGGAGCCGCTTTCTCAGGGTTTGGGTGGAGAGGATGAGTCCGTAGTAGGATGTTATGTGGCCCCGAGGCATGGAGGAGCGCATCGGTTAGCGGCGGCATCCTCAGGTAAGTGCTTGACCCTAGGATCCATCTTGAAAGCCCAGAGATCTGAGTGAGTTATCATCCTTCTCTTTAATGTTTGTTTAGGATTGCCTTAGTTGCTATCTCTCCTTTTGTTTACTTTTGTTTCGATCTTTTGATCTTTTTTAAAAAAAAATTTCTCCTTTACTTGCAGAGAGACTGGCGATGAGGGGGCGAGACTGATTCATCGGGTATGCATTGATACCACGATGATCCCCATGGAGAGACCCATGCGAGAGCTATTCGTGGATGCGAGGAGCCTTGGCAGGCCAGGGTAGGCATATCGACATTTTTTTCCCCTGTCTGGCATGTGGCCAGGATGGTGACTACCCTCCGTCTTAGAGTTGGTAGGATACAAGACAGTGGAGCGCCCGATGAGAGTCACTCTCATGGCAAGGCCGCATCTACTCCTCGGGACCATGAGCCCTCCGTGTACTCAGAGCACCGACATAGCCGGAGTCCTAGACGTGGGCGTGCACCTTCGAGAGGATCTCATAGGGGTTGAGAGGCCACATGGCTCTCTTAGATTGTTTATATGATGTATTTTGTATTTCCTGGGCTCTTTGAGCATTTTGACCATGCTTAGCGCATGATGGCATTGTATAGAAACTTGAATATATATATATATATATATATATATATATTTTTTGGATCAGACTCTTGGTGTCTATGTTTTGTGATTCATTTCCACATGTAAATTATAATGTTGTTTTTATATGCTTTTCAGAATGTATGCAATGGAGGAAAAATGATACAAATGCTTTCTTTCTTTTTGTATTTCGTGATGTTGATATATGATAATGTAGACACAATGTGATCTTGAACTTTAGTTTCTATAAGCAATTGTTTGGTACTTCATATTTTTTTGACAAAATGAGATGATAGACCGGTATGATGAGCAGATGAACTTACCCCACTCTTAACTCCACGCAACTAGTAAGATGCAAGGGCTCATCACCGAGAGCTAGAAAGGGCACAAGCTATGAAATTTGTTGAATGGTAGTGATGAGAGATAGACAGATTTTTTGGAACCCAATTAGGATGCTACAAACCTACTCTACTTAAGTGACTCCATAGTTTAGAATGCTACTTACTTTGCGGTTTATCTAGAATTAGATCCATAGATGGCCACATGGTAGACAAAATCTGGTTTTCGGGGTTTTGAGCTCTCTTGGAATTTTGGACATGTGATTCATTTGTTTTTGACTCAAGATTTCAAAGGTTCATTTGAATTGTTTGCTTATGACCTTTAACATTTATTGTCAAGAGGACCCCCACACCTTGCCCCATGCTACTAGTAAGAAGCATGGGATTATCACCATGGACAAGGCATATGCGAGTAAGGGAATTCCCATCCTTTCCCAACCCTACGTCACTAGTAAGAGACGCAAGCTCATCATCGAAGGTTGGTAGGGCAAGGAAATGTGTAAAAATAATTTTTTTTGTTTGATCTATATTTGACTTGTTTATTTGAGAAAAATGTCAGTATGTTCTTATTTCCAAAGAGATATACATATGGGATAGATGTGACACTATGAATCTTCTAGAACATACCATAGGCAAGACACCTATCCTAGGAAGAAACCAAAAGTGAGAATAAGTATGCAAACCTTGGTATGGTTACCGTTAAGACTTTGTCATATCTAGCTTTATATGGATGAAATGATTCAAAAACAAGTGATGATGTTATGAAAATGAAGAAGTATGATTGGAATGCTTATGCCAATACCATCAAAAGTTTGTAATGAATTACTTTGAGAATAAGTTCCTTGATCACAAAATTGTATGAAACAAGTGGAAAAAATGAACCTAACTACATGAAGATGTAATGTAGATATAATTATACAAGATAGTGTTGGTTGCTTATGCATAGAATCGTTTAAGATGCAAGGAATTGACTATTTCGTTGAATTCCTCGCCTTCCAGTGTACATAAGAGATATGCACCATTTCCATAGTCTTTCGTGACTCGGTATGGGCCCAACCATTTGGGCCGGAATTTCCTTCCTTCGCCGGTCTTTTTATCGATCCGACTATCTAGTCTTAGAACTAGATCTCCTTCATATATATCTCGTTCATAGACCTTTTTGTTATCTTTTGTAGGCACATTCGGTCAAAGCATAAACTCTATGTCGCTGTTCAGCATCTAACTTTGGCCTCATCTAGGCTTTCTAGTTGGGAGAGACATGCTTCTCTATAAGCTTCTTCATCCAGAATCCCTTGTAATGAGATGCGGAGACTAGGTATTTCAACCTCAAGTGGGAGAACTACTTCTGCTCTTACCAATAAAAATGAGGTTTGGTGTTCTTATTGAGGTTTGGTGGGCCCATAAGGCCGGATATAACTTTAAATGCCAATCTCACTTGTTTTATTTTACCATTTTGAGGAGAATAGCTTTCAATGTCTTGTTTGTTGCTTTAGCCTGTCCGTTGGCTTGAGGGTAATACAGGGAGGCTATATGATGGTTTATTTTAAATTTATTGCATAGCTCACGGACTTCGTCATTCTTAAAGGAAGTACCATTATCTGAGATAATGATTTGTGGGACACTGTACCTGTAAATGATCTGGTTTAAAATGAACTTGGCGATCACGAAACTTGGTACAGTGGTAAGAGGCATAGCCTCTACCCATTTGGTGAAATACTCGGTGGCCGTGATTATGAATTTATGGCCATATGTTGACGAGGGAGAGAATTTCCCTATCAAATCTAGGCCCACGTAGAAAAGGACCATGGAGTTGCGATTGGTTGTAGAGCTTGTGTCGGCATGTGAATCTCATGGGAAAATTCTTGACATTTATGACACTTGCGTACAAACTCTACTACGTTGTGCTCTAGAGTGGGCCAGAAATAGCCCATCCGATGTATTTTGTGAGCGGTGGCATGACCACCGAAGTGGCCTCCACATATTCCACTGTGAGATTCATAGAGAATCTTCTTGGATTCTTCTGTGTCAACACACCTTAGAAGCATTCCATCGAAAGCCTTACGATAGAGCACTTGTTCTATAATAACGTATTTAGCTACGATAATGCGTAACCACCTTCTTTGTTATGGTGTAGCACCTTCTGGATATGTTTGTCCATGATATAATTAACAACATCAGTATACCAAGGACATTCAGAGATGGGAGGTCTAGTTTAGATGTAATAAATGTATTTATCGGGAAAGTCTAGATCTACTAGATCACCTCCGTCTAATGGGTTATTAGCTAACCAATCTGTAATGATTTGTCCCTTAACGGACTTCTGGTTTACAAAAGTTAATTCAAATTCACCCATTAAGGTTATAAAGTGTCCAACCTTTTTAGACAAGGACCCTTGCATGAGGAAAGTTTGTAAATGGTCTGTTTTTACAATGACCCTTGTTTCTTGATTGAGCATGTAATGTCTTAAGCATTTGGTTGTGAAGACTATGGCAAGGCATTCTTGTTCTACTTGCGTATAGCATGTTTCATAATCGAGCAACGTGTTTGGCTAATAAAATAGATCACATGTTCTCTCTTTGTCATCATCTTCTTGAGCCAGCATGCAGGCTAGCGAGACATTGGTAGCTCGTGAATATAAGATTAAAGGGTGGTCTAGCTTAGGAGGCATTAGCGTAGGTGGTGACAACAAGAAATGCTTAACTACTTCAAAAGCCTCATTGCAGTCTTTGGTCCAATCGATACTATAATCTTTCTTGAGTAGATTGTTGATTGGATGAATGGCAAAGCTTAAATCTAGGATGAATCTTTGGATTACACCGAGTTTCCCAAGAAACGACCTGATTCCAAATTCATCCGAAGGTGGGATCATTTCAAGAACAACCCAAATTTTGGTTGGGTCTACATCGATCCCTCATGATGATATGATGTAACCTAGGAGCTTCCCTCCTGTCACACCAAAACACATTTTTCTGGGTTTAGTGTGACTCCATATTCTATTAGACGTGAAAGAATGACGCGGAGAAATTCCGGGTGATCACAACGCTTCCTGGACTTGGCCAACAAGTCATCTAAATAGGATTCCATGATTTTTTGAATAAGATCGTGAAATATTTATGTCATTGCCCGCTGGTATGTAGCGCCAGGTGTTCTTGAGACCGAATGGCATAACGACGTAGCAATAGGTTCCCCAAGGAGTTATAAACGTGGTTTTAGCTTGGTCTTTCTCGGATATTCTGATTTGATTGTATCCTGAGAATCCATCCATGAGACAAAATATCAAATCCAGTTGTTACATCAATGATGACGTCATGGATGGTAATGGGAAGTCATCCTTGGGGCACGCCTTGTTAATGTCTCGAAAGTCTATGCGAGATGTGTATCTTCCCATTCCTTTTGAGAACAAGAACGATGTTAGATACCCACTGAGAATAATCAACCGGCTTTGATGAATCCTACTTGGAGGAGTTTCATTACCTCTTCCTTCACCATGAGAGCTACCTTGGGTTTCATTGGTCTCGATTTTTGTTTAATTAGCTTTGCATCTAGTTTGGTGATGAGGTTGTGTACTGTGATGTGTGGTGTAATTCCTATCATTTCTTTATAATTAAATGCAAAATCCTTTTGATGTTCTCTAAGGATTCGAGTGTGTATCTCTATTTCTTCTAGAGTTAATGAAGATCCTAGTTTCAAGATCTTCGGTTCTTCCTCCGTTCCGATGTTAATATCGATCGTTTCTTCGATTAAAGAAGCATTACCTTCTTCAAACTCAGGCGGGGCTGGAGGTAGTTCCAGATCTTCTCCATTCTCTACCGCGTATATGTCGAGTTCCTTTTGTGGGGGAAGCTCTATCATGGGATTTCCGAAGTAAGAAGACGAATGTGGGATTAAAGACAAATCTACCATGTGATGGGTGAGATGTAATGTTGCATAGGCATTTAAGTAATCAAGAGTAGCTCTATCACTATCAATGTGATCTAAGCTAGTAGATTTGTTCTCAACTATGTTTGTTAAAAGTGGGTTTGACATTTTCTTCACTAACGGTTCAGTGCAAAGGGATACCATGAAACGGGTGTCCTTCAACTCACTACTTGGAGTGAAACGTGAAGCTGAGGTTGCTATCGAATCTGCGAGAAGATTTTGTTCTCACGGGATTGCTTCAATTGATATGAAGTCAAATCCTTTGCTTAAATCTAATACTGCTATTTTGTAGAGCTTGTAAATGTTCAGCTTTAGTCTCATACACCTCAGAGACTTGGTTTGCTACTAATTGTGAGTCTCCTAACACTCTGATGTTATTAACGTCGAACCTCTTAGCTAGGATGAGGCCAAGGAGGAGGGCTTTGTACTCAACACCATTGTTTGTACATTCAAATTTAGTTTAAAGGCGAATGGTAAGATTTTCCTTCGGGTGAAGTAAAGATCACACCTACCCCAACCCCATAACAACATCTAGCTCCATCAAAATGGAGAGTCCAATATTTAGTTGGGAAGATGGATGTTGGGACATTTGCTACGTCAACTTCTTCTACTTTGGTTACTTCTACCATGCAGAGTTCTTCTGCTGGAAGAGAACCAACTCCTAGGGTATATCCCATACCTACAAAATCAAATGGCAAGAAAATTGGTAGATCCTATTCTAGCAATTCGACAATTTTTGTAGTAGTTCCTAATGATACTATTTCTACAATGTTAGCCTCATCCTTGAGGGCTGGGATATTCTTGATTAGGCTCATAGTCTCTAGTTCTGTTGTAGGTACCAACTTTTCTTTCGGTTTTGTGTCAGTTGGTTTATTAAGTTGGTTTGTTGGGAGTTCAAACTCAGAGTGAACGCCTGGCCTTTTCTTTAGGTCCGCTAGGTGTATATCGAATGGTTTTGGATCACCTTTTACTACGAATACCTTTCCTAAGTGCAAGAATCTTACTTCTTGAAATAACGTAGAAGGGATTACCTTCATACGGTGTATCCACGGTCAGCCGAGGATCATATTATAGTTGGTTTCCTGATTTATAATATAAAACTCAGTTAGGATTACTTTAGGGCCTAAGGTGATTTGGTAGTATTATAGTCCCAATTGACGTGGATTTAAGGCTATCATAGCCTCTTAGCGTATTCCAAGTCGTGGAACAATTTGTTTCTCCATACCCTAGCTTTTGAAGGAAAGATAAGGGGACTATGTTGACTGCTGCCCCATCATCAACCATTGCACGTTTAACGTGATTGTTATAAACCCCACACTTGCAAATGTAAGGCTGGATCACCTCTGCATGTAATCTCAGCATCTATTGGCATTTTGTTTATTTCGAATATAAACTCGGTATCCCTATCCGAATGCCCCGGAGGGTGGACATCAAAGTCTATATGGTTTACCTGTGTTTCGGGAGGTGGAGTGTTGTTAATTAAATGACCTAAACCTAATGCTTCTAAAAGAGCAGCCCTATGGTCAGGAGAGTTCTTGAGTAAGTCCAAAAGGAGATGTGAGAGAAGGTTTTTGTTAGGTCATTAATTAAATCATAGGCACCTACGGGTTTTACTAATATTTGTTGGATGTTATCTGCCTCTAGCGGGTAACTTGGATTTGGCTGAGAGGAATACTCTCGTGTCCTTGTTATAGCTTCTACGTGTAGTTCGGTGTCTAACTCCACTAAGTGACTATCTTGGGTCATGGCTGACTTCCTAATTATGGTGCAACAGGTGGATTTAGTGAAGTCGAGGCTTCATGATCATTGTTTCCTGCCATTACACCCTTGTTCGTCCCATTTGGATTTAATTTGTTGTTATTGTGATTTGGGAGCGGATCGTTGAAGATCTTGAGGGGTGCATTTTGAGGAGAGACTGCTCCCGTGAAAGTATTTGGTGCAAGTGATGCAGGATCTGCTAAGAACATATCTATGAAAAGTTGTCTTTGTTCCTCTGGAAAATGTTGCATGAATTTATTGTAATCATGGCATGTTTTAGTGTCATGGCCTCAAATTTTGTGGAAACCACAATATGAATTGGGATTGTAATTCCTAGGTTGCTAGTTTGGCACATATTGTGGTCCAAAACTCTGATTAAACCATTGACTATTAGGATTGAAGTTTTGCACTTGTTGTTTTTGGTTTTGGTTTTGGTTTTGATATCCAGTTGAGTTTTGGCTTGGACCTGTGTTTGGATTTGTCGTCGTCATTGTTGTTGTTGTTGTGGATGATTAAAATCCATTGTATTGATTGTTGGGGTAAAGTTGTTGTTCCATTGATTGTTAACCAGTGGTGGAGTATTTACAACATTGGCCTTTTTAGCTTGGTCAGTTACTCCATCGGTTGTTGCGCCACGATTTTTGTTAAGGATTTTAGGTCCTTGATTGACGTTTTTGGTAGTAGGATAAGTCGTAGTATTCGGTTGGGGGTGATTAACCTCCCGTTTGTTCCATACATCTTGCGACCGCTATCTATTGCCGCTTGATCTATTCGGAGGGCACTCTCAAGTACTTCATCATAAGTCCTTAGTGGGAACTTCTGGAATTCTTCCTTTACCTCTCTCTGCTGAGAGAATGAAGGAATAAATCACATAGTTCCATTTGGTCCATGTTTGGAGTACTTGCCGAAGAATAAAGGACTGTACGCCATCTTTGGATGAAATGAGCAACAGATTCATTGTGTTCTTGCTTAATGTGCAAGAATTCCCTGATTCTGTCTCAACAGTTTGTTCATGTCAAACGCCTTGATGAAATTTGAAACGAGTTGTTTAAACGAATGGATGGATGCTTCAGGTATTCTGTAATACCAATCGAGGGTGATGCCCTCAAAGTTTTGGGAATATTTTGGCAACAACCCCATCCCAAGGGAGCAGTTCTTGAATGGCTGTGGCATAGGCCTTGATATGTGCGTTCGGGTCTCCCTCCCCTTTGTATTTGGGAAAATCGGGAAGAGGTCTTGGAAGCATGATGCTTCATATGGTGAAGTCTAAGGGCTCTTTCAAATATTCTGAATAAGTCCCTATCACATAGGTTTCGACCATTGATGGCGCCTGCTGAGGGGGTGGAGGTGGAATGGGTTGTTGATATGGTGTAGCATATGTATTTACAGGACATAAGGAAATCCCTGTGGTTGAGTGAACATGATGGGAGAAAAGAACATCTCTCCTTATGGTGATTTGGAATACATGTTTAAATATGGAGGCGGATTGCCTAGGAATGGTTTATTTTTTACTAAACCAGGAGGTATCGTATTCTCCATGGGAGCGGCGTTTGAGAACGCGGTTCTAGTTGGCGTTTGTTGCGAATGCGAGGAGGCATGCCTAATGTGCCTATTCTTGAGGAGGTCTACTTGGCTAGGATGATGTGGAGGATTAGAAATTCCTACCTACATGAATTGAGAATTTTGACTTGCTTGAGCAAGTTCTAATCCTCTAACCTTTTCTACTAAAGTTGAGATGACTTCATTTGGTGAAGTCACAATATTCTACCTTAGTGGCGTTTTTGTATATCCTGAGGTTTTATAGGCATGTGGTACCCTGCTATGAGCTGATCGTTGCCCTACCAAGTTTCAATGAGGGCATTTCCTATAGGGAGTGGCATGGAGGTGTTTTCTTGAAACGAGACCTCGGGTTGTGTTTGTAAACTTCCTACAGGTGGGTACATACTCCGAGAGCATTGTTCATTCCTGGCATAACGCACTGAATGTTCATCATCTAAAAATAGATATGGAGATGAACCAGATGGATCTGATTGTCTACTAATTTGTGGTCTAAGCAACACCTGAGGAGATGAACCAGATTCTCCTGTAAACGTCATGTTGTTCAAGCCCGAAGGCTCTGGTTGTTGCGTTTGAGTGAGCTGATCCAACTCCTCTATTTGGAAAGAAGAACTATATCTAGCCCTTGGGGCGGAGTTTGTGTTGAAAATCGGTTAGTTGAATAATTGTCACCCCATCTTTGCTGAGAGCGAGGGTGATGGTTGTCTATTCAGTTGATCGTAGTATGCTTTAAGACCTAGGAGAGGTCTGCCATATGCATCAAATCCTGACATATTCGAGGGGTATATGAATACCCGCAGAATAATGGGAAAGAGTGAAGGTGGATGGAAGAAGTGAAAAATAAAATAAAAGAACTGTGTCGTTTCACGTCGGGTTCACCAATTTTGTACGATGGAAAAGTGACAAGTGAGTGTGGGAATCTACAAGTAACTCTTCCTCGCACCCGACCTCCCGAGGTCATGCCGAGACAACCGGTGGGGATGGAATATACGTGGGGTATAGGAAAACTAGTTAGGTAATCTTATATCTTCGACACACACTAATGGAATCTGTGAATCTAAGGCAAAGAAGGCCCTCCTAACTGAATCAAGTGTGATAGATCGATCGGCGAGGATGATTGCTTGAAGGCTCCAATCAATATCAAGCTCTGGCATGATTCGATCTATAGGTTGTGGGATACGGGGAAAATGACCTAGAATTGTTTCATGTATATCTCCAGATAGGGTCATAGGATGGATTATGGGTATAGTGGATTCTATGGTCGATTCTCTGGTCTAGTCCAAAAATCCTTAGCTTCGTTAGTTGCTATATCTAACAAGGATAACTATGTGATAATGGTTGGTGGAAGTGGAGTGGATCTAAATACTAATGTGCATAAGCCAACATCAACGTCGATTGCCCCGTGGGTCCATTGGGTTGTGGGATTTGTGGATCACAACCGTAGATTCGTGGTTGTTGTGGACCTGCTATGGTCATATGTAGAATCAATCCTAATCCCTAATATCCAAGTAGTCGTATGCCTTTTCGACCTCTATATTTAGAACTACAAGTTGTGCAATCTTCTCAGAGTACCTTACAGGTGTTCAGCAACCTGAATTCTTAAGCTAGTGTCTATGTCAGTGAGAATGTCTCCTGCGCATCCGGTTGTGGGAAAAAGGGTCATATCCGAACATTTTCTCTCTTTCAAGCCCTTCTACAATCATGCAAATATTTATCTATGGTCATCTTTAGTTTGGCTGGTTTGACCAAAACGTGTGTGCTTGGTCATCTTCTATGTTTAACCCTCTTAACTGTGAGTTGATCTGTTCTAAGTCTGCTGTTGTTCGGAAGAATTGGATTCTAAGATTCTAATCTATATCGGTTATTACTAACAAGGTTGGGTTGGGGCATGATGCTCGAATATGTATTCTCTGGGCTCTCTAGGTCCCATGATTGTCATGCAAAAGAAAAACAATGTAAATATAACTAATGCAAAAAGTAAAATTTATCTATGTAAAGTATATCTACAACATATGTAACTTCTCTATTTTTGTGTTTTTGATGAACTATTAAATAGAATTGAAGGAGCAATTATTTAAAATATCTAGAAATTGACAACTAAACTAACAACTAAATTAAAACAAACAAAGCAAAAGTATGGCTACTGCGCATGTGTAGTTGTAAATCTATTATAAATAACCGAGATAACTGATCTAATCTATTTGAAAGACCCTCGATCCTACCTCGAAGGTGAGGAGTGAATCATAGTTTATCAGAAAACATCAATCCCCGTAGCTTCCCTAGTAATATCAAAAGTGAGATTAACTGAAAATGAAATGATTGACTACTCTATTTGATATGCTTTACTCTATAACTTTTGATAGCTTGAACCTGGATTTTGCGAGAACAAAGGCAAATCGGTTGTGTGTGGCTTTGTCCCTCGGTGTGATCTCCTCATTCCTTCGTGCTCATGTGGATCTAGAAAATCATGTAATGCTTAGCATCAATAGATATTGGAAAATAATGACAGCTTTGGATGCGGATCAATACAATGCGAGTAGGATAGGGATAGTGCAAGAGAACAGAGCTTGGCTTATGCAATTCCTAGCAGGATTTATTGCGAGTCATACAACATAAAACGTCAAGAACCTGAAACTATCCTGTTTGACGAACAAAACCTGCAACTTTAATGGCTTCCTACTTGAAAATTAAACTATCCTACTCCAATTGATTGCATGAAACAATAACAACACTAGCACAAGAAGATTATGTGGCTTCCAAATAGCAAAACAATACTAACTATGCATGCAACAAATAAAACTATGAATCCTAAGCAAAATTGAAAGACTAAGCTATTGCAATGAGAAATTGAGAGGCAAATTTGAGGGGCCATTTTCTTGAGCACAAGCCAGCTATTTATAGAATTCCCATTTACCCAAAGGTGAAAACCAAATTGAACTCTTTAACCATAAACAATGCCAAAACACTATTCCAAGGAACCAAAATCATAAATACAAGAAAAGGTGGTGAAAAAATCTGGTAAACGTTGAAATTTACATGAGTCACATTAAAATTAACATTATGGAAAACATGTGTAGGACCGCCACCCTGAGCAGGGCGGTGGTTACAGGACCGCCGCCAGGCGGCAAATGGTTTCCATCGAAGACCGAAAAGTAAAGGAAAAGAGAGGGAAGGAAAAAGCAAAGCACGTAGGGGCTAAGCGGGGCATGCGGGATGTTAACGCATACTTGGAGAGATTTTCTGGATCCCGAACACCTTGCGAGGAGACCTGTATCATCATTGGGGCACGTGTAACGTTATTCGATGGTGCGGACCCTACAATTTTTGGTACGTCACAGACACATGTCGGCAAGACTGGAGTCAAGTGCATTCTTGTGTCCCTTACACCCCTCAAGATCGGAAATGAGGGTAAATAAATTTTACCCAAACCCTAAAATCAATCGGGACTCACATATGACCTCCAAGATTGCCGGGCTTCAAATTTCCCAAGTGCTCATGAGAGCTCAAAGCCTTCACTGTTGGATCGATGCCACATGTCATCGCCTGATGCATCATGTAAATTGATGTCCCTCATGTCCCTTTATTTTGGGGGACATAAGGGACAATAAAATGCGTCCATACCCTAGGAATCCTCCTGGTCACCCATGTGACCCTTTGAAGAGCAGATTTCCACCCTCAGAGCCAAGGGAGCCAAATACTCAACAATAAGATCTTTGACAAGTGTTGCATGATGAGGAGCGACATGAAAATTTATTTCCTTTCATCCCTTAATGCCAAAGGGACATCAGGGACACAAAAATCACCCCACCCTTTATGTGCATTTTTTTAATGATTTAAATCTTGCATTTAACCATTATTTCCCCATTTCTCCTTCACAGCTTCACACCCTGCCATAGCTTTGTTCATGCTTGTCAAGACACCCAATCCGCCATTACTTGATCAACCACTCACATGGCCAAAAATCCTGCACTCTATGAAAATACAAAAATTCGGAGGAAGGATTGATCAAAAGAGTTTAAGAAATGAAGAACGAAGAGAAAATGAAGATTTTTGCCAAATAACCATGAAGTCTTCCAATCAAAAATACTCATAAATTTAAAAATAAAAGTCAGATTGAGATGTCATCTTTTGAAGACTTCCTCATTTTTCAAGATGATCAAGATGCAAAAAAATGGGAGGTCAAATGGTTCCCTGAATCATTTGTTCCAACAAAAATCCCATTTCATGCCCTAGCTCATGTTTGTTGGATTTCTCAACAATCTGGTGGTCGAATCGAGTTAAAAACTTGAACACATACTCCAAATGAAAAACCTATCACAATGGAGTTGATTTCATCACAATCGGAGACAAAAACAAGACCTATAAATTTTGAGCTCCATTAATGGCCACCATGGCATCTTCATCCCTGAAGCCAATGCCAGACAAAAAAATTTAATTTTATTTTCAAGCATTATAGCGGGTGAAATCAAGTGAAATTTTGAGGATGAAACCATGACGATGAGCCGATTCAAAAAAATATTCGTTGCAAAAATCAGTAGTGAAATTCCACTTTCTAAAAAAGTAAGTTTTCCTATACAGACTTGTTATGTTTGGAAAGTCATCATCAAAAGTAGTTGTGGTGAAATTCGTGTGCACCGAAGGTCACCAAGAAGTCAGAATGAGTGTTTAGAGTAGAAAACAGTTAAAATGACCACTTACTAAAAATAATAAGTTCCCTATATGGGAGCTTACTAATAATAGTAAGTCACCCCAAGAAGTGGTCGAGATGAAGACAATGTGCACAAGAGTGAGTGAAGAATTTCATCACATCGGGATGGTCAAGAGGTGAAAATCAACTCTTACTAAAAATAATAAGTCTCCCATATGGACACCTACTATTAATGGCAAATCACACTCAAAGGGAAACTTTGGTATAATGGGACATAGAGGGATGATCACTCAGTCAACCTCATCATTCAAAATCCATCCCAAGGAAGCCGACAATGTCTTTTGACACTCACTACATGGTGTGAGTCACAGGTATATCATACACAGGGTGGGAGTTTCTTTCATCGGTAGAACAGTTCATTCAACTTGGCAAGCATCTATGAGCCAAGATGAAGGAGTTTCTCAGGGTGCAAAGAGTTCGAGATTTAGAGTTCATCACATTGGAGCATCCCATTGAGTCATCTGGAAGGATCAACGGACTTTATCGAGAGCGAGTCTTTCATCGCCGCATCATTCTTCTTTCTTCTCTCTTCTCTCTCTCTCTCTCTCCCCCCAATATTCTCTCTCTTCTCAATGTTCTAATTTTAAATTGGGGGTTACAATTTTTCATAATGCCTTAACTAATTAAAAATGACTTTATTTTCAATGTAATAAGTCACCCTTAAGTTATAAAAGGGGACTTAAAGTTTTCCTAAGAAGGTGAAAAGTTTCAAGGCATATGAAGGGTCAATGGGGGTCATATGAAGAGTCATGTCTCATTCTATAAATTGTAAAGCCATTCCCATTTCAAAGGGTTAGTGATTGATTTTGTAAACTCAAGAGTGTATTATACTCTAGGAGAAAAAGGAGATAGCCATTTTCTTCCATTCCACCCCCTCACTAGTTTTCCTCCATTCCCACACTATGTACAACTTTTGTTTAAAAAATAAATACAAGAAGGAGTTTCTAGCCTTTTTTGAATGAGGGATTTATTGATACTTTGTGCTCATAAATTCTAATTGGTCTTGTTGTTATTTGCAGAGTTGTTTCTTCTCATAAATGCATGTGTTGAAATTTCTAACTAGTGTGTGTAGGAATCTGATTTTGTACCTAGAAAATTAGTTCTCCTATCTCATTTCTCACTCCCTTTCCCGTTGTCTTGACAAAGTCCTCTCTAGTGAGAAATTGCTAGCTTTGTCGCAAGGTCAATGGAGTGCCCCTGTTGGATCCTCTACCGCAAGGCCACCAGAAAATCCACCTTTACTCGCACATGCATATACAAAAGTTGTACCGATTAAGTAGAGGGACTTAGATTCCCAAAGTGTTGGAAAGAAATCCACAAATTTCTCCCCCAATAAAATTTCTTGCCAAAATTTTTAGCACCCACCGTGGGGTAGATTTAGCAAAGATCTCGCACCAAAAATACAACCACAAGGTTTGAAAAAAAAATCAAATATAGAAAACACAAAAAAAAAGTTCATGGAAATACATTCTTTGAAAGACATACTATCAATTCTTGTATGTGACCTTTCATATTCCAAGCGGATTCCTTTTGGATTCCCACTTTAAAGAATTTCCAAAAGTTGGTTGAAAGGAGATACACCAAGTTGAATAGATTGAGAGGAATTGTCAACCCCTCTTTCGAGGCTTTGCAAAATCAGCAAGAACAAGTTAGAGACAATCCCTACTACTTTTCTCAAGCCTCATCCCCATCTAGGTCATCAAGTAGTTCACTTAGCAATCCCATCCAAACATTTTTTGATACTCCCCTTCAAATTCTCCCATTTTTGAACCACCATTGATCATTGAGTTCCTAACAGAAGAAGAATTTGAAGAAGAATTCATAGAAGCAAGAGCTGAAGCAAAAACAAAAACGAAAATGGAAGATGAAGTAGAAAGACCTCAACCCATTGTTCCATGGGGAAGAAATACATTCTTGCTCGCTATCTAACCACCTCTTCATGATCTACCAACAGGTTCCCACAATAAATTTCCAAAGTTCAAAGGTGACAACATGCAGATTCCTAAAGATCGCATCCTCACTTTCACCACATCATATAGGATTCTTGGGATTGAACATGAAGACATTGCCATAAGATTGTTCATGGAATATCTCCAAGAAAAATAAGCAGAATGTTTCTACCTCCCACCTTCTGAATCCATCATTGGTTGGAATGAAATCAAGAATGTCTTCGAGGAAATATTTAAAACAACTAAAGATTGTTAGGACCTCTTGGTGTAGTTAGCTCAAATGAAGAAAGGAGGAAATGAAACTATGAGAGACTTCATCACTCATTTCGACTGGTTGCTTAGAGGATACTGAGAAGAAGATTCGTCATAAAAACAATGTCAAGATATTATTCATCAATGCACAATCACTAGAGGTAGGATTTTTTCTTACAAAGAGTTCAACCAAGGAACATTGTAGAAGCACAAAGATTGGCCATTGAACTTGATGATGATCTCATCCTATCTGAAAGATCAAGAATCCCTCAAAGGGTAAATCTCAATGTCCTGGAGATGAAAGAATCGATCCTTTTTTGCAAAAAATGGCAAATGAAATGTCTTCACTAAGGAGGGAATTTTTTGAATGAATATCACCTCAAATAAATAACATGAATCATATTGTCGAGGCACCTCGAAGACTTTCCTTGGAGGCTCCACCCATCAATATGAGTGGTAGAATCCAAGAGGACAAGGAAGGACTCAAACAAGAAAGTGAAGGCGGAAATTTCCTAGAGACAAAAGAAGTGGGTGGTGACACTCAAAATGGACTCATTGAATATCATTTAGGGAGTGAAGATGATGATGGTGAAGAGGCACCGAGTTTCTCATGTGTTGTGTTTACTTGCTCCCAGGGCCTCAAAAGGAGCATCTTCTTTTCACTTTGCTCTTATGAAGAAAAAAGAAGAAGATCCTCCTGTGGTGACTCCAAAAAAAAAATCAGTCAAGGATCTCTGCTCCCACCCTCCATGGATTCTCGCATTGTTAAAGCCTGATCTTGCAGCAAGTAAGAAGGCTCCCACAATTCCAAGTAAGTCTTAAGATGCCTCTTCCGATTCTAAATATAAATTTTCTCTGTAAAATCTCGTACTTTAAAAGCTCCTAATATACCATTCAAAATTCCTTTTTTCCCAAACTTAAAACCTTACTTCCAAACATGTCCCAACTCCAAAATCAGTCCCTTCATCACCCATACCCACATCCACTCCTTTTCATTTCATAGAATATGCTAACAAAGCCAATATGTAGATTATTGAAACCGAATATTTACATAATCATCCTGAACAATTTGAGAGTTTCATCCGATATATCAGGGATGGTATTTTGACACCCAATGTCGTAACACCCAGTTCTAAAGGAGTAATACCAAACCCACCTGTGCCTCCCTCACAGAACATGCTAGCCATGAGTGCATCAAAGACAGATAAGGTCGATCCTTTTTATGTCTCCCTTCTAGTTAGGGAATATGTATTGAACAATTGCATAATAGATTTGGGTGCCTCAGATAATGTCATGCCCGTGAAGGTTTCCAAAGCTCTTAAACTCCCCATGACTCTACCTAGTGGCTCTTGTTACTCTATGGAATCAAAGGAAGTCCCACTTGTGGGGAAGATTAAAGAGGCACATGTGGCTCTTGCCAAATTTCTAGATAAAAAGGATATCAATGACTATTTTGGTAGCATACATCCCAGCAACCTTTGGAATGTTGTTAGGTTAAAGCTTTTGCCGAGACTTGGGAGGGAAAATTCAGATGAATTGGTCATCCGCAACCATACTAGTGAAGGGAGACATGGAGAAATTGCTTCCAGAGAAGAAGATGAGGTACACAATGTGAAAGTTCGAAAGCCAAGAAACCAACGTCTTGTATCAAGATAACATGAGGATGAATCACTTTGTGACAACCAAGGAGGAAGATGATATTCCCATCTTGATAGGGAAAGACATTCCTTCCTATAAAGGTATGGACCTTGAAGAAACATTGAGGAGATTCGAGTTACAAGAGGGGAACCATGAATTTCTAGTCAATGCAAACCACGAAGAACAAGAAATGTTTCTTAGTGAATCTCAAATGGAAAAATCAGCTTGTGTGTTTATCCGTGATGAGGAGATATTATCATTCCCATTCAAATATGAAGACTCCCTTGATCATGTCACCCAGGAAGGGACAAGACTAGCTTGTGTTGAACTCCATGAAAGGTTTGAAAGAATTGTCTATACAAGAATTTCTAAGAGCCGCGAAGAAACAGAAGACCCCGAGCTCACTTGAACTCCTCGATGCAAAGCATGAATCTAAAAGACAAGTGAAAAGTTGAATTTGAAGCCTCAACTAGTGTGAAGATAGGATATGTTGAAATAAATATAGATGAGAAATATGATGTCTCTCTCGATCCAATGGTTGATGGATACAATGATGAAATTGAGGTTCCCATTTGAAGAGGAAGAATTTTTCCATGATGAAGAAATTGAAGCAAGGATTTTTGAGGCATTGGAAGCTAAAGCTTCTCTAGAAAAAGGAGTGATAAAATGCAGCAATTCATGAGATGGTGAAGTAATCCCTTCGGATAGTTTCCTTGAACTACAAAATAAAGATCCTTCGAAGGCATACAAAGATGAGCTGCAAGAAGTAACAAATGAGATATATGTTCAAGAACTATTAGATGTAGTAGAAGTTACAGAAGACCCCAAGATGATTCTTGATCTCTTAACTCGTGTCATGGCCATAAAAGACAAGTATGAGGTTGCTTCTAGTCCTCCATTAGTACTCAAACACCTCATAATGGAGTAGAGAAAAAGGATAAGTCCAAGGTTTCTCACGGAAAAGAGGTCAATCAACATAGTCCTAGGAAAGAAAATAATTGGGAATATTCAAGAAATTTGAACAAAAAGAGCCTTGGGCAGCAGTCGTAGGATGCTCATTGAGGAATCAACTACATGGATAAATGCAAAATGCAACTGACACTATGAAACCGATTTCAAAGATGATGAAGGTAGTGGAATTTCTAAGCGAAGACCTGAGCATCAAGAATATCACATGGAATCACTCCTATAAAAACATAGATGGTCATGAAATCACCCAACTTTCATAAATAGTTAAGGAGAGGAGGCTACTTTATGGAACTATTCAATGTCTTCACAAAACAACATCACTCAGTGTTGCCCACTTAAGGGTAGCTTTTGAGGAATGAAAAGTACTTCAGTGAAAGTGGGTTATCCCCTACCTTGTACCATAGGTGATTGTTAGGTGTGTTTCCCTTTATTTTATGTGTTTTTTTCTTTCCGTGCATGTTCTATGTTTCCTTGTCATTTTTAGTGTGTGTGTGTTTCCTTCTTCGCTCTCTCTCTCTCTCTCTCTCTCTCTCTTGTCATAAGTTGTACATGACTCCATAGGGCCCAATGGATAAGGCACTAGTTAATATGTTGCAAAGTGAGATTCTAGAGTTCTCATGCCATGTCTTCACTATGCTCATTCCATATCATGTCCCCAAGCTAGAGCCAATTGTTGTCATGTAAATGTGCAACAGGAAATTGAAAATTTTCCAACATGACAATGATACCCCTATGCCAAAATTTTCAAGTCCTATCCTTCCCGGTAACCCAAGTCTACTCAAATCACCCAATGATAAGTCTACTTAGTTAGTCTAGTGATCTCCTATATGATGTTAAATCAGTCCCCTAGGTGATTTAGGAAAGTCAATTCAACCCCTAGGTGATTTTAAGTGTTCTTGGAAAATGCAAATTTCAGGTAGTTATGGGAAGGGCTATCACTGATCTTCCCAGAATGAGCACAACCCCCTAGAGCAGAGCATCAGAGAAAAAATAAATGTGGAGGTGAATTGAATGTATAGAAAAATCATGGAAATGATTTTGGAAGATTCAGGGAAGATTTGGAGAGTTTGGAGCAGTTTGATCAAAAATAGGGTTCACAGCCAAAAAAAAGTTTTTGAACTTCAAAAAGTGATTCCGGAAATCTGGATGGATTTAGAAGCAAAACAAGACATCTTCAGAAAATGAATTAAAATAAATAAAATATGGGGAAACTAGTTTTTCACAAAACTTTGGTGCAATATGTCTACAATAAGTTTTTTTTTCTCGAGCCTAAGCGAATGTGCAAGGCCGAAAAAGCAACAAGTTCGGAAGTGATTAGGGAGTTATGGATGGAGTTAAGAGCTAAAAAATTATTATTGGAAATATAATTCAAATACCTAAAATATGGTGAAATTATTTTTCACAACACTTTGGTACAATAGATATGTAATCGTGTTTTTCAAGCCTTAAATATGGAACTAAAAATAAACTCCACCTTTTTAGGGCATAGATGGAAGAATAAATATTTTATACCCCCACCATTGGATTCAAAATACAAATTCCAGTCAAAAACATATAAAATTTCACCAAAACATTCCATTAGGAGCTCAAGTTATCATCTGTTTCAAGTTCGCTCTCAAGACCTCATACTTAGTCAAATTTTGAATAGGACACGTGTCAGCACTAGGAGCCTGACACATTTTTGTGTCCCTTAAGTCCTTCAAGCTTAGGTACATGAGGGTAAAGAAATTTTTCCCATCCTCTAAAATCCCTCTGGACCCACATACGACCTCCAAGATTGCAAGTTCAGCCCCAGGTAGTTCTGGAGCTCAAAGCCTTCATCGTTGGATCGGCCGGGCCACATGTCATCGTTTAACGCATTGTGGAAAATGATTTCCCTCATGTATCTCTATGTTGGGGGACATCAGGGACAAGAAAATTTTCCTAACCCCTAGGGATCCTCTTGGTCACCCATGTGACCCTTTCAAGAGTAGTTTTTCTGCCCCCAGGAGCCAGTGAAGCCAAATACTCGACCATTAGATCTTCACCAAGTGTCGCGATGAGGCACGACGTGAAAAGTGATGTCCTTTTCATCCATAAATTCTAAAGGGACATCATGGACACAAAAATGAACCCCACCCTTTTTTTTCATTTTTTTGAATGATTTAAATCTTGCACTTAGTCATTATTTCCCCCCATTTCTCCTTCACAGCTTCACACCCTGCCATAGCTCTGTTCATGCTTGTCAAGACACCCAGTCCACCATTGGTGATCCGAACCAGCTCCGTCACCGCACACAAAATCCTCCTCCACTCTATGAAAATACATAATTTTCAAAGGAAGGATTGATCAAAAGAGTTGAAGAAATGAAGAATGAAGAGAAAATGAAGATTTTTTGCCAGATAACCATGAAGTCATCCAATCAAAAATCCTCATAAATTTCAAAATACAAGTCGGATTGATATTTTTTATTTTGCAGACTTTCTCATTTTTCAAGATAGTCAAGATACAATAAATGGGAGGTCAAATGGTGCCCTGAATCATTTGTTCCAATAAAAATCCCATTTCATGCCCTAGCTCACGTTTGTTGGATTTCTCAACAATTTGATGGTCGGATCGAGCTAAAAACTTGCACACATACTCCAAATGAAAAACCTATACCAATGGAGTTGATTTTATCACAATTAGAGATAAAAACTAGACCTGCAAATTTTGAGCTCCATTAATGGCCGCCATGGCAACTTCGTGCTTGAAGCCACTGCCAGGCGAAAAATTTTAAATTTTATTTCCAAGCATTCTAGTGGGACGAAATCAAATGAAATTTGGAGGATGTGACTGGGACAATGAGTTGAGTGAAAAAATATGTTCCATCACAAACCGAGCAAAGTGGAAGCCCACTTTCTCAAAATAGTATGTTTTCTATACTGAGACTTATTATGTTTGGAAAGTCACCATCAAAAGAAGTTGTGGTGAAATCCATGTGCACGAAGGTCACCAAGAAGTCGAATGAGTGTTCGAGCGGAAAAATAGTGAAAATGACCACTTACTAAAAATAGTAAGTTCCTTATATGGGTGCTTACTAAAAATAGTAAGTCACCCCAAGAAGTGGCCAAGATGAAGGCAATGTGCACAGGAGTGAATGAAGAAGTTCATCACATTGGGATGGTCAAGAAGAGGCGAAAATCACCTCTTACTAAAAATAGTAAGTCTCCCATCTAGACACTTGCTATTAATGGAAAATCACACTCAAAGGAAAATTCTGGTATAATGGAACATAGAGGGATGATCACTCAGATCAATCTCATCATTGAAGATCCATCCCAAGGAACTCCACAATGTCTTTCAACACTCACTACATGTGTGGGTCACAGGTATATATCATACAGGTGGGGGAGTTACTTTCATCGGGAATAGTTCATTCAACTTGGCAAACGTCCATGAGCCAAGATGAAGTAGTTTTTCAAGGTGGAAAGAGTTCTCGAGATTCAAAGTTCAACACAATGGTGCATCCCATCGAGTCATCTGGAAGGATCAATGAATTATCGGAGGCAGAGTCTTTCATCATCAGCATCATTCTTCCTTCTTCTCTCTCTCTCTCTCTCTCTCTCTCTCTCTCTCTCTCTCTCTCTCCCCAACATTCTCTCTCTTCTCAATGTTCTAATTTTGTGTTAGGGGTTGCACTTTTTAATAATGCCTTAAGTAATTAAAAATGACTTTATTTTCAATGTAATAAGTCACCCTTAAGTTATAAAAGGGGACTTAAAGTTTTCCTAAGAAGGTGAAAAGTTTCAAGGCATATGAAGGGTTAATGGGGGTCATATGAAGATTCATATCTCATTCTATAAATTGTAAAGCCATTCCCATTTCAAAGGGTTGGTGATTTATTTTGTAAACTCAAGAGTGTATTGTACTTTGAGAGAATAAAGGAGATAGCCATTTTCTTCCATTCGCCCCCCTCTCACTAGTTTTCCTCCATTCCCACAATATGTACAACTTTTGTTTAAGCAATCAATACAATAAGCAGGAGTTTATAGCCTTTTTGACTAAGGGATTTATTGATACTTTGTGCTCATAAATTCTAATCGGTCTTGTTGCTATTTTGCAAAGTTATTTCTTCTCATAAATGCATGTGTTGAAATTTCTAACTAGTGTGTGCAGGAATATGATTTTCTACCTGCAACATTAGTTCTCCTATCTCATTTCTCACTCCCCTTTCCCACTCTCTTGACAAAGTCCTCTCTAGCAAGAAATTGGTAACTTTGCCACATGGTCAGTGGAGTTCCCCTGTTGCATCCCCATCTGCAAGGCCACCTGGAAAATCCACCTTTACTTGCGTATGCATATACAACATTTGCACCAATTAAGTAAAAGGATTTAGATTCCCAGTGTTGAAATAAATCCACAAATTTATACCCCAAAAAATTTTCTCACCAACAAGTTGCTTGATGTGATACTCCTAAACTTTTTTCTGAATCTTGTAAACTATTGAAAACTGCTGAAAGATTGCCATCATCCTAGAAGCAATATAAGAACATGCACAGAAGCATGCGAGAAGAAAGAACTATGTACAAAAAAACATTGTGCATGTAGTGCACTTAGAGGAATTAAAACTATTCTAATACTTATAAGGTGAAACAATAAACGTAATGGAAGGGTTTAAGATAGATCCCATTTACTAGGATTGGTAGTGCACTCCATCAAGATGAGATAGCTCGAAAGAGTTAGCCTCTTTGCATGAATTGATAGTATATGGGTCGCTCCAAAGTGCATCAAAATTTGTGTGGCACCCTGGTTTAGCTTTGTCAGCATCCCATTTTAAGACCAAGTACCCAACTTTGAAAGCTTGAGGCCTAGCCTTTCTATCAAACCACTTCTTTGTTGCTTGTTGATGTTGTTCTAGCTTGATCATGACAGAGTTTCTTGATTCTTCAAGTTCAACCAGCTCTACCATTCTAATTTCTCTCTGGTCCACGCCTTCAAACTCTAGTTGTTGGGCAAGTGCCAAAAATTTCAACTCAAGTGTCAAAGGAAGAGAAGCCTCATTTCCATAGACAAGCTTATAAGGTGAAGTTCCTATTACCTTTTTCACTATAATAATGTCTTCCCAGGCACACGCCGAACCTTTTTATGCCATTGTCTTTGGCTGATGTTCATTGTGCGCTTTATAATCTTGATCAGGTTCTTGTTTGTTGACTCTGTCAAACCATTGCCTTAAGGGTAATAGTTGGAAGAAGTCTTCAAATAGATGCCTAGACTAAGAGCCCAATCAATGATTTTGGTACCAAGGCTTTTGCATTATCTGAAATGATGGTTTGAGGGACACCAAACCTTTTTACTATTCCTTTGAGAAAGTCAAGAAGAACTAATTGAGTTAATTCCTTGAGTGCGACAACTTCTATCCATCTAGTGAAGTAATTTGTAGCTGTCAGCACCCACTTGTGTCCAGTGCTTGAAGGCAGATTGATCATGCCTATGAATTCAAGACCCCATTCTGCAAAAGGATGATCCACTTGGATTGGTCGGAGGGGAAGCACTGCAAACTTCTTCTTTCCTGCGAAGAAAGTGCATTCTTTGCATTTTGTGACCCACTTGTGTGCATCTGCGAATAGGGTAGGCCAAAAGATACTTACCATTATGATTTTCATTGTTATAGTCTAGGTAGAGAAGTTTCCACTAGAGAATCCATCGTGAAATTTTGTTAACACTTCTTCAATTTGTGTGTTGTCAATACACCTTAATAACACGACATCAAGATTCTTCTTGAAGAGAAGACCATTAACCAAAACATAAGGAATGGATTGTAACCTCAGATTTCTTCTCTTTTCCTTGTTTAAATAAGGAGGGTATATGCCCTTGGAAAGGAATCTGATCGTGTCTTTCATCTAAAGTGGCACACGTTAGGATCTGCATTCGTGCTCAAGTTCTACGTGCGATAGACCTTCATCCAAAATAATGAAGTTTCCGGTTCATTCTTTGCATCCTCAACAATCTACTGCAGAGCATGCTACCTCTTATGAGATTTTTAGCTTTTATAGTCACTTCATACTCCTTGATTTTGGTCACCCATCGCACTCTCTTTTCAATGATTTCTACTCCCATGGTGAAGTCTCTAACACTAGAGTGAGAAATAACACCTTGATATGATTTTTGGCAAGCATACTTTTAAACTTCTCGAGTGCACACATGATGGCGAAGACTTGCTTCTCCATGTGATTGTATTTCAACTCATAATCCTTCAGAGTATGACCGAAGAAATCCACTAGTTGTTCAATTCCTTGAAATTTTTCTTATGTTAGGACAACAAGAACACTTGCATCAAAGACTATAAGCATAAAGGATGAAATCCTTTGAGTATTTTGGTTGATGAGTGTTGGCGCAAAAAAATATCTTGCTTGATTTTTTGAAACTCTCTCTTCCATCTGTTGTCCATTTGAAGGTTGTGTCCTTCTTGAGCATGAGGGTGATGAGACTTACTTGTCTTGTAAAATTAGGGATGAAACACCTAACAAATTTGATTTTACCGAGGAAGGACTGCAAGGCTTTCTTATGCGTTGGTAGGGAAAGGGCCGGGAGAGAAAAGATGCACTTAGGGTCGGGCGATGCCATCCTTCGAAACCACATGGCCCAAAAGCTTTCCCTACGCCACAACAAAATTGCACTTCTTAGGGTTAAGAGATACCCCATACTTTCTGCACCTCTCAAATACTTTCTCCAGGTGTGTCATATGATCTGTGCTCTGCTTTGAGAAGATTATAATGTCATCAAGGTAAACCAAGATGAACTCATTAATGTAACCTTTAAAGGCAATGTCCATGGCTTGCTGAAACATTGTGTGCCTACATTTGATAGACCAAAGGGAATCTTCTAATATGTTTATGTTCCCCATTTGGTTATAAATGTTGTCTTGAATTGATCCTATTCCTTGACCATGATTTGATTGAAGCCCAAGTACCCATCTAGGATGGAGACTCTTTGCGCTTCACCATTGTTTGTGGAATTTGATCCATCGAAGGCAAAGGATAATGATCCTTGAGGGATGCCTTATTCAAATCTCTAAAATCAACGCACAATCTAATTTCACCGTTCTTTTTGTGCACCGAAACTAGATTCGTAACCTAGGAAGAGTACTTGAGGGAAATATAATCTTCACCTCAATGAGTTTAGACAGTCTTTTTCATGAAGGGTTTTATCCTTGGATTAATTGGCCTCTATTTTTGTCTGATGGGATTGATACTAGATCAAGTTCAATGGAGTGTTGAGAAACACTTAGATCAAAACCTTTTAGGTTTCGTACTCCCATGAAAATATGTCACTATATTTTGTGAGAGAGAGAGATAAAGGATTGCTTTTCATTATGCATGCAAGTTTTACTTGAGCAACAACTCTTTTATGCATGTAATTATGACTAGAATGAAGTCTTCTTGCGTCATGCACATATACTTTTCTTCACCCTTGAACTCATCATCAGGGATGAACATTTTCTCTAAGGTGACCAATCCTTTAGGCAATTTATGTCTTCAAATGAATTACTTGGTCACCATAGTTTTCATGCAAGTCATCTTACATGCTTAGGGAGAACTCTACCTCATTTTGAATGAACTAGATGATTTACGCATCACTATCAAATAGTTTCCAACAAGTGTTGTTATTTAGTATTGATGGTTTGATCACCATTTTGACATGTTGCGTGCTCCTTTGACAAAGTCCTCAACAGAGGAGAGCTATGAACCCAACGTGGCCATTTGATCAACTTCTTTGTTTAATTTACATGGAACCACCTGCAAATTTAGAGCATCGAATCTCTCAAAGAGGTCCCAAACTCTATGTTTATAAGCTTTGAGAGGCTTATTATTTTTCGTGCACTTCTTGGTGACTCGTGGATAACCAATTCTATATCCCCAAATATCTCAGAATGCGTTAATCCTTTTTTTCTCGTAATGAGAAGACCATGCACCAATGCTTCATATTTTGCTACGTTGTTGGAGCATGCAAACTAAAACCTATGTGTGAAGAAGAATCTCTCATCCTTCGTGAAAATGAGAACAACTCTGCGCCCGCTCTATTTCTTCTTCTAGATCCATTAAAGTATACATTTCATAGACTGGGTTCTACTTGATCTTTCATGAGTGCATGCGTGAACATGCCTTCTTCTTTAAGGATGTAGTAAGTATCTGTCATCACCAATCCGACACTATGATAATTCTTCACCGGAATTCCTCGTGCTAGGATTATTTGCTAATGCACCTTTTAGTTTGGTGGATGTAGTCTTTAATCGATGGCTTCCTTCACACACTTCCTACAATATTTCTCACTACTTCTTTCTATGCTAAATGAGGGGGTAGCCTCTCTATTTATAGAACTTCCAGGCTTATCCATCTTATCTCTAAGATAGGATAAGAAATCCACTCGACGAATCATATTCCATACCTTAACTATTATCTCGTACATGTAGGCTTATCTCGTTAAGATAAGATAAACCTTATCATTTTACATGGGTTCCACATTTTTAGACTTTTTACAAATAAAATACACACAAAATATTTATGACCTCACTCCTTGTCTTTATTACCAATATAAAATTTTTAATTCTTAATCATGTAGACCCTACTTCTCTAATTACCCAAACTTTGACATTTTAACATTACCGGACCACTTACGACAAATATTTACTTTTTACAACATTCCTATTGTACTTTGATTGTACCGTACTCCACATTATTGGCGACACCGTACTGACGGCGCCGTTATCTTCTATCAGACGCTACTACTAATTATACTTAACAACATCCTATTCCTAATACATACATTAATGAAATAGAAATTATGGAGGAAAATTTTAGTGTCGACATCTTCCCCCTTCCTAGCTTCTACTCCGTCCTCGAAGTAGACTATTCTGGTGCTTGGAAAATCTTCAACTTGTCATGGTTGACCCATTTCGTAATGGGAGTGCCATCCAATTCCTCCAGTCGGTACGTACCATTTTCATGCACAACTAGCTATTTTGTAGGGCCCCATCCATTTTGGAAGAAATTTTCTCTGTCTTTTTTTTTGTATCTGGAATCATATACTAGAACCAAGTCATTCACTTGAAATGGAGACCACCGGATCTTTTGATCAAAGTACTCCTTCTGCTTCATTTTCTTCTTATGGCTTGTATCCTTTGCTATTTCCCTCATTTCTTCTAGCAAATGAAGATGTACCAACCTTTCTTTTACTGAATCATTTTCATCCATCCTTTCATTTTTCATAACTCTCACAGTGGGAATATCAAACTCAATAGGAAGAACTGGATCAATGTCATAGGCCAATTGAAATGGGGAGTATCCTGTTGCTTGACTTTGATGTTGCCCTATATGACCACAATGCTGCATGAATCCTCTTATCCCATTTATGTACCAGCAAGGCTACATCTTTTGCTAGAATTTGACACACAAAGACAAAATTTGTTCGTTCCACTGTCCCATTTGTGCTTGGCTTATATGTTGTGGTCTTCTGTGCTTAATAGAAAACTTATTGACTAGGGCTTCTACCACCTCATTAATGAAGTGGCTTCCTTGATCTCATTACAATTTCTAATGGCCAACCAAATCGGTGACAATGCGTTCATATATGAACCTTGCCACCTCATCCATGGAAGTTGTTTTCAATGGCCTAGTTTCAACCCACTTGGTTAAATAATCTGTAACTACAATATACTTATTTTGGCATGATGTAGTTGGAAGTGGACCTACAATGTCTATTCCCCACTTTTCAAAGGGACCAAGGGGAAGAATAGGACATAATGGAGTGATGAAGTCTTACGGTTACCATGTGTTTGACAAATATCACATGTCTTACAATAATTATAACAATCTTTAAAAAGATGGGCCGCTGATAACTGCGCATCCAAGATCCTTCTTGCTTTGTAAGTTGTCCAGAGAAGTGCCCTCCACATGTACCATTGTGGAATTCTTCTAGCAGCTCCTTTCCTTGATCACGTCCAATTTGCCTCTTATCTTGTCCATCGTGTCCTATTCGAAATAATGCTCCATGCAGAATAGAATATGGACGATCGCTTGAGTAATCTTTCTCTTAGTCTTTGCATTGGAACCATCGAAACTTGAATTCATTCGAGATAATTCCAAATATCTATGGATTCACTAGGGATTGTGTCGAGGAGAACAATGCTTTGCATCGGAAAATCATCATCATCACAAGATGATCCTAAACCATCATAGGCTTGAGAGATTGCATCTGCATTGACATGCTTCTTTCCCGCCTATCTATAATATCAAATTCAAATTCTTGTAGCAAAATTATCCATCTTGCTATCCTCCCTGATGGGTTAGGCTTATTGACAATATATTTCAAGAGCCTGATGATCCGTTACAACTATAAATTTCTGCCCTAGCAAGTAATTTATAAACTTCTTTACAAGAAAAATGATAGCGAGCCTCTTTTCATTTGCAGATAGTTTACCTCAAAGACTTTGCTCATTTGTCTCCACTCCCAAAGTAAATTGGATGTTCATTCCCATTTTCATCCTTTTGGCTCAAAGTACTACCTAGTGCTACATCTGAGGCATCAGTGTACACAATGAATGGCTTGCTCCAATCTGGATTCTTCAAAACAGGTGAAGACACCAGGCTTCCTTTAGTTGTCCAAAAGCTTCATGCGCCTTATTTCCTAGTTCATAAGTAACATCCTTCTTCAAGAACTGGGTTAGTGGCTATGCAATCTTTGAGAAATTCTTGATGAACCTTCTATAGTAACCCACATGGCCTAAAAATGATCTCAACTTACTTCTATTCATAGGAAATGGTAAATCTTTGATTTTTGAAACTTTATCAGGATCAGTACCAATACCATCTCTGGATACAACATGCCCTAACAAAACGCCTTTAGAACATCCAAAGACACACTTTGTAGGGTTTAGTGAGGCTTGTGCTTCATCTAACCTTTGAAATGTGCCGTCTCCATCTCAGTGCGGTGTGGTCCAACTTGCTCCCATAGATGCAAAAATCATCCGTAAATACTCGATGAAGGTCCCATGTAGGGTTCAAACACCCTATTCATCAAACAATGCAATGTTCTTTGGAGCATTACACAACCCAAAAGGCATAACTCTATAAGCAAACGTTCCCCAAGGAGTGGTGAACGTGGTCTTCAGCTGATCTTTCTCTGCTATACGAACTTGGTTGTAGCCGTTATATCCATCAGCAAAACTATAGCACTCTGCCACTTCTTCGTCCCAAGATCTGATCTCAAAATGGAAGAGGGTAATGATCCTTTTTGTTGCCTTATTGAGCTTCCTGTAATCAACACAAATGCGTAGCTTCCCATTCTTTTTTATTGAGATCACAATGGGAGAAACCCATTCTGAATTCTCCACAAAAAATATGAATCCTGCATCAAGCAACTTATCTATTTCTTCTTTTACAGTCTTAGAAAAATTAGGATTCATTCTATATGGCATTTGCTTTATGGGCTTAGCACCATCTACCAGCTCAATATAATGTTCTACCCAACTTACTTGATGGAGTTCCTTGTAACCAAAAGTGAATAGGTGTATGTACCTTCGAAAGAGCTAGAGGTAGGATTCCTTCTCGCTCTCCATCACAACATCACCAATCTTTATTTGTTGGAGACGATCATCAACTTCTTCTTCGATAATTTTATGGGGTCATGAGTTGGTGTGATCTGGAAGGATATCCATGATCAAACATCCACCTCGCTTTCTTCATCTTTAGTGTCCACTTCACCGGTACTAGAGTAATCGAGAGGATGTCCAATCATCGGTTTCATCACTTGAATCCACGAGGTTCTCGCCTTATGATGTCAAGGGATCACATTTATCTTCGCCCTCTCTCTACCACGTCCAAGTGTCATGAAACCTTCATTCCAAAGAGTTTCTTGCATGAACTCTCCTTAGCCATGGTCTTCCCAACAAAGACATTGGGTACACAACAGTACCATTTTTCATCACTCGAAAGTCTACCACACATACCACACCCATAATGAGATATTTGCCACATTTGAAACTACACCTTCGGTTTAGTTTTTCCTTTATTTAATGACCTTAACATAAGTGTTGAAGGGTGATCAATTTTAAACCCAACATATTCATTACAGACTCGGCCATTACATTAATCGCAAAGCACCTCCATCAACTAAGAGATCATGAATTGAAATACCATTACATAATACCTCGGCAGGAGCATAGGGATCTCGCCTCTGCCTCCAAAACAGGGGACCTCAACCTCCTTCCTTCTTCGAGTATTGAGTCCACCTCGCAATTCCCGCCTCTTCTCGTAAGACATAGCCAAGAGTTGACCATATGTAATATTTGCAGGCCTTTGGACAGATCTTCCAAGATGGAGTATGGTCCTTGCCCCCGTGAAATCGTAAAATCCTGCACACCCAACTTTCTTCTCCTATGTTTCTTACTAGTTTCTCCTTTCATCTTCTTAGGATCAGTTCCATCTTGATTATCTTTTTCTTTCTTTCTTTTTATTACAAACACATCTACTTCATTATTTCTACTCTTATCTACTACATCAAGAGAATTCACAGTGCTTTTCCTTTATCATTATCTCTTGTACTGCGTGTAGAAGCTCTATCTGACAATTATACTTATAATGACCCTTTTATAACAACCATAACAAACAAATTCAAATATTTCTTTTTGGACCTCTATCTCCTCCCTGAGAACTAAATTCCTTTCCTTGAAGAAGATTAATAGTTAACTGACCCATCTTTTTGAGCAGATCTTCATACTCAGTAGATGTACTAGGAGAAATATTTGTGCTCACCGGGAGTGGTTGTGGAATCTGGACCAAAGGTGCTTGGTGTAGGCTCTACTTTAGCAACAATTTCTTTGGGCTCCTCTTCCATGCTTTCTTCTTGCCTTCTTGCAATCTCCTTTGCTTGTTCAATGGTAGCTGGGCGGTCATACTTCACTCGTTGTCTGATCTCTGGCTTCATCCCAAGAATGAAGTGCTTACAGAGGAGATTATCCACGCCATTCATCAACCCATCCGCTAGTCCTTCCTTCCAGATCTGGGCATCGAGCTTCCTCCTTAGCTCTAGAACACGAGCATGATAATCCCTTATCTTCTCCTTCTCTCCTTGGGATAGCTTTGTGATCTCGATCATGAGATCTGCATATTTCTGTTGTTCACCAAATTCTTCAAGAAAACTTTCGGTTAATAAATCCCATGAATTTTTCACATTATCACCTAGTGTTTCAAACCACCTAAGTGCTGAACCATCCAAAAAGGTAGGAAAAAATTCAGTCCATTGTTCCCTTCTTATAAGGCCATTACAAATACAAGATCATTTAAACTCTTGAATGAAAGAAGAAGCATCTTCATTAGATTGAGCTGAAAAAACAAGAATCTTTCCCATTTTCAAAAGTAACCACCGTGAAATACAACCAACAAGACTTATGTGCACAAATAATTGGAATCACTATACTAGAAAGTGACTTTACACCTTTCTACAGTAAAATAGAAATGACCACGGTAAACTATAGTAAAACTTGACTTACTACGGTAAAACTCGACTTTCTTGTGGGTAAACACTATTCACGGTAAAAAGTGAAGTTCTCACGGTAAATACTATTCACGGTAAAAGTGACTTTATCATGGGTAATTACTATTCCCAAAGAAAAAGGACTTTACCAAGGTAACTACTATTCATGGCAAAAATGACTTTAACATGGTAACTACTATTCACGGTAAAAATGACTTTACCATGGTAACTACTACTGCACAAGTAAAAACAAGGTTACCCTCCAATTGATTTTTCACTAAGTGGGAATATCTCTCCGTAAAATCCACCAACGAGGAATGGTCACTGGCAATGTAACCAAAATGTCATCACCAATCCGGCACTATGATAATTCTTCACCGAACTCCTCGTGCTATGATTATTTTCTAATGCACGACCTTTAGTTTGGTGGATGTAATCTTTAACCGATGGCTTCCTTCGCACACTTCCTACAATATTTCTCACTATTTCTTTCTATGCTAAATGAGGGGGTAGCCTCTCTATTTATAGAAACACTTCTAGGCTTATCCATCTTATCTCTAAGATAGCATAAGAAATCCACTCGACGAATCATATTCCATACCTTAACTCTTATCTCGTGCATGTAGGCTTATCTCTTTAAGATAAGATAAACCTTATCATTTTACATGGGTTCCACATTTTTAGACTTTTTACAAATAAAATACACAAAATATTTATGACCTCACTCCTTGTCTTTATTACCAATATAATATTTCTAATTCCTAATCATGTAGACCCTACTTCTCTAATTACCCAAACTTTGACATTTTAACATTACCGGACCACTTACGACAAATATTTACTTTTTACAACATTCCTATTGTACTTTGACTGTTACCGTACTCCACATTATTGGTGACACCGTACTGACGGTGCCATTATCTTCTATCAGACGCTACTACTAATTATACTTAACAACATCCTATTCCTAATACATACATTAATGAAATAGAAATTATGGAGGAAAATTTTAGTGTCGAAAGACACAAGCCCGCTTTGAAATATTCTAACTCTTCAAAGATATGGATCAAACTTTTGGTGCCTTTCCACCCACTAATCTAGCACAAGGTCAAGTAGAGGAGGAGGAACATGTTGTTCTTCAGAAACTTGGTCTTGATTTTCTTGATTAAGCAAATTGGCTTGAAGAGGGGATATATCATATGACTCTACATGATAGGAAAATATAAACCCAACTTAGATGGTAAATCGGGTACCATACCTTATCTTGAGTAACATATGGGACAAATCCAAAGACAAGTAACCACCCACTTTTGTAGTAAATTCTCTTGATAGACACAAGACAAACAAAGGAGGTAGGTCAATGATAGATACATCTTGAGTTATGGTGAGGCTTGGACATGCATGGAGGGTTAAATCAAGATCCTTGATGACTCCTAAGGTAGTGACAGTTGAGCCATCAAGTTCCGGACTCCTTTGGCCAAGGGGCTATACTTAAGACCTAAAACATTAGCTATCTTCTTGGGCATAATAGAAGTACTAGCACTTGAGTCAATCATGCAGTTATACTCTAGATGTTTGCCTATGATCAAGGACATATAGATGGGTGGGGTTTTATGAACATTACTTACCCGCTTCTCCTCTTTTTGAAAAATATTGACAGAAGCATGCGCTTTTTGAATAATTGGGTCAACATACGGGAGTTGGGCCGAGCTTCATGTAATAAGTCAGACCGAGATGAATGGTCAAGGCATCCCACATTTTGACACTTGTGTTTGTCTTCTTCATCCGGTATATAATGTTGAATGAAATGACCAATGACTTGTGTATCTCTGGGGCATAACAACAACCTTACTTGATTGTTCAAGCGCGGAGGTAGGGGACTTAGCTAAAGTGAGGCTTGAGCTACCAAAGGAGGGACGCGCACCACTTCAAGGTGAGATTTGCATGGATCCTCGTGGGCGAGAACTTGAGAAATTTTACTACTAGATGCCTTAGTTGCATCCTTTAGTTTTGAGGATCAACTTTGTGTTGTTGGAACTGTGACTGTGCGCTTAGACTCAAACATTCTCTTCTTGTATCTTGTGTTATTTCGCAACCCGGGTGTGCGGCCCGTTGTTTATATCATCTCCAACTTGGTTGATTACACAAAATTCCTTGACGCCAAAGAATATCAAGTTGAATTCAAGAGGAACTCCTAGATTTTCCCGGTTCTCAAGCTCACTTGCGCATGATGAAAGGCTCACAATTAGAAGCATACTGGATCATATAAGCCTACGTGCGTGTAACACTGCATGCACAAAGATATTGATTATGAGACATGTTGCAATGTCGAAGCACCATTTTGACTCATGCACCAAATTGTTTCAACGAGGAACAAGTTCTTGACTTGTGTTGGGTGCTGGAAGAGGGGGTGCAGGAGGTACAACTTGCAAAGGCAAGTGCGTATTAGTATGCCATCTATCATTCTACAAGTTTTTCCCATATCTATGGTTCCCATATTGATTCTCGCCAAGGCCGATTGCTTTGGATTTGTGCCCGATTAGAATTACTTTTGTAGGACTTGTTGTTTCTCAAGAGATATAACCTTATTAGATAAATTTCTAATCGTGGTTTTCAATTCTTCATATTATTTCTTTGCATTTGCGAGAGAGAGTAGGATGTTGATGTAAGTGGTTGCACTCTACACTAGAAAAGAAGCAATGGAAGGTTGGGGCTCCTCTGGAGACATCTCCTGGAATAAGGGTATGGGTGGTCTAGAGCCAACTTCTCACTGAATGACACTATTTTATGCCCTTATTGCGATGTTGTAAGTAATGGGTAGGGTCCTTCCTCCCATGGATTGAATCATGACTAAGATGTCACTATTCAAAGCCCTTAGATAATACAAGAAAGCATGTTGGGTTATAGGCCTTACCACTTGAGGAATTCTCGTCCCAAGTCTTCTCGGAATATGATGTTGAAATCAATCATTTGCTCGTTGGGCACCCTCTTCATTGTAGTTAGTTACTCCACCATTGATAGATGATCAGACTTATCTTCAAAGTAGTTGTGACAACACCGTTCCAAGCTCATCCTAGGTGGCAATAGATGCATGTCTCAAACCTCTATACCATTGGAGCACTTTACCCTTGAATGAAGCCGCAAGAATCCTAACTACTACATCATCATGCATGATCAAATAAACAGAGCACATATTGACTACATCCTAGATGTGCTCAACAAGGGTGACTTGATTTTATACCATGAAGTATGGGATGCTCTTGAGTGCAACTGTTAGCATATCATGTTGTGCATTGAGATTGAGCGGGCTTCCACTAGTGAAGCTAGAAAAGTTCCTCGAGGAGGTGGTGGTTGAAGTGCCATAGCAGGATGCACAAGTCTATTGTGAGGAGTAGAGTGTGCATGATGCGCTGGAGATAGGGATATGTATGTCGAAGATTTGTTACGCGTGTTCCTCGCGAAAGCTAAAGATATTCAAAAAATACTTCAATTGCAACACTCTATCTAGTATGCACTCTTCTCATAAAAGGCACTCAAGGATGCTAAAGACAAAGATTTGAAAGTTGGGAGTCACCAGATGTGTTAAAATGAGCCTCTAAAGGCTAGAAATACTAAGTCCACACACCAAAACTTGGCAATATTTGAAATATAAGCTTTTAATTCTCGTCACACCGGGCATGCTAGAAATTGTTGGTTGTCAAACATGCACCTGTGTCTCGGATATGGAAGAACCAAGTTGTTAAAGCCAATAGTGGAACCGTCTCCAAGTTATGGGACCTTGCGCACTTGAGATGGATCTCTAGAGAAGGTCGGTTCCTTTACCTATTTCTACTACTATTACTACTCCTAATCCCTGGAAGGAAAACTAAGCTAACAATACCAAGGACTAGGGATAGAAGGAAAAAAATAATGGAAAAAAAAAACTAAAAGGGGGTGATAACACCAAAAAGGGATGAACACTATCTCGCTCCGAGAAAGTAAAATGAAGGGAAAGACGTCAAGGGAGGCTAGGCATGCATAACGGACTAGAATGCATTTACACGATCATTTCCTCGAAACAAAACTAGGAAATGGAGTGCAAGGGATGTAAACCGACACAATAAACACTCGTAGTAAAAGGAAGGCAAGAAGGAAGAATATGAACATGGTAAGACAAACCATAACCACAAAACAATGCTTCTATTACTTCCAAGGATACACAGCCTATTACAATGATGCAAGAGGTGATATCCACATGCACAAACTAGATCTAGAGGTCTGCAACTCAAGATACAAAGATATGAAGTCCTTAGCAAAAATGCGTAAGGATCCAAAATGTCCAACCCTTTAGAATGAGAAAATATCTTACATTTATAGATGGATCGATGAGGGAGGAAAAGGGAAGGAGGGAAATCGATTTGAAAACTCAACCAAAAGCCATAATTTCCTACAAATCCACTTATAAATCTGTCAAGTGTGGATCTCTATGTCTATTTGGTGTGTTAGAGAAGGAAGAAAAGCAGATCGGATCAAATATGAGTGGTTTAAGTAATTAGATCAAATATTAATGGGGTGAAAGACATTTTCCCATCTCCTCAACTACCAAATCTGCCAAAATTTGAATTTGGATGGCCTAGCATGTAGCCCACGTTAGCATCTTTACAAAAGTCCGGGTGTATAAGGATCTGAGTACTGGAGAAGAAGTTATGACTGCCAGAAGATTGTTAGAGCCAGTTGGGCACGTAAGACACATGGCACACACAGATTGGCTGAAAGGATGGACAACTTTGTAAATGCTTTATCATTTTCAACATCCATCCTACAAACCCATTGGAGGGTGACATGTCTCACCCTTCCAACTAAGAAAATCCTCCATGTTACCCATGTCTCCCAAAATAATAAATGCAAGAGGGAAAAAAATCCAAATTAGCATCCAAAGCCCACGAAAAATACCAAAGCCTACCATGTAAGACAGGAAAAGAGATTTAGATAGTGACTTGTGAGAGGGTGGAGTGAGGAAGAGGCTTTTTGGGTTCACAAAAAGCTTCCCCACCCATAGGTTAGGTCTCATGGACCATTTTTAAGGTAAATGAGACCCTTACCTTTTAATACAAGCCTTCAAAAATGCCCTTAAAGGTTAAATTCAGGATTTGGATTTGAATGAGAGAATCAAGGTGAGGAATGGTCCCCACAAACTTGCTTAACAACTCCCAAGACATCCCTAAACAATTTCAAGACACTAAAACACCCCATAACACAAATCATCCCAAATGACCTCATTAACACAAGGAAATCCAAATTAGGTGAGCAATGAAGTAAATTAAATTTTACCATGGTGCTCAAGGTTAGAAATATAACAAAATAAATAAATCAAATCACATGCAAGAGTCAACCAAATTTCCCAATTACAAACAATGGCCAAAATGAAACAAGGTGAGATAAAAGTGTTCAACATGACGACTTAGGCATATTTTGTAGTGCTACCACTGAGTCTCACATTTTCTAAGTGACATAACTCGCAATTCCTGCACATTCAAGGAAAACCTCAAATCTTCTCAATGATAAATATCCATATAAATCAAAATGAAATATGCATATACAATATCAGCTAATAAAATTTCACCACATCTATTCTACCAATGATACATATAAGCATGATCCAATATCCACAATATATAACTCAAAATCACGATCATCAATGAATACCATATAGCAACATAGTCCATCAAATCTAAAACATCAAAATATCATCATCTCTAATCATAATGAAATAACCAATGCCATGAATATCATATAGTGTCTCAAAAGTGTCCTGTAAAATATGATGCCATAGACCATAGGATGATAATAGTAGAAAATGTAAATAAAAATATACCAAAATCAAATAATGATGTTTCATGTGCAATAATCAAATTACTTAGATGAGTCAACAGGTCCTATGAAGAGATAGAAATATGGTGGGCACTACAATATGTTACTTAGATGTTCATGGATGCATGAGATGAGAGCTATTATCTTAACTTTATATATGTTTGAAGTATATAGACACCAAAAAAAAGTGTTCCTTATGTGTATTTCATTTGATCTCTCACATTGCTTATTGCTACTTTGGACCAACCTATATTGTCACAATCCTAGGTGTAAAATTCAAAACCCTTTTAGCCTCAAACTTAACAAAATTTTGGTATTATTCCTAGATAGATCCCACATAAGTCACTCGATACATATTAGTATAAATTGAGATTTGACAATATCTCCTCCTCGAGTTCACTCTATGCTACCTATCCATGTAGGATGCATGCTAGTTCTACAATAACCTCATGCGAGTATGATCCATGTGGGATAATGATGCACTATGCCAACACACAATGAAGGCCACAAGTTACTATAACTACTCATGAATCGTGGCTTGTGTTTTCACATGTATTACTAACACTAATGCTTCTAGATACTATATTGCACATGATTAATGATAAGACTCAAATGATGACTCGCTTATCTCTATTACTTCTCACCCATGTAGTGTGTAATTAACCTAGTTGATATAGGACATTTATATGACTATCTAATTGATGATATTTTAAAATATACCTCCTATGTTTCCATTAATTACACTTGATTATACAACTTATCGTATATAGATTCTTTTAACTTTTTTCTCCCTCTTGGACTATAAATATTTTTAATTGATTTTACACTACTCATTCTTTTGACACTTGTTATCAATTTGAAACCCACACATTACCTAATGATGCAACATTTTCCAAGGGTTCAATGTGATTTTTGAGGGAATTATACTTACTCATGACCACATACCAATTTTTTTATTGTTTACACTTTATGGTCTATGTCCCCTAGTGCATTTATCTATATTCATATCTCAACTATTCAAGAAAATACAAAATATTCATATATTCTAAAAATACAAAATTATGTGTTATGATTTCTTATTACATGGACTCAAACACCGATGTTATCATGATTTAACACTTTACACATCTATTTATATATACATTGGTATTCGATGATACACATGAGTTAGTTGTAGGTACACATATTATTTATGACTTCCTAAGTCCTACACTGAGGGAAACCTTCCACACTGAGCATGCCTACATCAAGAGCATCTTGCATAGATAATTTTTCAAATTATATCTTTTATACCCTTTTCCATTGGTGATACATATATATTTACTAGATATATTTCTCTGATTACACTTCATGACATGTGCTTTACTCTATCAGTATTGTGATTTAATCTAGATACTATATTGTTCTTCACTCAATCAATACACTACTTGTTTCTATGAACTAACTTTGAATGCTTAATGCTTAATTATTATTGTTTATATTGTGTTTTTATATTGATTAATAGCACATGTTCAACTTGTATGACTACTAAAGTTTGTAGGCTTGTGTATATACTTTCTATTAAATGACTTGTTTACTCTATGGAATAATTGTTTTATGCTTAATGCATAATGTGATTGCTTTCTATGCTTATTGTCTAGTGTGCCTCCTCTATATTGTTTGACACATGCTTGATCTTTATTATTTTACATACGATTTATCTATAATATATAAAACTTCTATGATTTTGGCTCTATGATTCTACATATATGACAACTATTGACTACATGTTTCATAATTATATGCTTCCTATACATAATTGTTAACTTGTCATTGGTGTTGGTTGAGTGATCATTTTGATGTCATGTTAGTCATGTTGTCAAATGTATTGTGGTGAGACTTTATATCATGTCTTGTCATGAGTCCCAAAGGATCCTTTATCATCAATTCATGTGCATGCTAATATGTTTCTATGTTTTTTATTACAATACTTAATTACTTATTTGTACGTATTTATAACAATGTTCACAATCCACTCTTGAGATGACACATATCATGTTTATTATCTAATGACCATATCTTATGCATGTTTATTTCATGCAACCATGTTTGTATATATGATACAATCAACCAGCTTTATTCTTTTGATTTGAGTGACGTGCAAAAGCATCCCTTACCTCATAAGGGGCATATTGTGGGCTTATTCAAAAGTTAACATAGATTTTAGCTAAAAATGTCCATATTGATAAAATTTCACACAATTTAGATAAAATTTATTCAGTTTTCACAATGTTCATATCAAAGTTATTCATTTTTCACATATTTCATGTCAAAGTTATTCATTTTTAATAGATATTTAGTAGTCCCATCACACAATTTTTTTGTAAATTTGGCCTTAAGAGCACACAACCTTGAACTTGGCCTCAACAAGCTAGACAATTGAAATTGGTCTCAATATCCCACAAGTTTAATACCATTTCAATATACTATCAAAACTATATTGATCTACATGCAAGGAAGATTATATTTTTAAAATTTTCAATGCAACCATAAAGTCTAGATCGAAATTCATCAAGATGTTTATGTTATCGCACAATTATCAAGTTATCAAAGTATTTCACACTACAAGAAAGGATATTAGGTTAGAAAATGTTATAATTTACTATAAAGAAAATATTATTAATAATATAAAAACACTCACTTTGTATGGGGAAAGAACCAAGAACTCTTCACATTCAAAAAATTGAAATGACCAATTAGATGCTGTCATTTTTGTACACATTTCACTTTGATTAAAGCATTTAAAATTCATATACATAATTATCGATTATTAATCTATGCATCTTTTCCATGTGATCAAAATTTTCATGTGGATTAATACATACATTCAAGAGTTTACACCACGTTCCTATAATTGAGATGCGAGGTTTGCATTTTATTTTTGTCAAACATTGTTGATATTATATTGAAAAGGGAAACTATAGGAGTTAAAATTTGGTGTGAGTACTTGGAAATGGGGTATTTGGAACTTATTATTAAATTTATTCTATTCGTAGATACCTAAAAATGGCACAAACCCATTTTATAAGGGATTTTAGATGATTTTGTTTGTATTATTTGTTAACTCAAATGATTAGGATTATTTAGTGCATCAACATTTTTTTCTAACTTAAATTATTTTGTAATGTTTCCTAAGCACTTCTATGGTCATTATTCGTCTATTTTCATATGTTTTCTTGATTTCCCATCTTTTAGTTTCAACCTTGGCTTGGTCTTCTATATTCAGACATAAATCGACCATCTTAAAAAAAAATAATCCTCATGACTTTTTCCTACATGACCAAAACATCCCTCCTTACTTTTTACTTAAACTTGTCTAAAAAATTTCTTCACATCATTCATTTGAGCCTCTTGATTTTAAATTTGAGTTATTTTCACACAAAAAGATTGCAAATCCGAGATATAATCACTCTATAAATGCATCACTAAAAACATCAGAAAGGGGGAATTATTACTATACCAATACATTATCCAAACATCTAAAGACCTTTTACACATTCAAGTATACATTACTCTAATTTGTATATATGAACCATGTCCATTGCAAAAATTACCTCCGTGTCATTGGGTTCTATGAAATGACATATAAAATTGTATTGATTGTCACATGTTTTCACACACCTACTAGGAGGGAAAACTACATGTATATGAAGCCTCTTTAGAGTAGTGATATGTAGGAGTGTCTCAATTGAGTGGCGGGTCGAGTAAGCTTGACCATTGTCTTAACCCTTTTTCAAGTTTTCAAGAAAAGGAGTAAGCTAGGGGTTTGGTGAAGAAGAAGCCATAAATCGATCAGTAAATGTGAAGTCATGAATAACTATATATAAAACAAAGGTCCTAAAATATAAACAAAGATTGTGCAAAATCCAAAATACATAATCCAAATTAGAGTCACAAAGGAAAAATTCACCAACCGAGGACAAAATCACCCATAAAACTTTGTTTGAGATAAGTGACTTTTTCCTCCTCGCAGCTTCAAAATCCCTAGAATTTAAATATAGCTCAATGATATCTTACACATCCCTCCTACACACCTTAAGATCAGCTGTAATTCCATTCCAATAGTAAATAAGTGCAATTTCTTCTAACCTTAAATTGTACTTACTTTATTTAGCCCATCTAAGATTGTGCATTTAGTGTATTTATCTAAACCTAAATTTAGGATATGTGATTTATTGGTATTTACTATATTTTTATTATAGAAAATATTTACACAAAGTAATATATCATAATTAGATTAAACCATGTTTTTTACATTCACACTATTTATACATAAGTAACTAATTTAATGCATCATTCTACTCTATCCCGCATCTTAATCCCACTATAAGACACATATTCTCCATTTGATCTCCTCAGGAATCACTACACATGCTACAATTTTTTTATTAAAACTCCCACTTGTCTCGCCCTAATTCCTTTCATGCCCTAGACAAGTTTGTGGCTCTTGGGTAAGTTGAGCCAAAAACTTGCCTAACCTCCACAAACTTGTCCCTAAAGACTTCTAATGGTTGCAATTTCAAAAGGGTAACTTAGTTTATTCACTTGGTGGTAATTTTGGGTTAGTTGAGTAGAAAGCATACAAATGCTCATATATAAATGCAAACACCCCCTAAACTATTAAGGTTACTTAGGGATCCTCTATTCTCTCACTCTAAGAAGGTCAAAGGAAAGCACTAAATTTTTCTTTCCCTTAGAGAACCCATCACAACATCAAGCTACTAAATATGAAGTCATCTATATTGTTGCCTTAGATCAACCATAAGCAAAATATGAAATACAAGTGAGAGTTGTTAAATGTGAGGGCCAAATCAAGGGCTTCATCTTTATTGTTTATTTTATATCACATACATCTCATCATAGGTTTAAGAGAATTACATGTGGCTTTATCCTCTTCAAAGTAGTGGTATGTAGTACAATATTTGTTACATTAGGGGGAAGGGTGTGACGGGTAGTCCAACCCAATTGTTGTTAACCCCCTTTTAGGTCTCTAAACACAAGGGCTAGGGTTTCAAGACAAGGAGAAGCCATATAACATCACAACATAGAAATCATATATGTACATGCCCAAATTAGATCTTCAAACACAAAATAATAAGATTCATAATGCCTATATCAATTGAGCATTTCCAAAATATAGGTTCATAGTCCTTGTGATGGTTTTGACACCAAAGGTGTCCTACTTTGCAACACTCTAAATGATTTTGTACATATTTTGAGCACTCTATCACATAGTTTATTCACATAATTTGGTTACTCTCTTACCCTAAAACCCTAATTATACTTTATGAATTTCTAATTACAAAACTATTGGCAAAAGAAAGAGTAACATGATTTAGGACTCTTAATATTGTTTTATCTTCATTCATAATTATTATTAATATATAGCATATTAAATTGGGAACAAAACCCTAATCTCATATTACACCATACCATTCTACTAAATGCACTATTACACAACTATATTTATAGACTTCTTGAATTCAAATTACGAATATATCACTATACATGTCAAAAACGAGTATACTCAAACGAACTTAGAAAACCAAGAGTAAAAGAACTATAGGGGATTAACCCGACACAACTAGAGTCAGAGGGTGCGGTTTTTGAACATGATCCAAATTTTCAGAAAACAGATAAAAAAAGGGAAACATGAGAAGACAAAATCTAAGAGAAGAGAGACAAAATAGAAGGGGAAAATAAGAAGAAACAAGAGTAGACACATTAGAAGATGAAAAATAATATGGAAAATACGCCAATAAGAGCTAATCTAGTCAATAATGTATTTAACATAGAAATTTATCAATCAATGCAAAATTATAACAAATAATTAATATAAAATTATAATAAATAACTAAAATTGTACTAGAATTAATTGTGTACATGATCCTTATATATTATATGTAACAACATTTATTTCTTGCCTACTTAGTAAAGCACTTGCAATTTTTTGTTTTATTGTAGATCTCTCAATTACCTATTTATGAGATTTGAACTCAAACAATTGACTAAGAAATATTTTTTTAATTATGAGGAATCATTACATTTTATATTTTTGAGCTCGGTCCTTCCAACCTCAGAACTTGCCCTGCCGTGAGAAAGGGCCTAGGTTTCATACTTGCCTTCGTACCACCGGGGTAGAATGGACCTCCTCTTAGTAAACACCCTATCTTTACCAATCAGCCAAGACCCCATTGACTATTGACTAAGAAATGTGAAATGACAATTATGACACTAAAACCCCAAACCAAGGTAGTTGATAATACAAAATTTTAATTTATTATAACCTTCTCTAATATATAATCTTTATTATTAATAGAAACACTTTTCAATCAAATTAAGAAATAAAAAAACAAACAAACAAAAAACACAGAATAGCAGAGATTAGGAAACACACAATTTAAATATAAATGTGGCTTGTTAAGCGCAAATCATTTTGGTAGAAGGTCCACAGCAGATTTTGGTTGTTCCTGTAGCGGAACGAGACCCGGATAGGAGTTCTTTTGAAGTGAAAATCATACTTTTGTGGGCTAGATCAGATGTAGGACCTGTTACCTGGATCGAAGTGAGTGAAAATGGGTTCGAAGGGCATTGGCTTAGCTATTCCTGTTGTGGGAGTATCACTGTTTCTGATGCTTCTCTTTTCTTTCTCTACAATCTTCTTCCTTCGGTATGCTATATTACCATGTCTCAACAGAAGAAGCAGCAACAGCAGATCCAATATACCGCGCAATCATACTCAGAAGATCCAATAGGCCCTCCTTCTGAGGATGACATAAAATGGGCCAAAAGCCAACTGGAGAAGAACCGTTTGGGAGAAGGAAAAGGATGGCATCAGCTTCGTAAGGGCATTAACCCCGAACCAGAGAGGAACAACTTCAAGATCTTCGCAAGTGAGTGAAAACACAATTGTTTTTCCAATCTAGTTTAATCAGTGATAACAACTAAATTAAATGTTTTTGGCACAGCCGAGATCCCCAGATTTGAGAGAACTTTTAATTTTTTATTTATTTATACTTTGTGAACAACCCTAAAATGTAATCGAGCACATGAGATTACGATGTAAGTAGAGTAGAGGACTTGAGGCTCCAAACCATTTGCAATAGTTCTCCTGAACAAAACATTTTTGTTTTCTTTGCAAACAACCTTGTAATGTACCTAGTTTTATATATCCCTGAATAAAATGTTTTGTTTTCCCTCTCCCTGCAAACAACCCTGTTAAGCACTTAGGTATACGATATTATGATGTAAATAACCCTGTTAAGCACTATATGACATTATGATGTGAATGGGTTATGGAGAAGATGACTTGTAAAATATAACCTATATACACAATAATCTCATATACTTTTGAACAAAATGTCTCTTTCTTTTCTTTGTGAGCAACCCTTTAATGAACGTAGGCATACGAGATTATGATGTAAATGGGTTACGGAGTAGGCAACTCATAATGCAATTAACCCATTTACATCATTATCCCATATATCCTAGAACAAAATGTACATGGGTTATGGAGTAAATGACTTGTGATTTACTTAACCCATTTACATCATTATACTATACATCCCCATCATTATACCATACATCCCTGAACAAAATGTTTTATTTTTCTCTTTCCTTTGTGAACAACCCTGTAATATATCGAGGCATACGAGATTCTGATGTAAATGGGTTAGATGAATTGTGGTGCACTTAAACTGTTTACCTTATAATCTCATATGCCTCCAAACATTTTTTTCATTTCTTTTTCTTTCCTTGAAAAACCCTGTTTTGTGGCAGAGGCATCCCACCATTTTTTATCATAATTTCGTATGCCTACAGTCCAATTTTGTATAAAGGACATTGATGGTCATCTTCATCATCATCACCACAAACCCTGCAATAGAAATAGAAATAAAATGTTAATTTGAGAGAAGGAGGTTTAACAATTCTCTGATGCACCTGGTAATACGAGATTATGATGTAAATAGGGCATGGAGTAGCTGCATTTAAGCCCTCATCTTCACCAGCTGAATCTCAAAATTATTAGCCAATTTGAGGCACACTTAACCCCTTGACATCCTTATCTCATATGACTAGGTACATTACATACCCTGCAATAGAAATAAATTTAGAAATAGAATGCCAATTTGGGGAGAGCAGGAGTGCAGGCGGGTCACACAAGTATTTATTTATGCTTCGTTTTTGCCAATTGGCTAAATTTACACAACAATTCTTAAAATTTTATCTTCTAATTAGCTTTTTTTTTTTTAAACTATTCATCAAGGCTTCCTATAAAATGTACATCTGCTACAATATACATGTATCAGCAGTAAAGTTTATGCTTTTCCTGAGATTTATTTTGCAATACATTTGTTTCCTATTTGTTGAACTGGAAAGATCCACCTATTATTCAATATCTTATTAAAAAAATTCATTCCTTGAATAATTTGGTTTGGACAGATACAAAGGAATTTCACATTATGATGACAACAACCATACAGCAATGGTGTGCCCAGGGGAGTTGTTAGTGGAGGAGCACCACAGCAACTATGGGGAGCCATGGGCAGGGGGCAGAGATGTATATGAGTTTCTGGGGAGGGCGGCAAGGCTGAGGCGGGACCAGCGAGTGCTGGAGGTGGGGTGTGGTACCCTCAGAGTGGCTCTGCATTTCATTCGTTATTTGAACCCTGGCAATTTCCACTGCCTCGAGCGAGATGAGTTGTCTCTCATGGCAGCATTCAGGTATGAGCTTCCTCACAGGGTCTTCTTCACAAGCGTCCTCTCATTGTGCGCAGCGAAGATATGGACCTGAGCAGGCTTGGAAGGGAAGGGGAGGATTATGTGCAGTATGATCTCATCTATGCCAGTGCAGTATTCCTTCACGTGCCCGATGCACTTGTGTGGGTAGGCCTGGAAAGGCTGGCACCTAGGCTGGCCCCAATTCATGGCCGCCTCTTTGTCTCGCACAACATCAAATTCTGCACTCGCTTGCATGGGGAGGAGTGTTCCAAGCGTCTTTCAAAAGTGGGCCTGGAGTATGTGGGGAAACATACTCATGATAGCTTTCTTTTTAACCATTATGAAATTTGGTTTGAGTTCTGCCGCAGTAAGTCCTAACCACTTTGTCATATCAGCATCAGTGTTCTTCCTAGTAACTTCATTTTCAGCAGCAGAAAGTTGTTTCTGAAATTGTGAATTGTTTTCAAGTCTGCTTGGCCTGTAATGCATCATGAGGAAGCTTGATTCCTCTTTCTACGCACAGCACTTGCTTCTTTGCCCATGGCTATTTCTTTCTGTTATACATCCCTGAGCAATTAACTACCTTGACCAGTGTGCTTGATCTTAGCTCAATGCAGGTATTCATTCAATCTATCATCAGCTCCGTGATGATTAAATTTATTTCTCCAGATGTCTCTTAAGTTTTCATCATTGCAATATTCTGACTACTGGAAAAAGTTTACTTGAATTGCATGTACTCAAAGTCCACTCCTCTTTTGTATCTACTGTACAGAAGGAGAACGGAGATAAGAATAGAGACGTATCAAACATGTATCATCCAATGGAAAAAGGATGCAGAAATAAAGAATATGTGGACTTTTCTCCTCACATGTCTGTCTTGGTTTAATTTCACTCATGTCCTCTTATGTGCTTAGTTTTTCAGTTCTTTATACCTAAGTTGCCGAAACGTTTTGGATACGGGAGCGGGAGCGGAGTATCCGATACGCGGAAACGCAAATTTTTTTGACCCCGGATACGGCGTAGAATATGGCAGTACAAAAACTATATAAAAATTAAAAAATATATAAATTTCAGCCTTCTAAATAAGAATTAACCACATGTTATGCATATGAAAAACAAAACAAGCTAAATAGCCACAACAAACTACTCATACATTCATAATTTCATTTGTCCCTATCATATCTAGTTGGGGTGTTTATTACATTTATGATTTATCTCATACATGCTATTTTTATCCATGTTTATGATAGCTTGTACTTGGTACCTTATGTAGAATAATGGTGCTGCGAAACCTGTAATTTCTGCTGTAATGATATATTAAATTTAAAATATTAAATATACCTTCTAGTTTTGTAGAATAATCAGTGTTACGCGGGACGCGCGTCCCCTGTTTTGACACGTCCGGGGCGCCCCGCACGCCCCGGGACGCTGGGAAACGCTTTCCCCGCTTCTTTTTTTTTTTTTTTCCAAGAAACGCCCTAGGGACGCCTGAAAACATTGGGAAACGTGGGGGGACGGGAAACGTGGGGGACATGGGAAACGTGGGGGCGTGGCAGGGACGTGGGAAACGTGGGGGATATGTCCAGACGTCCCCCACGAATTTATTTCCTTTTTTGGCATTTTTTTGCTTTTGGTGAAAAAACCACAAAAACTTCTTTATCATATTCCCTTTTTTGGGTTAAGAACAAAATAATTCTATGAAGATGTCAACAGCCAAAAATAGATGTTCAGTATGTTTCCAAAAATTAACCAATCATATCGATTAGAAGTTTCTGGGTCTTTAAACTGATATACATAGTCACAGAAGAAGTAATTTATGTGCCACCCACAATATTCGGTTTCTCCTGGGAGCTTATCTTCTGCTTCGGGAAACTCCGTTCCTAGTCAACTCAATTTGGCTGTATTCTTATGTACAAAAGTCACAGACTTAAAATCTGCTAAGAGGAAGGTAGAAAATGTTGTTAGATTCATCTGTCGCAAGTTATTGATTAGCATTAATTTTTAATGAACTTGTATCAGCTAGATAACTAATACAAATATAGATGTTTTTTCAGTCTCATTCCCGTCCAGCCTCCACAAAATTGCAGCTATGTGCCGTCAATTCCATGTATATCAAGCTGATAAAAACTTTTACCAGATATTATTGTTTTTCTAGACTTTCCTTAACTGCCTTTTATTCAAATGTTTGTAAGATACTAGTGCATCAAGCCCGCCTAGTTGGAAAATTTTAACCTCCTACTTCAATATTCACCATAAAGCACATTCTGCAAATAGAACTCTTTCGACAACTTACAAACGAGTCTTTTCAGTTTGGTCTCAGTTACCCAAGTCATGGAAGCAATCGGCTGATCTTTCCATTTGACTGGGTATCACTCCTTAGATCCTCACCATGATGGTAATGCAGCCACCACCATCTCTAGGATTCTGTTAACTATCTTAAAAATCTTTCTTGGAAATCCTTTGGTCCAACTTTGTGTTCCTATGTTCTCAAGTTCGCGCATGCCCTATTCACCCTTATATTCATAAACACATTACCTATTAAAAATAGGAGAGATTTCTAATTCATTCAACAGGATTAAAGTATAAAAATTAATGCTCAGCGTAATCAGAATTTGACAAGGACCAAATTTCATATCTAAAGTTTGTTATATTGACCCTTCGAAATCAGTCATTCAGTAAACAATAATATACCATCACCTTATCATCAATTACATACTGTTTTTTCCACTTTTCATATCTGCTATTTTTCTTACATGCTTCATTGTGCTGTTTAATATTTCTTTTCACCTGCTCAAAGAAGTCCATCGGATGGCCTTTTTGTAAATATTTCAGCATCAGCAGAAACACAATTATTAAAAGGAAAGGCCTCAATCCTGTCATCCCTTTAGGCCTTGGAATTTGAATAACCAGTGAACCATTAATAGAGTTGGTAAGTCTAAACTCTGATTGAAGTAGCATCATATCCCATTGGTTTGGTTTGATCATGTATTGAACATCACTGCAAGTTCCCAATATACCAATTAACTGTTACAGTGTAGCATCAGTTTTCAGGTTTTAGATAAATAATACAGCTGCTAGTTTTTTGTATCAAAAGCCATATACCTCTATACTTAGAGAATTAAAAAATTCAGATATACTTTCTTTCAAATCACAGGTTGTTAGATTTCCAATTGGCTGTTGTAAAAAATAACAGTGGTGTAAAAATAGTCCTTTGGCTTCATGGTAGATACCTGCACTACGGAGACTTATAATATTTTCATCCTGACGATGGATCACAAAGTGCGATCCAAAACATTGATCTTAAAATTGCTCACGCATTTCTATCCATAAGCATCTCTCTCTACACCATATGGACTGGAAATATCATCTCTCCTAATATCTAGTAAATCAGATTGAAAATTTGAAGAAATGGATCAGTATTTCCTAAAATAGAATTTTGAATCAGATTTAAAGATTGCCTCACATCATTTCAGAAGGAATACAGTTTGGAGGTTACATTATTGAATGTAGAAAATATATATTATAAATGGTTTAAGCATTACCGAGAAACTCATGGAATATGCATTTCATGTCGAGGACCTTTACAGTAAAGTCTGCACCTCAGCTCTCTCAGATACTTCAGAGTATGAGTGCACTTTGGTTGTATTGTCTTTAGTGATTGTTAAGGTGGGTGATGGTAAAGATAAGATAAGATAAGATAAGATAATTATATTAAATGTCCAACAAGTGACCACAAAGATAGGTCAATGGGACTGTACAATACAAAGCAAAGCAGAAACAACAGGGAAAACCCAAGAGGGTCTCCGAAAACAACAAAAGAAGAAGAAAAAGAAGAAGAGAGCACAAGGGATGAGAGGAAGGTGGAGGGAAAGGCCTCGACACCAACCCTCACGACTGTCGCCCAAGGTCAACTGTAAAGAAATTGGTGATGTGCTGCTGTCTGGTATCAGGGACTGGAAACTGTTGGAGACGCCCATGTTCCGTGGAATGTCGAGCTCTCTGGGTGGACCTAGTGGTCTGTCGTCTAAAAGAGGGGGCTCCAAATGGGTGAATCATTGTTATTTTGTATTACAAATGGGTAAATGATGCTGATAATAATCTTTTTAGCTGTCAAGTTGATAAAAAGGTCACCTGCAATGGATTTGGAGAGGGTGATGAATATATCGTGCCTAATCCTGGCAATCGACTAGAAGGAACATGGATGGTAAGAGGGGAACCATGGCAAGATGAATCACAAATGACAGAACCACAGCAAGATGAATCACAAATGAGCTTCATGCCTTCTCATAATCCTTACCTCCTAGCTCTGATCAGAAAGATATTTTCATGCTAAAGTGGTCACCTTAATGAATCTGACTAGGATCAAATAGGAAAATTAAGCTAGAGAGTTTTGGTTCCCATCATATCTCTGAAATTAATGATTCAGGGAAAACATAAATATTATCTCAACCACAAGATGTCTTTGCACCCATCATTTAGACTGGCGTTGTTTCAAGGCTTGAAGACAGTTCAACAAAGGCTTGAGTTTACTTACCTTCAAATGGCAAAGAGGATCCAACTTTTGTAATTGTAGGCAAAGCAATTCAAGGAGGAGGGCATTGACCCTATGTCTAATATTTATGCATTTTTTCTAGTGGGAGATATCCTAAGATAAAAATGGAACGAGAAAAACCTGAATTTGTATTAGAAAGGCTATCCTAGGAGTTTGAAGGCATTAAAAAGCTTTATGCTAGTTTTAGAATAATAACAGTTGCAGTATAAGGTAAAAGTGGAATACAAGCAATGTTACTTTACCAAACATGTGAAGGGAGACAAAAAATAAAGAGGAAATGCAGAGGGAGACGAGAAATAAAGTTTTTCCTTTTTTAAGCCATGAAGCCCTAAAGTGAGCTTTGGAGATTAGTTTGCAAGGGGAACCAACTTTGGTCAAGCACAATGTTCCTAGCGCTTGTGGAGGTTGTTTGGCCTAATTTGGTGTACATAACTTCTTAGGAAAGTGTATTTCTAAATTTTGTATTGTCTGTAAATACTATAGCGATGACGAGTGATGGAAATACTATAGCAATGACTCCTCATGAATGGCTATAATTTGACCAGATGCGTGGAGTGGTTCATCTTCGGATATCCATACACTTTCACAAAGAAATTGTCCAGGACTAACTACTGAAATTTTTTTTTTACAAAAATAGGATAAGGAGGAGTGAAGTTTTTTATTGCTTTTTGTTCAATTCAAGTATTTTCCCTTTTGTTGTTCAAGTCTAGATTGTTAAGGCTGTTCTATTTGTAGATTCAGAAAAGAAAAGAAAAAGCAGGAAAAATATATATCAGATTATTGTGTTTTATTCATTCCTATTCACTTTTCAGATATTCAGATTGCAGAAGAATTAGTAGTTGATCAGACTTAATTTAATGTTATTCACGTTTAGTGATATATCTATGCTTCAGTTGCATTTCTAGATTCAGATCTTTACATTGCAGAAGACTTAGCAGTTGAACAGACCAGATTTAACCGTATTTCATGTTTAGTATACATCTGTGGTTCAGCTGTATTTCCAGATTCAGATCTTTGCAGATATGTTTAGAGTTTTAGATAAGTAGTTTCAGCTGTCGATTTTCTGTTTCCAAAAACACAGATCTCTATTTTAAGATTAAACAATTTTTATTTTTATTTTTCTAGATTTCAGCTTGTTAGATTTCTAGTATATTGGGAAATTCAAATTTGGTTCCATAACATAAACAATAAAGAACATGCCAAGAAACAGACAGTACCTCCTGTATGAGTGACGTAAAGCTGTACAGTACTCACAATGAAACTGTGACAACAATGCTTAATTTCTTTTCTAGATCTCAGCTTGTTAGATTTCTAGTACATTGGCAAATTCAACTTTGGTTTCATAACATAAACAATAAAGAACATGCCAAGAAACAGACACAGTACCTCCTTTATGATTGTCATAAATCTTTGCAGAATTTACAAAAAAAACTGCGATAACAATGCTTATGAAATCATATCTTCCATTCATCTTCTTCCATGATTTGAATTTGGTCGTAGCTGCTTTTATATCAACCTTGGAGGAAAACTGTGATCCTCGCACCCTTTCAACAAGATCGTCAGTGTTAGATATCAAACACTAATTCTTAGTACTGATTTATCAAGTGCTCTCACTCTCAAATCCCATCTTTCTGAGGAGATGCATTGGTACCCAACAAGGACTGACTCGCCAATGTGACCTTTTTCCAAAAGTTCCTTTACCTATCTTTACCGTCATTATGAGGAGCCTAGACTTAAATTAATCCAATGAGATGCCTCTCTACGGGAAGTAAACCAGCTAGGAATGTTTTGTGCTGAAATCCTTTCTGCTATTTTAATAAATCCTGAAATTATTTTTGGAGGTCTTGCCTATATTATTGGTAAAAAGAAAAAAAGAATCTCTAGGTTCTTTTCAAATTTTCAACCACCCTAAAAACACGAGCTGAATGAGTACAGCACATATACCATGGTTTTGTTAAAGTATTGTGTAGATTTATGCGACTCATACAGGAGTTATTGTGTCCATTTCTTAGTGCATTTTTGGTATTTATGTTAGAAAGCCAAAATTGAATTTGCCAAATACTAGAAAACAAACAAGCTGTCATCTAGAAAAAAATCAGAATTCTTTTATTACCTTGAAATAGGGATCTGTGATTTTAAGTGCCATCTTAAAATCAGAATTTAGGTTCTTTGTGGTTTATGTTTGTTTCGCTTCCCCCTTTTCAAATGTTGTGAGTGTTGTTCCTCGTATCATGCACAACACCTCAATCATATGATCATAGCCTTCCTAATTATGATAGGCTAATGTGGGGAATATACCACACAATACTTCATCCACATCAGACCCCAAATTGACCCAAAGTGAAAGCAATCAAACATTATTGAGATGCATATACTTTATGCGCGTCACCCAATTTGGCTTATATGGATTAGAATGTCACCTTTTAGCTAGTTTCAAACACCGACAATTTATGAACCAATTAGATTCTCGTTGCTACTTGAATCAATGTACACGCCCCACCTCCTTGCATTGTATAGGAAATTTCTTTCTCCCATACATAGAACATTATTCACAAAATAGATCTTAGTCCAGTTTCATGCAAGCCTCTTCTTGTTTGACATTCTTGTATGCAACCTGTTATGTGTTGGTTAGTGCTCCTTTGTGTCTTATGTTGGCCCCAAGGTCTATTGGGTGCTCTTGTGACTTGTGAATGTAATTATTATCATCACATCGGTAACCATGGGTTCCCTTCCTTTTGTGTCCTAGACCATGGGTATACCTTCCCCTACATCCACGGTTTTGGATTTGGAAATTCACTATTTTTTTCCCTACAACGTTGTATTGAGGCCCTTGTTGATTTCTTGCCTTACCACTTTCATGGTTGAAGGTGTATGGGTGATGACCTCTCTACTCCGCTTTCTACATCCACGGTTTTGGATTTGGAAATTCACTATTTTTTCCCTACAACGTTGAATTGAGGCCCTTGTTGATTTCTTGCCTTACCACTTTCATGGTTGAAGGTGTATGGGTGATGACCTCCTGCTCCACTTATTCCCTCTTGAGTTGTCTTTTTGGAATCCAGGTTCCTACCTTCAATGCTATATTTCTCCAAATTTGTCAGTGTCCATTAACCTTATCTTCTTCTAAATGAGCCATAAGTTTGTCTTGCAATGATCTCTCACATGGTAAATGTGTTTCTTGTTGCTAATATCTGAACATGTGCACTTGGCTTATTTTAGTTGATCCTTTCCATTGAATATAAACCAGACTTATTCTCTGTGCATACCCCTTTTTCAGGCACTATGATTGTGCATGGCCTTACTCAAATCAACAAACATCCTCATCCTTGTAAGCCTTTTTAAGTATTCTAATGAAATGAAGGGTGTGAAACATCAATTTTGGCGGCTATCTTCTCTTCTTCTATAATTAATGTGTACTACATTTTTTTGTTGTGTGTTTAGTATGGCTTATATCAATTTGCCATGAGAGCTATGTTTAAACCTGCACTTAATGACTCCGGACCTATTTTTGTTGAGCCCTCTAGAGACCCAACAACATGAACTTTACCAATCTTCTCTTTAATCTTGGCCATTTCCAATGCTGACTTATTTGTCATAGTTGTGTCTCGCTTCTTTGAATAAGATTTGTCACTCGCAGCTTTAGGGCTCTGCAAGATAGTTGACAGTCTAAGTGAGCCTCCCATATCCTCCCATATGTTTTCACTCTTCTAACTCTTTGTTTGATACAACATGCAACAACTTCATGAGTATTCCTTGTACAAGTTCAATTTTGTATTTGTGAACAACTTGTGTTGTCTCAAGGTCCAAATCTATATTGTGGGTTCTCGTTTGGAGGAATTTTACTAGCAATATCCGCATGGTGTGGGGATTTCCTATTTTTCCCTTTCCTAAATTAATAGAGCAACTTTTCAAGGGTATTTGTATTGAGGAACCGTTTTGATATGCAACACCTAGAGGGACGCTTGATTTGGAAGTGAAATACTCCGCTTAACGATTGCCATTGGTCCTCTACAACTCATATTCAACTCAATTGCCTATTTCTACCATGTGTATATGGGCAATCATTAATGAAATGACATAAGTAGCATTGCCAAATAAAGTTAATAGAAATCTCAAAGTTATTAAAATCAATTTGTTTCTTCAATTGGTTTTTTTTACAAGGTACTTAGGATCAAGGGTCCCTAGACCCCAAAAAGGTTGGAGAATTGATTGTGTGAGAATTCACTTTTATAACATGTCGAGACAAGCTCTAGATAATTTTAGAAATTAGAAAGCCCAAGGTAACTCTACAATGGAAACATACCATCCATATATGATTTAGAGCTAGAGCTAACACAAATACACACTATACTAATCTAACGATGGAATATACAATGTAGATTGTGCAACCAACAAATGAAGGTTGCACTAAAGCAAGAGTCTCTTTAGAGACTACATCTCATTCAGCTCAAGATGCTCTCTCTAAGCTCCTCTCTCCACATAAAGGACCCAATGGTTCCTTATATAAGAAGAAATACGTAGGTAGGAGATGATTATTGGAGTGAACAAGGAAGCATTAACTAACTTCACCTTACCCTTCTTACACATGATATCTCACACATTAATTAGAGCATATTATCATCACGATGCACATAAATATGTACAAATACCTAAGGTGGATTTCACATCAAGTGTGAACATCATACACAAGAATAAACCGAGTACTTGCCACTTCAAGATTGGATTAGTAGGATTATTATTGGCCAAGCTACTTTGGTTTCAAAGTGAAACTCTACGAAGACCACCATGTTCCATTGACTTGACACCAACCGCATCGGGTGATCGATACAAATTTCAAGTAGGAACTTACGAGGATTAACAAACTAGTTGCATGACCATTGGGACAACAATGAATGATAGTGAACCCTCTTCTTCATATAAGTCCCAACTATAGAGGCAATACGTGGCACCTACTCACCACAATAGGGAGAAAAAGAATCCATAAGTTATGAGTTGCATGAAATGTTAAAACTAGCTTAAAAAAATCGGCAAAAGTATAAAGCTCCAAGATTTCTTCCTTTTCTTTCATGCAAAGATTGCACAACTCTCAAAAAGCTCGCACTAAAATATCACCAACATTTCTCATTCAAGTTTTTTCCTCTAAATTCTCTTTTGGCATGATAAGATCGAAACTTGAATTTGGCATATAAGAGAAAGAAGAATGCAACTTTTAGATAGAGAGTGAAAATGCTTCAAATATATAAATGAGGACTATGGTCCTAGACATTATGCACTAAACCATCGAATTTCCATATAATGAAAGCCTCACGAGTGTTAAAAAACAACTAATAGATTGAACTTAATCAACACCAAAGATATGAAATAGAGACCATTATTAGCTAGGCTAAGTTTGATATATTCGATTAAAGTTATCACAAAGAAAAACCTTAACTCTTATAGAGATCTTGCAACTTCATTGTTTAAACTACAATATCAATAAATCAATAGAAAGCCATCTTTCTTAACAAAGGTACTTCTTGCCACTTGGTTAGGTTTGATGGCTCTTAACATGTGCCTTCAACTCCTTTAGTAGTGATGCATGGGCATCCAGTGCAAGCATAATCCCGCATCAACCATTGTTACTCAAAATTGCAAAAGCTTATCAATGACACACAATGTTGTGAAGGCCTATCTTTGTTGTTAATGCCACAAAGGCCTATCCATGTCACACAAAACTACACAAATTTGGGCATGTTGTGCAAAGCTTATTTCATGCTGCACAATGCCTCGATCCCATACTTAACTCGACACAGTAACACTCATAGCACTCTATGTCATGAATTCCTTGGCAAAGTCTTGCACAACTATAAAAGTCTTATGCTACCCCAGCTTTTGCACATGGAAACGAAATTTGATCACGTGAAGATCTTGCATGATGTTGTGAAGCCTCATGTGTTATCCCATGCCTCATGGGACCACTTTAAGCCGAAATATTGGGATCTTATGTCTGGTTGAATCTCCACTCAACGTCAAGACATTAAGGGGGAGCACGTGCATGCCTTGATCCATTTTCTTTGCCCAAGGACAAACCGAACAACCTAGTAAATCTTAATCTAACATAGATGATTTCATGAGAGACTAGTTGCAAACTAGTTGAGGAGATCAATGGTGATCTAAGACATCTTGAGGAATCTTTACAAGGGTATCTTTATTTGTAAAGGTATCTTTGTTTTCCCATTTGGTTCATGCTAGATTTTATAAATATATGGGAACAATAAACATAAAAGGCATCTTGAGGGATCAAAGAGATCTATCCTCTAGTAAAATTGAGTCAAGTCCGGTTTTGCATGAATAACCTTAGTTGAGTCTCGCAAGCTTAGTCAAGATACGTCATAGGATTGAAATTCTTAGAGAATTTCTACAATCTTTGTATAAGATCAGTAAGGGGTGTGGAATGCCATTTGTGCCAAAGTCTGTAAATCTTTCCTTATAATTAATAGAAGAAGTTTCTAATGTTTCCTAATAAAATTGTGCTTGAGATCTTTCTTGAATTAGTTCGAACTTTGAAATTGTGGGCAACGTGTGCAAGCCATTCCTTTATTAGGACCCCGATGGGGAATGCGTCAATTTGGTATAGAGCCAAGATTTTACATCAAGTTGTGGAGTTTGGTGTGTTTCGTGTACTAATACCAAAATGGTGAGTGAACTTGAGTTTTGTTGCTTTCAATGTGTGTGTGGGCGTAAAGTAGTTGTAGACATCTTCCAACATTTTGGTCATTGGGTGAAGGTGTAGGTTAGAGAGTCTTTGTATTGACCGATCATGAGGACACACAAATGACACACAATAGATCTTGTTGCTAGAGCACCAAGAAGTAAACTTGGCTGAAATGATGAGTAGAGTACAAGCTTGTTCGGAGGTTACCACGGAAACCGCTCAATGTAGAGGAGCGGCGGTAGAAGATGGCTTAAGTGTTGATGAGGATATAGAAAGAGCACACGAGGACTAGGATGTCAAGGAGCATGTTGATGCATAAGAGGACTAATTTGTACATGCCACAATAATAATTAGGAGTAAGTTGAAGGTAGATTTTCCAAGTTACTTTAGGAGCTTGGATTCAAAAGAAATCATCAATCGGATCGCAAACATGGAGAAGTACTTCAAGTATGAAGGCATAAAAGATCCTAAAAGTTAAGATTTTCTCTATACAAAGTTGAAGAGTCATGCATCTTTACAAAGGGGAATATGTGCAGATTGAAAGAATACCCGAGGCAAGGAAAAAAATCAAGAGTTGGGAGAGATTGGTGACAAAGTTGGAGGCCAAGTTCGTGCTCGTGGATTACTAGTCATATTTGTTGAAGCAACTACAAAATCTAGGTCTAAAGGAGTAGAGTGAAGAAATACATAGAAGGTTTCTATATGCGCACTATCATAGTGGTTCATAACAATGCATAAAAATATAAGACATGTTAATGGATTACACATTTCCATTCCACACGGGATTAGCATGATTAGATTGAGATCCATGGAGAAGGTCTATCAATTTACGCTAAGGGTGAAAGAATAGTTGTCAAAAATTTACACCAAAGTGCATGGCATGGAGGTTCGAGTCCTCTTCAAGGCATAATATTGTAATGCCTATTGAATTGCCTTATTTTGTGGGTATTACAATAATCAAAGTATATAATAACCTCAATATAAGTCAAATTGATATTGAGCAAGCATAGTAGAGAATAACTTATCAAGTTAGAGATAACTAACTTGGTTCATATTTGGTACTATGCTTACTGGTCTAAATAGTAATAAATCTTAAAAGACTTAGTCGAGCTGTTGAATGCGATCACCTCTATAGGTATCACCGCGGTAACCACTTCAATCTCGGTGGTAGATACGATGCCTCTGGAAGATTCCGTTAAGGTGGTTTCCCACTCATTTTCCAATTCCCTTAGTTGGGTGGGACTGCTTTCACCGCACTTAGAGTAGGGATTGCAACTTTCCTTCAATCTGCCTTCCAACCATTTTGATAGAAATATTGCACCCCGCGGATAGCCGGATACCCAATTCCCCTAGTGGTTGTGGGTGGAGATCAAAGCACGGCTCCCCGGTGCCAAAAGGGGAGCCATGATCTCCATCTCCATTTTGTAGGGGAGGGCGTAGTCCTATCCCCATATATAGATAGGGATAGGGGGCCTCGATTCTATCCGCCGCCAGATCTAATCCGCCGGCCATACCATATAGAATAGGGCTATAGAGATCCGCCTATCTTCCGCCGGGCCCCATAGAGAGAAGATCTATATAAGGGTAGGCCTGACGGCTATAGAATGGAATATATAGTTGGATCAGCCTACTAGATTGTATATAGTCTAGTTGGAGCAACCTACCAGGGAAGAGAAGCCAGTCATCTAAAAGAGGGACAAAAGCCTCATAATTTTATTAATATACAATCAAAATCAAGTACAATAGAAATGGCTGCAATATTTATAGATATTGGACAACCATTCTGATAGACAAACCGAGATGTTGCACAAGTGCAACAATAAACACAATTACAATAGCTTCCAAAATACATTCGGAAGCACAATAATAAAAAACAAAATTGTTATAACTATCTAACAATTAACCTATGTGAATAATATGACAAACAATATGGTTTCAACCATATAATTACATGACAAGTTACCTACCTAACAATGTAACAAACTAGTTACCACAATAACACATAATTAAATGCATAAATTAACTAAGTAAACTATGTTTACCTAACACCCCCTTAATTTTGCATTGCCTCAAGTGACGAGGAGAGGAACTCTCTGAACAACTCAAACTTGTTATGTGCAAGTGACTTTGTGAAGATATATGCTCGTTGTTAAGCTGTTGGGAAAAACTGAAGCTATATGTTGTGTTTTAAGACATGCTCGTGTATGAAATGAACATGTACCTTGATGTGATTTGTTCTCTTGTGAAACACTGGATTGCAAACAAGTTTGAGAACACCTTCATTGTCAACATACAAGGTGGTAGATTTTTCCTGTGGTCTTCCAAGTCCTTCCAGATGCGACGTAGCCATATTGCTTTAGACAAAACTCCACCCGCAACACGATATTTGGCTTCAGTAGAAGAGCATGAAAAAAGTTTTGTTTCTTGCTTCCCCATGATATCCCTCCGGATCCCAAAAAGAATACAAATACAGAAGTGAATTTTCTGTCATTAATGTTATTTGCATGATCTCGAATCCAAATATCCAATCAAGAATAAGTTATCGTTCTTCTTGTATTCTAGACCAAAATCCAATGTACCCTTGAGATATCTCAAAACCCGATTTGTTGTCTTCCAATGAGAAACTCAGGTTCCTTTATGAACCTAAAAGATAGCTCACCGCAAAGCTCATATCTGGTCTAGTATAAGTTAGGTAAATGAGACTCCCAATCAACTCAAGTCGATAAAGAGTTGCATTTACCACATGAGATGGATCTCGAACGAGATAATTGCGCTCATCTCCATATGTGTGCAATCCATCATCCCGAATTTCTCAAGCGTTGTCTTGGTATACTTCAACCGAGAAAAAGATGTGATTCTTTTTTCGCCATACTTCCAATCCAAGACATAGAGTGCATGAACCCGAGATCTATCATGTCGAACAATCAATTAAAATATTTCTTCGTTGCATTGACCATCTTCACCGAATTGCCAAAGATGACTAGATCATCGACATAGACAACAACAATCACAATCTTCCCCTTGCTTTTTTGAGGTAGAGATAGGGATCATATGGATTTCTGATGAATCCATGCTTGAATGAGATGCTCATCAATTTTGATGTACCAAGCTTGGGGTGATTGTTTAAGGCCATATAAATATTTTCTCGAGTCTCGCATACCTTTGTTTCTTCTCCGTACAACATACCCTTAGGATGAGTTATGTAGACTTCTTCTTGTAGATCTCCGTTTAGAAATACAAATTTCATGTCCATCTCGATGTACTTTCCAACCAAATCAGTGTAGCTAGAGCAAAGATCATCCTAATCATTTTGATCTTAGTTATGGGAGAAAATTTCTCCTCATAGTTTATGCCTTCCTTTTGTGCATACCCCTTTGCTACTAGTCTTGCTTTATACTTGTCTATGGTCCCATATGCTTTGTACTTTGTTTTGAATATCCATCTACAACCAATGGGTTTCTTCCCAGTGGAAGATCGACAAGCTACCAAGTGTTGTTTTTCATCACTGACTAATACTCAACATCCACAACATCCATGGCATCTTTCCAAGCTTTCGACTGTAGGGCTTCCTGGACAATAGAGGGCTCAACAGATTCAACAACTCTACTCATCAAAGCAAAGTTTACTTCTTCTCGTGCTTTACTGCGAGTCTGTGGTCCAAAGGGTGGATGTATCTAGTGGAGCATCCAATTTTGCATCTCGTATCATATTAGTATACCACTTGGGCATACGTTGTATTGCTCCCGTGGGTCGTGGTCCTATCATCATCATCATCCATCATCACTGTCATCATCAACGGGAACATCAATTTTTGTTTTCATAATAGGTGAAATATCTACATCAGGTGAGCCTAGAGGAGGAGTCTCAACTTCCTTCTTCTCAAAGAATTCAACATCTCTGCTAGTGTAGAATTTTCTGGTCTTCGGATCCATAAATCTATACCCAAGAGCTTCTTCACTGTAGCTAATGAAGATGAGTTTTTGTGACTTCATATCCAACTTCTTTCTATTCTGCTTGGTATGTGCATGCTAGCTTTGCACCCAAATACTACTCGAGGCCGCTTTGACCATGCTTCATGTGGTGTCACTCCATCAAGAGCAATTGTGGGCACTCTGTTCAACAAATATACTGTTGTCTTTGCTGCTTTTGCCCAAAATTTCCTCTATAGTCTAGAATCATCGATCATGCAACGCACCATCTCCATGATAGTACAATTTCTTCTCTCAACAACACCATTTTGCTGCGGTGTGTGTGGGAGGCATCTGTCAACGAATCTCGTGAGCTTGAAGGTAGGCTTTGAACTCATTATTGGTGAATTCCCCCTTCGATTTGAGTGGAGAGATTTGATATGACGACCAATCTCATTCTCTACAACCACTTTAAACTTTTTGAAGTTCTCAAAAACATCACTTTTCTTACAAGCACAAAAAATATCCACATTTTTCTTGAATAATCATCAACACATAGCATGAAATATTGAAATTCATAATGAATAGGTTGCATCGGATTGCAAAAGATCGATATAAACCAAATCAAGCTTACCAAGCTTGATAAGTACTCTTATGGAATGAAGCTCTATGTTGTTTACTCGCTAGGCGCTTAGGCCACTTATTTGTATCAATTTGAGGGATGGCAAGCCTCTCACCATGTTATACCGACAAAGTGTTTCGAGATATTTGAAACTGATGTGACCAAGTCTCTGATGCCACAATTATGTTGATGAAGAATTCTTAGCCACTAAGAGCTTGATCATCCCTGTGGACAAAGTCAAGCTGGAACATACGTCCCACATTGGAGGTTTTGAAAACAATTTTTAAGCCTCGTGATTTGTCTTGAATCAAACACACTTTCTTACTAGAATGACTATCAAAGTCAATCTTCGATTATGATCTAGAAGTTGACTTACTGATAGTAGATTCTTTGTTAACCCAGGACATATAGTACATTTGATAATCTACAATTTCGTGAACCAAGAGGTAGAGAAATGTTCCCAATACCTTGTACTATGTATGAAGAATCATCACCTAACGAAACATGATTTTTCGAAGGTGTGTCCCTTATGGTAGTAAACCAATCTCTGTGCCTGGTCATGTGTCGAGTGGCTCCCAAATCAACATACCAAACAACACTAAATGACGTGGATGGTTCATTGGAATGAGCAGTGTACAAGAAGTCCTCATTTTTTGAATGCTCTTCTTGCTCAGCTATATTGCCTTGCTAATGATGTTTTCTTCAGCCCTTCTTCTACCCTTGATTGTAGTGTGACTAACCCTTATGAGATTGTTGATTTTGAGGTCCATAATTACTTGATGAACCTTTCTTGTATGTATTGTACCAACAATCTTTCACATCATGTCCTCTATTGTAGATAAGACATTTCTTCTTTTGCTTGTCCCCGTACTGATGCTGATGTTGTTTTTGTGAATTTTGAGAAGAGTGAGATTTTGTTTTTCCTTTTCCTTTTTGATGAGAAGACAATGCCTACTCTTCTTCATCATCTTTATTGTACATTGTTTCTTCTTGTTGCAATAGATTCATTAACTTGTCAAAAGTAACTGTTTGATATGACAAGTTTAGTGTCGTCACAAAAATGCGGTAAGAAGGAGTAAGTGCTCTTAGAAAAATGGGAATGAGAGATATATCAGTGACCTCTTCTCCTAGGGCTAGAAGTGAAGCCCTCAATTCTACAACTCTCCTCTAAAAAAACTTCTACTTTCTCTTTCGGTTTGAATTTCAAAGTGTGTGTAATTGACTTTGTAAATTCATAATTGTGTTCTTGTTTTTGGCCTCATACACGATGCTTAACTTATCCCACACTTCTTTGGCTGTTTTGGCATCTCGAATGTGGGTTCAGCACGTCGCCGATCATCGCGAACAAGATTATGACTTTGGCCTTCTGATTGGCCTTGTCAAACTATCTCTGTTGAGCTGCATCATCTAGTGATTTGGTTGCAAAAACCATTCACAACAGGCCATATCTCTTCAAACTCAAGTTGTGTTCTAATCTTAGTCTTTCATGCAACATAATTATCTCCTCTTAGGATCTGTGAGTCTGGAAGAAAGAACTTAGGGGCATTGGTGCCCATTTTCTCGAGTTGGATGACGAAAAGGTAAGACTCTTATCACTCTAGGTATAAGGTCTCCCAATCTATATACCATCAATCTGATATACCGAACCTTTCTATATACACGCCCTTCCGATATATAGTCGGTACGTGGAAGAAGCTCACCCTTTCGATATACCCGACGGTGATAGCATGAAAGAGACGTTAACGTACATGAAAGAATTTGATATGTTGTACCAAGACAAGATCTGAAAGGGGCATGTGCGATTATTGACACCGACTCAAAGAAATATCCTCATACGTGTGCGTAGCTTCGCTATATATTGGAATAATTTCGGTGTTCGGATTTATGTCGTGCGCATCATTCACAGATGGATGAGAGGGCTCAAAGTGTGTGCACTGTGTCCTTATTCTTCCTTGTCGATTTATAGGACGATGCCTAGATGACGTTGTTGTAGAGCTATATTAGGCGTTAAGTGCGTAATAGTCATGAAGGCTTTACCCGTAAGTGCTTCCCAAAGGCACTGTATATACCCAATGTTGCAAAAGAGATATGAAGATCTCGTGAGTGTGACAAAACCAAAATTTCACCGATTTTGTTTACAAATCTCTCGCCATTTTTATCGCTTATAATGTTTCATGTTGAATATGGAAACCTACAAATTAGTACAATCCACTGAAAAATATACTGAAAATATATAATTACATCCAATATGCAAAAAAATGAATGGCAGGCAATTTTTTTTTGTTTTGCAAGGCCTTGTGGCCTTCGAGCTATATATGGCTCTCGTAACGAAAACTGCAAAAAAGTTGAAAATGTAGTTTTTAGATGCCCCCCTTTTACAAAAAAATGCTCAGAATCACTTTATAAGCAAATTAGGAGAAAAAAATTTACCCCAAAAATTAGGTTTTTCTCGCTAAATATAGTCAGGGGTTTGGTTATAACTAGGGGCTTTAATGAGGTTATCCATTGCTAAAGATGACAAGCTTCAAGGCTAAATCCTTCTTCAAATGTAAACTATGTAAAAATCTTTGTATGGGGGATCGAACCACCGACCCGAACCTCCCAAAGCACTCTATCTAACCAATACAACGCCAAGCATGCGTATACCATACATAATGAAGGCTATAATATTTAAACAATAATAAAAATTTCTAACCTTTCAGTAACATGATGTGGTAGTGTTTGAGGATGTCCACGTGGCGTGCAAAGGTTAGTTTACGGTTCTAAGGCGCTTTAGGGCATGCAAAAATCATATTTGAGTCCTTGTTATCTCCTCGGAATGCTTTTGAAACTTTTACACCGCTTTATGTTGTAGGCTTTGTGGGTTTTCATTCACTATTTTTATCTTCAATGCCGCTTCTTTGTTTGCAGGGTCATTGATTGCATGGAGAGTCGTTTGTGGCTTGCCCGATCGTGATAGAGGAGGTCGCAGGTCGTGGTCAAGGCTGACTCGGCTTGTGTATGATCGGTCTGCAAAACTCAACCACTTTGAAACCCAACCAAATGGATAACTCTGGGTGAGAACTCGATTTGCTCCAATATTGATTCATTGTGCTTGCCCGATGTTAGATTAACTGTAGTGTTGATAGATTGGCTCAGCTAGGGGATTTGATGATGGGGACTCCACTCGGCGTTGGGCTCGGCACTATGCGAAGAGAAGATCGCTAATGCAACAAAGGAGCTCAATCTGCCAATGAATAGCTCGCCCATGTGTAGGGGTGCTCATCGCTCAAAACACCAAGGAGCTCGGCTCCTCAAAGACCACGCCCGGTGACTCGGTGGGGAATTGGTTAGGAGCCCTTTAACCAACTCAATTCTTCTTGTAGCTCTTAGCCACCAACTCTATGCACAACTTTACTGTGGGTGATGAGCTCACCAACCCAAGTGTTGGCTACATGCGACAAATCACATATTATTATTATTATTTAATCTAAATTCTGATTTTTTTTCGTAACTAAATGGCTCTAGAAAGCAATTTTTTCCCGGTGCAAGAGGCATCAATGCAAAAACAATTTGCTTTCCAAACACTTGAGATTGAACATGAGGTTATGGGGATGCAGGGATGGGGCTGGGAAGTTGCAGGAGGTCTGCACATGCTCTCCAAATGTTGCAAATGCTTCTCCAAGCTCCTCTATCTCTTTTGCACTCTCTCTGCACACCTTCTTTACTCACAGGCTCTTCTATCCTGCTCTAATACCAAATCTAGAAGAGGGACGAAAGCCTCGTAATTTTATTAATATGTGATCAAAATCAAGTACAATAGAAATGGCTGCAATATTTATAGATATTGACGACCAGATACATATAAACAAGATGTTGCACATGTGTAATGATAAACACAGTTACAGTAGCTTCCAAAATACATCCGAGAAGCACAACAATAACAAATAAAAACAAATATAATTGTTACAACTATGTAACAATTAAACCTACATGAATAATATGACAAACAATATGGTTTCAACCATATAATTACATGACAAGTTACCTACCTAACAAAGTAACAAACTAGTTACCATAGTAACACAAAATTTACATACATAGTAAATGCATAAATTAACTAAGTAAACTATGTTTACCTAACAAGTGATTCCTCCATATAGATCTATTTCCAGGGGAATCCTTCATTCGTGAACTCCGACCCAACTAGACATATATCACCTCACTCACTCACTTCACTTACGTGCGTGAATTCATACTTTGTTAAAAGAGAAAATCCTAGACCAATGGCACGATAACTCCAATTATCTAATTGGATAGTCAATTTCCATTTACGATAATTCGTAAATGGAAAGCAAAAAGTAGATTTAAAATCCTTTTTTTCTTGGTCGTATAAATACCAATTTAGATTGGGAGGGAAGAATCGTAAAAAGGAATTATCCGCACTAAGAAGAATCTCTCGATTTATTCGAGACGTAATCACCAAAAAAGCTATTGATGCTAGTCGAGTCCTCTGAGCCCCGGATGTAGATAGTTCAAGTTGTTGCCATATCTAGATTCCGATTGGTGCTCTCCCGATAGCCCTATCCCATCCCGAACTATCCTCTGGCTCTGGGGCTACTATCTTGGTCGCCATATTCTATACCTATATAGGGCGCTCTCGCTATCACCGAGTCTCCCGAGATAGTATCCTTTAGGGGTGCCATATAGAGAGTAGAGTATAATACAAAACCAAATCTTCTATCTTACCCGATATCCCATATGCATAACCCGCACATGTTGTATTATCGTGCACAAGCGTGCTTGCACACATTTATCACACTTACACGCCTTTGTGCATGCATGCAGACAACCAAATGGCACTATCTAGAGATACCAAACATCGCCATAAAGACAATTTTTCTGGGAAGCTTACCACACAGGTGGAAAATTGTGTAATGATACAAAAAATCATGTACACAAAGGGGACTTGCTCGGAATTCAACATAACATGTTCTCGTTGTGGAGAAGCTAGACATAACACATTTCCACCACTGGCCTTTCCGTCTCTCATTGTAATGATTTGGAGTTATGTGGTATACTATCACTAGCCTATCTATGACCTTAAATATGGGCACCACGAATCTTCTCAACATATTCCTCATTCATAAGTTCCTCCTCCTAGGAAGGAGCCTCCGCAAATCATTACATCCATCACCCTCTTATCTACCTACTAGAACCATGTTAAGGGTCCATGGGTGTCACTTGTACATCTTCTCATCCTCTCCCCAAGTGGTTTACTTAGCTATCCCAGCTTCTATACAAAGTCAAAATTTTGGATGCTCACATAAAAATCTATCCTGTGTAAAAACAAATTGATCCCGCGAAGGACAACTATTATACATTCCACCCTGTCATTTAAGAAAAATTCAAAAGTCAAAATCAAAAGAAAAATCATAATCATAGACCACTCCCTCGAAGGATGGCTACTCTTTTATATCATGGCAATGAAGGCTTCCTACATCGATCAACCTTCTTAAAAACGCAAAAGAAAAAGCAAAATGTCAAAAACAAGCATCCCCGAAAGCTTCTCGCATCGATCAACTTTCCCATCCTTCGCAAACTTCCTGCATTGATTAGTTTGCACCATATTGCTTAGAGCTAGGGCATAGACCTAGGACTACCACCTAAGGAGAACCTATTTTCCCGTACAAGATCCATCTTAACCCCTTTGTCATGTCTACAGTGGGTCTATAAGCACACTTTCCATCTTTCCCTCATGATCTTAAATGTGACTAACTATCGTTAGTTATGTGTTAACACATATCATTGGTCGCAAGTGCATTACTCTGCGTTGTTCCCTCTCACACTTTTCCTCTAATCCAGTTCCAAAGCATCTTTCTATGTATACTCCTCTCTATGATGAAATGTACTTTCATATGCTTGGGTCAACCTATCAAGGTCATGCCCTTTCCCATCACACTATCCCAACTTTTTACACCATGTATCCCTAACATCTAATCAATGTCCACATCACTATCCATCAAATCAAAACATCACCTATATCCACATCATCTCCTACATCTATAGATATATCCATCCATCATATAATGTGTTTTCATTTTATCTAACATACACATCTAAATATTCTATTCTAATCTAATTCATTTCACATATATCATATATCACATCATTTCTTAATCAACATCTATCATTACATGAAATCATTTAATCCATACATCACATCACATATTCATGTCAATATCTAGTCATCATACATATAATAGATAATCAAACCATCACATAAAAATTGAGTAATCAAAACATTACATCATCAATATGTATCTACATCTAAATCAATATTCATAATATCCATAATATAAAACAAATCCATAGCCTAAATCATCATATATAAGCCACGACAAAATCATATAATCCTCATCATATATATATCATCAAAATGTGTCCATACATCCATGATAGGCCTCTATAGGGATCTATCTCAAAAATCTATACATCAAAATCCATCATCAAAATCTACATAGAATGTTCACCCACTACTTGATGAACTAAAAATAGGACAATCTAAGTCACGAACCTTGCCCTCTAGAGTAGGATCATGTCCATATTCCGCTCCGCCCACGAATCCCTCGTCTCGGGTGTGGGTCACACTGGATGTGCTACACTCATCGTGCTACCCGATTCCGCCTGGGTAGGCCACTCTCCTTGGCCTCCACTCCCTAAAAGATAAGTCGCATACCGTGGCACATCTAACAACCTAGATGTCACAATACGCTCATCAGAGTGCACCTCCACACCCAGGCCTCAGTAGCACTCTAGTGATACAAGATTAGGCAGAGCCATCGAGCCAACACCCCGTGAAGTCTTTGGTGCCTCGCTCCTTGATGGTGTAACTATCGATCTAAGATCTTTGAATCTAGCATTGTATGCCTCCCTCTATTTGTAATATCGATCCTACTACCGCATGACCAGGTCTCTCTCTTGGCATAATCCTGTGGCATCTTGTCATGCAACATTCCTCTTCTCGCCACGTAGCAAATAACCTGCTCCCATAGGTGGGCTATATCAACTTCTCCCCCATCTCAACCATCTCCTCTAGAGCTGCCTCCTCCTCACCCATGTGAGGAAGCCTCGCCTCCTCTCCCACTTGTCCTATCTCCCCGCGACCTTAGACACCCACCGTGTGAGTCCACCACTCAACATAGCCCTCTCCATACCCACATCATCGTCGTCCATCCCAAGGACCCCCGCTTCTCGCTAACACATCTTCCATCATAGGCATATGCAAGTATCTCTTTGTCTCATCTCACCTATATCAGATAAGCACCTTAGCTACTCCCCGCACAACCCCAAACGCCGCATCACCGTAGTGAACTATACAACCTCAATCATCTCGTGCCTCACTCCTATACCCACCTCATTCTCCCCACACCGGATAATCGACATCCGTCCCCAACCATGTAGGGAAGCCTCTATACAACCTCCATCTAACATCATCTACATCCAGCCTCCCGAGTCCTTTCCTCATACCGCTCCTCCCCAGCCTCCTTGTCTCCATGAGCATGCTTTCCTCTCCATCTTAGGAAACCCAATGTCGGCTCTATTTGATCTCAGTAGCCACCCATGGAATCCCTGGTGGCCTCACTACAACTATATACTCATACACCCAACATTGTAATAAAAATCCCACATTCATGCCTCCCCTATGCCCTAATGTGTATGCCCATATCTCATAAGATACCTATACGAGGCAAGGTTGCACCAAACGTAAAAATTATCTAATGCTCTACCATATCTACTAATACTCCCACCAATTTCCATGGAAATTGGACTCTACCTGAGTTCGAAAATGCATAACATGATATCGTGATCATCATCAAACATATCAACTTGTTCCTTGGCATCCACGGGTGGTATCGAACCTCTATGTGGAATGTTCCCAACACAAATGCAGCTTTGAGTGCATTTGCTCCAAATAACCGCATCAACATACCCATCCTTCCCTCTATCGTGATAGGTACTACATGTGCCCCTAAACCGGTAATCTCAAAATATGGTACACATCCTCCAGTGTAATTGTCATCTCTCCTGTTTGGAACCAAAAGGTACTTGTCCTCGATTCCACCTATCAATCAGTGTTATCATCAAACCAAAGTGTCCTTCTGTACCTCTCGATAGTGACATGAATCCACCCAATCCAACCTGTCACCAAGTGATCCCACTCTACGTCTGTGACATCCCTTCTCATCTGATCATACAATACCAGACCCTCAGTGTAGAGTGTTTCTAGCTTGCAAAAACCAATCACACAATCACCCATCAACATCTCATAAAAATCACCATTTCTATCAAAATAGTATAATCTATACCTAGTCGATGTCGACCCCTATTGGGTTGATGTTGACTTCCCTCCAGTCGACAAAAACTAGTCCAGCTTGCCACCGACCGACCCTTCCCGCCCATCATTTTTCCAAAAAAAAAAAAAACCAAAAATCAACAAAAAATCAAAAACAAGGTTAAGATTTTGATTATTACCTCCATCTCTTCCTCGCTCCACTCGCTGCCATTCATCTCTCTCAAAATCTCAAAATTCTTCTCTCAAAGATTTGAATTTGTAACTTCGCATAAAGAAAATGAGCCCCTTCACCATCAAAGTCGATTATATAGGCACGTTGGTACGGTCACCGCTCAACTCGTCCCGATCATCGGTGACCCAAGCCCGGGCCGCTAGTGACTCACCTAGTCGTCGCCAACCCGAACCCTAATTTATCTTATTTCCCATCTTCTTGGCCAATTTCCTCATTAAGTTATCCTTTCCTTCACCTCAAACTTGTGTATCACCCATAACACATTTTGGCTTATCTATCTTTAGACACCAAAAATTTACATCCCCCAAGCCCAAACATACTCACGACCAAAGACGACACATTTACGACGCCTCACTATATCACCCCTTTTAAATTAATATGTTTACGACCCATCATATCTCCAAAATCTAAAATGATTATTTGATTAATGGAAATAAAAAAATTAGTTATTATCTCCTCACACCTCACCCTCACACCTCATTGTGTTAACTATAACACCTCACTAACTACCTAAACCACCTCTAAAACCACTTTCCAAAAAGCACTAACCTATTTCCTAACTAACTAGCCTTCTAACTAACCAAATCCTCCAAAAGCAAATCCTCTCATCCTAACAAACCTAGCTCGTGTTTTTTAACCATCCCCCATCCTAATCACTTTGAAATTCGTTATTTTGAGCTCAAAATAGAAGGGAATCATTAGATTTTCTAACCAAATTAGATTTTCCCGAAATTGAAACAATTTTCCCGATCACCAACGATCTATAAATACTTGTTTGCAGACCTCATTTCATAACACGAATTCTCAAGCTTTGCAAGTATACTTTGTCTCAATCCCAACTCATCAAGCATCCAAGCACTTCAGTGCCAACATTATCCAACGTCACGCTGCTCAAGGAACATCAAATCCATCATTGGATTGCTTGTTTTCACCCTTCGACCACCTTCTTCCATTCATCATCTGTCACGTTGATCTATTTCGCAAGGTAAATCACTTATTTTGATTCATTTTAGACAATAAAAGGTGTATGTTCTTGCTTATACACCATTTACATGCTACCAATGCTTTGTTTTCATTATAAATTGTATATTAATCAATCTATTTTAATTTTCTTTATAAGGTTGTTAGATTTCATAGTAATCACTAGCGATTACCCCAATCGCCAACAATTTCCCGAATCACTAGTGATGCTTGCGTTTTTATGCTTTTTCACCATTTTTTGCTAAAATTGAATCAAAATGTTTAGTTTTTTCTTGTTATCTACTGATCCTCTATCTAGCATGATGTTTTTAGATGGAATTATGAGGTTCTAACTTTCCCATAGCTGATTCCTTTCCCATAGTTAGTCATCCACTGTACGGGTAACAATAAAATTCACTCCACGATCTCAAACTTTGTGCGATCCATACAACTCCATTTGATCGCTTAGAGGCTATTTTTTCTGCGCAGACAACGTATTGAAAGCCACCGATGATTTTTGGGATGTGTATGATGAAACACTGAGACTCCAAGAGGACCTCATTCAGTACGAATGCCAATACGAGACTGGCCTTGAACACTGGAAGAAAACTACCGCACTGCTTCAAAATTTGATTCAAACAACCACATTAGCATATCTAGCACTAACTCAACATTCACTCACCTTTACGACACCCAGGAGGAGGATTCTGACTTCTTTGCTAAAGATTTCATCTCCATTCCCGATTTTGACCTTACTGAGGAAGAGGAGGAGACAATTGGTTCTATAGCCTCTAACATATATGAGAATCTGTATACAGATCAAGAATCTGATTTATGGATGTAAATCATAGTTTGTGTTAATCATATATGTATCTAACTAAATAAGTGATAATCACATTCTTGTCATATCACTTTATAAGCACAATCATAAGTACTAATAAAATCTCAAGTGTTTTCCTAAGCCATAACATTATCTTGATGTGATTTGTAGCTTTGTTTACAGGAAATTGTTTGCAGGTAAAGAAGCTTTTGATCCATTGTTTTAAAACGGTGCGCAAAAAAAAAACATAATCAACATCCACGAGTATCCCAGAAACCCCATCATACTGAGGTCAAGCCCGATTACTACCCCTTGAATCCATCAAAACAACCAAGGTAAAAACCATACTAGACACTAGCATATCTATCTTATACTTTGCATCCCACTTCGTGGCCATCGATGTGCCCTTCTTGAGCACCATTACTCATCTTCATGCCCACCTCATGGCCATATTTTATGCCCATCCTACCTAGGACACATATTTTTCACTTCCTCATGCTAAATAGGACATCACATAATCTCTTACCCCAATTTGTTTCCCAACCATGTATCAAACCATCATTTTTACTACCCATGCATTTGTTTGGATATTTCGATGTCTTCCTTGACCCATTGGTTCCATACGCTTATACATCCATCTTGAAGTGACTTTTTCTCGACACATAGGGTCCGTAGGTCATTAACGATGCCTCCAACGCAGACCTTGCTATGATCTTACTAACGTGTTTCCAAGGTCACCGCCATATTTTTTATTTTTATTTTTTGTCACATCAACAATCATCCCCCTTCACTTGGAACATCTTCCCCTCTCGCTTTCCCACCCGTTTTTATCCCCTCATCTTCTATCTATCTCTTTCAAAATGTGATTAATTCCCCATCATGTCATTAATACCTAATTTTATGGGGAGCGCCTCAACTGTCGTCTCTCATCATCAATTCTAGTTTTTATCTTGTGGATTACTTAACACAAACCACTTGACAAAAAGAAGCAAATGTAAACATGATTAACTAAAATGTGAATATTAGAATAGTTAATCTAACTAGGAACAACAATAAATAACAATAAATAAATGTAGTAAATAAATATAGAAAGTGACCCAAGCAAATAAACTAATGAAAATATGAAACCCTAATTGACAAGTAGGGTTATAAAGAGCTTAGTTGATTCAAGGGTTGATTTGGACTATGTCAGTAAGATGAACGGAATAAACAAAATGCATATGCGACAATATAAGAGCTCCAAAAGACACAAATCTGAGTTGTTTTGATGGATGGGGTGCTTAGGAGAGAATTAGGGCACTTACGGGTGCCCTAGTCAATTATGCTGCCCTGGTATGTGCAGGGAGGTCCGAAAACATATCTGGAGGGTTAGAAGATGATTTGAATCCTTCACTTCCCATCGTGTGTAAGTTATCGCTTTGTGGCTTGGATGTCACTAATGATCGAGTGATGGAAGATAAACCTCTAAGACCCCAAAACAAGTATCAAACCCTAATAAAGAAAAATGCAAATGAAGGAGTCAAACTGTCCTTAACAACCACAATGGCGGACTTACTAAGCACTTGCACTATATCTCGAGATCCGATGTAGCTCTATGTATGTGTGTGTGTGTGAACATGCCTTAGGTTGTTCTTGTGCCCGTGCTTTGTGAAAGTAGCAAGTAATAATTGTGTAGAAAATGTAGTAGAATGGTGGACGAAATAAATTAAACTTCCCTCCTATGCTTTTGTCATGTAGATAAACCAACCTTGTCCCTTATGATGAGCTAGATGTTGCAAAATGAGCTCTAGATGGATGCAACTTTAGATGATGACATTATTTCCTAGTGCTTGGTCCCTCATTACGGTCTTCAGAACTTTATATTTATATGATGATGGAGCATGGAAATTAAAGATGAACCTAGTGAAGGAGCATGGAAATTATCCTAATCTAACCATTCCAAGGAACCAGAGAGAAAGAGAGGGTGAAAGAAAAGCCTACACTAAAGCGGTGATACACCAGAGAAGGAAAGGGGTGAGATGCTCTGTTGAGGGAGGATGAAACAGGGGAGAAAGGAAGATGGGAAGGTCAAATAGAAGTGACACAAACCCAGATCCTAATCCATGATCAAAACTCCATGAAACACAACGCCCTACACCTGTAAATGTGAAATACATGCACAAAAATAGATTTGAAAGGGAGAGGCATGGAGAGACAACAAAACAATGCAAAGGGTTGAAGAAACACCACAAAAACACATTTTATTGCTCTATATGGGCGTATGCACCATTACGTTTCTACTTAGAGGCACAAAAATGCTTTCCAGGCATAGGATAAGGTTTTAAACTCAAAATGGATTCGAAACAAATTTGACAGAGTTTCCCTACGCCCAAATAATCTCCCTTCTCAAATGAGAAGTGTTTTAATTTATAGAAAGAATAAGAGAGATAAGAGGGAAAAGTCAAATCCTATTTCAACTACCACGAGATATGCATTGAATCTTTACCTTGAAGACTCAACCGCTATCAATCAATGCCCCTTTCAAATCCACCCCAAATATGTCGATTCTGGCTCCCTCTATCTGTCCGGCGTATTGAAGAAGAACGATGGATCGAATCGAATCAGATCTAGTAGTTGGAGAAATCGGGCTCTGTATTAATGGCCTAGAAGACGTTTTCCCATTTTTACCCACCAACACCTATAAAAATGATATTTTATGTTTCCAAGGCATAGAGGGTGTCGAGACGTTTCCAAAAAATCTTCTCCCACCCAAATCTAAGTTCTCAGTCAAAAGATATGGCCATTTGAATTTTTGGGTCATGCAAATGCGTAATATTTAAATGAGTCTATTTGTACTAGGTCCACGTGGCAACTCTATGCTCATTTGAGATTTGAATCCTTCCTTCACTCTTGGAATAGCACCCATGTGACACGTGGCGACATCTGCAGGTTTCCCTATTTCCTTTGTATTCTTCCTGAGTCTTTTCTGCGGGTGGAGGCACTGTATCCGACCCAAGACACATGGAGGCTTTGCGCATGTTTAGAAACTGCCCCCAAGACTTTACCTTTGGAGTAGCGTGGATACGACACGTGGAGACCTCCGCGGGCCTTTGGACTTTTCAATGGTCGCCCTCACCTTTTCAGGCTTTGGGACACGTGGAAGGCTCACGCTCATTTGACAACCTGCTCAGGGTCCCACTTTTGTGTGTGTGCGTCGTTAAGACACTTGACGCCTTCCACCTGCATTCATTACTTAGCCGTTTTGGGTCCATTCTCCTTTTGACCTTTGTTGACCATTGGCTACGTGGAGGGCTGGCGCAAGTTTGAGTCTCCGCCTTGGGCTCCCATTTTGGAATTACGTTGAGTCGACACTTGGCACCTTCGCCGAGTCGAAGACTTTTCAACGGCGGTGAAAATTTTGGAGCTCTGGACGTGTGGAGGCTTGGCACTTGTTTGAGCCTACCCCTTTGGTTTTAACTTTTGAGGTGCGTCGTTTGGATACTTGGTAGCTTCCATGTCTCCTCCATACTTAGTCGATTTCAATGTCCATCCTGAACTATTTTAGAGCCCAAAGACTTTGAATCTTCATCCGTTTCTTTTCCTTTGAGTCTCTGGTTCCTTTGACACTACTCGACCTCCTTCCCCGACCCTTATTCCATTTCTGAGCCCGCCTGTAATCTGTTTGTTGGATTTGAGGCACGAATTCACTCGACAGAGTCGTTTCTTGAATTTCTTCTTGCATGGGGTCGTTTGATCTTTCACAGGCCCCGCCACTCCATTGTAAAGTCCCTCTACAACCTTGTTTGTCATCTTGGAATGTGAGCTCGTGTCTGAGTCGTTTCCTTCATAATTTCCTTATGTGCAGGACTTGTCTTGACCAAATTTTCTAGGGGGTGAATTTGGGATAACAATTTGGCGACTCATGGGGACATCTTCCTGCTAGATGAAGATACCAGTAGCCTTGAAGCGTCCATTGGGCATGGAGTCAAGCCTTGACCCTTCCTTCAAAATGAACTCCCCGACTTCCTGCACTTTCTATGTTCTCTTTGTCCCGAGCCTCGCTTGCCTGATGTGCTGCACTCTCAATTTTCATAAGAAAATCTTGAAATGGAGTTTCTGAGAGTAGAAAATTGTATTGACATGGGGCTTTCATTTGTCCCTAAATGGACTGACTTAAAAAATCCTTTGGTTGCTCTGCATTTGTTTCATTTTTTGGAACTAAGAATCACTATGCATAACTATGGATCTTTCTCGCCATGAATACTTGAAGAGCTGGCCTTGGTCTCTGTCCCTAAGAATGGATGTTACTGATGTTTACCCGAGGCACATTGAACTTTGCAATGACATAACCTTGGAGAAACAAAACACAACAACAACGCTTATGTATAAAGAATCAAATCATACATGCCTCAAATGAGACATGCAGAGTGTGCACAAGCACTTCTTCTGCTGAAAACAAAATCTACTCCTACTCCTATACTAACTAGAAAGAAAGAAAAGCTTAAACAAAGCCCACTACAGCAGGAGAAATAGCTTCCCTTTCTCAAAAGGGGCAGCCATGCAAATGATTTGACACTAAATATGGCTGCCTGGATGAATAAAAACTGACTTTAAGCATGTCCTCCACCCAAATCATCAAGGTATCTACATTAACCAAAAATACCTCCTCAAGCTGATTGGCATTAGACTCCTGGAGGTGTTGATGATGACCCTTGGTACTTTGATGCTCATCCTCATGCCCTGAAGTAGGCATGACTGGTTTTGGCTTCTCCCTTGGCTCTAATGAAGCCAAATATCTGATTGGGCAAGGTATGGTCCTTTGAATCTACCCATGGTTCTGAACTCTAACTCCAAAAATGGAGTCTTTTGGTGGACCTTCTTGGATGGATAGTGAGAGAGGAATGATAGCCTCATACTCTTTCTCTTCCTTTACAGTAGGTGTGAATTTTGGAAGATCAAAATCTTCCAACTTTGATTCAGGAGGCATGTTGCAAACTAGCATGTTGTGTTTGCACGTTCTCTTCCATGGCAGCAGGCTCTTGTGATTGAAGAATGAATGATGGGGAGAAAATATTACAATTTCAACTGGCTCCCTCTTATCAAAACATTATTTTGAGTCTGGTAGGAAATCAAACTCTTTACTATCTCCGCTATAACAAGGTCTCTCCCTTTTGCATGGTGATCTTAAAATCTTCATTATCTTCACCATATGAAGCTTCATCTTCAAACATGAAGCTAATGAGTTCAGATCCTCCAAAAGATCATACTTTTGGAGAGGTTGAATGGGAGAGGGGGATGTATTTTCTTGTGCAACCGGATCATGATTCAGTGCCTCTGAATTTGTCTTGGTCACCTCCATATGCTCCTTTTTAACTAGGCTTGGAGTTGGTTGTTCTTCTTCCTTCTCTTATGAAGAACATGGAAGACTCATATCTTCCAACCTTGGTTCTAGAGATACGTTGTGAGACATAGGCTACTACTCTTGAATTCCCTCCTTCATGGCAACAAGCTCATATGCTTGGAAGATGGATGATGGAAGAGAAAATGATGTGATCTCCATGGGCTTTTCTCCATCAAAGCAATCCTCCAAGTCAGACAGATAATCTACCTCATTGTTGTCCTGTTGCATGTGCTCAACCTCCTCCATGGTGTCCTCCTAATCTAAAAATTTCTCACCATGGTTTCCCTCTTCCTCAAACATGAAGTTTGAAAGATCAAACTCTTCTTCAACATCAAAGCTCAAGGGGATGAAGTGGGAGGAAGAACTGAAGGTTCTTCTATAGCCTGCTCCACACTTGGGGCCTCTGAAACTATATGGTCCTCCTCCTCTAGCTACAAATTCAACCTCAGCCACCACTGGCTCTTCAACCTTGACCTCCTCTATTGGCTTGACCATCAAGGGGATCTTTGTAAACCCAAATTTAGTAGCCCAACTCATCAAATTGTCTGTTATTTCTTTTCTGTTGGGCTCCTCTTCTTGTTGTCCTTGACTGGATTCTTGAGTATCTTCCCAACATGGACTTGGGAAAGCAAGAGGAGTGGTAGGTTGGGGTTCAACCAACTTTGCAATTGTTTGTGGTGGGGAGGGAGGTGGAACTTCTTGTTTGTTTGGAGGGGATGACTATTTGGAAGGGAAAATGGTAAAAGAATTGAGATGAGGTGGAAGATCAGGGATGGAGAAGAGAAACTAACACTTGGGGCAGAAACTGAGGGGCTTGACTCTTGATCATGTTGAAATGATAAAGACTTGAGGAAGAGAAAATGAAGAGCTAAGAGGTGGTGGACTTACCCATTGACAAGGTTGTCTCGCACTTTGCTCATAAGCCTCAATGTCCTCAATCCACTGTGTAAGTTGAGGTAACACTTCAACCATGAAGTCAAGCTTCTCCTGAGGGTTGTAATGTCTTGGAAAAGGGCCTTCCCATGGACAAGGTGCCCTACAACCAATCTTGAATGCCTTCATTTGTGCTATGCCCCTTGAATGAACCATGTCAACCTCCATTTTTTGAATTTTCTCCAATAAACCAACATTCTCCACATAGTTGTCACCATTGTATGCGTCCCCTTGTTCTTGATAAGCTCCATGGCCAAACTGAATTTGACCTTGCTCATATGGGTAAGCATAATGGTCCTGGATCTGATTATAATGCTGATTTGGAGGAGTTGGGAAATGCATTGGAGGTGGATTACATTGTTGTAAGTGTGAGTTCCATGAAGGGAATGAAGTCATGATTGCACAACCTCATGGAATGGGAGAAAATGAAAGAGATGGAAGAAGAAAATGGATGAAAATGAGTGGAAATGGATGGAAAAGGTTTGTAACTTAGAGAATGGGTTTTTGACCAGATGGAGTCGCCAGATGTGCTTGCATGTGCCTCAAAAGGCTAAATCCCACCAAGAACACATCTACTTGATGAAATGAAGTGGTAAGGTACCTCAAACCTATCCCACCAGGTGTGCCAAAACTGTTAGTGCAAAATCACAAGCACCCCCGAATGGCCAAAGATGTGAAGTGGTTAAAATGGGGCATTCAGTGTGATTGCATAACATTGGATCATCTCTCAAGCTGTGGGACTTGCAAACCTGAGATGATCCTCCAGAGAAAGTTGGTTCTTGTTCCTAAACTACCTACCACGAGCTACTCTAATGTAGGCAAAAACTAAACTATCCTAATCTAACCATTCCAAGGAACCAGAGAGAAAGAGAGGGTGAAAGAAAAGCCTACACTAAAGCGGTGATACACCAGAGAAGGAAAGGGGTGAGATGCTCTGTTGAGGGAGGATGAAATAGGGAGAAAGGAAGATGGGAAGGTCAGACAGAAGTGACACAAACACATATCCTAATCCATGATCAAAAATCCATGAAACACAACACCATGCACGTGCAAATGTGAAATACATGCACAAAAATAGATTTGAAAGGGAGAGGCATGAGAGAGACAACAAAACAATGCAAAGGGTTGAAGAAACACCACAAAAACACATTTTATTGCTCTATATGGGTGCACAGACCATTACGTTTCTGCTTAGAAGCAAAAAAATGCTTGCCAAGCTTAGGATAAGGTTTTCAACTCAAAATGGAGTCGGGAAACAAATTTGATAGAGTTTCCCTACGCCCATAAGAATCTCTCCTTCTCAAATGAGAAGTGTTTCAATTTATAGAAAGTATAAGAGAGATAAGAGGGAAAAGTCAATCATGTTTCAACTACCATGGGATATGCATTGAATCTTGCCTTGAAGACTCAACCATTATCAATCAATGCCTCTTTCAAATCCGCCACAAATATGTAGATTTTGCCTCTCTCTTTCTGTCCAAATAGTATTTGAAGAAGAACGACGGATCGAATCAAATCAGATCTGGTAGTTGGAGAAATTGGGCTCTGTATTAATGGCTTGGAAGACATTTTCCCATTTTTACCCACCAACACCTACAAAAATGATATTTTATGTTTCCAAGGCATAGAGGGCATCGAGATGTTTCCAAAAAATCTTCTCCCACCCAAATCTGAGTTCTCAGTCAAAAGATATGGTCATTTGAATTTTTGGGTCACGGGCGTGCATAATATTTAAATGAGTCTATCTGTACCGGGTCCACGTGGCAGCTCTACACTCATTTGAGATTTGACTCCTTCCTTCACTCTTGGAATAGCGCCCATGTGACATGTGGCGGCATCCGCAGGTTTCCCTATTTCCTTTGTATTCTTCCTGAGTCTTTTCTCATGGGCGGAGGCACTATCCAGACCAAGAGACACGTGGAGGCTTTGTGCATGTTTAGAAATTTCCCCTAGACTTTACCTTTGGAGTAGCAGATACGACATGTGGAGACCTCCATGGGCCTTTGGAATTTTCAACGGTTGCCCTCACCTTTTTAGGCTCTGGGACACGTGGAAGGCCCGCGCTCATTTGACAACCTGCTCAGGGTCCTACTTTTGAATGTGCATTGTTTGGACACTTGGTGCCTTCCACCTGCATTCATTACTTAGCCATTTTGGGCCCATTCTCCTTTTGACCTCTGTTGACCATTGGCTATGTGGAGGGCTAGCGTAAGTTTGAGTCTCCACCTTGGGCTCCCATTTTGGAATTGTGTTGAGTCGACACTTGGCACCTTCCGCCGAGTCAAAGACTTTTCAACAACCGGTGCAACTTTTGGAGCTCTGGACGCGTGGAGGCTTGGCACTTGTTTGAGCCTCCCCTTTGGTTTTAACTTTTGGAGGTGTGTCGTTTAGACACTTGGCAGCTTCCGCTTTCTCCTCCATACTTAGTCGATTTCGGGGTCCGTCCTGAACTATTTCAGAGCCCAAAGACTTTGAATCTTCGCCGTTTCTTTTCCTTTGAGTCTCTGGTTCCTTTGACACTTGCTTGGACTCCTTCCCCGACCCTACTATTCCATTTCTCGAGCGGACATGTAATCTATTTGTTGGATTTGAGGCACGGATTTGCTCGATATAGCCGTTTTTTGAATTTCTTCTTACACGGGGTCGTTTGATCTTTTGTAGGCCCCGCCACTCCATTGTAAATTTCCTCTGCAACCTTGTTTGTTGTCCTAGAATGTGATCTCACAAGTCTGAGTCATTTCCTTCATAATTTCCTTATGTGCGGGACTTGTCTTGAACAAATTTTTGGGTGGCGGGGGAATTTGGGATAACAAGAATTTCATCAGTATTCTCCAACCTTTAACTCCTTCCCCGATAGTGTGTGTGAAGAGATATCTGTCCTAATTTTTTTCATGATCCGACACCACTCGGCCGAAGAAGTATAGGGAGGAATTATGTTGTATCCTCCAATCTATAATTGTTCCCTAAATGCTCGGACAACTATGTCCTATAAAATCCACTTTGTGCGAAGTTTGTAGACTTGTCTGAACCCAATCGTTATATGTAACCCACAATGTCGAGGGAAAAAAGTCCACTGAATTGATCAGATGTAGAATCATTGTGTAGAATGTAAAACCCTAAGTGATGCCCCCTCTTTGGGGGCACATGCGACGTCGATGAGAGGAGAATACGGCCCCAAAAGAGGACCAACCACATGAACTCTATAACTCTTCCCTACAGGGGAAAGGGAATGCGCTTGGTAGAAACCAAGGCACGCACAAACAAGAATGCTAGCCAAAAATGTGTTAATACAAACAAGCATGCATGTATAAGACGAGTGTAAGCTACCAAACAATTTGTAAGTTAGAAAGCAACATAGTAATGCAAACACGCAAGAAGACAAAGTAAGTTGAACAAAGTGGGTTGCAAACATGGGACATCACTCATGATGTCACAAGACACGCAAGGCCATCATGGCCGCATACAACAAATAAGTGTGCACACCAAATATAGGGCAAGGCCTACATATGAAAACAAGTATTAACAAAAATGTAACAAACAATTATGGAAGCAAATATCCATGTATAACAAATGTTGCACATGAATCACCCATTAACATGTTATAAAGATAACTAGTATGTCAAAAGCGTGTATAACCAAGTAATGTAAAGTGCTAAGTACAAAATGAAACAATAGCACCTGTGAGAGACAAATGTGGATGCCCCCAACGCGACCATCAGTAGGAAGGGTAAAAGGTGAGCATCTGTGTTGCATGTAAAATACCTGTATTTGCGATCACAAGTAGACAAATGCGTGAACATACATTTGTGTATGGTATAGATAAATGACATATAAGAAATCTAACTAGTATGTGTAATAAAGTGACCATGAACAAGTAAATGCAAGTAAGAGTAAAAACAACCATAATATGCAGTATGCTTTATGCATTGATGGAATGGAATGCAAGATGGATGGTAGGAGCCGCGTGCCCCCGAGTGAATGGAAATGTATGCAATGAGGTTCATTTGGTTTTCCCCCTCAAAGCATTCAAGAATGAACCATAAACGAGAGTGTGTCATCAGGAAATGGTCAAAGTGTGTGTTGTCTAACACGTTGTGATTATTATGCATGTATTGATGAAATGTGACCTAGTAACGATGTGTATGTGAACCTTATAGCCAAAGTGTATATCATGACAAGATGATTAAAAGAGTGATGATGTAGCCTAAAGTGTATATCACTACAAGATGAATAAAGGGAGTGGTGATGTATCCTAAAAGTGTATACCACTACAAGATGATATAATAGGTAACCATTTAGCCTATAATGTATGTCATGAACAAAAGAATGTCACATGATGAAAGGTTGAATGGTGAACATGTACATATGATAAGGTCCATTTGATTTGTAAACCCTCGGCAGTTGATTATGGACCAAGGAACTAAAGTGCATCATAGGGTAATGAGTACAATGCGCGAGAAGACGGTGTATTATATGTTAGGATTGAAACATGACCATGTGATGAGTATAATGTGTAATGTATGATGTATACCATGTAATGAATGATATAATGTACGATGTATAAGATGTAATGTACGATGTAGACTAACAAGTGTAAGATGCACGCGATGTAGTATGTAAAATGCTAGACTCGTGGACCATGAGGGTGTTGTATATGTATCATGAAGAGTAGTATGATGTGTAATATGTGTAAAGATGCGATGTATAGTATGTAATGTAATGTAATGTGTGTAGATAGACTAGGAATGTGAAGACACGTGCTATGTAGTAGACATGATGAGTAGTATGTAATGCTAGATGTAAGGATAATAATAGTGTGACATATGTATGATGAAGACTAATATGGTGTATAATGTGTAGATATGCAAATGTTGAAATGATGTAGATTAAATGTAGAATGTAGGATGTATGACACACGATGTGTGAATAGACATAGTGTGTAGTACCTCTTTTGTGTAGTGTGTGGGGTTCATGTGTAGTAAGCCCTCAATAGTCAAGTGTGAACCAAAGCACAAGAGTGTGTCATCGGGTAATGACGACACTAAAATGTGTGATGAATATGCCTATGCGAGATTATGGATGTATGACAATACAAAGATGACGAGATGTGTCTATGATAATATGAAGGGGGTGCATGAACACTATGCCCCAAAGTGCATGATGGTGTGTATATTGTTTGATAAATGATGTATGAAGGTGGTGAAGTATCATAGATTTTGTAAGATTGATTCAGTAATGGGATAAATAATGAGAGATCGTATAGTATGCGTGACGAGCGATAGATGATTGTAGATGTATGTATGTATGAGTGGTTATGTAATGGATAGATATGTGAATGTAAGATGAAACGAGGTTCTTAATCGTAACAGACCCCTCAATAGTCATATAAGAACCATAAGAATATGAGTGTGTCATTAGGAGGGTAGAGTGATAAGAGTCACCTACCAAAGACCAAGTTTGTGTTTAGCGGTGGAAGCATGGTCGGAAAAAGTAATGAGGGACCATGTGATTGTGGTGGAATGTGCAATGTGTCATGATCTCTAGTAGGATTAGTTTCTTTGACGAAAGTAATTGGTTAGAGCTTATACTTGAGAGGAGGCCAAGTTGCACTGAATTTTAAGGGAGGTTGCTTAGGTTGACTTGGTAATATGAAAGACAACTTATTAGTAGGTGATTGGCTTAGTGATGTCATAGATGGCTGTGTAGGAGGAGATGGTGAACTAATTGTGAGAGGTTGTTGTTTAGGAGGTGCTTGAGTAACATTGGCTGATGCTCATTAGATATAGATGAATCAGATTTAGGAACCCAATGGGATTTATCATTTGTATTAGAATGTTGTGTAGAAAATGAAATAAATCCTTGATGCTCAAGATGTTTGATTATTCGTGGCAAAGTGTGGAAATCATTGTCATTATGTCCATTGATTCGATGATAATTGCAATATGGATGACCTTGATATTTTGCTAACTGATAAGGAGAATAGTAATGAGTAGGCGGTAGAGTGATCAATTGATGACTAAGGATCTGAATAATAATGTCATGTTGCGTAGTATTATGCTCAAATATGAGAGGCTCAAGAAATGACATGTCTTGAGGTTCAGCTAGATAACATGTAGTGGACATAGATTCCATATAATATTAAGGAGTACAAACATGCGATTGAGAAACATCCTTAAGTTTTGTTGAATTTCATATTTGAGAGATATAATTGTGGATTCCATGGCCTTAAATTTATCTTGAAATAAATAATGTAGAGCTTGGATTGAGTCTAATAGGGGTTGATTAGATGGAGGATCACTAGGGTTGTCAAATAGACAAGTGAATATAGGACTTATTTTGTGTGGTGATGTATTGTCATCAAGATACAACATGTCTAGGGATTTTTGCAAAATATCCTGGCAATTGGGATATCTCTTAAGTAAATCAGATAAAGAAACTTGAGCAACTTTGGGAGCCATGATAGAGAAAAATGAGGATCCTAAGCGTGAAAGCGGTTGAGTTCACCAAAATGATTAACTAAAATGTGGATATTATAATAGTCAATCTAACTAGGAATAATAGTAAATAACAATGAATATATGTAGTAAATAAATGTAGAAAGTGACCCAAACAACTAAACTAATGAAAGTATAAAAGCCTAATTGACAAGTAGGGTTGAAAGGAGCTTAGCTAATTCGAGGGTTAATCTGGGCGGTGTCACAAGATGAACCAAATAAATGCAGATTACACGTGTGACCACATAGAGCTTGAAGACACAAATCTAAGCTATTTCATTGGATTGGGGCACCTGAGAGAGGATCAGGGTGCTATCGGCACCCCAGTGTCATGCGAGAAGTCAAAAACTAGCTCTAAAGGGTCGAAAGATCTAAATCCTTTACTTCTTATCACATATAACTCGTTGCTCGTGCCGGATGTCGCCAATGATTAGTGATGGAAGATAGACCTGTAAGACCCCAAAACAAACATCAAACCCTAAAAATAAAAATGCAAATGAAGGGGTTGGACTGTCCTCAATGGCCATAATGGTGGACTTACTAATTGGGAGTGATGCATTACATCTAAGACCCAATGTAGTTCGTGTGTGTGTTTTTGTGTGTGTGTGTGTGTGTGTGTGTGTGTGATAATGCCTTAGGTTACTCTTGTGTCGGTTATACTTTGTGAAAGTAGCGAGCAATAACTATGTGTAGTACAATGTAGTAGAATGGTGTATGAAATAAAATAAACTTCCCTCATATGTTTGTGTGATGCGAGATGAACCAACCTTGTCCCTTATGATGATCTAGATGGATGTAACCTTAGATGATATTAGTAGTGCCTAATGTTTGGTCCCTCATTATGCTCTCATAACTTTATATTTATATGGTTATCTTGTTCTAATTTTGTAATTAACCCCGAATAGGCCGACTAAAAAAATGATAAAGATTTCAAATGGATAGAAAGTGCCCAAAAAGTGGCCAAAAAGTGTGAAAAGGATCAAGGTGCGATCGGGACCAACGCACCTATGGGCACCCTAGTTCTAGCTTTGGGACCCCACGAGGATAAAATGATGGAAGATGATAAAAATGACTGGGCATGTGTGTGGTGGAGATCGGGAATGATGACAAAATCAAATAAAAATGGCCAAGAGATGGTGGTTAATTAGTACTTTCTCCACTCAAAAACATATAAATAGTAGTATAAGACTTGGACTAAATAATACCCGAAGTGCATGATTTAGTGTCTATAAGACAACACTTTTTCGACACATCATCCCCTCACTCCGTGTTCTCTCTTATTTTACTATCATCTCACACACTTGTCCCTCCCATCTTATTCCTAAGTATTTATATCCCCCATTATCCCTCCTAAATCCTATTTACTTCCTATTCTAAACCTAGCACTTTTAACCCCCTTCACATCCCCCTAATACCCATTTATTTTAATCACCCCACACCATATTATTATTTATTTCCCTCTCCCATTCAATCCATTAAATTTATCACCTATCACTCCATTTAATCACCCTTAATTTCACACCTACCTCCCCCTAATTTATCCCCATGAAGTCCTACACCCTAAACAAGCCTGTCACCTCACTCTCCGATTATCTTTGTCATAATACCCTAATATTCAAAATCAATTAGGATTTTATCTCAATCACCAATGAATCATCAGGTCGTTGTCGAACCTATAAATTTACCTTCACTTCTCCTTTCGAAGAACTCGAAAATTTGATATCTATATTATCCTTGTACGCTTGTTGGCTTCATCCTCGTCTTCGGAGATTCTATCATTAGCTAGACCCACCTTGACATCCCTATGCATGTTATCATTGGAGCTTGAAGTTCTTTGAAGAATACTTGGAGATCTCTTTGGTGTTTTATTCCTTCTGCTTTTATAGGTTGTCGGGTTCCTCAAAAGATTTTTCCATCCACCGAAGCGGTTTCGATGCTCTACGGGTCTCCTTCCCATCCATCCAGCTTGCTGAAATCTAAATCCTAATCTAGTCATCATCAACCCATCCTAATCGTCATCAACCACCTTGTGTCAATATTTTTCCCTATATGTACCAATTTCTTCTTCAATTTCTAAGCCTCTGTTCCATCTAAATTACTTGTTCTCGGTCACCCATGATATGTCCATCTCTATCCTGTTCACTTTCGACCCACCAGTCATCGTCAACCCTATTAGTTCCATATCAGTCCTACCTCGGGATACATCATCTCTTCTCCCTATTGTTCTTGCACTAGATCCAACATCTTAGATTTTATTCCAATTCCATCTTTTGCATCATGTATGTTCAACTTTGCACGATCGTCGTCAACCATACTAGTTAGACTTGGGTCGTTATCGATCCGCACAAGTTTGGTTTGTTCTTTTGCATCTTTCATTAACATATCAGCTCTTCATATATTTAGCATATCGATCTTTATTTCATGTTATTATCTGCATCTTTTATCTATCACCACTTTTACCTCATTTTATCAAAACGTGGGTTGACATCCACCCAAAAAAGTTGCCATTTTCCCGAGACCGAATTTGTTAGGAATCCCACAATCTTTATTACTAGTATTTTTCCATATTTAGTTCTCTTTGTTGTGTATTTGATCGAGCTCTCAACAAAGAGGTTTTTTTCATTTACGCCTTTACCACTTGTCATTTTCATTTGCATCAAGAGGTCACTTAAACCCTCCCATACTTTGAGGTTTCTTAATTTCTCGTATAATTTTCACTAAATAGAAACAGAAGTAGGAAATATCGTGAAGATCTCCCCCACTATACGCCACATGCACAAGTAAGTGCCATATTCGATTGTCTCTCCGATGAACCTAGCCTCAATTATACCACACCTAATCAATATATTTACAAGTCAAGACAAATTTCAAGCTATGGAAACCACCATTACATCTCTTAAATATGAAATCCAACATCTCAAGGATGCTTTTCGTGCCCATCAAAATTGTTCTTCTACATATCATTCTAATATTATGTCCTCTACATGTGCTCAAGTCGGTGAAACCCAAGTTTTGCATTTACCCACACCTCTCCAGTTTGATCTCAATGTTAAACAACATGATATTATTCCTCAACTCCTCACTCACCAACTGATCAATTTTCCAACTACTCATTGCTACCCTCCTTATCCTCTTTCCATATACCAAGGTCTACCATTTTGTAATTATCATAGAATTAATGGGCATGACAATGATTGATATCCTTTAAAACAAAGAATTAAGCACCTTGAGCATCATGGTTTTATCTTTTTTGTTGCACAACATTCTGCTTCATGCTCATCTTCAATTGCTAAATCCCAATGGGCTCCTAAATCCATTCCTTCAATTTCTCACGAGCATTAATCCATAATCACTAATGTTCCTTCTTAGGGAATTGAATATTCGCCTATCCAACCCATTCCAACTAAGAAACCACCTCTCAAAATCCATCCCCCATCCCCTCCCCCTAGCAATACTATTTCCACATTACGAATTCCAACCGAATAACCACCTCTTAAAATTTGTCCTCCATCTCCTCCTGCCAAGTAACCCCCAATCAAGCAAGTCTAGAAACTCTACATAACCTATTTAGACTTCCTCCTTTCATCCCAAAATACAACACTAGTTCTACTCTTACTCCTTGCCTACCATTATGATGACTCTCTCTATTCTCATGACATAGCTAACACTCTCCCACATTGGCATGGTATCTCTCATGTTATCACATAGATCTCCATCATTGACACACTTAGGGGGCATTACAATTGTCCCTCCCCCTTCTAGCACTATCAATTTTCTCTAGTGGCTATTATTACACTTTTCCCTCTATGCATCATAACTAATCCTCTGGGGGCACATTGCTTCTACCATCTTCACATTTTCATTCTATGCCATCACACCCATAAATTGCATTTTCATATCTCGGTTGCATTTATTCTTGTTCTATTATTCTCTTTACATGTTACACTTTGTTTTCCATGTTACATGGATTCTTAGTATGTCATCATCTTTCTATATATACACATGTGCGTTCACTTGGTCTTTTAAAGTGAATTTAGATCTCTTAGAGGTCCTTACACGCTTGATAATGTTTGTTTGGCATTGTACCTTTTACCAGTCCCACCAAGGCTCCTGGGGGCATCTACTTTCTCTACTATCACATCCTACACATTACAGGTTCTATTGCTATATTATTCACTACTTATAATCATAGTTACTCTAGTTTTCACTAATATGTACATGCTCTTGACATATTATTTATCTTTCTAGCATGCTAACGGGTGTTTTATGTGTAGCATTTTCTTTTGCAAGACTACAAGCCATCATAGTTATCTCAAACATTTTCTTTCTCTTGTTTTCCATCGTATGTCATTATTTATGGGCTATGCCCTATGTCCGTGTGATTTTTGCATGCTTTTGGCAGCTTCGCCCCGGTTTTCTTGTGAGATTGTGATTCATGTACCATGTTTGAAACCCACGTTTCATTTTCCATCTTGTTTACACACTTGATTTCTAATACATGTTTTTTTGCACTAACACATAGTTCTAACCTACTTTGTTTACATGTGCCTTGGTTTCCACCATGCACATTCACTACCCCCTACAAGTATCCACTTCCGTTCAATATCAATTCCTCTCCTTTGGGCCACATTCTCCTACTTTCATTGCATGCACCCCAAATGAGGGGGGCATACATTGGGTAAGCAAATCACCCCTAAAGCATCTCAGAACTATAGTTCATGCCAACACAGTACATGAACACAATCACAGAACGACCTAGAATCTGAATTGGGTCCAGCACATAGTATAGACACCCGCGCCCAAACCCAAACACTAAAGACAGCACCCTTGTCCTTCCACTGAACACTAATGTCCTGGGCGGACATTCATTTTATCTATACAACACAATCTACAACAATTCATAAAGGAGTTCTATAGTTACGAGGCATAGAAATTTAGCTACAAAATGCATGTTATCTCCTATAATCAGTACGATCATTTTTTTGGAATAATCGAATAAAAGGAACAAATCGGGACACACCATCTACAGTGTTGCTTATTGGGAATAGTCATGGAAGGAGAGTAAAACTAGACCTCTCTCCATAACACTTGTTCTTTGGCATGAGATCTGTCGACACTAAAATTTTCCTCCGTAATTTCTATTTCATTAATTATGTATTAGGAATATGATGTTGTTAAGTATAATTAGTAGTAGCGTCTGATAGAAGATAACAACGCTGCCAGTACGACGTTGCCAATAATGTATAGTATTGTAATAATCAAAAGTACAATAGGAATGTTGTGGTAAAAGTAAATATTTGTCGTAAGTGGTCCGGTAATGTTAAAATGTCAAAGTTGGGGTAAGTAGAGAAGTAGGGTCTACATGATTAGGAATTAGAAATATTATATTGGTAATAAGAACAATGAGTGAGGTCATAAATATTTTGTGTATTTTATTTGTAAAAAGTCTAAAAATGTGGAACCCATGTGAAATGATAAGGTTTATCTTATCATAAAAGATAAACTTACATGTACGAGATAAGAGTTAAGGTATGGAATATGATTCATCAAAGTGGATTTCTTATCATATCTTAGAAGTAAGATGGATAAGCTTTGAAAGTTCTATAAATAAAGAGGCCACCCCCTCATTTAGCATAGAAGGAAGTAGTGAGAAATATTGTATGAGTAAGTGTGTAAAGGAAGCCATCATTTTGAAGGTGTGTTAAAGAAGCCATTAAGAGGTGTAATTGTGAAGTTTCTTCCATGGTATTGGTGGAAGGCAAGTGAAGTCGATGCTGATTGAAGTACCTCATGGGTGAGATTATAGCTTTCATGTTAATATTATAATTTACTCTAATATTTGATTTATCATCATTCCTTCTTATCATAGTCTATGGTATTCTTGTGTTATGTTTGTTGTGTTTCCGGATTACATCCACCAAACTAAAAGCTCTGCATTAGTTAATAATCATAAGCACGAGGAGTTCCCGGTGAAGAATTATCATAGTCTTATTGGTGATAACATTTTGGTTCCGTTCTTAGGATCATTCCTCATTGGTGGATTTTACGGAGATATTCCCACTTAGTCAAAAATCATTTGAAAGGTAACCTTGTTTTTACGTGCATAGTAGTTACCATGGTAAAGTCACTTTTTGCCGTGATTAGTATTTACCTCGGTAAAGTCACTTTTTACCGTGAATAGTATTTATCGCAAAGAACTTCACTTTTATTGTAAATAATGTTTACCACAAGTAAAGTCGGTTTTTACCGCAGCAAGTCAAGTTTTACCATAGTTTACCGTGGTCATTTCTATTTTCTATTATAGTGATTCCAATTATTTGTGCACATAAGTCTTGTTGATTGTACTTGTGGGTTGGCATTTCACCGTGGTTACTTTTGGAAATGGGAAAGATTCTGTTTTTAAATAAGCAATCTAATGAAGATGTTTCCTCTTTCATTCGAGTTTAAACGATCTTATATTTGTAATGGCCTTATAAGAAGTGAATAACGGACTAAATTTTTTCCTACCTTTTTGGATGGTTCAAATTTAGGTGGTTTGAAACACTAGGTGATAATGTGAAAAATTCATGGGATTTATTAAGCTGAAAGTTTTCTTGAAGAATTTGGTGAACAACGAAATATGCGCAGATCTCATGATCAATATCACAAAGCTATCCGAAGGAGAGAAGGAGAAGATAAGGAATTATCATGCTCGTGTTGTAGAACTAAGGAGGAAGCTCGATGCCCAAATCCGGAAGGAAGGACTAGCGGATGGGTTGATGAATGACGTGGATAATCTCCTCTGTAATCACTTCATTCTTGGGATGAAACCGGAGATCGGACAACGAGTGAAGTATGACCACCCATTACTATGAACAAGCAAATGAGATTGCGAAGGCGAAGAAAGCATGGAAGATGAGCCCAAAGAAATTGTTGCCAAAGTAGAGTCTACACCAACACCTTTGGTTCGAATCCACAACCACTCTCGGTGAGCACAAATCTTTCTCCTAGTACATCTCTTGAGTATGAAGATCTACTCGAGAAAATGGGTCGATTAACTATTGATCTTCTTGAGGAAAAGAATTTAATTCTCGGGGAGGAGATAAATGTCCAAAATAAATATTTACGAAGGTGTATGTTATGGTTGTTATAAAAGGGTCATTATAAGTATAATTGTCCATATAGAGCTTCTACATCTAGTACAAGAGATAATAATAAAGGAAAAACACCTTGAATTCTTTTGATGTAGTAGATAAGAGCATAAATAATGAAGTATATGTGTTTGTAACAAAAATAAAGAAAGAAAAAGATAATCAAGATGGAAATGATCCTAAGAAGATGAAAGGAGAAACTAGTAAGAAACATAGGAGAAGAAAGTTGGGTGTGCGGGATTTTCGATTTCACAAGGGTAAGGACCATTCTCCATCTTAGAAGATCTGTCCAAAAGGCCTCGCAAATATTACATATGGTCAACTCTTGGCTATGTCTTCGAGAAGAGGCGAGTTGCGAAGTGGACTCAATGCTTGTGAAAGAAGAGGGTTGAGGTCCTGTTTTGGAGGTAGAGGTGGATCCCTATGCTCCACAAGGTGAGATATTATGTAATGGTATTTCAATTCATGATGTCTTAGTTGATGAAGGTCTTTTCTGATTAATGTAATGACCGAGTCAGTAATGAATATGTTGGGTTTAAAAATTGATCGCTATCAACACTTATGTTAAGGTCATTAAATAAGAGAAAAACTAAACCGAGAAGGTGTAGTTTTAAATGTGGTAATATTTGTTATGGGTGTTGTATGTGTAGTAGACTTTCGGGTGATAAAAAATGGTACTATTGCGTGCGCTGTCATATTTGTCGAAGGCCATGGCTAAGGAGAGTTCATGCAAGAAACTACTGGTATGAAGACTTCATGACACTTGGACGTGGTAGAGAGAGGTGAAGATAAACGTGATCCTCGGCATCATAAGGCAAAACACGTGGATTGATTGATGAAATCTGATGATTGGACATCCTCTCGATTACTCTAAGTGCAGGTGAAGTGGACACGAGAAGATGAAGAAAGTGAGGTTGATGTTTTGGTCATGGATATCCTTCCAGTCCACATCGACTCATGACCTATAAAATTATCTGAAGAAGAAGTTGATGATCGTCTCCCAACAAATAAAGATTGGTGATCTTTGTGATAGAGAGTGAGAAGAGATCTACCTCCGGCTCTTTCAAAGGTATATACACCTATTCACTTTTGATTACAAGGAACTCCGTCAGTAAGTTGGGTAGAACATTCTATTGAGCTAGTAGATAGTCTTAAGCCCATAAAGTAAATGCCCTATAGAATGAATCCTAATTTTTCTAAGGCGTAAAAGAAGAAATAGATAAATTGCTTGATGCGGGATTTATATTTGTTATGGAGAATTGAAATGGGTTTCTCCCATTGTGATCTCAATAAAAAGAATAAGAAGTTGCGCATTTGTGTTGATTATAGGAAGCTCAATAAGGTAACAAAGAAGGATCATTACCCTCTTTCATTCTCGGATCGGATCTTGAATGAAGTAGGTGGCCAGAGTCTTATAGTTTTGTTGATGGATATAGCGGATACAACCAAGTTCGTATAGTAGAGAAAAATCAGGTGAAGACCACGTTCACCACTCCTCGGGGACGTTTGCTTATAGAGTTATGCTTTTTGGGTTTTGTAATGCTCGTGACGCGTTCACGTTTGATGAATAGGGTGCTCGAACCCTACATTGAGAACTTCATTAGAGTATTTACGGATAATTTTTGCATCATGGGAGTAAGATGGACCACCTGCGCACTGAGATGGAGACAAGATTTCAAAGGTAAGATGAATCACAAGCCTCACTAAACCCTACAAAGTGTGTCTTTGGATGTTAAAAAGCGTTTTGTTAGGGCATGTTGTATCCGAGAGATGGTATTGTGTGCGATCCCGATAAAGTTTCAAAAATCAAAGAGTTACCATTTCCTATGAATAGAAGTAAGTTGAGATCATTTTTAGGCCATGTGGGTTACTATAGAAGGTTCATCAAGAATTTCTCAAAGATGCACTGACCACTAACCCAATTCTTGAAGAAGAATGTTACTTATGAACCAGGAAATAAAGCACATGAAGCTTTTGAACAATCAAGGAAGCTCGATGTCTTCACTTGTTCTAAAGAATCCAGATCGGAGAAATACATTCATTGTGTACAATGATGCCTCATATCGCAACACTAGGAAGTACTGCGAGCCAAAAGGATGAAAATGGGAATGAACATCTAGTTTACTTTGGGAGATGATAACAAATGAGCGATCTTGAGGTAAATTATATTATGAATCAAAAAGAGGCTCTAGCTTATCATTTTTGTTGTAAAGAAGTTTAGAAATTACTTCTTTATGTGAAGTTTAGAAATTACTTGCTATGACAGAAATTTATAGTTGTAATAGATCATCGAGCTTTAAAATATATTGTCAATAAGCCTAATCCATCAGGAGGATAACAAGATGGATAATTTTGCTACAAGAATTTGAATTTGATATTATAGATAAGCCGGAAAGAAGCATGTCAATGCAAAATGCACTCTCTCGAGCCTATGATGGTTTAGGATCATCTTGTGATGACGATGATTTCCCGATACAACATTGTTATCCTCGACACAATCCCTAGTGAATACATAGATATTTAGAATTATCTCAATGAATTTAAGTTTCACGATGGTGCCAATGCAAAGACTAAAAGAAGATTACTCAAGCCATTCATCCATATTCTATTCTACATGGAGTATTATTTTGAATAGGACACGATGGACAAGATCTGAAGGAAGTTGGACGTGATCGAGGAAGGAGGCGATAGAAGAATTCCACAATGGTACATGTGGAGGGAACTTCTGAGACAACTTACAACAAGAAGGATCTTGGATGCGAGGTTATCACCGGCTCACTCTTTTTAGAGATTGTTATAATTATTGTAAGACATGTGATATTTTTCAAACACATGGTAACCGTAAGACTTCATCACCGCATTATGCCCTATTCTTCCACTTGGTCCCTTTGAAAAGTGGGAATAGACATTGTAGGTCCACTTCCAACTACCCCATGCCAAAATAAGTATATTGTAGTTGCACAGATTATTTAACCAAGTGGGTTGAAGCTAGGCCATTAAAAACAACTTCCATGGATGAAGTGGCAAGGTTCATATATGAATGCATTGTCACCGATTTGGTTGTCCATTAGAAATTGTAATGCATCGGGGAAGCCACTTCATTGATGAGGTGGTAGAAGCCAAGTCAATAAGTTTTCTATTAAGCACGGGAAGGCATCAACACACAAGCCAAACACAAATGGACGGGTAAAACGAACAAATTTTGTGTTGTGTCAAATTCTAGCAAAGATGCGGCCTTGCAGTACATAAGTGGGATAAGAGGATTCATGCGGCATTGTGGGCATATAGGTCAACATCAAAGTCAAAGAACAAGATACTCCCCATTTCGGTTGGCTTATGGCATTGATCCAGCTTCTTCATTTCTTTAGAGGAAATGAGGAAATAGCGAAGGATACAAACTATAAGAAGAAAATGAAGCGAAAGGAATACTTTGATCAAAAAATCCGTTGGTCTCCATTTCATGTGAATGACTTGGTTCTAGTATATGATTCCGATACAAAAAAAAAAAAGATAGAGAAAATTTGTTCCAAAATGGATGGGGCCCTACAAAATAAAGCAGTGTGCATGAAAATGGTACGTACTTTATTAGAGGAATTGGATGGCACTCCCATTACAAAATGGGTCAACCACGACAAGTTGAAGATTTTTCAAGCACTGAATAGTCTACACCGGGACGGAGTAGAAGCTAAGAAGGGGGAAGATGTCGACACTAAAATTTTCCTCTCGTAATTTCTATTTCATTAATGTATGTATTAGGAATAGGATGTTGTTAAGTATAATTAGTAGTAGCGTCGATAGAAGATAACGGCCGCCATACATGACGCCACCAATAAGGTATAGTATTGTAATAATCAAAAGTACAATAGGAATGTTGTGGTAAAAAGTAAATATTCGTCGTAAGTGGTCCGGTAATATTAAAATGTCAAAGTTGGGGTAAGTAGAGAAGTAGGGTCTACATGATTAGGAATTAGAAATATTATATTGGTAATAAGGACAAGGAGTGAGGTCATAAATATTTTGTGTATTTTATTTGTAAAAAGTCTAAAAATGTGGAACCCATATGAAATGATAAGGTTTATCTTATCTTAAAAGATAAGCTTACATGTACATGATAAGAGTTAAGGTATGGAATATGATTCGTCAGTGGATTGCTTATCCTATCTTAGAGATAAGATTGATAAGCCTGAAAGTTCTATAAATAAAGAGGCCACCCCCCTCATTTAGCATAGAAGGAAGTAGTGAGAAATATTGTATGAGTAAGTGTGTAAAGGAAGCCATCATTTTGAAGGTGTGTTAAAGAAGCCATTAAAAGGTGTAATTGTGAAGTTTCTCCCATAGTATTGGTGGAAGGCAAGTGAAGTCGATAGAACACTTGAAGTACCTCATAGGTGAGATTATAACAGATTTCATGTTAATATTATAATTTACTATGATATTTCAGATTTATCATCATTCCTTCTTATCATAGTCTATGGTATTCTTGTGTTATGTTTGTTGTTGTGTTTCCAGATTACATCCACCAAACTAAAAGCTGTGCATTAGTTAATAATCATAAGCGAGGAGTTCCTTGAAGAATTATTATAGTCTTTGGATTGGTGATGACAGATCACTAAAAAAATAACTCAAAATTTTTATTATATTACTCAAATCAAAATAATTCCATGAATATTACACATCACACTATATTTGTTTAGTGAAGCACCCACTTCACAAGGAGCACCCAACCCTATTTAGTATAACACATACTATACAAGGAGACTGTTGTCCCCATACAATCAAGCACCAACTCAACCATCTAATGATGAAGACCACTAAAGTATGTTTTCTTCCGCAAGAGGTAGTGATCTCAATTTCAGCTCACACGCCTCAAAACCCTCTTTAAACACACTCTCTCCTACTTCACTCAAATTTATTTATTTATGGGCTGATTAGGTATATTTAAATTTCTTCTCTATTTTTGTATCTTACTCAATCATTCATACCTTCTCTCATCTTTATCTTGATGCCCTCATAACTCTTTCTCGATTCTATCTAGGCTTGCAGACTTTCATCTCACTTACAACTAGTTCATAATGAGTAACTACAATCACTTAAATACATGAATATATTTTCCAACTCACCATGGTCGGCCTTCATAATGTAAAATACATTAAATAAAGTTTAAAACATCATGCACCAAGTATACATAAGCCTCCATAGGTCGGCAAGACCAAACAAGGCACCAAGAGCTCCACCAAGCCAATTAGAGACCTAACAAGAAAAACTAGCTACTTTGCCAATGTTGAGTCGCAAGTGCCAACAAGGGAACCAATAAAGGGAAAAAATATTAGGAAACAATTCTCAAGATAGCTCCATGCCTTTCTATATTTTTTATAACTCCATATCATCAAACACTTTGTCATGACACTCTGAACTAGATCAAAGTACCAATCAATTTTGAGCACCTCTAGGAACCAATTTTCAACAATGATGTCCAAAATCATACCAAAACAAGTCAAATACATAATACAACAACTCATTGGAAATACAATGACCTAAGGATCATCATAAAAACATATCTATACCTCATGAATCAACCAATAGATCCACCTAGACCATTTTCCACTAAAGCTCTCCTAAAGCTACTAATAACTAGTCATGGAAGAATTCTCTTCCATCATATTTTTGACCTTTCATTCTCCTCCAAATACATGTGGACTGTTGAAAAAGAACCCATAATTACTCCCATGAAGTTATACCTCATGATCCCATTCAAGATATTGGTCTTTCGCACCAATCTTGACTTTCAAAGCACATGTTGTCTGAACCACCAAACTAATTCAACTTGTGACCTTATTCATGTCACCTCATATCATTTCTAGAGCTCAAAAAAATCTTAAATCCTGTCATATGGGATGTGTAAAACACCCCCAAGGCCATAAACCATCTTCACCAAGTCCAAAAGTGCCAAAACACTACCTAACTCCAAGACTGCAAAACTGCCCTTGTTAGACCCCAAAACTAGTTGTTATCCAATTTTGCCTCTCAGGCAAAATGGAAAAACACGACCTTGCACATAGACAAAATGGAGGGATTGATACACCGTGGGAGATTGCATTTCGAAATTGGCCAAACATGTTGCAGGTGGGCTCAACAATGGCGATGATGTCGGGTGTAAGAAATTGAAGGAAGCTCGGAGTCGAGATGAGCAAAAATGGGGACCCTAAAGTTTGAAGTTTTCGGAATTAAGAGGTTTTACAGTTTGGAGTTATAGTGGAGAAGTAGGTAAAAAACAAGAAAAAGGCCTGAAAACCTAAAATCCTGAAGTCCAAAAAGGCTCGGGGTTTTGGGTTCAACTCCCCTTCGTGGTCAATCGTGCCATGGATCGATAATTTGAAGTCTAAACTCCAAATTCTGAATTTCGGACTTCGAAGGTTTAGAGGTCTTCGCCAAACAAAACACAAAATCACGAGCCAATTCCCAAAATCCCAAAATTCTGAAGTCCGAAAGGGTTCAACATTTTCGGGTTCAAACTTGAGTTCAGGCTCAACGTGGAGGGATTTTTGGACTTTTGGAGGTTGGGAAGTTTTGGAGGTTTATTACGGGATTGAGGCGGTGAATGGTCCAAAAGCACGAGTTTCAAAACTCCGAACTCTGAATTTCAGAATTCATACTTTTGGGATTTTGGAGGTCTCAACAAGTCGAGCGGATGAACAATGACACAGGTCTGAAAAGCGCAAAGTCTTGAAACTCCGAAGTTTGAATTTAACACTTTGGGGTTTCAGAGGTTTAGGGTTCGGAGTTTCGAGGTTAGGGAGATGGATAGTGATAGTGAACCTCGAAAATACAAAGGTCCGAAACCTGAAGTCCGAATTTTGGACTTCAGGTTTTCAGAGTTATGAAACTTTGGAGCCCCAAAACACAAAAATCGAAGCCCGAAGTCCGAATTTTAGACTTCGGAGTTTCAAATTTTTAGAGGTTTCACACACTCAAACAGATGAACAGTAACATCAACCTCTGAAGTCAAGATGCCCAAAAGTTTGAAATTTCAGATTTCGGAGGTTGCAAGGCATTTTGGAGTCTAAAGAAATAGAGCTAACCACTCGCCATTAATGCAATATGGCACCCCAATCTTCAGATGGCCATAAATTTTGACTGGGAGCTCAAATTTGCACAAGAAATGACTTTTAGAAAGCTCTCAGTGTCCTCTATAGGCTGCCATTTTAGAGGATGTTCCAGGTTTCTCACCTACCACAATGATGAGGTATGGGCTTCCTTTCTTGCCCAACAAGGTAAAGTACAAGGATGTATGGGTTTTGCAGTGGCACCCATCATTATTGTAGGTGAATTTAATGTATTTTTGGGTGGTTGTAGCAAGATTTCAAATTCTTCTCTCCCCGTCTCTCATTCTTCGTATATATTATAAGGAGGGACATTGTTCTAATGTTGGATAATTTTGTTTTATACCCTCTCTTCTTCTCTTGTCTGTGAGTGAATTTTTTGAGTTCAAACCTCCCATTCAAGTTGTAATGCAAGTTTGTGCCTCTTGGCCATTGTAATGCACTATATCAAATTTGTGGAGCAATAATATAAGTTTGTGGATGATTTCAACCCTATCTTGTGTTCATTATTTTCACCCTGAACAATCATTACAATTTTGGTTATCTGTGCATGGTTATTGTATTCCATGTTTCATGGTTTGTGTTTAATGGTTAGTGGATTCTCATCAGTGGATTGATCTATGGTGTGTTTTCATCCTTCTTAATCTGATTGTGGTTTCCATCTCCATGCAAAGCAGGTGTCCAACATTCCTTTTGGTGCATTACCTCATTAGTTTAGGTTTAATTTCTTGTAATCTTCTTAACCATGTCTCCTTGGAAAGTTAGAGTAGATTTTAGAGTAGATCCTCTACAATTTGGATATGTGCATCAAAATAGAGGAATAGGAACCGACCTTCATTTGGAGAGATTTCCCGATTGCAAAGTCCCACACTTTGGGAAAATCTCCATGTTATGCAATCACACCGATACTCTCAATCCTTCAAATTGCAAACAGTCAGGGGTGCTATGATTACGCATCAACATCGGTCTTCAAAGATTGACCTATGTAGACCTCCAAATGTATTCACCAAGATCTGAAATCACTTGAAAAATGTAGTACAACTCCCCATCTAATCATAACATCAATTTATACATTAGGTCAAATGGAAAACTTGTGAGCAAAAAAACTTTCCCCGATACGTGTAGATTTGAATGAGACCATCCTATAGTCAATACTCAAACAACCACAATATAAACATTGGGAGAGTACTATTTATCCTATAATAATAAAATTTGATGATTCAATGAATTCTACGATCATACCAATAATATTACTCCCATCGCTCATGAACTAGGGTTTAGGTAGGGTTTATGACCTCTTTACCTTCTTAACATTCCTTCGTAAATAATAGAGCATCATCTAACTTCATTCGACTCGAGATCTTCTTAACTCCATGCCTCAACATCCCTAAAAGTCTCAAGGTCCCATGCGCAGACTTTTCACATGCCAACGAAGATGATTTCTTCTCACTTTGAGCTCGAAAACTCACCTTCTTAAGCTCGATATAGCCAAAAGCCTAATATATTAAGAAAATATCATCATAATAACCTGAAACTTGTCCCATAACACTAGGAAAACCTCTTTCAACTTTTTAAATTCTTACCTACTCATAGTTAGCTTGAAATATTCTCAACCACCATGACTTGCATGCATAGCTAGGTCATGTAATTAGCTCTAGTTGAGGTCTAGACAAAGTAGAAGAACACTACGCATTGGCTACAAAAATCTTCAAAAGTACCTGACATACTTAAGACAAAATTTCTCACACCTCTGCATGCCCTCATGGGCCCACACACATCTAAAACTGATGATCATGCTCCATTAGGCCACCTTGCTAAAAAAATAGGTCTAGGTTAGACCCACAAATCATACTCATGACACGTACTGCACTTTGAAACTCATATGAATGTCTCAATACTCTACCAACATAGGCTCTATGCCTTGACCATTCTCATCTAGTTGCCTCATGATTTCATTCCATCTTACCAATTCATCCTATTGACTATGCCTCCTACTTAGGCATGCTAAGCCAAGAAAATTACACTTTTGCCACTCATGCACCGATCCGAAAATAACCGATTATTACTACCTGATCTCGGACCCTTGTAGGCTTTAAATATTTACCGATGATTTTCTCCTTTTTAAGTAATCAATATAAAATAATTGCAAGACAATAAGACAATTGCACAAAGATTGATTACGAGTTCGGCAATTGCCTACGTCTCCGGGTTCGTGGTCGAACCGTTCCACTAGTCAAAACTTGTAAGTTACAATAGTACTTTCACAAGAAAACCTAATGGAATTTTACTTGCCTATCAGTAGACCACCTTCGGACAACAAGGGTGAAAAATAGCACCCGACTTCCACCTTCCTGGCGTACAATCTCCTTTGGCTGTGATCGGCCTTCCCGACGCAAACAATGCGAAGCTAGCACTCCGGTCGACAATCCAGGATTTGCAAGTAATTGGTGTGGCTCAATGGGCCTATTGGGTAGTTTATAATTTACTCCCAATCACAAATATTTCATCTACTATTGCCTAAAATAATAGGCCAATAGACAATACCTGTTGACACATCCCACAAATAAGCTTAACAAATAATAAGCTTGGGATTTGTGTCTCCGTTGCACCGGTGTGTGTCCATTACAATAGAATGGGTTCCCTATTTATACAAAAAATAGGGCCCTTAAAATATGCATTTAACATCATCCTTAGGCTAATATTAGCCTTACCCGTACATAGAAATTGGGATACAAATTCCCAATAATGGGCGGATTGCATAGGAAATGGGATTAATACCCATTTTAGCCGATTTGCATTTTATAATAGGATAAATATCCCATAATAATGGCAGCATTTGGTAAGATGGGATTAAAACCCAATTTTAGCGCTTTGCATTTGTTAAAAATCCCATAAGGGGCGCATTTGGAAAGTGGCCTTACCAAGTAATTATAATTTCGACCCATACAATGTGGCCTAGAAATAAATTAACTCGGTAATCCCGTAGTCCACTTGTCGTCTCCCGATAGGCAAATCGAGCAAATTCGACGAGTGGTGGCAAGCCACGTGTCACAGTGCGATTCGTCCAAATATTGACCAGTTGACCAGAGTTGACTTTCTTTATGCGAACTTTGACCTAACATATCTAGAGCTCCCGATGTCCGTTTGTCGCGTTCTTACGGTCATTGGAAAGCTCTCGAGATGATATTCTCGCACCGGCACCATTTAGGGATGTTTAGGAACTTTTCAAAAATGATCCCCGATCATGCACACTTGTACACACCATGCTTGAATTTACCACATCATCACACACTTGCTAAAGCATCTAGGACATCATCATGAAACATTATCACATCACCACTATGCATCTACAAGCCATTAAATACTCAATAATCCATGCTTCACCAGTGATCTTAATCATGACAATCCCAATAATCCTTTATGCATCACACCATCCTCAAGAACATCTTCATGAGCCGCATCATATCATTTTTCATTAATATATTTTTACCTTTTACATCGATGAAAACACAAGCACACATATTCCAACAAATGAATCCTCCTAGTGCACTCTGTCTTTTAAAACCCCCTCTTTGGGAACTTTGAATGCTCAAATTTTGTATCTCGATTAGGTACTATGAGAGAAAGAGTGAGGAGCACATGATTAATAGACCACCGCACTAATTAGAAAATCCTTCTTGTAGAAGTTAAACCCACCTTCCAATATCTAAAATTTGTGAATTTCCCTATGATATTCCTTGCATTTGATACACGTGGTGTGCATAATGAGACAACTTGCTTACATAGGATGGTCTTGGTGATTTTGTCACCAAATGACCATGATGACTTGAAAGACATAAATACCAAATCCTCTTATTTTAGATGGGTGAAGGAGAGAGATTGAATGAAGAATTTTTCCAACTTTTGATCAACCCATTTGATGAGATGAGAATCACTTTGAGACCGATTTAGGGATCCAAGAGGGCTTCCCTTTCGCTAGAGCCACAATTCAATCATCGATCCTTTTCATGAGTATGAAATTTTTCATTTCCATTCCTATGAGGAAAGATCCCGAGAGGTAATCGCCACATTGTTACATTTGAGGATTTGCAAGAATTTAGAAATACCATTCTAAATGAAGATTGCTGAATTAGAATATCATTCACCGAGATATTTTTGATTTTTTTCAAAATTATCCAGTGATCTTTCTCCAAAGACAAGATGCTTTGTATCTTTGTTTCTTAACTAATATCCTAACACTTACTATTTTTAGTAATCCTTGTTGTGAGAAGTCGAGTTAGTTACCGATTACTTAATTTGGCACTTTTGAATTTCCTTGATGTTCAAAGGGAAATGACAACTCGAAAATGAAATGTTTTCATCACTTACTATTTATAGGAAGTGAGGCTTAGGAAGGATTACTATTTTTAGAAATGGGTCTTCGTCTTGTCGAGAATGGAATGAAGTGGTCTCAAAAGTTTTGTTATTTCATAACGAGTCTTTGCTCCAATTTTTGGAGGATTTTAGTTTCCAAGTTTCCGTATATATGAGAAAACATATTTTTAGATTAATGTTTCAAATGGATATATAAAATGATATAAAGAATCAATGGGGGCGTGCAAATACGCTTTTTAAAGATTTTTTGGATAGGAATTTATAGTTAAAATCTAATCCCAAATGGACATAGGGTTTGGGAGATATGAGCAAAAAGGGTTTTTGAGCATGAAGGATGTTTGAAGAAATGTTGGAAGCATAACAACACTACATCAACAATGGGGGGAGAGAAAATCATAATGAAACACAAAAATGTCTAAGTATGAATTTATACCTCTTTCAAATTCATTTTCCCTCTCACAAGCTCCATTTAACTCACATTATACTCAAACTAGCTAACCCATGTCTGGTGGAGGTTATACGTGTGGTTTCACCCTAAAAATATGGGAAAAAGGACAAGGGGAAATCAACCTCTCCAAAATGTACCATGGGTGAGGCTCTCATGAGGAGGGGACTAGATTTTGTGAAATTAGTGAGTTGTTGACATTTCCCTTATACCTAAGTTGTCAATTTCAAATGAGGAAATGTTTCCTCCCTAGGCGGTGCACATTTTAGTGTCCCCCATGTCCCCTTAGCTGTTTGAAAAAGGGACATAATGACATCAAGCCTCCAAAACATGGTTCATTTTAAGAGCCCTGTCTAAAAAATTATTATAGAATGGGTGGCGAATATGACGAAAACGTAATTCACATGGTTGGCGAATATAGGAAATGAGGGTTTCTCGACAATGACGAATGGAGGTGTTTTGAAAGTCTATTTTTGGTGCATTACTAGGCATTATGTACATAATACTTCTAAATGATAACAAAGAAGATGTGTCACCTACCGGTAAAATGTCTTGCTTGTTCTGAATGACAACAATGACACATGTGTTACTTAGCTTGATAACACATGTGTCAAGATTGCTGACGGTAACACAATACTTACATATGTGTTATCGACCGATAAAAATGACACATGTGTTATTGGGAAGACAACATAGTATCACCGGTCGGTAATGTAATAGACTTGTTCCCGAGCAGTGGAAAAATGTGTTACCTTCTAAGTAACACCGAAACATGTGTTGACGGACAACAACACGCCTTCTTGCCAATAACATCGACACATGTGTTGTTGGCAACAACACAATGTCACCGGATGGTATAAAAATAGACCTATTCCCGGATGGCAATAAAATGTTTCTAGGCATCAACACTTTTTTCACGTACGAACACACTTTCATTATTGTCGCTTCGAACATAGTTTCATTGACGTTCGACATTGCGATTATATTCTCGGACGGTAAGATGCCGCATCCTTTTATTTCCGTTGTTGCCCAATAATGATTTTGGTTTTTTCATCCATATTCATCCGTGCCACATCACACATGTCTTCAACCTTGATCTACGGTCCATTTCCCACCACCCTTTCCTTTCCTATATATATATATATATATATATATATATATATATATATATATATATATATATATATATATATCCCCACTCATTTTGTCCCATTTTCACTTGCAAGTTTCTTTGAGATTGTTTCAAATCTCCACCTCCCACCTTCTCTCCCACTTCTAGATTTGTTCTATGATCCTCGTATACGGTATGTGCCATTTTTTAACACCTCTTTTTTTTCAAAGAATCAAAACATCAAGGATTCAAGATTCAAGAATAATGGCACCTAGAAAAAAGTCCATTAAAACAACTTCCTATGTTTACAAACATTTTGTATCCACAATTACTACAATCGGTTGAAGACCCTCAACAATCAATCAATCCGATTGGATTGGTAGCTTTAGGTGTCATGGAATTACTTACATGCGTTAGTATCGGACAAAATACAAGTTATTAAATAATTTAATGCAAGCATATAATAGTTCTAATGACACTTTAAGCATGTTGCGTACTGTCCCACTAATTTGTCATCATAATAACACCTGATGATATTCATCATCTAACAGACCTACCCCATCAAAATGCATTTCCTATAACCACCAAATCCGTTATACCTGATAAGAAAAATAATTTTTAGAGTCTCATTATGATCTTTGTGTTGAGGCTGAGATTAATAATCCTCATAAAAGTGATTAACACAAAATCTATCAAAGACCCCTTTCTCTTGGCAATGCTAGAATATATCCAAAGACCGCATCATGTTACAGGGAAGATACACTGAAATTCCTTAGTGTGAACTATACTACCTTCTCCAAACCATTTCCGGTGTTAAATTAGATTGGTGCATATTTCTTTCATCAAGGATTCGTGTTGACCTTACTTTAGAGCCAAAGTAAATCCTGATGCGCTTATTTCTTGTTCTTTTTATGTTCTTGATTTATATTGTGTGTAGACACATGTAGTTTGGCCAATGCACTATTACGACTAATATTGCGCTAGTTATGCTTCTCCCTGTAAACCGACGATACACCGCTAGTTCAACCTATCTAACTTTCTTCCTATGACATCCCTTTTATCGTTTTTCCTCTTGTAAACCATTTAAACAAGCTATAATAGCTTCGTTCTAACTACATTAGCTTCTTACTTTCTTCTAGTCCACTTCTACCACCTTCCTGGCCTATCAATCCATTCCATTGGATTGATCTAACCCTTCAAAACTCTCTCCAAACCCTAATCACCTCCTAAACATGTTTAACTAAGCTTAAACATGGTTTATCCCTTCCTAAACCTAGTCAAAGTAAGCTTTGACTTGCTAAAAGTGGTTTTTGGAATTTAGTGTTTGTCCCACATGCACCCAAGTTTCCCATTCTCCTAAATGAAAAACTATATATAGGGCTAGACCCCCTCTCTCATTTTCAAGAATTCCTCCCTTCTTCCTAAGCATAGATTATAGTATTTTGCATCTAGGTTCTAGATTTCATTTCTAGTTTAGATATTGAGCTATTTACTTCATCTCTTGCATTGCTAATCCATTTTATAGAGTAAAGGAGAAGATCCATTGGCTTAAAGGCCTATAATGGGGAGATCTCTTTCTCTTAATCACTAAAACTGATTGCTTAGGGCTTACTAGGTTCATTATTTTAAGCTTTCAAAGAATAGAGGTAGTTTTAATTAGCTTAAATTTGAGTGTTTACTTCATAATGTATGCTAGTTAGAAAATCTTGCTTATTTCTTATCGGATGGTCCACTGATTTGTTGCTTGAAGCCTTTGGGGATTCTTTAGGAATTCTTACCCCAAATCCATGGCTTTCACAACTTTTCTTTGAATACATTTGGCACGCTTCTGGGGACCCTTATGTCCATCCTCCATTAATGGAGGTCCTTTGAGTTCTTCAAAGTCATTTTTCAAGTTTTTTTTTGTAAATCACTTGTTAAATTCCTCATTTTTGTTTTAAACCTTGGATTGATGAACTCTATTTACATGCATTTGTGGCTTTAACATAGAAATAAGAAGCTTTGACTAACCACTAGTATGTTTGCTTTTAAAATTTTGAAAATCCATGTTTTTGCAGGTTTTTCACAGAGCACATGTAGGTGTTTTAGGGTGGTGCGTACACGTTGACATATGCGCGTCTTCGTCAAAGTCCAGCGTACCCATCGAGTGTCCTCTGTGTTTTTTTGAATTTTTTCTCTACAGGGACACGTCGCATCTCCCTTGGTCATGTGCTGTGTCTCTGTCTCTCTGGACGCATCTGTGTAATTAATGCCACTATGTAAAATTTTACTGAGACTTCTTTTGTTTGGGCTGCATATCTGCTTAGGAGCACGTCCGTGTTGAAACCCTAGCGTACCTATTGGATTAGGGCGTGTAGGTGTTGGTGACTGTTTTGATCTTAATAGACCCGCGTAGGTGTTAGTAAAGGCACGTACCCATTGGTTGGGGCTCATACATGTTGGTTTAGGCGCGCAGTGTTACTTCATGTCGAAATTAAAATTTTCTTACAGTCTATTCTAGTTATTTCTCTGACATTTTTGATGCAGGTTTCTAAAGGTTGGCGGGTTTTAAAAAGGGCTTTTAAAATTTCAGTTTGCATGATTAAGTGTTTTTCATTCCTTAGCTTAAATTAGGATTTGTAAAAGGTGTGTATGCTCTCTCCTTGCGCTTTCCAAAGCAATCTTGGAGATCAAAAACACTTGCACAAAATCTATTTTACATGTTAAAAAAACTTGCTCTTTTAAAGGATAAAGTAACATTTTTATGTGCTTTTAGTAGGATTCCCACTTTGCGTATGCTCTTCCTTCGCACTTTTGGGCGATCTTAGGAATCAAAAGCAAGTGTGAGTTCTCTTTTACCTCAATCAAAAAACGAGAAAACTACTAACCAACTTGTTGTCTACAAGACCTAACGTTGGTCAAAGAAAGGTGTTAAAAATGAAGCAAAAACTTCTAATACACGTGTGTTTGCAGATTGCCAAATGGTGTGCCACTTTTGAAACCACATTAAGATTAAAAAAGATTAAAAAAACACACCATATTCAACACACTTGTATTGTAGGTTTTGGAAAAGGGTAAGTCCCTCTCCGCTTAACTGGAACGTAACCCCTTTGGCATAACGCCTTAAGCTATAACAATGGGGGTGGTTCCAGGAACCCCAAAGTAGTCCACCGCTGAGTAACCTCGTGGATGAGACAGAAGCGCCTCACTTACCTACTTGACTAGTACACCTTGTGAGTTAGAGTTGCAAGTTATCCCTACGTGATTCTTAAAAGTACACGATGGACGCATTCACTGCCCACTGTACTTAAAGGAAGCAAAGTCGAGATACTCCCAAGATAGTCGGACTGTTTGGGTAAATCGTCTCACTCGTGGATAATTTTTGTAACACCTAGTTGAGAGAACCTATTAGGAAAGCCATTTTGTCTAGAGGCCAACTTTACTAGTCCATGTGCGTTGTTTCATGATAATGAAGTGATAACTTGTTTGGATTCAACGCATTGTGTTTTTCAAACACGGTAACGAACTCATCCCAAGTTTGATCTGAGTGTCTTTCATCACGAATCTAGACAAACGTATTACTTAGCTTAGCTTCCTTCTCATTTTCAAACGAGGCGAAGCTCTGCCCAAGTGAAACTAAGTCTATTTTCACATGTTCTTGATCTACACCCATGCGTTTGTACTTTCCACGTTAGAAGTCGAACACAGGCATACTTTGCATGTCGTGTCAGAGATAGTGCTAGCTACTTTTTTGTACGTTTACACTCATCCGTGTTTACGACCGGGTGTTAAATGACTAAAGCAGCGGTACGTTTTCACATCTTTGCAGATCCTACAATCTTGACTTCGTGGATCTTCATCATTGTTATGAATCGGTTTTGTCATTCTGTCTCTCCCTAGTTTGTCGACTTTTTATTGCATTCTAGTTGTTCAGTATTGGTATTTACATTGTGTCTCCCATTCTTTGGGCACATAGTATAAATCCTGCTATTGCGTGATTCGCTTGCTCGCATCATCATGCAGACTTCTTGTTATACCTTCTACTTGATTTTAGTTCTGATGTCATCTAGGTTTTTTTGACTACTTTGTTGATAACACATTATATATATCATCATGATGTTGTCTTGATATTGACGCCTTGCTTGCTTGGTTGAGATATCTTAGCAGCGTTGTTACACTGTATCTAATTGTGACTTCCACTTTTTAATACACTTGGCTTGTTGTCGGTACTTGAGTCAGTTCTAAGTATACCTTGTTGGAGGACTTTGTCAGTATTGTGCTAATATTCAAGCCTTGTTAGATTTCTGACTTCAGCCCACATATCTGGTACAACATTTTCATTCATCTTGGTCTTTTAAGTATAGATTTGACGTAACACAACTTAGGTGAGTGGTACATTTTCATCTGTCCATATCGGTATCCTTTGAAAACTAGTAAACATAGTGTTTCATCTGAGTATCGGCTAGTAATGCCTAGACTTTTCAAAATGGAAACAAAATCCAAGTGAGATTAATGCAGAGCTAATCCTTTCGATGATTTCCCCTTTAGCGGGAACAATTTAGGACCACTCTTCTCTCAAGTCAAAGATACAGAGACATTAATCGATCATAGTGGAGAAGAGTCAGACTCTTCGGGAGAACAACAAAGGTTAGACCTAAATAGATTTGATGAGCTCTTATATTATAACAAAGATCAAGTACTCACGAGAGTCTTGGCGTTAGGAGCTAAACTTCCACATGAGCGCGAAGAAGAAACAAAGGTCATTGACCCTAACTTAGGAGAGTGAAGATTCATCTTAGACATAGATAATCCTTTCTCTGTGGGATATGCATCCACTTCTGGGCAACATAAGGCCGCTGTCGAAGGTGAAACATCACGTAAACCTCACTTTAATGCTTTGCGTAAAGTAAAGACTACGCGTATGGCCTCCCCTCCTCCAAAATTAGATGAAGAAGAGGATCCCATGGTTGAGGAGGAAACCCTCCAAAAACAGATCTTGAAGTTGAGTCAGAAATTAGCAAACCTAGGCGCTTCAAAAAGAAACATAGGTAAGGTCAAAGACAAAAATAAACTTAACGAGTTTCATCTGATCCGCATACTGGACTATACCTTTAAAGAAATTCGGCTCAAAAGTCAATATTGCTTACTAAGGAGCAACTCATTCAGGGATGAATTGAAATCTATGAAAGATATGCTCACAACATTACAACAAGGAAACATAGGCTAAAACAGAAGTATCTCAGTACGAAGAACTATGTCCTTATCCCTTCGATAAAGACATGCTACTGCAGCCCTTTCCTAAACATTTTACTATCCCAAAGCTCAACAAGTACAAAGGAAAAGGTGATCCCCGCAATCACATCAAAGACTTTTACATGGCTTGTCAAGAGGTCACCTACAATGATAATTTTCTAATACGACTCTTTCCCCGTAGTTTGGGAGCTTTGGCGATTGAATGGTTCTATAGCATACCTAAAGGATCTATAACAATGTGGTCGGCACTAGCAGAAAAATTTGTGCAACACTATTCTTTCAATATTGGAAACGATGTCACGATGAATGACCTTTGCAATGCAAAGCAAAAACCTAATGAAACCTTCACGGGTTTCTTACAATGATGGAGAGTGCTAGCTAGTCGCTTCCCTTGTGCTTTACCTGAAAAACAATTAGTGAGCATTTTTGTTCCTAATTTAAACTCGGAGATAGCCTTCCATCTTCAGATGCATTGTGGATCTAACTTCAAGGAAGTTATAGAGAAAGGTAGCCAAATTGAAAAGGCTCTTATTACCAAAGGAAAGCCCTTTGTCAAAAACAAACATGAGAACAAATCTGTAGACAAACCTAAGTTCTTTAATAAGAACAAGCACATCGTCGGTGATGGAATTACTGACTCTAAAAGGGTCCAAGCTATGCAGACAGGTCCTCTTTTGAAGCTTTTGCAAGGACCTCGTCCCAAAGCACCTACAAAACGTACGTTCACAACATTGAGTGAATCCTTGACTGCTATATTAAAATAATTAGATGATGCTAAAATGGTAGAGTATCCAAGTACCACAGTACCATTCCTAGAAAATGCTCTGAAACCTGGTTGGTATAAAGACCATGAATATTCTAACTTCCATCGTGTCAAAGGACACAAAACAGATAGATGTCTATGGCTGAGACACTTCATACAAGACCTCATTGAAGAGGGCAAGATTTCCATAGAATCACCTCCTGATTCAGGACAGGGTCCTAATGAAAAAATGGGCATATACAAAGAACCTTTTCCCAATCATATGGATAAAAAGAAAATGAAACCGAGTTCACGGGCAGGCCTCTAATGACTATCGCATTGCTACGTATGTTTACCCTAGTGATGACAATCCATTCGAATCCCTTATAGGTTGCATCCGTTCGTCTGATGAACGAGTAAACACAATCCGAATTCTTGAAAAGAGTTGTGCAATTGGAATGCGACGCGCTCGCTTAATCATACCTAATCCAATACCAACTACCCAAAGCCAATATAATTTACTAGACCAGCTAGAGAAGACACCAGCTAAAATATCCATTTTAGACCTTCTTAAAATATCTACTGCTCACAAAGATATATTGTACAAAACATTACATAATTCTGGAGTCTCTACTGAGGTAGATCCCACGCACTTGCAAGCTATGGTTGCCCATCTTGAACCTACTAAGCATATCAATTTTGGTCGCAACGTTATCCTGCGAACCATCCTCGGCATAATTTGCCTCGATATTTAGAAGTGGCGGTTACAAGTCGTAAGATTAAAAGAGTGCTTGTGGACGGGGATCGATTTGAAAATATACACATTGAAGGCTGATTAGGAAGCTAGGCCTTTCTGAAACGGATCTGGGAGCTAAGACCATCACCATCACTGCGTATGATAATGAGGAGAGAGAATCAACAAGTACTATCATAGTGCCCATGGAAGTAGGTCCAACTTGTCATGATACGACCTTCCATGTCCTAGATTTAGATCTCCCATATAACATGCTCTTGGGGTGTCCATGGATTCATGCCATGCAGGATATCCCTTCGACATTTCATTAGTGTATCAAGTTATGCCATAAAGGACGTATAGTCACTATCTCGGGAGATCCTGAGCCATTCACTCACTTTCGGGCGTTGCATAGTTTCTCTCGTGCAGCCTATGAGTGCCCTTCCGTGGATGTTGTTATACCTCTTAAGACAAAAGCTATGAAGAATCGGGTGGACTCAGAATCGTTCACACCTTATAATCAGGACTTCCCTTCTTTGGTCAATCCTTTTACATCTTGGGAAGCTACATCAGCAAAATATGGCCCAGGAGAGCCATTTACTCTTGAACAAGCATTATTGATTTCAGACTTATCAGTGTCACCTAGGACACGGGGTAAGCCCTATTTTCAGTTCAAAAGTACACGAGAACCGTGTTCAAAACCATTGGATAAATTTGTTCATAGTGGCCTCCTGTCCAAAGAAAAGATGTTGGAGGATCCCATTGGTAAGGTGCCAAAAGGAACCATGGCCTCATGCAATCAAGCACCTCAGTATATTAAAGGACACCGCATGATGTTTGTCATGGGTTATGAAGGATACGGATGTGAAGCCAACGCACAAGGCCATCTAGAACCTATTCCTACTCGCCGTTTCAAATCTGACAAGCATGGTCTTGGGTTAAAATCCCATGATGTTCAACCCGTCGAGGTTGATGCTACCTTTTCTGAGTGCGAGGACGTTTCGTATAATGCGGATAGCGATACAAGTTCCCAATGTAGCCTCTATGAAGATTTGGCTTCCACAAACCTATTCCCAGAGTCAGCCATCCTTACCCTATCTGAATCCATCCCTTCAACCGATTATCAAGTCACCTTAGTTTATCCTAAACTTGTAGATTGGGACCAACAACTTTACGTACCACTTGATATCTTCGAGAATGATGAAGCATTCACGGAATTCATGGGACTCGGGGATTTTCTTCCTGCTGGGGACCACAAGAAAGGATTCCAAATTCAATTAAACACATGTGCATACTTCGAGAAGAAGCAAAGATGTGTGGCTGCTTGGGTAAGAATGTTGTGAGTGAAGGTAAGAATACTTCAGAGCAACCTAGAACAAAGAATAAACGGAAATCTCATAGTGACAAACTCTTTGAGACACTTATAGAAGAACAAAATGAAAAGCACATGGATAAAATGACTTATCCATTTGAAGATGATAAAGAGCTACCTCAGGAGGTTGATCTCACCCTCCCCCGATCCTACCAGAATGGAGGACACATCTAAGATGCTCATTGAGGAAACCATCAGTGTTAACATTGGTTCAAATGATTTACCCAGGATGATCAAGTTGGGGGCTTCGCTCTCAGCTCAAGAACAGAAAACCTTTTTGGCACTCTTAAGAGAATACGTTGATATTTTTGCATGGACATATTCAGATATGCCCAGCTTGGATCTAGCACTAGTTGTGCACAACCTTGTTGTGCACCCAGACGCCAAGCCCATTAAACAGAAAGCTGAGGAAGATGCATCCTACAGTTGCACTTCTTGTCAAAAAAGAATTGGAGAAAATCTTGGCTGCATATTTTATCAAACCTATTGATTACTCAGATTGGATCTCCAATATAGTTCCAGTATAAAAGAAACTCGTTGGCATTAGGATCTGTGCACTCGACTTCGTGACATCAATAAAGCATGTCCTAAAGATGATTTTCCTTTGCTAAACATAGATATGATCGTAGAATCTACCGTTGGCTATGAGATGCTATCCTTAATGGATGGCTTCTCGGGGTATAATCAGATAAGGATCGCAGAAGAGGATCAACACAAGACTGTCTTCATCACTCCATGGGGAACCTTTTGTTACAAAGTCATGCCGTTCAGACTCAAAATGTCGGGGCTACTTATCAGCGTGCTATGACTGTCATTTTTCATGATATGATGAACGATATTATGGAGGACTATGTGGATGACATATTAGCTAAATCAAAGAGCAAAGAAGAGCACCCAAAAGTGCTTAGATGTATCTTTCAGCGCCTCAAGGACTACAAGGTTCGTCTTAATCCTAAGAAGTGCGTCTTCGGTGTATTATCAGGAAAACTCTTGGGATTTATAGTATCACAGAGAGGGATAGAAGTGGACCCCGTCAAGGTCATGGCTATTACAGATATGCCTCCACCCACCACTCTTAAACAACATAAAGTCTCTGCAGGAAAGATCTAGGCTATTTGCCGTTTATTTCTCGACCATGCGGATAAATGTCATCCGTTTACACATCTTTTGAAGAAAGATGTTGCTTTCAAGTGGGGGCCCGAATGTCAGAAGGCATTTGCTCTACTCAAATAGTACCTTGTAAATCCACCTGTGTTGATGCCCCCTACTCCTGGAGAGCCTCTCCTTTTATATATTTCTGCTACCCAATTATTATTGATGCACTCGCTTGCCCCGATATGATCTTGACCATAAGGAGAGAGTTGTTTATTACCTTAGTTGTACATTGATTTCCTATGAATTGAACTATCCATAGATTGAAAAGGCTTGCTTGGCAGTTGTCTTTACATTTCAGAAACTTCGCCATTACCTCCTTAACAATAAAACTAAACTTATTTCCAAGGTTGACCCTCTTAAGTACCTCTTATCCAAACCCGCCTTAACAGCCGAATGGCTAATTGGATCATTCTTTTGAGTGAATTTGAGATAGATTTTGTAAATCAGAAGTCCTTAAAAGGACAGTATTGGCAGATCAGTTGGCAGAAGCACCTTTACCAAGAACAGAGCCTTTGTGTCTGGATCTCCCAGACGCATCTATGATGTATATCGAAGAATCTACGAGAATGGCAGGTCCATTTCAATGGATCATTTACTTTTCATGGATCAGGAGTAGGAGTGGTGCTTATTACTCCCACAAGAGATATTATACCAAGGGCATTCCGGTTGGGGTTTCCTTGTACCAATAACATTGCAGAGTATGAGGCACTCATTGCTGGCCTCAAGCTAGCTATCACTTGGAACATCAAACAACTGCGAGTTGTTGGAGATTCTCAACTCATCATTAAGCAGGTCAATGATGAATACAAGGTCAAAGATGAAAAACTTATTCCCTATAAGAAGATGGTTGAAACCCTGAAGGAATATTTTTCACATGTCATATTTGAACAAAAACTCGGTCTCATAATAGATCTGCGAATGCCATGGCTACCATCGGCTCTCTCTTGCGCAACCCGCCTGAAGAGAGTAAGATGCCCTTCTTCATGGAACACTTACAGGTGCCGACATATGATATGCCTGAGTCATGTTTAGCATGTGAAGTTGTTGGTCCCCTATCCCCATGGTATGACCCTATTTACCAATACCTACAAGATGGAACCTTCCCACCTGACATTACCCATTCAGAGAAAAAATCCCTTATCTCGCCGCATTGCTGTTATACCCTCCTAGGAGGCACTCTTTATCATCGTGGCTATGATGGGAACTTGCTTCGTTGTCTAAATGTTATTGATTCGGTTCACGCAATTAAAGAGGTACATAGTGGTATCTGTGGGGCACACACTAGTGGCATGGTGCTAGCTAAGAAACTGTTGAGAGTAGGCTACTATTGGCCTACCATGGAATCCGATTATTGTAACTTCGTGAAGAAATGTGAACTTTGTCAAAAGTACGGTAATCTCATACATGCACCCACACAAAGCTTTGCGCCTATTACAACGCCTTGGCCTTTTTAAAAGTGGGGTTTAGATCTCATAGGGAAGCTCCACCCTTCTTCATCAGATGGTCATACTCACATCATAACTGCCACCGAGTATTTCACTAAATGGGTGGAGGTTGTTCCTCTTACTTATGTCACCAATGTGCAAATATCCAAGTTTATCCTAAACCATCTTATATGTCGTTATGGTATTCCCTCGGCCGTTATTCTGATGATGGTAAATATTTCAAAAACAAGACAATGTGTCAACGCTTTCATATCCAACTTAAATGGTCCAACCCCTATTACCTTTAAGGTAATGGGCAAGCAGAGGCTACAAACAAAACTCTTGTGCGCATTATGGAGAAAATGGTCAGTAAAACTGGTCGTAATTAGCACTTGCAGATCCATCCCACCCTCTGGGCTTATCGAACCTCCATCCGCACCCCTACTAGTGCGACCCCGTATTCACTTTTCTATGGCACTAAAGCCATCATACCTTTGGAAGTGGAGCTTCCCTCCCTGAGAATATCTCTCAGGGACTACCTCGACAAAGATAAAGACTACAGAGTTGCTCGCCTAGCAGAGTTGGAACTATTAGATCAACGGCGTATCAGAGCACTTAATCACCTTAAAGTATATCAAAATAGAATATCAAGAGGATACAAAAAATGCATCATTCATAGGGAATTTGATGTAGTTGATCTTGTATCTTGAAAGAAAATCAGAAGAATACCACCAAAGGTAGGGAAAAGAAAGGTAAATTTGAGGCCAATTGGCTTGGTCCCTATGTAGTAACTGCTAAATATGGATCAGGGGCATATAGACTTGCCTATTCAGATGGTGAAGAGATTCCAGAGCCCATGAACGCCATTCACCTCAAGTGCTTCTATGCTTAGGCATGGCTGGAATATTGAGATAAGAAACTAAAAAGTAGAAAACAAAGAAAAAACAAGCAAATTTTTTTTGAAAAATTGAGAAAAAAAAGTAAAGAAAAAAACAGGTTGTCCTCGTGTGAAAACCACGAAATTGTGGCGCAGTGGGCATGTCCTTTTGTGAAAACCAGTTTTCAATGCTAAAGGAAGGTTTCTCATACACAAGTCACTCTTGCAACAGGATGGGTAACTCTTGCCACTTGCTAAATTCCATGCAGCACCTTGGCTAGGTCTAGGAATCCGACCTCGAGCTCCCTTGCAGGACCTGTGATCTGGTTTACTTACGCTATATCTGTGTGGAGGATGTGGCCTATTTGTATATTCCCACATCACGCTGGGACACATTCACATTCCATTTCATTGTACGTTAACACATGGTATTTGACCCTTTGTATATTCCCACATCACGTTGGGGCATTCCACGTTTCGTAAAAGCTTGTACATTGCTTTCAGAACATGACCTTGAAAATACAAAAACATTTGAAAAGGGTACACAAAAGCCTAAACATTTAGAAAAAGCCTAAAAAACTTATCCTTTGTGATAAATTCAAAACCGTTAGAAAATATGTCAATACTGTCCCGCAAAAACAAAATGGTAGTTACATTGCTTTTAGTTGTTGGTTTGTATAGTTTTGATGTACTTAGCTTGTTGTGTTGTTCGTTCTTTGAATGATTCTTTGCTTGCATTATATTAGATCTTGTTAAGTTTAATTGTGTGTTGCGCTGCATTCATTATTAGGACTTTTATGCTTGTAATTAATTGTTGTATGTTTCTTTGATTCTATGTGCATTTGTTAGAACTTTTTTTACTTGATTAGATTAAAATGTTAGGATAATCTTCATTGTTAGTTGTGTTGCATTGTGTTGTGGCGTATGTGTGTATTTATTTAGTTTTGTTAACTTTTGCTTGTGTGTTTGTTTAGCACATTTGTTTGTTATCACATCTATCATCTATCATTTCATCACATCTAACATCATCTATACATCATATATAAATAAAATGCTAAGTATTACATCATGCATGTATACTAAGCTAATCATCACATATCGTATCATTAATGGGGGCAAGAGGGGTTGCACATAATCACAAATCTATCCCCCCACACCAATATCATCTAGTATCATCCCAAAATGCTATCCATATGGAATCAAACATCTCATAAATTAAAAACACATGATATCAAATACAGGAGTATATCATCGCTATGAAAGAAAAACATGCCCATCTCTAAATCTGAAAGTATGCCACATACATGAAGAAGGAAAGATACAACATGAACATCCATAAAACATAATTACCATGACAATATATCAATACAAGACACAGAGAATATACAAAGAAGTAAATGTCCATATATATACATGTAAAATTGTCCATGTCAGTGCTCAAAATAAAACATCATCGATACAATGTGTCATCAAAATAATGATATACATCAAAGTGTCCATATGGTACATGTATAATAAAAATATCTGTGTCGAGTCTGTATATACAAAATGCTCTATCCATATGCCATATAAAAGGGGCGTGGATCATATACTAAGCCTGCATACAGAGGCGTGGTGATACATCAAAAGTACATACATCAATCAAAATAGAGCCTTCATCTAGAGGCATCCGTGAAAGAATGTAAAGAATCTATACATAGTCAAAATTAGCCTTCATAAGAGGCATATACAAATGAATACATACATACATATCATGGCATGAGTAGGAGACTCACCGTAACTCTAGCCCTCATCGGGGCAACTGGGACCATGTCTTGGAGGAAGAAATAGTGGAGGCTGTGATGGGCCTGCCCTTGCAGAACCTGCCAACTGTGAGGGAAGACCCTGTGTGCCCCTCTGTTGTGTACTGACCAGTGTGGCCGTTGTTGTACTAACCTAGTCGACCTCCGTGTCTGGAGCTGTGCAGCTCACATCAAGCTGGACATAAGGCGTCACTGCTCTCTCTTTGGAACTACCCTAAGTAGGTAGTCCCATAATAAAGAGCCTCACCTGTGGCCCTGATGGTGTCACGTATCAAATCATCATCTCCAATGGCTAAGGCTGTCTGTAGGGCGGCATCACGCTCGCCTATCAATCAACCTCTATCAGCATCAACATCACTTACAGAATGGCGGTCTCTCGATCTCTCTATAATGTGACACCTTGTAACTCCACTCGGGCCTAGTCTCTCTCCATCATATAAGTCTGTCCCTCGGCCTACACTTGGTCATGTTGAACCATGACGATGTGTAACTAGCTCTGTGCCTAGCCTAAGGCACCAACTAATCGAGTGCCCCCTGCGCGCCAACTATGCGATCTAGCCTTGTCATGTCACCCTACCACCGCCTTTGTGACTTAGACTGCCTAGTCTCTCTCGGTAGTCAATACTTGAATCTGCGCTCTGGCTTGATCTCTCTTTAGCCACCTGAAGTTGTACACCGCTATCGCGGCTCATGCTTCTCTGTAATGCACAAGTTGTCCATCACCACCCCCTGGAGCCTGAGGAGGTGGACCCTGCTATGGTAGAACCTGCTATAATGGGACATATATGCCCACTGGAATGCCTACTGGAGGCAATGGGACCACTGGGCACGGTGTACTGCTGGGTATAGCCACTAGGACCACTATACCCATGCATGGGTGTGGGGCCCTACCTCTAACTCGATGTGCATCGGGGCCACCCTCGTCATCTGAATCATCATCATCGGTATCACCTCTGGCACCATCATCATCACTAGGTGGCCCCACTGGGGGAGGCCTCACGCTTTTGCCTCATATGTTGCGCTTCGGAATGGTCAAACATGCGAGAATCACACCATGGTACCAGGGTGCATACTCTGTTATACACCCTGGATCTCGAACCTGCCTCAAGGGTACCCATGCAATAGGTACCACCTGTGTAAAACTGGCCTAGGCTCTATCAAAGGCTATCTATGGCCCCATGTCAAAATACTCACACACCCTCCGTGCCTACCACATATCGGCCCCTGAACATCCTGTGTGGTGCCAAACTGTCACTGGCAGCTATCAATTCTATAAAACTCCCGCATATAGCCGCGCGGCCGCCATGATAAAATGATCTACTTGCTATATAGATAGCTCTTGGGCATCCTCGGGCCACTGGAAATGATGGTATGGCCTCCATACCACGGCCGCCTACTGTAATTCATCGAGCTCTCAATGATAAGGATAAGGATAGCCCCTGTACAACTAAACATTGTCCCCGGCGGGGACCCAACCCATAGTAGATGGCTTCTCTGGAGCCCGAACTCTCAGAGCGCCTAAGGGGTGCCCGATGGCAATGTGATCCCAGGCCCATATCATAAGGAGCTTGGCCGGACCTACCGTCTTCTGATGGTAGTAAGTAATAAGATGAAGATCCTAGTAAAGATGTATGTACTGGCCCCGTGAATAAGTCTCTCCCTGTATCAATCCAAGAATAACTCCAAGTAGTCCAAGAGGGAATGAACCGGTCTTGTCAGGGAGTAAAACTCCACTGACAAAGGCCATCATGTAGACTATGACCTGATCTATAGAAAGGTCATCAATGCAGCATGACAATCTCACCGTCATCCCGCGACGAGGTATCGTCGGGATTCCAAATAGTTGTGTAATGAATCTGTCTAACATTGCTCTGTCACTCACATACTGAATGGGCTTTCCAACAATCAGAATGCGCATGATGCGCCAGAAATCCTCCAACGTGATGGTAATCTCCCATGTAGGCAACCGAAAGCACTGGCTCTCGTTGTGCCATCTCTCTGCTATGGCCGTGAGAAGGTCGTGATCTAGCGTGACTGGGGCATATCAGCCATGTAGGCTAACCCTGTGACATAAAGGAGGATATCTAATATCCCCCTATCTCCATCCTTGAACTGCGCCTCTATCGTCTCAAGGGCCGTATCTCTCCCACGTCTGAAGTGCGGGTAATCTACGCTGCAAGATCAAAAACAAGTGTTAGGCACTTATCTAACTTCTAGCTATCTTTCTAAGGAAAAATGGTTCATTGAGTCCTTTAACTTACTAATTTCCCTTTTTCTTCTAAGTTCTTCTAATTTTTCTCCTCTACACTTTGTTACTTTATTGCTTTATATGTTTCATTTTCTTCCGGACACATGCGCGCCCTTTTCGACGCGCACACGCCTTTCTCGACGCCTATGCACCCTAACCGACGCATATGTGCCCCTACCTTTTCACTTTTTCTCGTGTATGCCACACAGGATGCCAACGCGCCTAGTGTGATGCCTACGCGTCCCTCCCAACGTGCACGCGTGCATGCATCTGTTCCCACTAAAATTCAAAATTTCCCCCTAGCGCCTATGCACTTGGTTCGACGTGCGCACGCGCGCGTCCACGCTTTTCCCTCCTTTGACAGCTTACATGTGTGCATACGCGTTTTTCAATGCATACACCTGTGCATATCCACTTTTTCGATGCGTACGCATACACGTCCCCGTATTTTTGACACATGCGCACGCGTGCATGCGTCTTTTTCCCGCCTACCTACCCTAGAAATGACCTAAAAAGTAATAAATGCATAATTTAAAAGGGGAAGGGATAGACCACTCATGAAGGGTCCATCCACGGGGTCTTGCTGGTACTCCCGGATCCAGGTCTGCTCACCTCCACCTCGTTGGTAGCCTCTCGCATCGGGCTCCAAGCTCTCTCACCGGTATCTCACGGTAAAAATTTGCAAGGGCTCTGTATAACACCTTGTCTTTCTTTCCATGTGGATGTCCCGTTTTGGCTCTTTGGTGGCCTTGCCTTCCCCCGTTCGCCACCGCACGTACTTTTTAGAATATCTTTGATCTTTTGAATTCTTCTGACCGATCAAAAAATTCAAAAAATTGTAAAACTGATTTAGAAAAATAAAAAAGAGTATAAAACTTTGAAAATGAACTAAAATCAGTAACCAACTCATTTTTTGGCTGAAATCTGTGTCTTTTACATGGTTCTCATCCCATATCCTACTGACATTTTTCACATGATTTGAAACAACGACTTGCAAATCACCTTGATCTACAATCATTTACAAAAGACCGCTGCTTACTTCATCTGTACTTTGGGGCACTATCAGTTGCCTGCATATTGTTTTCGTCGTGCACGTTGCTTTTTCATCGTACCCAGCGTCTCTCGTCATTTCCCTTGCATGTTCATATTGCTTGGGGCATCATTCTTACCCTTGTCGTTTATCATAACATTTGGGAACTTCAGCTTGATAACAAAATATTTGTGCAACCTTCTTGAACGTTGTTGGTTTAAGTGTGTGTGACTGTACTTATTTTCCCTGTTACATGAGTTTGTTTACTTCTCATATTGCATTGCATGTCTATATGTTGCATGGAGTTGGCATTTTGGCAATAGATAGTTGTTTTGTATCTTGGCTTTTCATGTCACTATACGCTTCAGGTTGTATGCTCACATTTTTAATAAGGACCGATGAGGAGGTCTCTATGAAAAATGATGATCTAAATATTAGATACATTTGATTTGTGGATAGCTCAATATCTCTTTCCTCTTTCCTTTCCTCTTTATTCTTTTCGATCGTCGATCGCATTCTTCTATCACCCTATCGACACTCGAGGGGGCATCCTTCATCCTATTAATTTTTCTTCTATCCCTTCTCCTTTTTCTTCTCTTTTATATTTGTCTACTTTCTTCGAAGTGATGTAACTTACATCACCTCAAAGAGGGGCAAATGTAGACACCTGTAGTTTGGCCAATGCACTATTACGACTAATATTGCGCTAGTTGTGCTTCTCCCTGCAAACCGACGATACACCACCAGTTCGACCTATCTAACTTTCTTCCTATGACATCCCTTTTGTCGTTTTTCCTCTTGTAAACCATTTAAACAAGCTATAATAGCTTCGTTCTAACTACATTAGCTTCTTACTTTCTTCTAGTCCACTTCTACCACCTTCCTGGCCTATCAATCCATTCCATTGGATTGATCTGACCCTTCAAAACTCTCTCCAAACCCTAATCACCTCCTAAACATGTTTAACTAAGCTTAAACATGGTTTATCCCTTCCTTAACCTAGTCAAAGTAAGCTTTGACTTGCTAAAAGTGGTTTTTGGAATTTAGTGTTTGTCCCACATGCACCCAAGTTTCCCATTTTCCCAAATGAAAAACTATATATAGGGCTAGACCCCCTCTCTCATTTTCAAGAATTCCTCCCTTCTTCCTAAGCATAGATTATAGTATTTTGCATCTAGGTTCTAGATTTCATTTCTAGTTTATATATTGAGCTATTTACTTCATCTCTTGCATTGCTAATCCATTTTATAGAGTAAAGGAGAAGATCCATTGGCTTAAAGGCCTATAATGGGGAGATCTCTTTCTCTTAATCACTAAAACCGATTGCTTAGGGCTTACTAGGTTCATTATTTTAAGCTTTCAAAGAATAGAGGTAGTTTTAATTAGCTTAAATTTGAGTGTTTACTTCATAATGTATGCTAGTTAGAAAATCTTGCTTAGTTCTTATCGGATGGTCCACGATTTGTTGATTGAAGCCTTTGGGGATTCTTTAGGAATTTTACCCCAAATCCATGGCTTCCAACAACTTTTCTTTGAATACAATGAGGGTTTTTATGGACTCAAATCAACAACCTGCTCCAACTAATCTACACGAGAAGATGGATAAACATGGAATTCCTCTAGGACCAACAGTTGGTGATTATTTTGTTTTAAAGCATTTAATCTTGATTCTTTTCAAAAAAAAATCATTTTAAAATCAATTCTTATAAATATATAATCTGTAACTCTATATCGGTATTGTTTTAAGATTCAATAGGTTCAATGAATGGATATTTGGTTGACCATTCAAATTTATAAGTCCTTCCTATAGTCCAATTCCCACTCTTAAATTTTTTATGTGTGTTTCTGGAATGTTTATCGTAAGTTTGAGTTGGATGGTAAATGGGATTATCAATTACTCTGCTGATTGAGAATATCATCTAAAGTAAGGTCATTTCTAGGGTTTTCTACATTTGAAAGAAACTAGTTTGCTTACAACATTCCTAAGTAAATCAAAAAATAAAGTAACATTAACATATTAGAGTCGAATTACCTCTTGCCACTGAGGTTACTAGTGATCAAATATTTTAAAATGTGAATGCCGCATTTTATTTTTCCTTAGAGTTATTTTCTCACTTGTAACTCGGGCCATCATATGGGTGATTTTGAAGTCTACACATGCGAAAAAAATATAGAAGTTTCAAATATGAATCATGATCTGTAAAAAATAAATGCAAGACTCGAAAAATAAAGATCATGTTATGGAATGACAACACAACTTAATGCTACCGCATGCGGTCACACAAACCGACACTTCCGAACGAAAACACAAAATTAATGTTACTGAAGGTAACATGGCAAAACAAAAAAAAATTTAGATGGTAACACAAAACAATGTTACCCCAGACAACAACACGTATAATTTTTACCATCCGATAACATGTTCTTGTTTCTGTTCGACATTGTGCAGTCACATTAACTTACGGAAACACATTAATTTTTCCAGCCGCTAACAGTTTTACAAAAAAACTTAACATACTGATAGTTCACTTTTTCCCTTACCTCTCTCACTCATTCCTTCATATTTTGGCAGTTGGCTTATACTTCTGGCTTTTTCATGACTTTTTCACTTATACTTTTGACTTTTTGAAAGTAAATTGTATTACTATATTATGGCGAATTAATCCTATATATAATAGTATGTTATAACATGAAGGCGAATATACTAACATTGGTCAACCCTTAGTGGAAACACGAAGGTGAAATTATATTCAAATTTTTTTAACACCCGTAAAATTTTGGCGAACGCGCTACCGTACGATAGTACAAAATTCACCAAATTCAAAATTAAAATTCCTAATGTTTGCCTATTCATGAATATTCACCTTTAAAATATAAACCCTACTTGAAAAGGATGTCATGGGTCTAATTGTCATGAAAAAGTGTTCAAACATCTAGTTGTTACTCTAACCACTTAAGTTGTTACTCTAAGTGACACAACCAACTCCTCCATAGGGGAGTTCCTTTTAGTGTCCCCATGTCCTCTTACCGATGAGGGTTGTCAATCCTTGCCATTAATAATGTCAATCCAGGATGGTGTCCGATGGTTGTATGCATTAAGAGAAGAAGATCTTTGGAAAACAACTCCTTTAAACACAAACCAAACTTGCATAAAATAAATCACACTTGCGAAATAAAGTTTGCATGAAATAAATCACACTTGCATGAAGGAAATCAAACTTGCAGGAACAAAAACACACTTGCATAAATTGAAATTGTTGAATTGGAAATAAGCATAATTAAACGAAACACCTGCAGGTTCACAATAGATTGAATTTTCACAATACAAAGAGAAAAACAATACAACAGAATGAATTACAAACAAATGAATAAACATAAACATAAATACACAAATCCATCTTCTTTGAAATGAGTGGCCAACTCATTTTCTTGGAAGAGGATTTAAATCATACTTCCGAGATCTTTAAACTACAAAATATTTGAGATGAAAGAACAAATCTTTATTTCTTGGGAGAAAAAAATTACATATCTTAGTGTGGAAGGTTGCATTTATAATTCATGAATCCAACCAATTCATTATTTTAGGAAATACAATCTGATCTTATTTTTATTCCAATGCTAACAACTAAGATCTCCATCTCCACAAAATATGGAGAGAGATATATTATTAGAGTCAAATTCTAATCTCATTGTTTTAGGAATATTTTCTCCCAAATCTTCTCCTTGATTTTTGGTAACAAGAATCAAAATGATTTTATTCTCCTATATTATTGGAATGAGGTTTTTCCTTGAAAGATGATTTTGACCAAATACATTTCCCAGATTTTCCATTTGACTTTCCTATTTCTGTTTGTGGAATTTTTGATGCTCAACTGATACACTTTTCCTTAGACTGCAGCTCACTAAAATTTATATTTCTCCTTATTGGTAAAGCCTGTAGAAAATCTGAATGAAGTTTATATTAAAAACATTGCTATAAACAAAAACCACTATCATATTTTCCATTAGATTCTCTAATTATTCACAATTCCTCAAAAACTATCATTTTGTTTATACAAGTTCTGGAGCTAACTCTAATGGTTTCAGAGCTAACTCCAATAGTTTTGGAGCTAACGTTACTTTATTGATGCAAGTTCTGGAGATAACTCTAATGGTTTTGGAGCTAACATTACTTTGTTGATACAGGTTCTAGAGATAACTCCAATGGTTCCGGAGCTAATGTTACTCTATTGATGCAGGTTCCAGAGCTAACTCCAATGGTTTTAGAGCTAATGTTACTCTATTGATGCAAGTTCTAGAGCTAACTCCAATGGTTCTGGAGCTAACGTTACTCTGCTGATGCAAGTTCCAAAGCTAACTCCAATTATTCCAGAACTAAATTTACAAGTTCTGGAACCAAATCTGTAAGTTCCAAAACTAAATCTGTAAGTTCCGGAACTAAATTTGTAAGTTCCGGAGCTAACTCTAATTGTTCTGGAGCTAACTAAAAATAGATATAAATTTTGCACACAATCTCGGATTGAGATGATTCTTTTTTGAACTTACATAATTTTTCAAGAGGAATCTGAATATGAAATCATATTTGAGTTTAGATATATTGTCCATGATCAATTCCAATTTTACCAAAACTAGCATTATCTTTCCTTTATGGCCTGCATGCACAAGACTTTGCATCTTTCCTAAATAATCAATAGGATTAGTCAACAAAATAGATAAAAAATATTTCTAAAGAATGAACAAGATATATATCCTATATTCTATCTTAAGCAAACTATAAGTTCCAAGATTACATTTAAATCCACTTTCAAAGGTAACTTGGAAGGAAAAAATAATGGTAATTTATGGCCTCATCACTTACAACAAGGTAAAAATGGAAAAATGACATCCAAGCTCCATAAATTTGCTCAAAATTTATTGGTTGTCTTGATGTCATCAAACTCAACGTGAAAATAAATTAAGGATTGTATTTTCAAGCCCGAGAGAAAGACATGGAGTTTAAAGGGACAACCTTATATGATTTTTACTTAAATATACCCATAAATTCCATTCCCACAATTTTAAAGACCCGACGTATCTTAAAATTTTCCTTTTCATCCACTTATCACTTTTTCCCACGTGTGTGCCCTAGTAAGTTGAGTTACCACATGGGTCAAGAATGAGTATAATAAAATCCAACACATAGACCATAAGGATGGCTCAATATAATCCACTTTCACCTTTTTTATCCTCCTAAATCTTCCTGAGGTTTCTAAAACCATTTGAGCAAGTTCCACCTTGTAGAAAAACTCTTGTGTTACACTCGATGGACAGAGTTTCCACATTTTTGTATTCCCAAAATTCTATCTTATTATTTCACCATAAGTAAGCTTTATCATCATTCCAATTCCTATGATATAGCTTCCTAATACCTCTCGAGGATTCCGACACCCTTCAAACAAAGTGACTAGATCCTTTAAAACATGTTTTTCCCAACGCCTTGCCCAAAACGACCTAGTTTTGCTTGAAAGTTTCCCAACCTTTCATGGATCCCCGAAACTTCCTAAAATACCTTGGATCATCTTATTACTCTCCTAAATAACCTCCAGATGGGTTGTGCCCTTTTAGTTAGCTTTTAGAGGATGTCCTTACGTGAGAAAAAGAACAAAAAAGCCCTTTTAAAGCCTCCAGGAGCACTGTTCTTTCATAGATCTCAGTAACTTCAAGAATAAATCTAGGTACACTCATCTCGCACATGAAGCACACATGAAAATAATTTTATCATGTTCCATAGACCAAAATGGGGGTGACACAGTTGAAATTTTGGTCAGAGGAAAGGTTTGCATTGACCAAGAAAGGAAATTTCAAGTGTAGGTTTGGTTGTCATGACCAAAATTTTAAACTTTGCATTCTAGAAATTTAGCATGACAACAATTCCTAAGCAAGAAAAATAGATAGTAACATCACTTATTCTACTTTTACATTGCTTTATCCTTTCCATACTCTTATCATTTAATTTTCTTGAACGACTACTTTACTTTTGGACATTGGACAACATGTGACCCAACTTTGTATTTACCGTTATATCATCCAAGCATCTCAAACAGTACCACCCATTATAGATAAAAGCGCCAGCACTACTATCTACCTTTGGCGCTTTTGTCTTTTCCTACCTTTTCTCAAATTTGAAATGCCACATCATTTTTATCTTTTATAAATCCTCTCACTTCGGTTCGGCCTTTTTTATTTATTAATGATGAAATTCAAACAAGGGAATCATATATAAATGAGATACTCACTATTATTAGGGGTTGGACAAATTGGGCTAATAATTACTATCTACTAATTAGGTAAAGAGAAACATTCAAAGACTGCATTTGGGCTAAATTATTCATTGCATATATGATGAGGGTTATTTCAATTCCATCTCACACATTCATCTTGGGGGAAAATTAGTTGTAGCTTGCTATCTTGGTGTAATTTTAACAAGGTAACCCTAGCTTTAAGAGACACCATTCAATCACACACACACAGAATATAACTATATATAGTCTGAAATATAGTGTAAATCTCGGTGACAATCACATTGGGGTGGCTACCGAGGTCATTCTAACTCAAGCGTATGCATTATGTATTTTATCTAATGTTTACTTGAGCCTTGTATAGGTAGCTAGAGTTTGTTTTGTATGTTTAGGTGTGACATATGAGCTCTACAATGATGAAGCCAGAGTGACAAAGAGTGAAATGAAGAAGAAAATATCGATCTAGAGTTGCTCCTAAGACCCTAGTGCCACACTCAAATACTAGCGCTTTGAATAGTAATATCCTTTTCTAGGTGGTTATGTCTCAAGGAGTCTCAGATTACAGGTTCTTAGAAAAACTTACTTAGTATAGATCTAGTTTGTTCCACTTAGTTTCTAGCCCAGAGTCAGCTTAGATCTCCAAATACAAGCTAAGTATCTAGATGAAGAGATTAGCTCTAAGAAGGAAAAAGTCAAGAAACACCTTAAAGAGTTGAAGAAACAAACATTTAAGAAAGAGAGTGCACTTGATAATGTGGATAATGAGTCAACAAATCCCATACAATTAATGCAAAAGACAAGGCACGTGATCTCAAAAATATTGCTAAGACCTTAAAACACTTGGGTGTGTGACTTGAAAAGTTGGGAAAACTCCTTTGAAATTCGCTTGATACATGGAAGGGGTATGAAGCTCGATTACACCAATAGTTTCTGAAATTTTTGTAGATATCAAGAAAGGGTTACCCAATGGCATGAAACCAAGCTAGTGTGGGGTAATGTTTGGCCCCAATTATGGCAAGGAAAAATAGGAATTTTGGCGAAGTATTTCTTCTCATAGTGCATAAGGCACTCCTTTTATGGCACATATGCACCTTTTGTTTCTTGTTAATGGCACACACCTTCTTAGTTACAAAGGAGCCTAAACCCATGTAGATAAAAGGTTTAAATATAGAATATAGGTTGACATGTAGAGTTTTAATAAGGTCCATAATGTTTCGCACATGAAGGAATCATGATGCACTCAAACAAGAGTAACGCACAAGAACTAGTTAAAGAACTTAAATTAAGAGGAAGAACAAGGAAATTCAAGTGTCTATTTTAGTCCACGTATGTATTAAAGTGAAGATCATTAGTTCTTTATAGCAAGACATAAACAAGTCATAAATGGGGCATAGTTGACGTTCTACACCAAGGAAGAGACATTTCATTAATGAAGAGAAATCCTCATAGAGTTAGAACCCCCAAGTTACACATAAGTAAAACGTGTGGCACCATTTTTCATGTGTGTCACCTTCTTGAATTAGTGTTAATAATTTACAAACATGGCTCGAGGGCCAATATAACTATTTTTGAACTAACAAAGGGAAAAACCCCATCAATATATATATATATATATATATATATATATATATATATATATATATATATATATCCCTTGAAGGGTTATTACAAAGGGGATGATGAGTTGTTGGTTAATAAATTAGTTTATTAATTGGTTATGGATGGGGTTTTCTAGTTGTGATTAATTCTTTAGTAAGAATATGAAGTGATACTCATTACAAGTGAGAACATTGAGACACTATGTTAATAAAAAAATGTTATGGTTATCTTGTGTTTCTTTTGTGAATTAATTAAATATGGCAATAATGTGTAACTACCTTTCCGCTTACTATTATTAAGGACTATATGGCCGCAAGTGTAGACCTTAATAAGATAACATTGTAAAGCACTTCATCATCATGCCAAACCAAATAGGGACATGTATTTTCCTTGTCCCTCCGGTGATCATGTTAAGATAATGTTTGACATGATAAGATAACACATGATGTTGTAAGAACTTGCGAGAAAAACTTATTAAAAATATTCACTCATGCAAGACTAGCTTAAGGGGTAAAACTTAGGCATGTGACAAAATGATAGCTATAATAGAACCTAAGATTTGGACAAGAAACATGTGAAATGGAAATCCTATGGATTTGAAATATAAGGCCTAATTTGAAATAGGGCGAACTTGTCCAAATAGGTTAAGTATTTGACCAATAAATGGATTCACCAAATGATTTAATCCAAAAATAAAGGAATTAAATCCCCTTCCCTTTTTATTTCATCATTGAGTCAAATCGGGCATGGAGCATTTTGATATGATTCTATTTATGAAACATTTTTGTGGATCTCTAAGCATTTCAATTCTTTATAGGGTTCAAATCATTGTTCATTCCTAGTTCTTTATGAAGTGTCTTAGTATGCGGTTTCATGGTTTTATTATTGTGTTGTGATATGCAAAGAGGGATTTGAATAAATTAATATGGTTGACTATAATGGTGCACCATTTTGAATTATTTGTTACTAATAACAATGTTTTTATGCCTTTTAATCTATGGAAAGCTCCATTGTATTGTATTATATATAAATTGAAACCATTGAGAACTTATGTCTTAGAGGAAGGGAAAGGAATTATATTGCATCATCATCTTCTAAATCCACATCTTTTTAGTTAGTAGTTTCTAAGACCAAATTTCTCAAAGAATGAATCAATTTTAAAAATACTCATTGATACATTTATAAAGGTTGTAAATGCTTCTTTAGAATGCCTTCCCAAGATGAGCAAGATAGATATTTTAATTTATCTAAGGATGAGTGACATGATATTCATCTCATATGGTGCTAGGGAAATTTTATAGTATCACCTTCCAATGAAACATACTTGGTGGATAAACCAAATGTGGAAGACTATCACACACTTCATTCCAAGTATTGGTCCAAAATATTTCCCAGTGTCAATTTATCGATATTGAATTATCTAAAAAGGTCTTTAAAACAATTATCTTGTTTTTATAAAGGAACTAGGGTGAACTTTAATTCTTATAAATGATTACTTTAGGATTTACTTCTACTTCTAAACAGAGAAAACTAGAATTCTTTTCCTATTTGGATACAACTATATATTCTTTCTCTTGAAATATGGATTGAAGAAATTTAAGATTATATCCAAGGTATTATTCAATTTTAGTTGGGGATTATATCTCAATTATTTTTCCAGCCACTCATATAAAAACATACACAAATTTTGCACACATTTGTGTGTGATTATATATAAGCCAATGATTACCTAAGAAAAATATGTTTACAAATAGATGATTATCAATGTGAATGACCCGTCGATTATGAAACGATTATGAAAATTTTCCTTTTTAATGTTGTTATCAGCATTAGCATGCATAGTTGTATTGAGATTTTCTAAATACTAACCAAGAACATGTAGGGATATACCTTCGAGATATGTTCCTACTAAGCGGTTATGTGATTTTCATTTCTGAAGCTATTTTTTTGGTGCAATTTACATTTTTAATATTACACTTATCACCTTTTATGAGCCTAAAAATAGCAATATATTCATACTATTCACTAGATCTAATGCATGTCCCTAAACTCACTCTGTTTATGTTATGGTCTTCGAGATAACACGAGATACATTAGACTCTTTACGGGAAAGGAAAATCTGTTATGACATGTACATAGGAGTTGCAATACACAAATTGGAGCAAGCAAACAAGAGATCAATCCCATCAAATCAATTTTTGAACTACTTATAGTCTATCAAAACTATGCAAAAGTGTCCTTAGTACTCTTGATGTTTGACTAAAACTCCCCCAACATTCATTCCTTACTAGATCCATATTTCTAAGTGAAATTGTTAACAATATAATGTGTATTTTCATGTTTACACATCTAAATCATGTTAGGAAATAATTAATTTAGTATTCACATTATGAATTCATATTTATTTGTGAGTGATTTAGTAGGTGTATTGTTGAGTGAGTTATAGCAAACTCGCATATGTAGGAAAATAGTGAGATATTTATTTGAGGAAGTTTCCTAAATTCTAGAGATATAAAAGCCTATATATGTGGGCTTGTATATGTTGTGTTATAATCCGCATGAATGAATTTTTATTGTGTGTTTAATAATTTAGATCTCTGACCAAATTTATATTTGGTATCGAGAGAAATATTAATTCTTGTGATTTTCAAAATGAAGTGTTGAGTCATGAAGGGGCGTTTTTAGTTATCTAATGCTCGAGTTATGTCAATTCAAATTTTTGCCATGCAGGCATTCCTTGAGTTTCAAGCATTATCAGTCTTCTTGGATTCTCTGCAATTCGTGGATCTGTTGTCCTGTATATTAGTTTTGATATACTTGCTCAGTCACTTTAACTTGTCCTATTGCTGCACACATCGAGTTTCTAATCCATACAATTGAGAGTATCGCAAGCTATTATAGGATCCTTGCATTCTTCACCACACATCTGCTAGAAAAACTATACAAGCTCCAAATTATGTTGCTCTAGTTGATCTCCTTGACATATTAAAGTAGAAGCGTGCGACTTATGAAAACCAACGTATAGAATAAAGATATTATCTGGTATCTACACACGTATTAAACAAATTGAAGGTGGGAGGGCATACTGCTGTAAAAATAAGTGCATGGATATGATGAGGAACAGTTACACCTGTGGGCAATAAAGAAATATGATTGTAAATTACGCACAACCTTCTACAACATGTCAGTTCTATGCTCAAGTTAGCTCTTTGTATATTCATTTTTGGTGACTTTGTTCACATATTGGCTCAGATTCTATGAATTTGGTGAACTCCTCTCAACGATAACAAACATGGCTCCCTCCAACCATCTTATCTCCAACACTGCATTGGAATCACAAAGCCGATATTTCTACAAGACAACATCACGAGCTCAAATCTCCTCCCATTGACACGGCTTTATTACGCTGAATGCATTCCCCTATGGGAAAGGCCTTTTCGGTTGTTTTGGGTCCAATTGACCTCTTCTTTGTTTGCATGTAGGCGTTATTGGTGGCTACCATTCTAAATATTGTAGGGTGGCTTGCAATCTCTTTTGCCAAGCAATTTTTTTGCATTAGATAAAAGGACATACAAAATTTGAATTTTTGTAGTCATTTGTTTCTCAACTAGAAGGAAATCCCCTTTTTGATAATGTAATTACTTTATGGCTACAAGAATCTTCATTTTTGTACTTGGGAAGAGTGCTCACAGGGTTTGGAGTGGGAGTCATCTCATTCACTGTAGGGCCTTCTTTTCTCAAAAGCCTAGAAATAGGTTAGTTGTCTTAATTTTTTGTCATATATTGTCTTATAACTGGAGACTGCACATGTACATGGAAAACTATGAATCTTAAATTCTGTTTTTGGCTTGGTTCTTTTAGGTACCTGTATACATATCTAAGATTGCACCTAGGCACTTGCGAGGAGGGCTTGGGGCAGTAAATCAGGTTTCCTTTTGCAAAACTTGAAATTCTTAATACTTATGGATAGTAAGCATGATAACCATCCTGAAAGAAGCACAAATTGATGCAGATTTGAATCTTATATGTATTTATTGAACAAATTTCTATGACAATTGGTATTATGCTAGCATATCTATTTGGATTGTTCCTTTCTTGGCGGCCTCTTGCAGTTACAGTACCCTTTATTTCTCTTTAGCTAGGTGAATCTTTTTATAAACTTCTTTTTGGAATTTATAGAAGTGATGGATTGAGACCTCTAGCTTGGCAGGTGTGATTCCTTGTGCCCTTTTTCTACTTGGTCTTTTCTTCATCCCATAGTCACCAAGATGGTTGGTGAGTATATTTTAGATTCAAATATGTTTTGGAATGGTACAATTCAATTTACAGGTGTCCTTGCCCCCAATGTAAAATGACAAATAGTGTACACTAACTAAAATCATCAAATGAATGACTATTTGATTGCATGAAAAGATTGGTAATGAAAATTTTGAAGCTTCATTACAGTCGCTCCGAGGATCTAACATTGATGTTTTCCTTGAAGCAGTTAAAATTAAGGTGTTATGATTCATCCGACATAAACTGCATTTATTAGTTTGTTCCTTTTAAGTGCATGTTTAAGTTTCTAAATATTCTGAATTAAGTTTTCAATATTTTACCAATTTGAGGAGTTCGTTACTTTCTTATGGAATTTCTTATTCATTACAACTTTCTCCATCGTGAATGGTTTGGTGAATGGTACAATGGTAAATGTTGTCTTTCATATGGCAAAATCACTGTCTAACTAATATAAAATTTCAAAGGTTCAGAGCACCATGGAGATTAGTAATCAGCAAAGTTACATCCTAGATCTACTCTTTTTGGGTGAATTTGCATAAGTTTATAGGAAAAGACAACTTTGTCCCTTTAAAATGGACAAAATTTGTTTTTTCTATCCTAATCATTGTCTTTGCATGGGAGGCTGCAGATTGGCATTGGATTACTGCTTTTGCAACAATTGAGTGGAATTAATGGTATCATGTTTTATAGCACTTCCATCTTCAAATTTGTTGGTGAGTTTCACCTCTTAGATAGATATCTTTACCTTGTAATTTTGTACCAAGTCTTTTATCAAAATTTTATTTGGGGAACTAAAGTGTAGAATATATAAAATTGAGGAGAAAAATGTTTTTATTAAGGGAAAATAGTTTTGAAGGGACTATACCCTGTATACAAAAGGGCTCAAAAGCCAGATATCAGAAGTGAGAGAAACAACCCAGAGAAGGGCAAAACAACTAACCTCAGAGGGCTCATCAGCCAGATAAAACAACAAATTAGAAGAAAGGATCCAGACGTACAATGATCCAAAAATAGCAGAAGAGATCAAAAAGCAAACAATAGATATCTATCATAGAATATCTCCACCAAAAACATCTCCAGATCCGCCAATCATCAAAGAACTTGGCGCGGCGGATGAAACAACAAAGACAAAGACCACGTTACTTGATAGCCCTGTCAATCTTGGTTTTGATCGCAGAACGAGACAAAGAAAGCAATGGTTGTGGCCTGAGAAGAGTCTTTCAGATCCACCTGAGCAATTGCCATATCCCTTTTCTCTTTGGGGCCCCAAATGTCTTCATTAACCCCGCTTAGGCTGCATACACTATGAACATGTTGTTCAATGAAATTATAAATACTTTTAAGAGCAGATAGGATGCAGTCATTACGACTTTTTGCATTTCCCATTCTGCCATCCAAAGACTGTAACTTCTTGAATACTTCAGCAATAACCCCCTCCTCATCATCATTTTGCAGTAATCCTTTTCCCTTAGCTTTTTCCATATTTTTGATAACCCTTTTGAGCTCTTGTATTTCCTTTTCCATCCTGTCCACTCTGACCATCAAATCCTCCTCCTTAGGCTCCTCCATCGGTTGGCTGATGTGCAGGAGGTTCTCAGCAAGCTCTAGGTCTTTGTGGCTTCTAAGAACCCTCTGAGAAGTAGGGATCTTAGTTTTCATGCCCTTTCTTTTCTTGCTAGATGCAACAGTTTCAATCTTCCTTTCAAGTAGGGGGAATGAAGGCGGTGTGAGCAGGGGGAGGAATGGAGGAAGAGGGTGGAGCAGGATTCACGCGGGATAGTTTGAGCAGTGACGATGTATAAGCAGAATTAGCCCTTGATGCAGAGGGACTGCCCTAGAATGGCTTTGCACTTCCCTAATGGATTTCTCTAGCGAGTTTATCAAGTAGTGAGGGAAGCTAATGGTTATATTTCTACGAAAGTGGTTAAGAAATATCAAATGCTTTTGAGGTATAGTAACAAATCTCCCTTCAAGAGTTACATACCTAACAACCATCCTGGCTAGCTCAGTAAAAGGCTCAGGAATCGAAGCCACCTTGATGCCGGCTGTCACAAACTCAAGATTCTCCCCATCGTCCAGGAATTTCTTTGTCTCCACCTCCCTGTCTACCTTCTTATTGAAGAATTTGGTGCCATCAAGACTGAGTCCCGTGATCTGGGCGATGAGCTCCTCCATGTTGTTGTATTTAACAACCCGATTCTTCCATCCCTGTGCGAATTTAATAGAAATATCTTGATCAAAACCTTGAATCCTTTCTATCAAATTCGCTAGACCCCCAATTTGAAGGTAGTTCTAGAGCACAACATCCTCTTTCCACACTGGATTGTGGGTGGGCTCTATTTTGCATGGCGGACCCCCCATTTTTCCACTATTTTTGCTCTCAACGGTAAAGATGTTAGCACTATGCGTAGCAGATTTAACTTTGTTTTTGAATCTTTCCCTTCCGTGAAAGAAGATGTAATTATTAGACCATACTTTGTAATTAGTGACCCGCTCCTTGGCGTTCTCCCTATGACAAGAAATGATGGTTGTCCAGTTCGCACAAATCTCATCAATCACACAAATCTTATATGATGTCATCATTCTGTACTTAAGAATCCGCTCATTAGCATCAACATTACAGCCGTTAGTGATGATTTTCTCGGCCATGTAGATCATTGATTATGTCTTTATTAACTTGAATGGGCAGAACGTCCCCCCTTAGCCAAGTTTGAAAAGTATTGGTAACTCCAAAGTTTGCCAAACCATCTGCGACCCTATTGCCTTCCCGATAGGTGTGAATGATTTTAACATTTTCAAAACTCTTGCATATATCAGTAGCTTCAACAATGAAGTCTCTAATTGACCAGCTGGGGTGTTGCTTTTTGTTTAATAGATTGATGATGTTCAGAGAATCACCCTCAATTATAATATTCAGAATATTACAATCCCTGGCTAGCCTTATTCCCCATAGAGCAGCAAGAGCTTCAGAGTAATGATTAGTTTACCTACCCATTTTCCCAGAAAAAGTAGCAAAAAAATAGCCTCTTTGATCTCTGATGACTCCTCCACCTCCAGAGTCTCTCGGATTGCCTTTTGAGGCCCCATAAAAATTTAACTTATGCCAAGCATTGGGAGGCTTAGTCCATCGGATGGTGGTTCTATCCATACCATTGTTTTTTTTTTTTAAGGCAGTGTCAATATTCCAATCAGTCAGAATGTATTCTTCTTTCTCAAGGTAAAGTCTATTTTTAAGAGGTTTAAATCTAGCAATATTATCCTGCACAACAATGATAATTTCCTTGTAGACTTTGTTACATGCCTTTCTAGTGTTTATAAAAATGCCATCATTACGAGCCTTCCAAACTCACCACATAGTGTGAGGTAAAACAAGTTGCCATAATCTCTTCACCACACAATGCTTATACGGAGAGTCCCATTGTTCCTAGGCACAAAAGACAGTAAGGGAAAGATCCAATCGATCAAATTTTGCAAAAATAAGATGCCAAATTTTGGAAGCGTACTCACGATGAAGAAATAAATGTTTTACATCTTTTGCCTCTTTCTAACACATGCAACATCTATTCGACATGATGAATCCCTTCTTAATGAGGTTGTCATTAGTCAGAATCTTGCCTTTAATGATGAGCCACCAGAAGAAGTTCACTCTAGGGGTTAGCTCTGGCATCCACAACTTATGCCACTTAATTTCACTTTCAATAGAGGCAAAGAAAGAATTGTATCCTGATTTAACTGAGTATTCCCCATCAAAAGAATCTTTCCAGATGAGTTCATCCTTAAGATTTTGATTACTAATATGGATTAGAGAAAGTTGATTCTGTAAAGATGAAACATCAGACTATACATTATCTTTCTCCACTTTTAACTGTTTCCATTTTCTTTTGTTTTCATCCACCTCAATGTATCCCTGTATTTTGTGTCCATACTTTGTGATTAAGTGTCTTTAATGTGTCCATAAGAAGAAATCCAATTAAAATCAGTCCATTTATCAGTCCAGAAGTTAATGTCTTGCCCATCCCCAAGCTTCCAGCTACACCCCTGAGAGAGAATATGTCTACTGTGAAGAAGATTGTTCCAGAAAATAGAACCATTCGGAAGAGACTGATCAGAAATAAAGGAAATATTGCTTTGGTTTGAAAGGTATTTGATCTTAACCAACTCTGTCCAAGGCTTGTGCTCTTTTATAAGTCTCCAACCTAACTTTGCAATAAGGGCAACACTCATATGCTTGATATCTTTGATACCTAACCCCCCAAGCCTCTTTGGTTTACATACCTGCTCCCAAGCCACTAAATGATACCTGAACTTGTCCTCGCACCATGCCATAAAGAGTGAGGAGAAAAAATGTTATTACAAATATATTTAGCTCATATAATGTCTGTCAGGATTTCTTTAGAAAGCAAAGAATTAAGGTTCTTTTTTATTATCTTCAAAATTGCAGGTATTTCATCTGCTTATGCTTTGCATCACTTGGACTTGGTGTCATTCAAGTTTACTTAATTTCCCAAATCCTTCACAGATTTCTTAATTCGATGATGAATGTTTTTTTAGGGTTTTCTCTCATAAGTTTTAGCCTCAAGTTACTTATGGATAATGGATGACACTATAGGTGATCATGACCGGGATTATTGTATGGCTAATGGAAAAAGACGAATGATGTCTCCTCCTTATGGTGAGAAATTTTGCAGTTACCAAAGATATGTATTGTGTGATTTGTGAATCTTGAGTCAATGGCTAAAAATATTAACATGACATTTGTGTTTATGTGCATAGGTCTCATCAGGAGGCATGGTCATATGTCATTTCCTTGTTGGTCTCTCATTTTACTTGAAGGTAGTTTCTCTAATTTGAATTTTAAGACAAAAATGGCTTCTCTTTCTATGGAATATGTATTTGATAGTGTTAATTGTTATGTACCATAGGATATGAGGTTCCTTATTTGATTACGCCAAAGCTATTTTTTTCTTGTTATTGTAGGCCCATATGGCAGAAGCTTCTCAATATGAAACATTCTTCAGTGTTTTAGCTTTAACAAGTTTGTTGGTAAGTTATAATTGAATACTAACTCTAGAATATATTGATGAAAACTGATGGGATTCTTTAGTGCTTTGGCTATGAAGAGTTTCTGCACAACTTACTCAATATATTAAAAAAATTGGTATTTGATGCCTTTATATGTTCTGTTTTAATATTGATTTATATATGTTATTGGTGGTGGTTTCATTACATATTTTCATTGTTTCCTTCTCTCTTGGTATGGGTGACATCCCATGGATCATTATCCTTTCATTAAATACTCATCCCTCTAAAAAATGTTCTAGGAAGAAATAGGAAATTTGGCCTCTGCTATGCCCAATCACACCCCTTATCAACGTCAACCACAAGAGTAATAACCATCCCTCTAAATCAAATAACATATACCGTTCGACATCTACATCAGCATTGTGCACATGTAATTTAGTTATTACGTACCAAGGCGTTCCCCTATGGGAAATGCCTTTCTAGTCGCTCATACCACTAAGTTAAATTTTACGGGCGTTATGACAAGTGGAGGTCGTTTACATGCTTAAAATTAATGGGCCTTTAACTATTTTTGCCATTTTTAATAGTTCCTTTATTAGTAGTTGCATGTCAATGCTACAATTTTCCAGTGCAATTTACATGCTTTGAACAATATTGACATGGTTGACACTAGTAGTAGCACCTTGTCTCTATCCCCATCGAGGAACTAGTCTAGTGCAATGACCACTTCATTCCTAGCCGATCCGATTCGAATCTCACAGGCTTCGCTCTGCTAGAGAAGGCGTTGGCGGCGAGGGATTTCTAGCGACATGTGAGAGGAGGCGTCGAGGGTTTGTGAGTGAAGCTCTGAGATCGTTGGGAAGCGATAGGGGAATGCTTGAGTATAGCTACGCAATAGATGAAGAGAAATCTGACATAAGGAGATTCGAGACAAAAAAATAAGGGGTTTTGGATGAGAGATCCGGCCACTGGAGATTAGATTCCCGAGGATCATTTCGGGGATATTGATGTAGCAGATATTAGGGAGAATTATTTTTCAAGCATGCATAAATTATATCCGAATATTTAGGGAGTTTGTAGTTAGCATTTAGGGATTTTGTAGTTAGCTAATAGGGAACTTGTTTTGTATTAGAGAACATTAAATAAAGGAAACTAATGGGTTTAAGTATTCCTCCCCTTTGTCTTAATGGGTTTAAGTGTCTCAATTTGTTATCCTGCAGAATTTTCAAGGGCAATTTGTAGGTAACCATACCAAAAATTTTGTTTTGACCCCTAAGGAAGTCTATTAACGTTCGAAATGGTCCAAAACCCCCTTTCAAAAATCAAGTTTTTTAGAACTTAGCCATTTTCAGCTTCTTTAACTTGGCGCAGAAAATGGTGTGTCAACACTCTCAAAAATGCCTTTTTGAACTAGGCGCAAGAATTCTCGTGTCGACATCAAGGAATCTGCACCCACTCATAAAACTTAAGGCGCAAAAATTGTTATGTTGACATACCAAAATGTGCGCCACTTAAAATCCCTTTGGCGCTGGAAATGTTGTGTCAACATCTTAAAAAATGCGCTATGTATTTTTCTTGACGCTTTGGAAATGTTGTGTCGACATCTTTAAAAGCGCACCCACTCCTAAATCCTTAGGTGCGGGAAATGGTGTGTTGACACCATGAAATGTGCACTTAGGCGCTAGAAGTATTATGTCAACGTCCATAAAATTGCGCTAAAGCGCATGTTCACTCATGTCAACACCCCAGAAAGTGCGCCCAACAATTTTAAGCCTATACAGCATGCTATGAACCTACGCCTTGCGCCCTAAGCCTTATAATTGCTAGTTCTTCATTCTGCAAGCTTTCATTATGAATAACATGATGGTTGACATGGATCTTCTGTGTTGGACCTCCCTGATTCTTCTTGCAGAACAACACCATCCATCCTTGAGCTCACACATGTCTTCATCAAGCAAGAAACCAACTAAGTCTAAAGCTAAAGCTAAGCAGTCAAAACAAGAGATGAAGTATAAGTATCAGAAAGTCAGGATGCCTAAATCATATGCAAAGTGCAGCCTTGACATCAGAAACACAGAGCTAGGACATATTGACATGGATGATTTCTGGGCGAGGACCAACCAGGCAAGCAGTGGCCCGTGGATGAACAAATTGGTGGGAACTAGCTTGCACTTTGCAGCAGGGCTGCCAGTAAGTGCCGTAAATAATGAATTTATTATGTTGGCTACCCGGTGCTATAACAAAGACGCTAGATGTGTCAAGAAAAAGAAAACAAGATGATCATTGACCTCACAGCCCATCACTTTGAACTGACCCTGGGCATTCCTCATCACAGGTAATATATAGAGATAAGTCTAGAAGACTACAAGAAAGCATGGGATGACAATGAGGATAAATGCATGCAGATGATGAACGAGCTTTATCTAAAGAACAAGAAGCCGGTGAGCAGATGGCCACAAACCATCCACCGTAGTGACTTTAATGAAGAGTTGAGTGATACAATCACCTTCCTAAACAGAGTATTTGGGCTCCCTGATGCCCATTATTTCCACAAATGGATGTTGAGGTACTTGGAGACCATGAGCAAGAATACTCCTAATCGGTGCTTTGGGCGGGATGAGATCATCAATGACACCATCTCCCAGCAGCTTCAATAAGTCCTAACAACTGGGAAGTTCTACATGAATTCCTACGTTGTATACGTTGTTGCATCAGCAAGGGATTTCGCAGGATTAGCTCGAAATGGGGTATGGCCCCAAGTCAAAATATATGAGTTCTACCTAGAGCTAAAGCTTGAGGCCAGCATCTCCTAGTTCTCTAAAATCAATGACGCCTTCTTCTATGAGGTGATCTCGCTTTGCTAAGACCAAACATGAGACATGGTCGAACCAACCCGAGTGTAATTGCTGCTACAAAGAAATGGGGAGCGTTGTTCACGCAATTCCCCACATTCACATACCTCGAGAGCTATGAATTTCGAGTGTGAGCCAATGAAGCTGCCAAGGTATGTAGGGCCAAAGCTGATCCTCTTGGAGTTGTCGAGGCAACTAATCACTTATCATGAGAAGTGCATGAAGAGAAAGAAAGGAGGAACTCCATTCCCCCTTACAGTTGGCCAATACACCTGCACCACACTTTCCAAAGCATGGGAGATGTATGCTGAGCTTGAGTTGCTAAATCTAAAGCTCAACTTCCCCGAAAGGCCAACCTTTGACTTTCGGAGTTACCTCCCAAAGGCAAAAATTGATCCCATCCATGTTCCTAAATCAAAGACATTTGGATCGACCTAACACATGAGATAGATATCAGGTGAAAGGATCACTCTCGGTTGGCTCTAGAGGAGATCATCCACTATGGCATTTCCATTGTCCCAAAGGAATTCCAAGAGACTAATCAAGAAATTGATCAGGTTTACCTTGACACAGATGGGGATGATTGGCCATTCACAGAGATCGACAGAGCCAAGGCACCGAAAACCATTCAGGAAAGGGTTAAGCCCACGTTGCAGCGCACCGAACATTGGTGCAAATAGAATGGTCTCACCTACCTTGGAGTAGATTTCACTACTTCTCCTTCAGGAAGAGCACCTCCAAGACCGGCCCATGTGCCAAAAGGAAAAGGAAAAGACAAGGAGGGAGAATAAAGCAAACAAGAAGAAGCTCCTGAAGGCCTTCCTTCTACTTCTGAGAAGCAAGTAGTTGACCTGGTGTCTCCAGGTAAGGAAGAAGAGACAACGGAGGTTTCAATTGATACATCCACTCAAGATGTTGTCACAACTACAACTGCCGAGGTACCGAGCGTCACTTCTTCCATTTCCTTGCCTCCTCCTGTCATTCAAGCATCCATTCCTATGGATGTGTCTTCTCCTCTCCCTTCCTCCCTTCCATCTCCCACCTCTTCCATCTTCTCCTCTCTTGCGGATTTGTCACCCAATGTTCCCTCCATCCAATTGCAGATCCCTTCCGTTTCCATGTCCTTCTCTTCCCCTATAGTAACTCTAGGCCCCACAAGTAGCGGTGCATTGGACTCCTTGTCAATGCCACCACCGAGTGTTTCAACATTCTTCCCTGAGGCCTCCACAATTGCTTCCCCTTTCACTCTCGTTTCTTCTTCTATTCCCTCTACTCCCACTCCCATAAGTCCTAGTTGGATTTCTGACCACTTGAGTCAGCATAAGAGAAAGGTTCCCATCGCACCCATGGACTTCTCCATCATTCCGAAGAAGGGACCCAAGAAGCAGAAAGCAATAACTCGCTTTTCAAAAAGCACTTCGGGGGAGAGAGTCATGGAGATTGCTTACCCGGACCCCACCAAGGAAAAGAAGGATCTATCTCCCACAGACTTCACAGTGACTCAAGTCACAATGGGGACCTCATCTAAAATCCTGCAAGGGGAAGCCTTGTCTGTAGTAGATGCCCTTTACAAGAAGCTCCAGGAAGCAAAAGAGGAGAAGAGAATACTCAAGGAACAAAACAAACATCTCCTCCAAGCATTGCAAAAAATGGGCAACGCTCCTCCTATGACTGCCACCGAACCCATTGAAGTTCTCATCAGGGATAAAATAAATGAATATGTTAAGATTGGTGAACAAGGCACAGTAGTATCCTCCTGGATTGAGTGAATCCTCAGAGATAGTGAAGAAATGATTAGGAAATTCACAGTGCTCTACCAGATATAGATCAAGCAAATAAGGAGCTACAAGCAGTAGCAAGTTCCCTCTCCGAGGAGCTGGATAACGCCAGGTTGCAACATAAAACATTCTAAGCAATGGCTAACTGCTAAGCTGATGACCTATTGAAGGTCGGCGTCATCAATCACCCGTGGGCACATAATAAAGCTCTCATTGCATTAGATTACCGGTTGATCAAATGGAATATATCCTGGAGAGGATAGATAAAATCAAGGATGAAGCCCTGGATGCATGATACTAACATGGAGCAGACAATTACAAAGATGTCTCCAGGGATGCTCAGTGAATCATACACCTTGAGGGAAGCAGATGATACATTCTAGCACTTCAAGGCTATCGTCACTCAAGGTTTGGCACCAAAGGTCACTTTCGACCGAGAGTCAATCAATAACCTCTTGGCCTACCGCGATTTCATTGGCTTCTTGATCGATGCATGCGAGGAGTTCACCGGGTTACCTGACAAGCTCAAGAATGAGAAAGAAACTTGCGAAGTCATTGGCGACCATTTCAAAGGTCCAGATCATGATCAAAGCAAAGTGATGATCAACAAGTTTATGGAATATTGAGTGCAGTGTCACATCGCCTCTCCTGATCAGAAGCAATGCACCAATTTTGAGCAAAGAGATGATGAGGAGTAGTTTCTCCTCTTGTGTATGCTTTGATCATTTTTGTAAAATATTTAAAAAGCTTGTTGGCATTTACGATGACATCATCCATGTTGCACCATGGGATGTTGTCATCCAAAAACTTGCCCAAAGTCAACTTTTGACTTTTTAGATATTTTGTAAATATCTTGTAAGATATTTTGTAAATAGTGGTTGGTTGGCGTTTGTCTTCTTTCCTCTTCTCCTTCTATAAATACTGGAATACTTGTTGTATGCTGGGTGGACATTTTTTGGTATGAAAAGAGAAGTGAAGAGAGAAAAACTTTGTGTTTCTTGTAACAGAAGAAATATCAATACATATGCTCAGACTTTGTGCTCAATATATGTGTTATTTGCATCAGATCTTTCTTAAGTTAGATCTATGTTTTTATTCTGTTGGATTCATTCATATTATCGTCATATGTTCATGAGTATTGCTTTATTTGTTTATGCAAGTAAGTTTGGCTCTATTTACTACCAACCCAAAGCATAAACCTTCTGACCTTTCCGTCTTGGAATTCATTTCTTTTCTTCCTTCAGATCTACTCTCCTTCGTTCCTTCCCTCTTACATTTCTGTTTGTATTTGGAACTACCTCTACTGGGATGAGATCCCAAAACCCCCTGAAGTTAGAATAGTGTAGATTTACACAGATTCCTGATTGATAGATTAGCAATAAAACTAGTTTCGCTTCTTTATCTGAAGAGGGCTATGCCCCGCACACCGCTGTTGCCTTGTTTCCACACAACCTACCTAACCGACAATTTTTCGGACTAACAGTTTTTGGCGACTCTACTGGGGATCGAACTAAGGCAATAACTATAAAAAGCGTAAAAACACTACTGCAGTTGCAAAATTTAAATCTTTGTTAAAATTTTTGGAGAAGTGACCAAAATCGAAAGATTCCTTAGGCAAATCCATAGATCTTGACCAAATAGGAGCTTTTAGTTAGCTGAGTTTTTACAAAAACTTGTATATTTCAGTAGATCTGAGATTCTGACATTTTATTTTATTTTCAAAACCTTGCAAAATTCAGTTCAAAGATCCAAAAATCAGCTTTCTAAATTGACCCACTTTTTATCCTTATTAAATCTTTGTCAGAAAACCACAATCGGTTGTTATTAAAGAGGATAAAATTTAAAAATTGAAAAAGTACATGCTTCTAATTTTTCTAGAAAAATCAGAAAATCAGCAAGTACAAGCAAAAATTTGTTGTGAATCTGCTCTTAATTGTTGCAGATCTGAATGGGTACTGCTGGCACATGAACAATTTACTCGTGGCAGAAGAGCTCGTGGAGAATTTGATCCAATTTTTGATCTACTTCAAAGGCACAATTTCAGTATCACTTCAACACGATTTGCATCACCGAATGCAATGGGATCGATCAGCAAGAATTGCCTCACCTCCACGAAAGAGCCAGATTTCATAGGGTGCCTCGACATCAACTTGCAATGCTCTTTTTCTAAGTGGAACTACACTCCCCGGCTCGTGTTCTTTTTCCCGCTTTTCAAATGGCATTAATCTGGTTGTACCATGGGAAACTCCATGGGTCCTCTAGCACTACCGCATCCCGTACCCCCTACCATCGGAAATCATAAGAATTTCCCGAAGTTTGATGGGAGCGAAAATCAAATCACAAATGCGCATATAGCTGCATTTATTATATCATGTAGTATTCTAGATGTGACTTATCGGGACGTGTCGGTATGTCTCTTTCTTGAGACCTTGCGAGGTCCCGCATCGAATGGTTCCAGGCATTTACCACCGGATCCATCACCGGTTGGGCCACATTACTGGATCGCATTTGAAGATAGATACAAACCTTCAGAAGACGCATTCACGTTATTGTCATGAATCACTCACATGAAGAAGGAGGCCAATGAAACCATGCGTAATTTTATCGCCCGTTTCAATTCACTGATCAACCGTGTGCCGCCTGCCATGATGCCAACATTAGAGAATCAAAAGTGTTTCTTCTTGAACGCAATGAGTTCGAAAGTAAGTTTCTTAATTTTACAGGAATAAATACCCACCTTGGTTCTTGCTTAGGCTATGGCCATTCGGATAGAAGATAACCTCCTTATATCTAGTGAGTTAAGATGAGTCGTCAAAATCAAAGGCTTCAACTTCTTCTCAGGCTACCTCATCAGATCCAGCATTCCAGAAGATGGCAAATGACTTGCTCTCATTAAAGAAGCAATTGGCTCAAACATCGTCTACTACTCCATACCGGGATATCCCATGGAGGAACTTCACTCCCAACAACGCCCCCCAAAGGCCGTGTTTTCCTGTTGCTTCTCCAAGGTTAGCAATTGAAGCCCCTCTGGTTAATGCTTTGGTTGAAATCGAAGAAGATGATCCAAATTATGAAGAACCTTCGTCATAAGGTGAAGATGATCAAGATTTTGCTGAACCGACTGGCGACTCTGCTATTGGGTATATGGAATTTGAAGACGAGGAATCTGATAAAGAAGAGGGTACCCAAGGGTATGTGAGCGGATAATCATACATAATTTTCACTCACTCGCAAGGAAAAGAATCAAAGGTTGCTAATGGAAAACAAAAGGAACAGTTGTGGTAATCCATTGCACAAATGATTGTTAAAAGAGGTAATCCCCTTCCTACTCAACCTCCTATTAAACCTTTTGTGAAGAAATCTTTTCCTCCTATTTATCCTCCAATTCAACCTTCCTCAAGTCCCGCATGAAGACTACTCATCCTCCTCCACAAACGTGAAACAAAGGACTCATTCCTTTGTTAGCTCAACCCTTGTTGCATTTGATATAATTGATCATGCTAAAAAGACCAAGATCCAGATGTCTAAAGTTGAGTACCTTCAGTCCAACCCAGAGCAGCTTGTAAGATTAACTAAGTATATCCAGGGCCAAGATTTTTCCTTCCTCCTATTTCCCAAAAGGAATCCTTCCTACTCCTCCTACGTCTCACGTAAACGTTGCCTCGACTTCTGTGTCGGAGAAAATTGAACCTTTTTACCTATCTCTCTTGATCAATGGTCATAAACTAAGTAATTGTATAATTGATTCTAGAGCTTCTGATAATGTCATGCCAAAGAAAGGTCACCCACACTTTAGGCCTCACACTTACTAAACCTTTTGGTAGATGCTACTCCATGGAAACCAAGCAGGTACCATTGATTGGTCAGATCAAGGATGCACAATTTGCATTCACAGCATTTCCTGAGAAAAGGGTAAAAATGACTATTCTCGTAGTTGATATTCTAGCAACATACGGATATTGCTAGGGAGGAGCTTCTGTAAAGAAGTTGGTGGGGAAATTCATATGGACTGGTCCAAAGCTAAAATTCCTGTCAAAGGAGTGATGCAGACATTGGAACCAAAATCACAAAAGAAATATCTAGTCACCAATTCTGATGACCCCAAGGCTCAGATTCTCTTTGAATCGTCAGGGATGGGAAACTATTTCTTATCCACCGACTTAGATAGAATGGATGTTCTCGTCCAAAAGAAGATCTCAAAAAAGTATGGACATTGCGGTTAGATGGCAAACATGACAAGTGGATGCGGTGTTGGGGCTGTTCTAATATCTCCTAAGAGAAGATTTTCCCTTTTTCTTTCAAGTTGCAGTTCTTCAATACGAATAATACTGCCGAATATGAATCTTTACTACTTGGCATGCAAGCTGCAAAAGAAAAGGGAATCAAGAATCTAAGGGTGCAAGGTGACACTGAGCTAATTGTCAATCAGGTAAAAGGGATATATCAAGTAAAAAATGACCGACTTAGACACTACCGCAATGCAGTATGGGATAGCATCGAAGAGTTTGACGCTTTACGAATCAAAGCAATTCCATGGGCTCGGAATGACATGGCTGATTCATTGGCCATCTCACCCTCTCTCACGCTCCCTCACCTAGGGTTTAAAACGGATACATATACCATTTAAGTGGTTTTTCACCCAAGTGTGCCGGATAATTCACAACACCGCAACTGTTCAATGATGACAACCAACTTATCGCTTTTTGGAAAAAATGACAATTTCAAAGAACTTCATTTCGATGGATCAACTTCTATGTGTTGTGAGTCTCTCACCGGTCAAGCACATGAATCTAAAAAGAAACAGTGATACAACTCAAAGGAAATAAGATTCCAAAAGGTTTGGTTTCCTTAGAATGATTATTTGATAATCATGACCATTTTGTCAAGAAAAAGTGACAAGATGATCCTTCCTCTTCTCCGGAAACTAAATCCGTCAATCTAGGTACTACGAAACATCCTCGTTCCGTGAATATCGGGAAGTGTTGTACACCCGAGGAAAAGTGAAAATTCGTTAAGTTGCTTGAAAAATTATATGGATGTGTTAGCATGGTCTTATGCTGATCTGAAATCTTTCAAGCCAAAGGACATTTGGCACGACATCCCGCTCAAGGACGATGTCAAGCCTTTTCATCAAAAGCAAAGGCACTACTGACCCCAAAATCTCGGTACCATCCAGTGAAATCGAGAAGATGCTAGATGCAAGAATTATTTTTCCAATTCATCAAAGTACCTGAGTTGCAAATATTGTACCTGTGTGGAAGAATAATGGCGAGATACGCATATGCTTGGACTTTCACAACTTGAACCAGTCATCCTTAAAAGATAACTATCCACTGCCGATAATGGATCAAGTGCTACAAAGTGATGGCGGGTTCAGAAATGTTGTCTAGGCTTGACGGTTTTTTGGGTTACAATCAAATTCAAGTCACACCTGAAGATCAATTCAAAACAGCGTTCACCACTCCTTGGGGTACCTTCGCCTATAGCAGGATGTCGTTCGGTTTGATCAATGTCGGTGCCACCTTCCAACGAGCTATGGAATTTGCATTCAAAGGTCGATAGGAAAAGTCATCATAGTTTACCTAGATGACCTGACCATGTTCTCCAAAAAATGAAGTGATCACTGCGATCATTTGGAACAAGTATTGATCAGATGCCGAGAGCATGGAATTTTGCTAAATCCTAAGAAGTCAGTTTTTGGGGTCACCAAAGGAAAGCTGCTAGGACATGTAGTCAGCAGAGAGGGAACTAAGATAGATGTCGAAAGGGTCAAGGCTATTCAGAGCCTTACTTTTCCTACAAGAAAGACTGGTGTTCACTCTTTCTTTGCAAAGGTAAATTTTCTTAGACGCTTTCGTTCTGATTTTACTGAGAAGACTCGTCATATATCTAATATGATGAAAGGGTCCCAAACATTCCAATGGAGTGAGGAAGGCAGGACATCATTCGAAGACATAAAAACCTCCGTCGCTCATGCTCCTATTCTGGTGTGTCCTGACTTCAACAAAGACTTCATCATGTACAATTATGCATTTGTGCATACTATATCAGCTATCTTAATGCAAAAGAAATCCGAGGATATTGAATCCCCGATTACTTTCATGAGCTCTCCTCTTAAGCCTCATGAATTGAAGATGTCATAATTAGAAAATCATGTCTTTTCCATGGTAAAAGCAGTCAAGAACTTCCACTATAATATTTTGAATTCTCATACAGTAGTGTTGGTCCCTGACACGGCTGTTAAGTCTATCCTGACTCAAAAGGAGTTAGGGAGCTTACGAGGGAATTGGATCGCAAAGGTCCAAGAATATGATCTAGACATCAAGCCAACCAAGTTGGTAAGAGGTAAGGGCCTGTGTCAGCTAATGGCTGAAAATAAAGACTCGAAGTACCTAAGGAGAAAGTTGATCACGTTGATGGAGAACAAAATGAACTGGAGAAAGCGGATTCTTTGCCCATGGCTCTGTTTTTCATAACCAACGATGAATGGTATTCTAACATCGTGTTCTTTCTCACCTATGGCAAGTGCCCAACTCACCTAACCACAAAGGAAAAGTGAACGGTAAAGCTCAGAGCCGCAAGATATGTCATATGGGATGATGGATTATACAAGCACGCAGAATTGATGGCGTTTTTCTACGATGTGTTGATAAGCCGCAGCAGGTAAAATTATTGGAGAGTTTTCACGACTCAGCCTGCGGTGGTCACTTCTCCTCATCCGTGACAACACATAAAGTCATTTGGGCTAGGTACTACTGGCCAACGCTATTTCAAGATACAACCACTTAGGTAGCAAAATGTGAACTTTGCCAACAGTTCATTGGCAAACCAAAGCTAGTTGCATTTCCCCTCAGGCCCGTCATCATTGACAAACCATTCAAGTAATGGGGAATTGATTTCATTGGAGCACTCAATCCTCAATCAAGTGTTGGACATAGTTACATCCTAACAGCAACGGATTACTTCACGAAATGGGTGGAGGCCATACCTGTCAAGCATGCCACTTCTGAAGTTGTTTGCAACTTCATCAAAGAGAATATTATTGTGAGATTTGGCATTCCACACAAGATCATTGTTGACAACACTTCTAACTTCTCTTCATGGGAAGTAATTGGTTTTGTTATGGATACAAAATAACCTTGGCTCATACTTCTGATTATTACCCTCAAGGAAATGCTCAGGAAGAATCCAGCAACAAGAACCTAGTGACTATCATACGGAAGCTAGTTGATGAAAACCAGCGGTCCCGGCACAAATCATTGTATGATGCCTTGTGGGTAGATTGCATCACTCTAAAGATATCTCTCGACATGTCACATTTTCAAGTGTTATATGGAAACGATGCTTTGAAATCCCTATTTACGTAGAACTTCCCGCTCTGCGATTGGCTCGAGCGATTGAAGATGAAAATCTTCATAATTCTCTTGAGAAGAGGATTATGTACTGACGGAACTTGAAGAAAAGCGAGTGAAAGTGGTCGATAAGATCACTGAACATCAGAATCAAGTTAAAAGGTTGTTCGAAAAGAAAGCTAAGCAGAGAGACTTCCAAGTGGGAGATCTTGTTCTTCTGTGGGACAAACAAAGAGAACCGAAAGGTATGCATTGAAATTTTGACTCTCAATAGGGAGGGCCATACAAGATCAAGTAGCTCAATGGAGAGAATAGTTTCTATCTATCATATCTAGACGGAACCGAGCTCCCGCTTCCTATAGTGAGCAACACCTCGAAGATCTTCCGAAGCTTTGCTCTCTTCTTTGTATAGTTTTCTTTCTTTGTGTGTTTGCTTTCGTTGTGTGTTTACATTACTGTTTTTCGTGTGTTCCCTTTCTTTCCCTTTGTGGTTGCCCTTGTTTTTGACTCTCGGTAACAAAATGGATAGGCACATGAAAATCTGGGATTCTCTACCCTTAAGTTTCACACAAAGATAGTCCCCAAAAGAGCCAGTTGTTATCTGCTTGAGAATTGTCAAGGAAATTTACAGGTAACCATACCGAAAATTCTGTTTTGACCCCTAAGGAACTCTATTAACGTTCGAAATGGTCCAAAACACCCTTTCAAAAATCAAGTTTTTTAGAACTTAGCCATTTTCAGCTTCTTTAACACGGCGCAGAAAATGGTGTGTCAACACTCTCAAAAAACACCTTTTTGAACTAGGCGCAAGAATTCTCGTGTCGACATCAAAGAATCTACACCCACCCATAAAACTTAAGGCGCAGAAATTTTTTTGTTGACATACCAAAATGTGCGCCACTTAAAAGCCCTTTATCGTTGGAAATGTTGTGTCAACATCTTAAAACATGCGCTAAGTATTTTTCTTGGGTGTTTGGAAATGTTGTGTCGACATCTTTAAAAGCGCGCCCACTCCTAAATCCTTAGGCGCGGGAAATGGTGTGTTGACACCATGAAATGTGTGCTTAGTGCAATCTTTGGAAGTATTATGTAAACGTCCATAAAATTGCGCTAAAGCGCATTTTCACTCATGTCAAACACACCGTAAAGTGCGCCCGGCAATTTTAAGCCTCTACAAAGGCTATGAACCTACGCCTTACGCCCTAAGCCTTATAATTGCTAGTTCTTCATTATGCAAGCTTTCATTATGAATAAAATGACGGTTAACATGGCTCTTCTGTGTTGGACCTCCAAGATTCTTCTTGCAGAACAAAACCATCCATCCTTGAGCTCACACATGTCTTCATCAAGAAAGAAACCAACTAAGTCTAAAGCTAAAGCGAAGCATCGAAACAAGAGATGAAGTTTAAGTATTAGAAAGTCGGGATGCCTAACTCATATACAAAGTACACCTCGACATCGAGAGAATCGAGCTAGGACATATTGACATGGATGATTTCTGGGCGAGGACCAACCAGGCAAGTAGTGGCCCGTGGATGAACAAATTGGTGGGCAGTGGCTTGCACTTTGCAGCAGGGCTGCCAGTAAGTGTCGTAAATAATGAATTTATTATGTTGGTTGCTGGTGCTATAACAAAGACACTAGATGTGTCGAAGACAAAGAAAACAAGATGATCATCGACCTCACATCCCATCACTTTATACTGACCCTAGGCATTCCTCATCACAGTGCAATATATAGAGATAACTCTAGAAGACTACAAGAAAGCATGGGATGAAAATGGGATAAATGCATGCAGATGATGATGAGCGGGCTTTATCTAAAGAACAAGAAGCCGGTGAGAAGATGGCCACAAACCATTCATCGTAGTGACTTTAATGAAGAGTTGAGTGATACAATCACCTTCCTAAATAGAGTATTTGGGCTCCCTGATGCCCATTATTTCCACAAATGGATGTTGAGGTACTTGGAGACCATGAGCAAGAATACTCCTAATCAGTGCTTTGGCTGGGATGAGATCATCACTGACACCATCTCCCAGCAGCTTCAACAAGTCCTAACAACTGGGAAGTTCTACATGAATTCCTACGTTGTATACGTTGTTGCATCAAGAGGATTTCGCAGATTAGCTCGAAATGGGGTATGGCCCCAAGTCAAAATATATGAGTTCTACCTAGAGCTAAAGCTTGAGGCCAGCATCTCCCAATTCTCTAAAATCAATGACGCCTTCTTCTATGAGGTGATCTGCTTGCTAAGACCAAACATGAGACATGGTCGGACCAACCCAAGTGTAATTGCTGCTACAAAGAAATGGGGAGCATTGTTCACGCAATTCCCCACATTCACATACCTCAGAGCTGTGAATTTCGAGGGTGAGCCAACAAAGTTGCCAAGGTATGTAGGGCCAAAGTTGATCCTCTTGGAGTTGTCAAGGCAACTAATCACTTATCATGAGAAGTGCATGAAGAGAAAGAAAGGAGGAACTCCATTCCCCCTTACAGTTGGCCAATACACCTGCACCACACTTGCCAAAGCATGGGAGATGTATGTTGAGCTTGAGTTGCTAAATCTAAAGCACAACTTCCCGAAAGGCCGACCTTCGACTACCGGAGTTGCCTCCCAAAGGCAAAAATTGATCCCATCCATGTTCCTGAGATCGAGGACATTTGGATCGACCTAACACATGAGATAGATATCAGGCAAAAGGATCACTCTCGGTTGGCTCTAGAGGAGATCATCCACTATGGCGTTGCCATTGTCCCAAAGGAATTCCAAGAGACTAATCAAGAAATTGATCAGGTTTACCTTGACACAGATGGGGATGATTGGCCATTCGCAGAGATCGACAGAGCCAAGGCACTTTGAAAACCATTTAGGAAAGGGTTAAGCCCACATTGCAGCGCACCGAACATTGGTGCAAACAAAATGGTCTCACCTACCTCGAGTAGATTTCACTACTCCTCCTTCAGGAAGAGCACCTCCAAGACCGGCCCATGTGCCGAAAGGAAAAGGAAAATATAAGGAGGGAGAATCAAGCAAACAAGGAGAAGCTCCTGAAGGCCTTCCTTCTAATTTTGAGAAGTAAGTAGTTGACCTGGTGTCTCCAGGTAAGGAAGAAGAGACAACGGAGGTTTCAACTGATACATCCACTCAGGATGTTGTCACAACTACAACCGCCGAGGTACCGAGCGTCCCTTCTTCCATTTCCTCTCCTCCTCCTATCATTTAAGCATCCATTCCTATGGATGTGTCTTCTCCTCTCCCTTCCTCCCTTCCATCTCCCACCTCTTCCATCTTCTCCTCTCTTGCGGATCTATCGCCTAGTGTTCCCTCCATCCAATTGCAGATCCCTTCTCGTTTCCATGTCCTTCTCTTCCCCTGTAGTAACTCCAGGCCCCACAAGCAGTGGTGCATTGGACTCCTTGTCAATGCCACCACCGAGTGTTTCAACATTCTTCCCTGAGGCCTCCACAGTTGCTTCCCCTTTCACTCCCATTTCTTCTTCTATTCCCTCTACTCCCACTCCCATAAGTCCTAGTTGGATTTCTGACCACTTGAGTCAGCATAAGAGAAAGGTTCCCATCGCACCCATGGACTTCTCCGTCATTCCGAAGAAGGGACCCAAGAAGCAAAAAGTAATAACTCGCTTTTGAAAAAGCACTTTGGGCGAGAGAGTCATGGAGATTACATACCCGAACCCCCCCAAGGAAAAGAATGATCTATCTCCCACAGACTTCACGGTGACTCAAGTCACAATGGGGACCTCATCTGAAATCCTATAAGGGGAAGCCTTGTCTGCAGTAGATGCCCTTTGCAAGAAGCTCCATGAAGCAAAAGAGGAGAAGAGAATACTCAAGGAAAAAAACAAACATCTCCTCCAAGCATTGCAAAAATGGGCAATGCTCCTCTCTGTGTTGCCGCGCCAACCCATTGAAGTTCTCAATCAGGATAAAATAAATGAATATGTTAAGATTGGTGAACAAGGCGCAATAGTATCCTCCTGGATTGAGTGAATCCTCAGAGATAGTGAGGAAATGATTAGGAAATTCATAGTGCTCTACTAGGATATAGATCAAGCAAATAAGGAGCTACAGTAGTTGCAGGGTTCCCTCTCGAGGAGTTGGATAACGCCGAGGTTGCAACATGAAACATTCTAAGAAATGGCTAACTACTCACCGACGACTGTTGGTCCGAAAATGCATCGCGTGGACGGATCTATGGATAGATGAGCCAACAGCAGTGTGCGAGGCTTAGCCCTCTTTGAGGCAAAGCGGCTTAAACGTTTATTGCTATTTCTACTAGCAGGAACCTATGCAAGTCTCACAGATTCTGCCTTCGGGGGTTGGGATCTCATCCCAGTAGAGTGTTCCAGGCTGCGAAAAGAAAGGAATGAAAGAGGGAGAAGAGAAAGAACAGATCCGAAGGGAGAAAAGAAATGAATTCCAAAGCAGAAAGGTCAGAAGATTTATGTTTTTAGTTTGGTAAGAAATGAGCCAAACCTACTTGCATAAATAAACAAAGCAATACTGATAAACAAATGACGGAAAAGTAGATATGAATCCAACAGATTAAACACATACAGATCTAACGTAAGAAAGATCTAATGTATAACACAGCTATTGAGCACAAAGTCTGAATAATTGTATTATTTGTTCTTTTCTGTTACAAGAAAGCTCAAAGTCTTTCTCTCCTCACTTCTATTTCTATCTAAAAAATGTTCACTTTGAATACAACAAGTATTCTCATATTTATAGAAGATGAGGGAGAGAGAAGGCAAAATGGAGCCAACCACTTATTTACAAAGATATTTACAAAATATCTAAAAGTCATGTTGACTTTGACAACTTGGTGGATGACATCATCCCATGATGCAACATGGATGATGTCATCATTTGTATCAACACATTTTAGACATTTCAAAAAGAAAGTCGGAGAATAGAGAGAAGAAGAAGAAGAAGAAGAAGAAGAAGAAGCTACTCATCATCATCATCCTGTGGCCGGAAAGGGGTTGCCTGTTTCTGATGCTGCTCAGGTGATGATATGTGGAACTGAGCGCGGTATTCCAAAAACTTGCTAATCATCGGCCCAAATTGATCTTGTGACGGATCTTTGTGCCGTTCACTGATTGCTTCGCAAGTCTCCCGCTCGTCTATGAGCTTTTCCGGGAGTTTGGAATAATCTTTCTCCGCCTCGATAAGGAACCCGATGAAGTCCCTACAGAATCGGTGGGTTGTTGATAGATTCGAGTGTCGAATGTGACCTCCGCCTGTCCTTGAGAGTTATCTCCTTGAAGATCCGGATAGTGTCATCACCGATCTCAAGGTAAGGGAAGGAGTGAGCAACCACGGAGTCATGGCGAGGACAATTTTCTCCATTTGATGCATTGCATCCAGGGCCTCTTCCTTTACCTTGTCTATCTTTTCTAAAACAAATTCCAGGTGATCTATCCGATAGTCCAGAGTGGACATAGTTTTGTTGAGGGCCCTTGGATGACCGAAGACTCCGAACTTGACCAGATCTTTGACTGAACAGTCGAACATTTGTTGGAAGGTCTCGTGCTGGAGTCTAGCATGTTCTAACTCTTCTGATATCGGACCTGCTAATGCTTGGAGTTCCTTATTCGCCTTCTCGATGTTTAGGTATAAACTGATATACTCGGCGATTACTTTTTCACTATCCTTGAGGATCTGGCTCCTCCAAGCGAAAACAAAGCCATACCACCTTTCGCCGATCTTTGAATACTCATTGATCTTCTCCTGACTGAGCAGCTCAGGAGTCTCGGCGGCAGTTGTGGGAGGTGCACTTCCCATCTTCTGTAAGGCTTGAAGCAGGTACTTGTTCTGCTCCTTCAGCAGCCTTTTCTCCTCTTTCGTTTCCTGAAGCTTTTTGCAGAGTGCATCAACTGTGGAAAGAGCTTCCCCCTGGAGACTTTCTGAGGATGTCCCCATTGTGACTTGGGTCACGGTGAAATCTGTCGGAGACAGATCTTCTTTCTCTTTGAGGGGGTTGGGGTACGCTATTTCCATGACTCTCTCACCTGCAGCACTCTTCGAGAAGCGTGTAACCGGCTTGTGCTTCTTTGCCCCTTTGGCTGGAATTACCGAAAAGTCCATCGGAGTGATGGGGACTTTCCTCTTTTGTTGGCTCAGCTGCTGAGAGATCCAAGCTGGTCCTATAGAAGAAGGACTAGAGACGAGAGGGGAGGCAAAGAATGGTAGAAGAGGGGAAAAACATGGGAGACACGCGGCGGCGGCATGGAAAGAATAGCCGAAGAAGTGTCCACGGGAGGAAGGGAAACTACTGTTTCGTAGAAGACATAGGAAGGGAAGGGAGCTCGGAGATGAGGGAAGAAATAGAGGAAGACAAATCAGCGAGGAGGAGAAGATAGATGAAGAAGCGGGGAAAGGGTAGAAGAAGGGGCGGAGGACACGACCAAAGGGGTGGTCGTTTGAGTCACTCGAGGAGGGGAAGAGAAGAAGAAGGGATAGAAGGGACCTCTGGAAGTTGTAGCGCACGCCGACATCCCAGGTGGATGGGCGTATAGGACTATCCTCTGTCAATTCTTCATCAAGAGTTATAACCTGTTCTGGCTCTGAGGGAAGAGGACTTTCAGGGGCTTCCTCCTGAATGGTGCTAGGTTCACCTTACTGCGCACCTTTGCCTTTCATTGCTTCTTTGACCTTGGAGGTGTGTTGCCCAAAGGGGAAGTTGTGAAATCTACCCTAAGGTAGATTAGTCCGTTCATGCGGCACCAATGCTCTGTTCTCCGCATAGTCTCCTTGACCCTCTCCTCGGTTGTTTGAGGAGACTTATTCTGTCGAATGGCCGGAAGGGCCAATTGTCCCCATCTCGTGTCATTATACACCTTATCTACTTCATCTTCCGTAGTCCTGGAAGCCTTCGGGGACAATGGCCACTCCGTATTGGATGATTTCCGCCAATGCTAAGCGAGAGTGATCCTTTCTTCTGAGTTCCACCTCATGGAGAACGTCAATGTAAATATCCTCAATTTGAGGGACATGGATCGGATCGAGCTTTGCTTTTGGCAGGAAGCTTCTTGGGTCGAAGGTAGGCCTGGCTGGGAAGTCATGCTTCAAATTGAGTAGCTCCACTCTCTGCAAACATTTCCTTCGCCTTATGGTGGGTGGAGCATGTGTATCGGCCCACTTTGAGGGGGAAAGGAGTTCCACCCTTCTTTCTTTTGAGGCACTTCTCATGGTATGTGACCAGCTGCCTTGACAGTTCTAGTAGAATCAGCTTAGGCCCAAGCATATACCTTGGCACAGTTGGCTCTCCCAAAAAAGTTGGCAGCCCTCAAATAGGTGAACGTGGGAAATTGGGTGAACAGGGCCCCCATTTCTCTGTGGATCGCCACTATGTTTTTGGTCGTCCACTTTATGAGTCATGTTTGGCCTCGGTGGCGGATGACATGATAGAAGAATGCATCGTTAACTTTTGCGAAATGTTGGATGCTATTCTCTAGCCTCACTCTAGGTAGTAATCAAATATCTTGGCACGAGGCCATACTCCACTTCGGTTCAGCCCGGATAATCCCTTTCGAGATGCAAAGGCGTAAACTACGTAGGAGTTCATATGGAACACTCTGTTGTGGCGAATCCTTGTAGCCTGCTCGATATGGTCTTGCTTATTATTTCCCCAAAGAAAAGCGCTGATCGGGCAAATTCTTATTCATTGTCTCCAGTACCGCAAAGATCCACTTATGGAAATAGTGGGCATCTGAAAGCCCGAAGACTCTGCTCAGGAAAGTGATAGTATCACTGAGTTCCTCTGAGAAATCACTTCGGTGGATAGTCTGAGGCCACCGGGTCACCACCTTCTTGTTCTTTAGGTAGACCTCATTCATCAACTGCATGCACTGGTCTTCGTTGTCTTCCCAGGCCTTGATGCATTCTCGTTGGCTAACAGCCACGTAGTTCCGGTGGTGAGGGATGCCAAGTATCAACTCAAAGTGACGGGCAGTGAGGTTTATGACTGCCTCGCCCTTACTGTTCTCGACACATCTTGTGTCTTTGTTGTAACATTGCGCAATCACCATCATGAATTCGTTGTTTACAGCGCTGACGGGGATTCCTCCGGCGAAGTGCAGGGCACTGCCTATTAACTTGTCCATCCATGGACTCCTTGTAACTTTTTGAGTCCTAACCCAGAACTCATCCATGTCAATGTGACCCAATTCAGAGTCTCTGACATCCATACTGCACTCAGCCTGTGATTCGGGCATCCTGACCTTCTGATATTTGTACTTCATCTCTTCTTCTGTCAGCTTAGACTTTCCTCTTGGTTTGGTGGGTTTCTTGCTTGACGTAGACATGTGTTCTTTCGAACTCGATTCTTGATCTGCATGAAGAAGAAGTGTGACCCAATCCAAAAAGGTTGAATTAGTCATTTGATCTTCCATTGGAAAGCTAGCAGAAGAAAGAGTTAGAGATTTTAAGGCTCAAGGCGCGGAAAATGCAATCGGCAGCCAAATAGATAAGGCGCACGAAAAGGGATGTTGCGAGGTTATACTGGCGCCAAAGGCGCATGGCGCATGGATGAAGCAGGTTGCATTTTATAGCAGGGCGCATGGAAAGAGTATGTTACATGAAGGTTCGGTGCGCCCTTTGGCGCATGGATGGATTATGTAACATTAACAAATGGTGCGCCAAAGGCTTTGGCGTGGCGCATGAAGGGTTTACACAACATCATGTTACTGCAATGGAGGGTGCGCCCGCGCCTTGATAGCTTTATACTTGCGCGAATAAGGCTTGTGTTACATGAAAGCTGGGTGCGCTCCTTTGGCGCATGGAAACATTATGTAGCATGGATAAAGGGTGCGCCAAAGGCTTTTAAGGAGGCGCGGGATTTACACTTGTAGCATGCAAAAAGGGCGCGCTTTGAAGGCGCAGGTTTTAATCATGTAACATGGCGGGTAGATGCGCCAAAGGGGCGCAACTGTTTTAAGTGTGACAAGACGCGCCAGTGCGCCATAGAACTAAACTCATTGCTCAATCATTTTCATTCTTTTCTCCATTTCAAAGATAGCATGGACATACAAGGTTTTTATAAAAAAGATTCTTAGACCAAGCTATTTCAAAACAATACTCTTTACCAGCAGATCTGGAAAGAGGGAGGAGGAGGAAAAGAAGAGAAGAAAACAGGACAGCACGGGGAAACTAGCTCAAACATATCTCATTTTACATCAAGCAAGAAACCAAAATACGTACCAAGAACACCCAAGGAACCGAAAGCACAAAAAAAAAAAAAAAAAGGGAGAACCTCTCACCTTGAATATATAGCAAAAAATTGAGAGCGGGTCCACAGGGCGACGAAAACGACGGAGCAGAGGCTGACAAGTCCAGAGAGATCACGTGCTCGACAAAAAGAATGAAAATGACATTGGGCGCGCACTGATATATATAGAAAAACTTGTCATCAATGCGCCAACCACTTTTGAAATGGCGCATGAAAGTTGCTGTCGACGGGGAAAGCGTGCGCCCTTTGGCGTATCAAAACTTTGTGTTGCAGCGAGATTATGTGCGCCCTTTGGCGCACCGAAAAGTGGAGCAACAAAAGCAATGTCAACAATAAGGCGCATGCGCCTTAGCGCGCACGCAAAATAGACTCAACATCCTTTGGCGCACTTTGAAGATGTGTTAACATGGAAAACCATGCGCCAAAGGCTTTTAAGGGCGCATCAAAACTTCGTTTTATAAGGCAAATCCATGCGCCCACCAAAAAAGGCTCAAAAAGACTAAGTTCGAAAACTAGATTTCCGGGGAAGGGATTTTACAACGTTTCGAACGCAAGGGATCCCTAACGAGGGATCGAAACAAAATTTTCGGTATGGTTATCGGTAAAATTTTCGGTATGGTTATCGGAAATTTGTACAAGTTATGTGCAGCAATACCTGATGTAGTGTTAACAACAACAAACAATGAAATATTTGATTCAATTCTTTGGCATCATAGATTCGGACATGCAAATACTCACTCACTTCAAATATTAAAATTAGAGCAGCTTGTGGAAGATTTTAATTTGCATCTACCAGTTGAGTTGGGAGTGTGTGAAGGTTGTTGTTTAGGAAAGCAACATAGATTCCCCTTCCCAAAGAAAGGAGCAACATGAGCTAAAGAGAAAATGGAACTTGTACATTTAGATATTTGTGGTGCAATGCAAACAATGTCACACAACGGGGCAAGGTATTTTATTACCTTTATTGATGATTCCTCTAGAATGACCTTTGTTTATTTTATCAAAAATAAATCATGTGCATTAGAAATGTTTAAGATTTTTAAAGCATTTGGTGAGAAGCAGTCAGGAAAACCTTTGAAATGACTCAGATGTGATAATGGGGGTGAATATACCTCAAATGCTTTCAAAAGTTTATGTGCAAAAGAAGGTATCAAACTTGAGTATATTGTTCCTTATTCACCGCAACAGAATGGTGTCGCTGAAAGAAGGAATAGGACTCTTGTTGAAAGTGCTAGATGCATGCTTAAGAGTAGTGGATTATCTAATGTTTTTTGGGCTGAAGCAGTCTCCAGTGCAGCATATATACAAAACAGGTTGCCAACTACTGCATTGCATAAGAAGACACCTTATGAGGCATGGCATGGAAGCAAGCCAAGTGTCAATGATTTAAGAATTTTTGGTTGCATAACATATGCACATATACTAGATGAAGAAAGAAAGAAGCTAGATGACAAAAGAAAGAAGTGTATAATGGTTGGATACAGTTTGAATTCAAAGGGATATCGAATTTATGATCCTATAACACATGAGATTCTAGTCAGAAGAGACGTCATTTTTGTGAAAATTTAGTTTTGCACAAATCAACAAAGATGGAAAATGCTAAGGATTTAGAAACAAGGCCTTATGATCTCGGATCTGATGAAGAATCTGAGCATGAGAATTCTACTCCAGCAAGACCATTACAAGTTGTAGCCACACAAGCCCATAGGAGATGTACAAGGAGAGCAGCAGCTTCGTAGATCAACAAGACTACGAAAACCCACTCAAAAGGCATCTGAATCATATGCACTTAATGTAGAGGTTGATGAACCACTCAGTGTTCAAGAAGCACTTCAAAGTATTTATGCAGCAGATTGGAGGCAAGCAATGGATGTTGAATATGAATCGCTCATAAAAAATCAGACATGGAAACTCACAATTCTTCCACCTGGAAGGAGAGTGGTTGGGTGCAAGTGGTTATTCAAACAAAAGTACAAGTTTGATGGGTCGATAGACCGCTACAAGGCTCATTTGGTGGCAAAAGGTTACACCCAAATTACAGGTTTGGATTATCATGACACTTTTCTCCTATAGTCAAGATAACATCCATCAAGATTCTGATAGCAATGGTAAAAACCTTGGATCTTCATGTACATCAGCTAGATATAAAAAATACATTTTTAAATGGATTCTTAAAGGAAGAAGTTTATATGGAACAACCAGAAGGCTACATACAAGAAGGAAAGGAGCAGTTAGTATGCAAGCTTCAGAAAACATTGTATGGACTGAAATAGTCTTCAAGAGCATGGTATGAGCGTATTGATGGGTTTCTCCAAAATGAAGGATATGTAAGTTGCAATGTTGATTCAAATGTCTACATAAAGCATATTGGTGAGTCTCTAGTCATCTTAGCCTTATATGTTGATGACACCATCATTATGAGTAATGATTTTAAGATGTTAGGCTTGTTTAAGTCTCAATTAGCTGCAGAATTTGAGATGACTGATCATGGTGAGATTCATTATTGCTTGGGCATTCAAATTTTAAGAGATAGGGAGAAGAGGAAAATCCATCTTAGCCAAGAGAGGTACATTAGGAACATTCTCAAGAAATTTGGGATGGAAAATTGCAAGCCAGTAAGTACTCCAATGGAAGTAGGAAACAAACTTTCACTGGACATGTGTCCCAAAACACAAGAAGAAGAAAGTTATATGAGTATGGTTCCATATCAGAATGTTGTTGGGAGCCTAATGTATGCAATGGTTTCTAGCAGACCTGATATTGCACATGTTGTAAGCATTGTGAGCCAATATTCTAGCAATCCTGGACCACAACATTGGGCAGCAGTTAAAAGAATTTTTAGATATCTTCAAGGAACAACTAAACATGGAATAAGATTCAGTGGGAGTTCAGAAAAATCTCTACAACTTACTGGGTATTGTGATGCAGATTGGGCAGGGGACGTTGATAGTAAGAGATCAACTTCAGGGTTTTATTTTATCCTTAGTGGAGGTGCAGTTTCATGGGCAAGTAAGAAACAACGAATTGTTTCTCTCTCCAGTGCAGAAGTAGAATATATAGCAGCATGTCAAGCTGCAAAAGAATTGATTTGGTTGAGAAGATTGTTGCAGGACATCGAGGTTACTCAGTCCCAACCGACAATATTAAAGTGTGACAGCCAAAGTTGCATAGCCATGACGAAGAATTCAAAGTATCATGGGAGAGTTAAACATATAGGGATACAATACCATTTCATCCGTGAACAAATTGAGAACAACACTATCAAAATGGAGTACTGTGCAACTGAAATGATGGTGGCGGATGCATTGACAAAGGCATTACCAAGAAATAAGTTTGAGTTTTGCAAAGAAGGATTCAATGTCATACAACTCTGATTGACAAATATTTGGCTAAGTGGGAGTGTCAGGCATGCAGAAATTATAGCCAAATATTTAGGGATTCTGTAGTTAGCATTTAGGGATTATGTAGTTAGCTATTAGGGAACTTGTTTTGTATTAGACAACACATTAGATGATATGTGTACGTGTTGGTAATGTTGTCCATCTGTAGGTTGAAGAGTAGAGATAGGGTATTTTGAGTTTGAGTTTGAATAAGACTTTGTTTACTGTTATTTTATAAATATTGTATTCTCTGATTTAGCATAGCGAGAATAAGAAATAGACCAAAAACAGTATTTGCATTTTCTGTGTTCTATTTAAGAGTGCTAATATTTTTCAGTTTCTCTGCACAAAATAAAATATTTTCTTGCCTCACTTAATAGATTGGATTCCTGAGGATAACTTTGTTTATTTTATTTGAGTGTTTTCATTAGCATTGAATTTGTTTTCATATTACACGTCTATGAAGTTTTTCTTTTCAAAGACACATTATTGCTATAATCTTTAATATAATTTGTGTTTTAAATTTTGATACAAATTTGAGAGCTTGGGGTCATGTCATATTATATTTATTGCATATCATCAATCTGTGGGTTCAAATTTTAGCCATGGCTTGAAAGTTTTCTGTAGCAGATATGGAGATGGAGTTGGACAAGGAAATTATATCCAACTTAACCTCTATCTTGTTACATAGTTTACATCCATTTGTTTTACCAAACTTCTTTTCTCATCTATTATTGACAACTTCTACTTTTACTACCCATTTTTGACCCAATTAACATTTTAAAGCTAGTACAGGTTGTGGGTTTGGAAATGACAATGCTCAATTCAATAACATTCCTTTTGTGCACAATGCATACATATTGATTTTTTGAACTTTGGAATGCCATCCATTCATATGGATTTACAAAATGCAAATGGTAGATCCAGTGGCTGCTCAGTAATTCTCGCGGTTTGGCATCATGTACGAAGCCTTAAACTTGTTGTGGAGTATCAAAAATTAACAAGAGGAAAATTTGGAGAGAAATCAAGTGTCCCTTTGAGAATACAAGATCCAATGAATGTTGAGAAATATTTAAAAACTTTCCAAAATCTGGATTTGATTTTTAAGCTCAAAAATTCTATGAAACATTTGAGCTTGAAACTTGAGTGTCATGACAACTGGCCTAAGCTTCACATTGTGAGTTTATAGAGCTCACTTGACTTGGTTCACATGCACTGCATCCTATCATTGCACTCCTACCCGATTTTTATCATCAATGTTGAAGTAAGTTTCTGTTGTTCTTCTTAGAATCGACTTTGAAAAATATTATTCTAATGGCGAAAATCCTTTTATCTCTATGTAGCAAGGATGGTATACAACTATCATTAGTCACCATTCTGCATATTTTCTTCCTATATCTGTTTCGTCTTTAACAAAGTTGTCTTCAGGATTATTCATAATAATGCAAATAGCCAAATACCAAGAATAGGATATTAAGACACAATTTAGCAATTCTGTGAATTATGGCAAGAACATGTACTACCGGTAAAGAAAGATTTTAAAAGCCATCATGAATTTTGACTTTGATGTGGGAAGACTCGGGATTAAGCATATGTCCCCCGAATTCGGGTCTATGAGCTCCTCTTTTGACAAAACAAGTACTCTTGCACTCACACCAAAAAGGGTCTTGATGAATAATATGTAATAATTTTGAACTGAACATATTAACCTATTGCAGTTAAACCTATGTTATAAGAGTTTCACTTGTTTGTTTTTGTTTTACTGTTTTATTTTATTTTTTGGCATTTTTTGACATGCCACAAAGATTTCTGGAGCGAGAGAGAGGGCAGCCCATAAAGACAATAATATTTTTCTCTAGATGGGAAGCCATTAGATTATTTGATGAGTATGTCTATTAGGAGACATGCTAGCTTCTCTATGTTTTTTTGGTCATATGAAATAAGACGAGAGAATTACTAGTATAGTTTGAATGCTTTATTGACAATTTCATCTTTGTATTGTCTTGCACCTTTATTATCATGATTCATGATAAAGTTTGACTCTGCTATAATGTTCACTTTTTATAACATATATGTGAAAAAAATGTTTAGAATTTTTCCTTTACCTAGATGTTTTGCTTGTAGCTCTATATATGTGCAGATGTTTTATATGGCCAGTGATAAAAATGTAGGAGCTTCGTACAAAACCTACTTCCCAAACCTCAGTATTTCAACAAAGCTCTTTATAATTTTGACATTGGCCAGAATGATCTCACTCGCGGGTATTTCCTCAACATGACTGTAGACCAAGTGAGAGCTTTCATTTCTAATGTTATTAGCTAGTTTTCCTCTATCATCAAGGTTGGTGTTAAAAAATTATACATGGGTTACTTAAATACTCATGCACAAAAACAAATGTTTTTGTATTCAGATGGTTGGGATTCAAACCTAGAACCTATGGATTTTTCCCATTTTTGGACCCCTTTAACCACAAATTACACTCACGTGAAAAATGCACCTCCCTCAAACCCCTTTTTCAACACCTCTCTTCCTCTTCCATTGTTTTGGATCCTCCAATTTCACATCCTTGATGAATCCCCTTCGGCATTTTCATCACACATTTCACGTGCGATTGCTAATTGGTATTGAAAGCATCACCTTTCTATGATTTTTGATCTTTGCATTGACCTGAGTTTTTGTTATGTCATGACAAGTAGGTTAATTTGGGTCTTTAGAATTAAAATTTAAGTTCCATGTTTAGCTTTGGAGTCCGTTAAGTTTTTTTAATTAGTTTTTATTATTGTTTAGTTTGATTTTATCACATAGTCTATGTGATTAAATATTTTTGTATGTCAAAATGTGTAGGTTTATCTTTCATTTTAAGTGTTATTTAAAAATAATAAATTGGGATTAAACAATGTTCATTGTCAATTTTAATCCTTCCCTAAATGTCATAATCAAATGGGTTTAGTATGTCAGTATGAGTCAAAATTTCTATCAAAAGAGTCAATTTTTGTCTCATCATCAAAAAATGCGTCCAAGTCGAAGTTCATTATCAAGTTGATGTAAAGTTTTTTTGGGTCCATTGTCAAAAAGTCATAGATTCGAGTATTGTAAAACTAAAAAAATTGCCTTACGGACGCATTTTCGATGTTACCCGACATCATGTCAACCATTGAGCCCCATGATCACATCCAGTGTAACTAGCAATATGAAATCAGAGGATGAAGGCATCAGAGGTTGGAGGTCAATCAGCGACCTCTCGTTATAACTCACTTATTCACCAACGACGGGGCCGCATATCAACTGTGGTGACATTGTTGTGGTGTGATTATTTGCTTTTAGTTTTTCCAATATGCTTTCCCCTATGTTTTTTAGAGTTCGAGTATGCTTCAATTTACATTGTTCCTGTTTGAATAAGTGTAAATTGCACATTAAGGGGGGGAACATGATCCAATGTTCCATTTTCAGTTTTAGTTTGTAATGTGTGAACAAATTTTCCTATGTTATTCCCTACGATGAAATGTGATGAGGGCTGAAAATAGTACTTGACACATCATGATGTGGTTGTAGGTAAACCACTTGAAAACCTTTATTTTTGGTTTGTGGTACTCCAATTGAAAACCACCATTTTCGGTTCGTGGTTAACCGTTTGAAAACCATACAACGGGTTTGTGATCATCCTGCAATAAAAATCACCTAATCATGAAAGCGGGGGCAAATGCAAACTCCACATGTTTGTACTAGGAAATAATTAATTTAGTGCTCACATTATGGATTCATATTTATTTGTGAGTGATTTATAATAATAAATCACGTAGGTGTATTGTTGAGTGAGTTATAACAACTCACATATATAGGAAAATAGTGAGATATTTAGTTGAGGAAGTTTTCTATAAAAATTTATTGTGTGTTTAATTATTTGTATCTCTCACCAAATTTACAAACCTTAAATAATTGTTATAATTAATTTTAAAATATTAATTAAATATTGCTAATTGTATTTAGTAACCTAAAATTAAATAAAGTTATTTTGTTTATATTAGAGCAAGAACCCACTCGCATATAACTTGGTAACATATAATTTAAAGTGTGTAATTTGAATAAATATATTTTTCCAAAATTCACTATATAAATTATATATGTGCAATCATAATATTATCATTAAACGTGAAGCTATTTCTTATTTATTCTAAAATAAAGCACATCGTGAAAATAATCTTCTCTAAACACATTTTCCTCATTAGAAAAACATTAATATGGTTTTAAAATAATAAATGGCTACCCTCAAGATTGAGTGAAACGCAACCATAAGGCAATTAAATATATTTAAAATTTGTCAAGATTGCATATATTTAAATTCGCTTACAAAAAGTCACATGGGCGGTAATGAATATTTTTAATATCCATCTTACGTAGAAAAATTTAACAATCATCATGAAGTGGAAATCTGATTCGAAGAATTTATCAAGATTTAATTCTTTTGAAGGTAAATAAAAAATGAAGAATAAATATTCTTTTCCATATATATTGAATCGAAGAAGGAGATCGATTATTCGAGCATTATAATTTTGGTTTAAAATTTGTAATAAATAAATTTAAATTTAAAATTTGAATTAAAAAAGATTGTTTGGAGGTGGAGTACCTTCAAATTCTCCTAACTATTGGAGTTGTCCCTCCACGGTCACTAAGTGCCCCCTTATTCTCCTTTATGGATTATTAAGGGTGTTGCCACTTGTCATCTCACTCACATCAGAGTTTACCTATTTCACTGAATTCATGGTGGCATTGGCGAGATTAGTGCATAGGTGGCTCCTTTTCGGGATGAGTTTCCCCATCTAGGGGAGAGGACCCCATAATTGTGCAGTACCAATAATTGTACATTGATTTTCACTATTGGTTGTTGAAAAAATGACTAATAGTTGTTCACTATTTGATTAATGACACTTTTTAAGAGCCAATGACAATGTGACACATAGGGCGCTCGGTCATTGGTACCTCTTTCAAATGCTTTATATTATTTTTTTCATTTTAAATCAATTCAAAAACTACTTTTCCCTCCAAATAAACACGCGAAATGAAAATGCTGATGTGGCATGATGATACGCTATACGATGATATAATTTTTTATGTTGACGAGACCCCTACATATATCTATGTGCCCCTAAAGTTAGGGTGCACGGTTATAGGGTCCTCTCCCTACCTCTTACCATCCCCGGAAATTGACAAAGTCAGGCGTTTTTGTGATTTTAATCTTTGTATATTACAAGTAAAAAAATTTAAAAACCGTAGACAACGATAGGCTAATTTTTTTAAGTAATTTACATAAAAACGTAACACACACACACACACACACACACACACACACACACACACACACACACACACATATTTATATCAAAATTATTGGTATTTACAACCACCTAAAAGTGCTAAGCCGTCAGTAATTTTGATTTGTGACAGCATAGATAATTTGAAATTCAGTATTGCCTCTTACCATACAATTGACTAGGTATAGGTATCAAAGAAAAAGAAAAGAATGCTGACATATTTGGAATCCTTCCCGACACAATAACTCAACTTGGAGGCAGTCTCTAGAGTGATAAGCATGACAATCCTCCACCTGCACCTCCATTGACAACAATATTTGTTATTATTACTTAATGTCAAATTTGTTATTGTTATTTAATGCCTTGTTTTTTTTTTTTTTACGTTTGTGTTGATAAGCCTTCCTTTTATTTAAAAATATTTGAAATTTTTTTAATTATTATAATTTTGATAGAGTGATTATGATTTCTCAAAATTTACAATCTAGGTACAATGCAATTCCATTATAAAACATAATTCTATTCCATTCCTTTTTTATATATAATTAATGTTACATTTTTTAAAAAGTATTTATATGACAAGGACATGACATGTACGTAGATAATTATAAGGTGCATATAAAACACATTCCATGTACATTCATAATAATAAGCAATGTGGTTCTTGAACCTCCAGAACATCAACATCATTCGTGTGGAAAACATTTCAAACATAATAATCGACTCCGCACGAATAATATTGAAAGTGCTCATAGAAGTCGTATTACTAGTACAAGATACCCACATGAAACACACGCAAGCTAGATAAGAAAGTGAATCAAAAGACGTGTAGGTAGCTTCAATCTTTGGAGACACGTTTGGTTGAAGCAATTACACATCCCAATCAACGTGCACAAGGGAAGTTTATACATAATAATTTAGGGTTAGGATAGATATTACAAGGTAGACAAGGGTGAGCTACTCTTCCTACCTCACTGGTAAAACTGAGAATTTTTATACTAGTGATGGCATGTCATTCCATCATCACGGCTTGTAGACATGGCTTGTCTTGAAGTTCTTCATGTGTTTGTGTTTAATATATTTACGATATATTGGAGTTTGAGAATGGAGCTCTTTAAACTTATGAGTGGGGTGTGAGGAAGGTTGGAACAAAACAAATATATTTATGAGAAGTTTGGTGCATGTTTATGTAATTAGTTGTTTATAAATTAACATCGAGGGATGAGTATGTTGAGAGTCAAAACATGTAGCATTTTAATGGAAATTGCATCTATTAGACATTTTTGAGATTTTTTAAACATTCCAATGGTTATATGAAGTCTCCTCGTTTGTGGTTTCCTAGTTCCACTATTTTCTTTTGTTATATGCAAAGGGGTCTTAAAATAAAATTGTTTTGGCCAACTATAGTAATGAACCCTTTTAAATATTTTATTGTTAATAACAATATTAATATGCCTCTCAATCTATAGAAAGCTCCATTGTGTTTAACTAGTAATCGTACGTGAACTGTATAATGTGAACGCCAAAGGGGATACATCGAAGGTAGGATACTAGGAAATGAAATGAAATCAAAGGAATATGGTCAATGAAGAAGGGTTTGAGGGAGGAGATGATGAACGATGTGAGAAATGGTTGGTGAAAACAAAGGGAAACTCCTTTTTCTGACAACCACGTCTCATTTTTCTCAATCGTAAAGAAGCAAAAGGGGTTACGGTTTGCAAGGCAACATATTTTACAAATATTATTGAAGGTGAAGAGTAGTTAATGAATATTGCCCATGTGAATAGCTATTTATAATTTCAGTGCTTTTGTGTTTTGGGTAATAAAATGATTATCATGGTAATGAATAATATGTGCTCGACATCATCATCTCCATGTCACATACAATTTGCACTAGAGTGTGATTTTTAGACGAAGGGGTCAAAATGAAAAATGGAGAAATACCAACAAGAACTAGGTTTGAAATTCAATCTTAATTTAGACATAAAGAGGGGTCGCACATCAAACGCCATTAATTTGTTTGTAGAACTGCAGTGCAATAATTGACCCTTACATAACAAAAAGAAATGGAGAAAAAGGGCTTTGATTATTTTTTAAAAATTATGATGTCAACATTTTCAATTTGACGACATTTAATTTGGTATTTGAGGTGAAGACACAGTAAGGCAAGTAGGAAAGAAAATGGGAGGTTTCGAGGTGGGAATTTAATATGTACATGTTCCACACCTATTACATGGCTCAAATTATAACTAGCCAAATAATATCTTCTATTTGTGCTCTATTTTATTGGCTCGGCCTTGTTAACATTATTAACATGAGTGCAATTTGAGCTAAAAGGGAAAAAGGAAAACTTCAATAGGTTTGAGGTTTGAAACCCAACCACAATGTTGGCTTAAAGCACTATGTAGCGGTCGTTTTCACTTTTAAGCTAGATTAATTACGGGAAAAAAAGATGCATGAACAATCAAGGAGAATTGAACCCCTCCAACACGTAGGAGTAAGTGCGCGCTAAGTAGATTTTTTATATCAATCGTAAGTTATAAACTTAGATTCCATATAATTTCTTACATTATTTAGTGTAAATTTCTCGTCAAATTGCAACAAGGTGTTGAGTTGTGGAGCTCAATTACTTCATTTTAGCATGCAATTAGAACTTGCTAGAAAACACAGTAACCGGCATCGGTTAAGGGTAGACCGACATCGGTCAAGGGCAAGTAGGTACCGGCGACGATTAGGCAGAACTGGCTTAATTACCTATGTGGCAAATTTTTAATTAACTCTCGGGAATTATATCTATTTTTAGCATTAAAATAGATTTATTAATTGTAATTGCATGGCTAAGTGCCCTAAGGCTAAAAATGACTATATGAAGTTAAAATTAGGGTTTAGAAGTAAGTGTGTGGATCATAATTACAAGATAATTATGTGAGAGAGAATTCTTGGTAAAGAAGAAGAAAATCTTGAAGAAAGAAAGTATTGAACATCTGAGAGGTGTGGAAGATTGTAAATCTTCATTGTATATCTTGTCAAAGCTTTGGATAATAGATTGGCTTGTTTCTTGGTGGACGTAGCCCACACTGGGTGAACCATGTTAAATATGGTGTTGATTTATGTCTCTTGTTTTATATATTTCTTCTAGTAGAATATCCACTTTTATTTGCATGTATGTTTAGATCTGATATATTGTCTGTACAACCGGTGTGCTAACCCCAACAACTGGTATCAGAGCTTTGTTTGAGGGTTTTGTGTGTTGACATATTTACTCATAGAGGGTTTTCTGATTGAGTGGGAGCTACAACAATGAAAGAAGATAATAAATACAAGGTAGATAAATTTGACAACCGTAATTATCAATTATGGAATATGCAGATTGAGGATTTTTGTATCAAAGAGATTTGTACTTACCGTTGGATGAGAAGTCTAGACCTACAAAGATGACTGATGAAGAATGGAAGATTCTTGACAGAAAGGCTTTGGGATCTATAAGATTGAGCCTAGCAACATTTGTGGCTTCCAATATTACAGAAGTAGCCTTCTACGGTAGACTTAATGAAATCTCTTGTTAATTTATATGAAAAACCTAGTGCTTCAAATAAAGTTTATTTGATGAAGAAACTATTTAGTTCTAAGATGCATGAAGGTGAATCTGCCTCTAGTCATTTGAATGATTTCCAATCTATAGTAAATCAGTTAAAATCAGTTGTTATACCATTTGATGATGAAGTAAAAGTACTTTTATTCTTATGTTCTTTGCTTGATAGTTGGGACAACTTGGTAATGGTTGTTAGTAATACAACATTTGTTAATAATATTTTGAATTTTGATGATGTGGTTAGTATAATCTTGAATGAAGAAATTCGAGAAGAGTACAGAGAAACATCATCCTGGAAACGCTTTGAATGTAGAAAGAAGGGGCACACATAAGAGAGATCCAAGAGTAAGAGTAATGGGGAATCAAAGTAAAGGGACAAGTAGATCTAAATCCAGAAGTAAGGGAATTACTTGTTGGAAATGTGGAAAGAAAGGACATGCAAAGAAAGATTATTGGTCAAAGGATAAAGAGAATCAACAACCAGAAAAAGGTAAAGAGGCAAATCTTGCTTCATCAGAGGTAATGCAAGATGCTCTTATTCTTTCTTTAGACAATAGAATTGAATCATGGGTTTTAGATTCAGGAGCTTCTTTCCATGCAACCCCTAATAAGGGTTATTTCAGAAATTATGTCTAGGGCAATTTTGGGCATGTTTATTTGGGTGATGATGAACCTTGTAGTATTACTGGTAAAAGGGAAGTTCATCTAAAATTGTAGAATGGAAATACATGGGTATTAAAAGATGTGAGGCATGTGCCAAGTCTCGGGAGGAATCTTATTTTCTCGGGGCAACTAGGTGAATCTAGTTGCATGGTTACTTTCACAGAGACTCTTGGAAAGCCACCAATGGTGCTTTTGTCTTGACAAGAGGTAAGAAGGTAGGAACTTTATATTTATCTACCCAGATTACGATTCCTTTTCTCGCATTATCTACTTCAAATTCATATGCATGCATGTAGCATAATCGGTTGGGTCATATGAGTCAAAAATGAATGCAGATCTTAAAGGCTAAGGGTAAGTTATCAGATTTGAAAGATTTAGATCTTGATTTCTATGAGCATTGTATCTTTGGAAAGTAAAAGAGAGTGAGATTTATCAAAGTTGGGGCAACTAAGAAGGAGCATAAATTGGAGCTTGTACACTCAGATGTGTGGGGACCAACTTAGGTAGCTTTTCATGGAGGATCTCAGTATTATGTTACTTTCATTGATGATGCTACAATAAAGGTATGGGTTTATTGTATTAAATATAAATCTGATGTTTTTGAGACTTTTAAAAGATGGAAAGTCCTTGTTGAGAATGAATCAAATTCTAAGTTAAAGTGCCTTAGATCTAACAATGGTGGTGAATATTATAGCAAGGATTTCAATGATTATTGTTCAGTGAATGGGATACGTAGAGAAAGAATGGTTCCAAGAACACCACAAGAGAATGGTGTTGCAGAGAGAATGAACAGGATAATCATGGAACGTGCTAGAAGTATGAGGATACATTCTGGATTGCCCTTGTAGTTTTGGGCAGAAGCAGTTGATACAGCGGTTTATTTGATTAACTGTGGCCCTTCAAGTTCACTAGATGGAGGAATACCAGAGGAAGCATGGACCGAAAAAGAGGTAGATCTTTCTTTTCTAAAAAATTTTGGTTCAGAAACTTTTGTGCATGTTGATAAGGAAAATAGAAAAAAGTTGGATGCAAAATCCAAGAGGTGCACTTTCATTGGTTATGGATTTGGTGATTTTGGTTTCTGTTTTTGGGATTTAGAGAATTCTAAAATTATTAGGAGTCGTGATGTTGAATGGAATGAAAAGAGAATGTACATGGATCAAATTCTGGTACCCAAGGATGAGAAAATTGAGAAGTTTATTGATGAAAATGAACTCTCAGGTTTTAAAGAAACACCTACAGAAATACACAGTAACCGTCGTTGGTTAGTCCCTGGCTCGCATCGACGACAAATGAACTCGCCGATGGTTACAGAGATATAAAACTGGCATCTATTAGAAGAACCGATGTCGATTAGAGGTGACCAAAGATCGATCACTATCGAAAATGGATACTAATGTTCGGGAGGCTCAGATTGAGCCTCTAATACCCCAAACTCATGTGAGAAGGTCAAAAAGGGTAAGTAACTTCCTGAAAGATTTACACCTTATTTATTTTATTTATTGTTGACTGATAGTGGTGAACCAGAGAGATTTGAAGAAGCAATGCAGGATAAGACTCACGTTCAGTGGGAGCATGGAATGGATGAGGAGATGAACTCCTTGGAACAAAACCAAACTTGGGATTTGGTTAAGTTGTCAATAGGTAAGAGGACATTGCAGAACAAGTGGGTTTATAGAATTAAGGAAGAAGAGGGTGGATAGAAAAGGTATAAGGTAAGGCTTGTAGTAAAGGGATTTGCACATAAAGTAAGTATTGACTTTGGTGAAATATTTTCTCTTATTGTTAAGATGACTTCTATTCGTATTGTATTGAGTTTAGTTACAGTAGAAGATTTGCACTTAGAGAAACTAGATGTGAAGATGGCTTTCCTTCATGGTGATTTGGATGAAGAAATTTATATGCAGTAGCCGCTTGGGTATGAAGTCAAGGGTAAGGAGAAACTAGTGTGCAGGTTGAAAAAGATCCTATATGAGCTCAAGCAAGCTCCAAGGCAATGGTACATGAGGTTTGATAGTTTTATGCATGAGCATAGTTACTTGAGATGTGAATCTGACCATTGTATTTATTTCAAGAAGCTTGAAAATGGGAGCTATATTATTTTGTTATTGTATGTGGATGATATGCTTATTGCAGGATCTAGTATGCAAGACATTGGTGAGCTTAAGAGAAATCTAGCTCACACATTTGCTATGAAGGATTTAGGAGCTACAAAAAGAATCCTTGGCATGCAAATACATAGAGACAAGAAAAACAAGAAATTGTATTTGTCTCAGGAGGATTATATCTACAAGGTGTTAGAAAGGTTCAACATGCAGAATGCAAAACCTGTTAGCACACCTATGGTTGGACACTTCAAATTGAGCAAATATCAGTGTCCTTCATCACATGAGGAGGTCAAATACATGACATGAGTGTCATATGCTTCAGCAGTTAGAAGTCTCATGTATGCTATGGTTTGTACCAGACCAGACATTACACATGCAGTGGGAGTTTTGAGTAGATATATGGCTAATCCGGTAAATAACATTAGAAAGTAGTCCAACGGATACTCAGGTATTTGAAAGGGACATCTAGCATGCAATTATGCTATGGAGGTTTAGATATTTCATTATGTGGCTATGTTGATTCGGATATGGCTGGAGATCTGGATGGTAGGAGGAGCACTACTGGATACATTTTCACAAAGAAGTGGAACGGCAGTTAAGCTGGATTTCAAGATTACATAAGGTTGTGGCTTTGTCTACTATAGAGGCAGAGTATGTTGCAGCTATAGAGGCTAGCAAGGAGATGATATGGATGAGTAGGTTCATGGAAGAGTTGAGAACCGAGCAAAGTGATTGTAAACTTTTAGTGACAATCATAATGCAATTCATTTAGCAAAGAACTTAGTGTTTCATTCGAGAATGAAACACATTCAGTTGAGGTATCACTTCATATGGTAGGTATTGGAGGATGGACAGTTGAATCTAGAAAAGATTCATACGAGCAAGAACCTCATGGATATGCTAACGAAGCCATTAGCGAAGGAGAAGTTAGAGCTACACTCCACGTTTGTTGCTCTTCAAGTTTGAGACTTGAAGAGGAAGAAATAAAGCTAAGGAAGAATCCAAGAATGATGTTGTACAGGTATGGTGCAGTAATTAAACTCCAAGTGGGAGATTGTTGAGTTATGGAGCTCAATTACTTCATTTTAGCATGCAATTGGAACTTGTTGGAAAACACAAGAATCGGCATCGGTTAAGGGCGGGCAGACTCGACATTAGTCAAAGGAAAGTAGTACCGAAACGATGGTTAGGTAGAACCGGCATTGATTACTGTGTGACGAAGTTTTAATTAAATCTCGGAAATTATATCTATTTTTAGGATTAAAATAGATTTATTAATTGTAATTACATGGTTAAATGTCTTAAGGCTAAAAGCGACTATATGAAGTTAAAATTAGGGTTTAGAAGAAAGTGTGTAGATCATAATTACAAGATAATTATGTGAGAGAGAATTCTTGGTAAAGAAGAAGAAAATATTGAAGAAAGAAAGTACTGAACATCTGAGAGGTGTGGAAGATTATAAATCTTCATTGTATATCTTGTCAAAGCTTTGGATAATAGATTGGCTTGTTTCTTGGTGGACATAGCCCACACTGGGTGAACCATGTTAAATCTGGTGTTGATTTATGTCTCTTGTTTTATATATTTCTTCTGGTACAATATTCACTTTTATTTACGTGTATGCTTAGATCTGATATATTGTCTGTACAACTAGTGTGCTAACCCCAACACAAGAGGACTTTCAATAAAAAAACATTCACTCTGTAAAGTATTATATATGGCTCAGGTATATATGTGTTTAAAAAATTTAAGAAAGAGAGGTGGGTAAAACTTGTACTATTTTTTTGGCTCGGGAAAAATCAACAGACAAAAATTTTATGATTCAGTAAAAAAAATTGAAATTCTTGGCTCAGGAGAAAGGCTTAAGAGACAGGTGCACGATGGAGTAAGGACCATCCACACAACATTTTTATGTGTAGAAGGGCAGGGGGGTAGGGCGGTGGTCGGCAGAGAATGTGTGATGGCTCCTCTACATTATCTGATGCCGAAACTAACTCCTGATAACATGCATTCTACAATGTCATAATACATGTTGACATTATGTTGTTTTTTCATGACTCATACTCACACACTATTTTTTTCATCAAAATGAAAAACAACCATATTATGGTTTTGGTCATGTAGCTTTGTGAGAAAGACAAACATTTACCTCCCTTAGTGTACTTTGTATTCTATTACTTGTGATAATGAAGTCTCATGGAGTTAAATCACTGCATGATAAATAGAAACGTTCGGTTCATATGTCATTCTATTGTAAGTTTATTTTGTAAACACTACTTGGGAAGGAGTTTTACCAAATGTGGGGTTGTTTTTAAAAGGAACGATAACCGAGATCGTACCAAGCCAAGAACACAGATACTAATAAAACACCACGATCAATAAGATGAAAGCAATTCGCGAAATAACTTTAAATAAAATATTTTCAAACAAATGAGCAAGTAATATCATATATTATTATGGAACTCAATGAATTACAATGAGAATGGGCCTTGCTTATATAGGAAAGGAATAACAATCTAAGAACCAATCAAGGTCGAGATCAAACCATAAATCAAGGAAATAATTAGTCATCAAAGAACTAGTCAAGACCATAGATTTAGGAGAGAACTAGACATCAAAGATCTAGTCAATACCATAGATAAAGGAAAGAATAGATATTTCAAGGTAGCTTCCCCATCCATGTGCTTCATTGTTGGAGACACGTTTGGTTGAAGCAATTACACATCCCAATCAACGTGTACAAAATTTCATACATAATAATTTAGGGTTAGGATAGATATTTCAAGGTAGACAAGGGTGAGCTACTCTCCTTTCCCTCACCGGTAAAACTCGAATTTTATCTGGATTCTTTGGTGATCTCGCCTTTTGGGTTCATCACACAAATTTCAATTGGGTTTATCACACAAGTTTCAAAGATTTATATGGCGTCTTTTCATTTTTATATGTATAGTAATTTCGAATGTTTAATTTTGTGATCATATGTTGTATTTTAGTTACAAATGTCTTTCTTTATGTTTACCTTGTGAGTAAAGTTATGAACTTCCTTCATTTCAACCGATTAACACATTTTTTCTTAAAACAAAACAATATAAAGAATCTTAATGAAAAGTTCGCAATCCATCACCTTTATAGATCAATTGTTATGTATGTGAGTTAATTACTCTCCTTCCCTTTATTCAATGGCTTTATGATTTTATGACTTCTAAAGTCTTCTATAATGCTTTGTACAAAATATGTGTTTACTGTCGAGCTCGGCTCAACAACCCCCTCGAGTTCTCATTATTATACTAGTGATGGCATGTCATTCCATCATCACGGCTTGTAGACATGGCTTGTCTACCACACCCTATGATATTGAAGTTCTTCGTGTGTTTGTGTTATATATATTTACGATATATTGGAGTTAGAGGATGGAGCTCTTTAAACTTATGAGTGGGGTGTGAGGAAGGTTTGAACAAAACAAACAATACCTTTAATTATAAAAACTTTGTAGAACAAGCTAAATATATATTTATGAGAAGTTTGGTGCATGCTTATGTAATTAGTTGTTTATAAACCAATACCAAGCGACGAGTATGTTGAGAGTTAAGACATGTAGCATTTTAATAGAAGTTGCATCTATTAGACATTTTTGAGATTTTTTAAACATTACAATGGTTATATGGTTCAAATCATTACACATTCCTAGTTCTCTATCGAGTCTTCTCGTTTGTGGTTTCCTAGTTCCACTATTTTGTTTTGTTATATGCAAAGGGGTATTAAAATAAAATTGTTTTGGCCGACTATAGCAATGAACCCTTTTGAATGCTTTATTGCTAATAAAAATATTAATATGCCTCTCAATCTATAGAAAGCTCCATTGTGTTTAACTAGCAATTGCACACACGAACCGTATGATGTGAACGTCGAAGGGGATACATCGAAGGTGGGATCTTTGGGAAATGAAATGACATCAAAGGAATAGGGTCAATGAAGAAGGTTTGAGGAGGAGATGATGAAGGACATGAGAAATGGTTGGTGAAAATAAAGGGAAAATCCTTTTTCTAACAACCACGTCTCATTTTTCTCAATCGCAAGGAAGCAAAAGGGGTTACGGTTTGCAGAAGGCAACATATTTTGGAGATATTATTGAAGGTGAGGAGTAGTTAATGAATATTGCCCATGTGAATAGCTATTTATAATTTCAGTTCTTTTGTGTTTTGGGTAATAAAATGATTATCATGGTAATGAATAATTTGTGTTCCACATTATCATCTCCATGTCACATACAATTTTCATAAGAGTGTGATTTTCAGTCGAAGGGGTCAAAATGAAAAATGGAGAAATTCCAACAAGAATCGGGTTTGAAATCCAATCTTAATTTAGACATAAAGAGGGGTCATTCATCAAACGCCATTAATTTGTTTGTAAATTGTAGGTGCCAACAATTGACCCTTACAAAACAAAAAGAAATGGAAAATTTATAGAAAAATGGAGAAAAAGGGATTTGACTTTTTTTTAAAATTACAATGTCAACATTTTCAATTGGACGACATTTAATTTGTTATATGAGATGAAGACCTGAAAGGAAAGTAGGAAAGAAAATGGGGGACTTCAAGGTGGGAATTTAATATGTACATGTCCCACACCTATTACATGGCTCAAATTATACCTAGCCAAATAATATCTTCTATATGTGCTCTATTTTATTGGCTCGACCTCGTTAACATTATTAACATGAGTGCAATTTGAGCTAAAAGGGAAAAAGGAAAAATTCAATAGGTTTGAGGTTTGAAACCCAACCACAATGTTGGCTTCTGAAGCACTATGTAGCGGTCCTTTTCACTTTTAAGCTAGATTAATTACAAAAAAAAGAGATGCATGAACAATCAAGGATAATTGAACCCCTCCAACATGTAGGAGTAAGAGCGTGCTAAGTAGATTTTATATGTCAATCGTAAGTTATAAACTTAGATTCCATATAATTTCTTGCATTATTTAGTGTAAATTTCTCATCAATTTGCAATGAGGACTTTGACTAATAAAACCTTCACAATGTAAAGTACTATATATGGCTTGGGTATATATATGTCTCACAAGTTTAAGCAAGAGAGGTGGGTAAAACTTGTACTATTTTTTTGGCTCGGGAAAATCAACAGACCAAAAATTTACGATCTGACAGTAAAAAAAAAATTGAAATTCTTGGCTCGAGAGAAAGGCTTGAGAGACAGGTGCACAACGGAGTAAGGACCATCCACACAACATTTTGATGTGTAGTAGGGCGAGGGCGGGTGGTAGGGTGGTGGTCACAGCAGAATGTGTGATGAATCCTCTGCATTATCTGATGCTGAAACTAACTCATGATAACACGCATTCTAGAGTGTCATAATACATGTTGACGTTATGTTGTTTTTTCATGACTCATACTCACAAACTATTTTTTTGTCAAAATGAAAAACAACCATATTATGGTTGTGGTCATGTAGCTTTGTGAGAAAGACAAACATTTACCTCCCTTAGTGTACTTTGTATTCTATTACTTGTGATAATGAAGTCTCATGGAGTTAAATCACCGCATGATAAATAGAAACATTGGTTCATATGTCATTTTATTGTAATTTATTTTGTAAACACTACTTGGGAAGGATTTTTACCAAATGTGGGGTTGTTTTGGTAGATTTTTGGGACTGGCAGTGTGTCATGGTTTAGATTTATCATTCTAGTGGCTATTGCAGATGGTGGAATATTTGGGGGTAACTTTGTGACACTCTTCCATCAATATTTGATGCCTGCAGAACACGAGCTACATGGAGAAAATATTGCTAGATCTGTAGGTAATGAATGATCACGGGCATGTGAATGGAAATCATCCTTGAATCTTGAAATACCTAGGAATCTGAAAGTGCATGTCACCATAGACGAAATAAGGATGAATTGGATGAAAGGATGCTTTGATGCATACTTGGCATTGAAGGATTATACGAAATATTGACACGCTACGAGGTTTTCACCAGGAGCGTGTTTGTAATGACTTCAAACACACACACAGAGAACGTGTTTATAACAACGTTGGTAAACATGTACGAATTTATCTGAATTTGTGTGTACACAGCTTTAAAAAGGAAGAGTGAGTATGGAAATATGAAATAGAAAACGAAAATAAAATAATAGTATGAAAATGATACATGCATTTAACGAGTCTTCAGAATCGCCAAGCTTGGGTCTATTATAGTTTGGAATATGCCTTAATCATAATTACATAATGTTGGAAATACAATGGAAACGCCAAAGGGGATACATATAAGAACTCGAACCAGTGGGAGCGAAATTGCTAGAGATAAAGAGCGGCGAAGAAGAAGGCGTATGATGGGGGAGGAGTGTAAGGGAAAGGAAAGGATTTATGTTTTTCAGAAGGTAGAACACACGTAAATGTAAGGTGAATTTGCAAGCATGTTTCATGGGACATTTTAGAGACAAGGAGTTGGAGTGGACTTGACATCATATGGTAGAGATTACATGTGCATGTGAAACCGAGTTTTCATCTAAATATTAGGTTAACAATCAAGGTCCCCCCATTAACAATCTTAACAATGTAGTATGTCATGCATTACGGAGCTCGATTTGGAGGGACTAATTTTGTATAAGAGAAAGAGGTGTGAAGAAGAAGGGTTTGAGGAAGTGCAAGGGTGGGGAAATGCCTTGTGTTTTTTTGGGAAGCTAGAACACACAAATGCAAGGTGAATTCTCATTCAAATTCATCTTGGTTTTGTAGTCGCCCTCCTCACCCATGACACTACCTAAATCTATTTATATCATATGAATGGATGTGGATTAATTTATATAGTTCAATGAATTATAATAGGGAAAAAAAAAACCTCCATGTTGTAAAGAAAGGGGAAGGGTAGTGCCTCCTCAGTACCTATGTCCGATGCCCACTATTCGGTTTGAAGAATCTTGTTTTCAAATTTGATAGAGATCATATCATATTGTATTTGGTTTATGCAAGCCTAAAATAATTAATATATAAACTATTTTATTATATTACATAGTTTACACATTGTAGATTACTGTAATATATTATTTTTAATATTATTAATAAAATGTAATATAATAAAATATGTATTATAATGTATATATTACATAAAATATTTTAATATTATATAAACTACATTTATTATATATTTTATTGCTAATAAGTACATATAAAATAATATGTTCTACAATATTTTATTTATATTATGCACATTGAGAAATATATAATATAATTGTGCAAATTATATTCTATTAATATAATATAAAAATATTAATAAACATCATAAAAATTATATAATTATATTATATTTGTAATATATTATTCAAAATAATATGTGTAATTGATGATTAGATAGTGGTTAGGAAAGCATTAAAAAATTTATATTTATATCCTCCCACGTATGTGGTATAAGGGCATGGTCCTATGAAGGGGGCTTGGGCTCCTATTTACTTGCAACAAAAGGTCCCATGCTTATTTTTGAACCCAACAACAGTAAATAATAGAATCTAGGCCTAAAAAATAGGAGCTCCACTTTTTTACCCCTAAACTTAGGAGGTAGTTGGAGAGGGGGTGTTGGGAGTTTCCCCCCATAGTTTAGGGTTGATAGAATCTAATATGCTTTCCCTCCATTATTTTTTGGTGATTTTAGAGAGAAATGTGATTTTATTTACCTACAAATAACCATAAAAATCCAATGGGATCCTATAATATCTTAGCGGGTATTGTTGAGGAAACTAATAAAAAATCATGGGACCTTAAAATTGCTAAAATGCTCCTAAATTTTCTCAGTAGCACCTACTAAGATATTTATGGAGCCCCCTCCATGGGACCATGCTCTTTGCTTGTGTCTTCAAATAGTCCTCAAGTATCATGCATACCTTGTAACTTCAAGTTAAATCATCACATATCAAAGACAAGTTTTAAGACACTAAAACACACCTTCATCATGTTGATATAGACCTTATAACCTCATGATTGCATACGAGCCTTCTTGAATCTCATGAATTACTCAACCATCTTCATATGTCCTTTAATATTTAGATGGCACAACTGACAAGCTTCAATGACCTATTACTCTAATCTTAAGACCACCAAACACTTATTTATGATCAAAAGCACACCTTAAATAATATTGTAGATAGACTTTGATGAGATGATGCACATATCCTTAAGACACCTTTCATATCCTTGAAGACTCCCATTCACGAGACTAGGTAACAAAACATCTTATGGATAAAACCGAGAAATGCAAGATACAAACTTTTGACTCGTAACTTTGAGTACTAAAAACAAGACTTGACACCTTTAAATAACAATATGACATATAACAAACCGAGACAACCACCCTACTTAAACAATTAGGAAAGAAATATGTCATCAAGACTTCTTCATAGATAAATACAAGACAAAAACCAAACCTTAGAAGGAGAAACATCAGACCTCTCTTGACACGAAAGATCCATGACTATCTTCGTAACATTTAGACTTAATGACACAAACTTGTTCACTCAAGACCACCTCTTTGATGCTTCATAGACTTTTGAGACATACAAGGCAATTTTTGACCATTTTTTCCAATCAAATTATTCAGACTTCAACTATCAATCATGGCAACACATATTCAGGGTAGAGCCTTAAAACTCAATGTATTAACCTTCTTTATATATAAATGATACACAGAGCATTTAATAATTTGATACAAACCTCTTACTCATGGCTTAATTGACAAGACTTGACAAAACTTGTAACATCATAACATGACTCCATACACAACCTATAGACTCCACTTAATGACATATGATAATGACTTTAATGTAACATTAAAACCCTTTTGGTTGAGACTATACACTTTTACAAACAAGACTCAAACATACCTCTTATACTCTTTGAAAATAACTAAAACACTCCTGCAGACCTTACCATGACTGAACTCTTACATCTTCTTTAGTCATATCAAAAAAGAACTTGAAATACATACCACACACCTCTCGATGGACCAATAATCATAGGAACCTCCTTAAGAAAACTTAACCTTATTCTTCTTTACGCAGCACTCCATATGATAGTATACCTTCAAAACACACCCATGCTTCCTTTACTTAGATGAATGTATTCTAGAAGCCTAGAGAATACAAACAAGGCATTTATAAGCACTAAAATAAAATGTAGTCATCAAATGATCCCAAAGACTCTATCCTTTCTCTTTCCTTTTTCTCATTCCCTTTGAAGTCTTTTCATTTTTAGGTATAATGATTTCATCTCCAATATCTTTACATTTTGATTGAAGGCCTCAGCAGACACATGTGGTTATCTTCATTTACAATGAGGTCTACTAGTCCTCTATGGACTACATTAGGCTTGACCATCCCGATTGCTTCCTTTTTGGTCTTGTCAACACCTTTTGGCACCTTGACTGAGCTTAACTCTCCTTTGACTATCTTTGATCCTTTTCCTTCAAACCATCTCGCATTTTCTACCTTCTTAGCCTTGTCAACCTTTGCAGTCACTTCACCTTGACTAGACATCACATGAACTTGTTTATCATCCTCCTTATCATGTCTTGGCTCTTCCAGGTCTCATACATTGCACATCGACTAAGAATTCGTTATCTTTACCTCATTTTCTTCATCAACATCCTTCTTGACCATAGAAACAAACTTGACTATCTCAGATTCATTCTTAGGACTAATATTTGTCTTGAACACTTTCTTCTCTTTCCTTTTGGATGCTTGAAACTCAGACTATACCCTGAGATTCACTTTGATAGAAAAATCTTGCAATATGAGCCTATTTGTGACTATTGAAGCACACAACACCATTCTTTCTTCTTGACTGATAGAAACTAAGATTCCAACCACATTTAGTAGCCTTATGACCATACTCACAAAATGAATAACAATGACCATTGAAAGCAATTTCATAACTCCATGAAAACTCATTCCTTGAGGGCTTCTTCTTGCAATCTCTAGCTCTATGACCAAAACCATTACAAACATAACAATAACCATTAAATGAATAACCATACCTCATTGTCAGATGGGTTATCTAACAAAGTTAGACTTCTTTGAATCAGCCTTCTTGCCACCTTGATGTTTGCTTCAAGATTGGACCATCTTTTCATCATTCTCCACATGTTCTCCTTTGAATCCTAGGCTTGTCTTGTCACTAGCTTCTCTTTGACTCTTCAAGATCCCATCAAGAGCTTCAGATCTCTTCTCCAACCTCTCATACATTTTAACGTACTAGATGCACCTTCTAAATCAGATTCCAAAGATCTCAACTTATCTTCATACCTAAGGCAAGCTTCTTCTTTGTCCTTTAGGGCTTTTGACACACTATCAACTTGAGATGCCAAATTTTTGATGACTTGACCATGCTCAACCTCCATGCAAATTATTTTCTCTTGTAATTCATGGATTAGGGACTCATCAATCTCATACTTCTTCTTCAAGGTCGCCAAGGAAATCTCAACTCCAGATGATTTTCCCATTGTGTTTTTAGGATCTCCTCCAAGATGTTAAACTTGCTTCACAAGGACCTAGCTCTAATACCAAATGTTAGAATAATAGTGACTGAGAGGGGGGGTAAATTAGTCATACAAAAAATTTAACTTCATTTACTATGTCATAGCATTCATCGTTCAATTAACCATTCATCATACATAATCACATGCGAGCTTAGTAGATGTGTATTATCCACTCACAAGATCATGAGACAAGAGAGAACACAAGACACAAGATATAAGTGGGAAAACCTCAAGGGGAATAAAACCCACTAAAACCTCTACTAATATTACTCATAACAAAGGACTTGCATGAATATTACACATCAAGCAAGATTTATTTAGTGAAGCACCCACTTCACAAGGAACACCCACCCCTATTTAGTATAACACCCACTATACAAGGAGGCTACTACCCCCTAAGGTGATCAAGCACCCACTTAACCACCTGAAATGAATGAAAACTAAATATATGTTTCTCACACAATTGATATTGATCCAAATTAAGCTCCAAACACACCAAACCCTTCTCAAAACAAGATCTCTCCTAACTCACTCAATTCTTCTTCTTCATGGGCTGAATAGGTAAATTTCCCTTACACATCTAATGCTTAATTATTCTTAGGTATTCATCAATCTTCTAGGATCTATCCTTAACCCCTCTTCACTTCTCTTCTTCCTCCTTTGGCTTGCTCACAACCCCATCTTCACAACTAGTCATAATAAGCAAATATAACATGCTTTATATACATGACTTAACTCTAAAACATCTCTAGGTCGGCCATGACCATGTAGGTCAGTCATCCCAACTCAAAATACATCAATAACATCATATAAAACATCTCAAAAGACATATATAGGTCAAAAGGGGTCAAGACAACTCCAACAAGCACCAAGAAACCTCCAAAGGCCAAAAACATATCTTCAAGAACCAATGAATGCAAATTGAACATCAAGGGCATATAAAAAATTAGTCACGGTAAAAAAAATTCACACAACTCATGGAAAACCTTAGAGCATAACTAACAATCTCATAAATCTATGCACCCGCCATCTCCATCATGAAACACACCAAGTTGCAAGCAAGAACAACTAGGTCTTCAAACACCTAGAAATCAATCCCGGAAATAAAATGAGTTCACATAGCTAAACTCATCATAAAAATCAAGTAGTATATCAATAGAAAGGTCTCTAAATCTAATTTTTGGAACAACTCACTTTATCCTCCAACTCATAGCATAAGGCCTTGAACCAATCTAATCTCTCCGAAACTTCTCATTCAAGATTTGTAGGAGTCAAGAACCAGTCTTAAGTGAAACATGTTCCATCACTTTCAAAACCTCTTCCAATCTTAATCAAAGCACGGAACACATAAAGGAGACCTTGAAAACACCTTCAATTGCTAACATGAATAGCTCATGCGGATAAAATTGATCCAACACACTTATTCCTTCACTCCTTCTTGAGAGACCTAATAAAGCTAATTAGGCCAATAGGGTTTCAACATGAAACCACTCCATATGATCAAGCTAAATTTTCCAACACATCATATCAGGTGTCTATCAACTATCCATGCTCATAAAATGTTGCTACAACATGCAAAATGACTCATCTCAACTCAAACCTCCAAGACTAGCTTTTTTGCCCTTAAGGCCAAAATCAATAGGGTTGCTTTGAGGACATTTATCTTCCATTTTCTCCACTAAACCTGCATGAAAATTTTCATGGATATCTATCATATCTCTCAAGGATTCTGAAATAGTTTAATTTTCATCCTGAAGCTTCCATCTCAGCCTTGAAACTGTAAATCTCCACAAAATCTCCACAAAACTATGGGCTCTCTCTCTCTCTCTCTCTCTCTCTCTCTCTCTCTCTCTCTCTCTCTCTCTCTTCTGAAATAGTTGGAACACCAAACCACCACCAAAATGAGCTCTAAGGATTCCTCTACAACATTGATGTGCCAATTTTTCTTACCAACTTCATTTGGATTCCATACAAAGCAAATATTCCAAGTCACTTTAAATGGAGGGTTTTGCTAGGATTTAAGAGTAGTCTAACTTCTTAATGATTGTTCATAAAGATGGGATATCCAAATTAATTCATTATTTTTGAAAAATCTTCTATACTCCATGTAAAAACATCCCCCAAAGCCTCAAGGTCCCATATAGAGTGTGTGTGAGTAGGTGAGCATATGAAGCTCCCATATCAAGTTGGATTTTGCTTCTCTAGAACTCGGTTTTGTCAAAATCATCATAATTTGAGCAAATCTCTTCATTATGACCTAAAACTTGACCTAAAGCACCATGACAACATCCTCTAACTCGAACCAAGTCTCATTCTTGCTGAAATACTTTTGAATCTCTCCAACCATTAGGACTTACCCGTGTGTTCTTGACTAGTCTTCACCTTCTTACTTCCCAAGGACCATAAACAGGCATGAAACAACTAAATACGACTGATATACCACATACATGTGTTTCGCAACATCACAACACATCCCTCATGTTTGTACAATATTTCCTTGCTCCATCCGTCATGCGACCATGCTATACACCATGCTCTAGGTCTAGGAATAAGCCTAAAATGACTTGACTCAACCCATACAACTCATGAACCCGACCATGAAGACCACATACATACACTTAGACACCTTTGGCACATCATACTAACCTTGCTTGTCCTCATACCAACCTTTAGAACTCATCTTTGTGACCATACATGGTTGTCTTATGCTCCGAACTATGCCTCGGACATCATGACAAAACACCATGATTGGACACTACCAATCAACCTTCAAGCTCAAGCCTAAAAGACACCTTATGGAGACACCAAACACTCGTGAGTCCCTTTGCCATCAATGACCTTTGACATCAATGACAACCTAAGACACAATGGCCAACACCACGCACTCATATTTTGGGGCTTGAAAGAACCGTATACTCACATTTATGGGGGATAGGAACCATACATTCGCAATTTTGGGGTGACCATTACTAACAAGTAAGGGGAAATGTGGAAGAAAAATAAATAAAGTAAAAGAGAAAAATAATGAGAATATAACATGAAATAACCTTAATACAAGGAATTTGTGCCAATAAGAACCTAATCTAGAACAATAATAGATAAACGCATAAGTATCATAAAATCCTAGAATAAGAATTTTACCCGTATGACAATTGTCTACACATTCTTACTTTAGATACAATTGATGAATCATAATCAAGCACAAAGTGTAGTTATGTGAACCAAAACTAGCTATCCTTATATTTAGATTTTTTATTTGACACTTTGTCAAACATTTGTTTAATGACAACAATTTTATAGTATTCCCTTTTAGATTATGCAAAACAATCATACTTCTATAATACCGATAAAATATAAAAGACAAACTTTCACTTATTTTAATAGGTTTTAATATATATTTATGTATATCAATATAGATTCTATATAATTTTAATATAAAATAATACTCATATTTTAAATAGATAAATTATAAAACATGATGATCTTGTACATTTGTAAAATATTTTATAATTAAAAAAATGAAAAACGTGTAAACAAGTATGATGATAAATGGGAATCATGATTATGTGTCCATAATACACTCAAACACCTTACAAAGTACATAAAATCTACTTTCCACAAGAAAGCACATTACTTGTAAAATCTGCTTGGCATTCCTATTGGAAACGTGTTTCCTCCCCACACAATTCTTGCCTTGGAAAGTCTTTTTCCAAGGCAATAAATATTCATAAATTTCTAGAAGGAATTTGGCACCAAGTAGTAAGAAGTGCATGGTTCACGCCACCCCGATAAATATATTATATGCTTTTTATATTATTTAAAAAACAAGTTTGTTGTGTGTCGCTACCGATACCTTTTTATATTGTCAAAAAGAAAGTACGTTCGACGTGCGTAACACTTGGTAGGCAGCCATTAGTGGAAGCACATTCCAGTTGTCCATCAGGGGGACCGCGAATTTATATAAAGTTTGTATTGTTTCTATAAATGTCAATAAGGCTAAAATAGTATACGTGGCAACAAAAACATCCCTAATATTGGAAGGACGAGGCTCTTTTTTAAATGGCGACAATCATTTGTTTCACACTGCAATGGATTGAAGTAAATTGACGACACGTGGGTATATGAATTAGAGGAAGAAATAAATAGAATGAGGACGTACATATTAAATGTATTTATTTAAAATATTTGTTTTTGTTAGAGTTTTGACTTTTAAAATTTTAAATTATTCGATATTTGTTTGATATTGTCATATATATTTAATATGTAGACGGTACGTCTTCATTCTATTTTGCACTTATTTATTTTGTATCAAACAAATATCGAATAATTTAGAATTTTTGACTTTAAAATTCTAAATTATTCGATATTTGTTTGATATATATTCGATTTTTTCTTATTACATAGTTTAATTATTCTCAAGAAATATTGTACAATAACAATCAACGATATTAATAGACTCTAATGCTCATAAGTTGTCAATAATTAATGGTTGTTTATAAATTATGTGATGCCGTGTGTGCGTGTGTGGAAAAGTTGATAAATAACTTATAACATGTTGGACATACATTGGGGCTTGAAGCTATTTTACTAGGAAAAGGAATTTCGAGCCCTACATGTGTAGCTATATTAAGGTCATTTGTCTCAAGTCCATAGGAAACTTCTTGTGAAAATAATAGAGTTATTAATTATTATGGTATGTGACAAATTCAAGGTAAGTTCCTTGAAATGAGTATCTCTAATCATTTTTAGATAGATGTATTAAAGGTAATGTTAGTTATTTAATTTTAAAATGAGAGAAATGGGGCGATATATAAGGTTTAAGATTATTTTATTTTATTTTGTGATCCGTTGGTAGTCGTTAGAAGGTGATAATGAAAATGCATGCTCACAAATGACACAAACTAACCTAAAAATCACGATGAACAAAGAAGCTTTCCATGACTCTTTGTACTCTTTGAATGGTGTATTGAGTGTCTCGATGCTCTAGACAAAAGGACTAACAAGTTTAAATTTTTTTCACACTATATTTCCCCAATTCTAGTTTCCAAAATCCTCACTTAAATATTCTTACGATTTCATTTTGATCACCTATAAAATATAAATTCTTCTTCTTGCCCTAATTCAACAACAATATCTAAAAATTTAAGGAAAACAAATATTTTCTGGTGTGGTAAACCAAATAATAGTAAAACTATCTTGATATTTTTGAGGCCCTTAAATGACAATAACAATATGAAAATCAACAATCCCCAATAATTAGAGAAGCCTCAACAACATTATTTAGAGAAGCTCAAACAACATGCAAAACTATGTCATGGTGTGTGTTTACACATAAACTTGTGTGGTTTAATAAATGCTCCAATGTAATGCAAGAGCACCCGAGTTCATGTGTCATCAACCAAAAAGAAATTAGATTCGAATACCTAGTTTTTTGTAAATATTTGGGTTTGCACATAGTCCATTTTGATCTTAGATAGGGATTTCTTGCTCATTGCAATTCTCTTGTCGTGTGTGAATTTATAAGCAAGGATGACATGATGAATCCATGTGCTTTAAGATTGCAAATCATTTCGCAAAACCTTGTTTTACATTATATTACAAAAAATTGGTGTTTTATAAAGTTGGTCATTTCATGTGGTAACAATGTGTTTTATGACATATTTTGGGGGATCCATGTGCAATAACTTAATGGTGAAGTCTCCTTGAGAATTTTTACAACCGGTAGCTTAACCATGGGATACGGGGAAAGGTAACGAGGATCTACTAGTTAGGAAGGAAACAAATTGCTTCATGTGTTCCTATATATGTAGATTTAAGGTTTGAGTTTTAAGAGCTTAGAATATGTAGAATCAAATAATGCAAAGGAGGATGAATGAAGTCTCGAGCCATGATTGGTTCAAGTAAGAAGCACAATTATGCAAGCATTTTGAGAGGAGGGAAAGAGAGATAAAATTTGTCTATTTTTGGGATTAAGAATTCTATAGTTAGTGTTATAAGTTTGTGAGCATACATTAGGATGTGTAGGCATGCTTAGATTGTAAATATATTCTATTTTTTCAATTAATAAAATGAATGTTTAATATTTTAAATGTTGTGTATTGTGTATGACCGATTTGTGGTTTGTGTTGTCTAAGATATTCCTTTATTTGACCCTCCAATCACGACTACATCACAATGATTGCTTGATTTCTTATAGTTCACCATTTTGAATACTCAATAGTTTCTCTACATAATAGCCGATGTTCTTATGCTTTCTTATTAGTTCTTATATTCCCGGTACTAGAGTTACATTTAATTACGAACATTTATTAAATTCAAATTAAGACCATATTAGCATCCAAACTAAACTCCAAAGATTTAAAACAAAAAAAAGTGATCAAGGAATACGTTCATTCTAATCAAAATGAGGCTAAGAGCATTCAAACACTCTAAAAATGTGCCAAGAATATACGAACGTAGTCCATATAAAGGGTTTATATCTTAAGGGACAATCAAATTCCAAAGTAAAATTCATACTTGAGGGGTAGAGAAGAGCGAAGGACCATCAAATTTTGAATAATGAGGCTTAATTTGTTTTAATAATCGACAACTATGTGAACATGTTAAAAACATGCAATGTTACTACTAATAAATCCTAATAACCATATTTATGTGTCTATATTAAATCATATTAGGTGCTTCACTATTATGTTGAATGATAAGAGTATACAAAAGGGCTTGTATATACTCAATCATCATCATTGTTGAGATTATGACAATATTTTCCAATCTCAACAATTCCTTTTTATAAAATGTTATTTTTCTCATTTTTATTTCACCACCCAAATGGGATGGATTATGAGTATATCGTATAACTACTAATCTCTTCATAGGATCCATGTTTATATTTGAACCACATTATTTAAATCCTTATTAGAATAATCCCCCAATCCCTCTAGTGTAAAAAAGACCACATACACACGATCGATATGATGTACACCACAACATAGTATAGGTTTGATCAAATCTTTGAAATACCTCATCATGTTATTCTTTGTTTTCATATTAAAATTATTGTTATCCTCTATCTTTGTAAAATTACTTTGATTTGTTAGGCATTTTTATGATGAACCAACCATTATGTTATATGACCATACAAGATGAACGTTTTAATATCTCGTTTGGTCATAATCCAACCATTATATTATAGCAGCTTTTATGATCAACGTTCTCACAACTATTTTGAGTTTTAGATGTTTTGTCTTCCATTACATTTTATGATATTATATAAACATGTAGTTGAATTGTTATCCAATTTAGCTCATAATCGTTATTATTTTAATTTAAGTGCATATAATGTGCTCTCTCTCTCTCTCTAACTAAATTTAAGGCCCAATTACATTGAACAACATTTAAGTGATTAGAGATAGAAAATTTAAATGATAAAGGTACATTATCAACTTATAATTTCATATTGTATTATACAATTTGATAATGTAGTATACTTTTAATTAAATAATAATCATCCCGAGTTATTGCATATTATTTAGATGGTGGATGATTTATTTTTTAAAATCTCAATTTTTTTATTTTTATTATTTGGTTATGTCATGGCTATAATGTCATTTGGTCTCCACTACTCTTGAGGCCCATTTTTTTATTATTAGGTAAAAAAATTGAATGGAGTTGAAAAATAGTATGGGAAAAAAATGGGGGCCCATTCCTAGAGTAATAAAGGCACAAAATTCAACTAGATAAACCAAAAATAAACCCTAAACCATCTTAAAAACTATTTGGAAACTAACCAACGTCAACCAACACCTTTAGCAAACAATAAGTCAATAAACATATCCCCAAATGTCAATGAAAAACAATAAAATATGGAACATATAGGAAATCCCCAAGAGGCTATCTCGTATCTTGTCCCCAATTTTCTCTTGTAACGAGAAAGAATATCTTCATTTTTTCTTTAGGATCAAACTCTAACGATATCCTTAGCTCCTCCCCCCAATATTTTTACCTTCGATCTACAACGTGTGCATTTAGGAATAACCCAATCACACGTTAGATAATTTTCATTATGGCTATGTAAGTGGAGGAATCACCACGAAGATGGGGGAAGTATCCACTTTCCTTATAATTGACTCCTCTCTCTCTAAGAGGGACAAATCGATAAATATCCCTCTGGCAACCGAGAGGGCTCATTGTCTCGTGTAGTTTTTTTAATCCATTGCATGGTTTTTCCTGCATGCATTTATCTTGCTTAGGTGTCTATGGGATAAATGAGAGTTACGATTCTCCACCTTTTTAGGTGGCAATTACACTTCCCCACTTCCTAATTATATAATTCGTGTAAGCTATTTTCTTATGCATTCGAAAACAAGCTATCTTTTGGCTCATGTTTGGTTCCTCTCTCTCACAACATTACTCTCTTTGTGCATTCATATTTTATTAGTGTTTGATCTTGGCCCACATTCTCATATGGTATCGAGCTCGTTTTGGTAATCGAATGCCATTGTTTTATTGTGTTTATTTTTTTGATAACTTGAGTTTTTTCAAGATTATTAGTGTGGATCTTTTGATCTCTAAGTATGTTCTTCTCTTATATCTTAGGATGATCTGGAGAAATAAAAAGAGTGAAGGAAATAGGTAGTTTTTACAAGAAAATCTTCATTATGTATATTCTTTGGAGATACAAACGCGCCATTGAGTCCGGATCGTGCGAAAAACCTATGATCGACAATAAATTCGAATATGCTTTGAAGCTGCACCGAATCGGAGTCTTTTGGGGTTTTCATGGCATTGGTGGAATTTTGTAGTGCGCAAAGTTCGAGTTTTTGGTTTTTCCATAAATTTAATGGGTTTTTCAGGTTTAAAAGATCTAGAGGTTGCATTCATTATTGAGGTTGTTCGTTACATCTTCTTGAAAGTGGTTGATGATTGTTGCACTGTCTTGATGGTCATACCCTGAATCTTTATTCTATTGTTTGGTAATGGTTGTTGGTTACCTATGTGACATAATTGTTGCCAATTATGATCTAGATTGAAGTGCAACTTGGTGGACAACACACTAACAATGGTGCTTAATGTGTTATAACAATCAAATTCACAATGAAAGAGCTATAAACACAAACAAATCTTATTACAATTCCAAATGAATACAAATTGAAAACTCCATAAGAGAGATATATGCCTAAATATCTATCTCTTTATTAAAAAAAAGCTACTTTATAGCTATACAAGGAGAATATGAAAAAAACTGCTAAAAATAGAATATGAAGGGTTCTAATGGGAACCAAAAGGTCATCCTACATGGAGACCATTTGTATCCACCTTAGGGATGGATTCAAAAAGATAGAAGTGGAAAAATCTAAAATCTATCTTATTATTACTATTATTTTATTAGTACCCCTTATCGGGGCCATATCTTTGGGCTCGTTGACCTGCTTTGTGAACCAAAAGAAGTGTTGGAAAGAACACGGAATGAAATTGGCGTGGGTATCTCCAAAAATGATAACACTTTGTTTCATCGTCTCTATCATTTAAAATCCATAAATGCTCTAAGACCCTCAAAATTCAAAATATTAAAAGTTGTTGAAAAACTACTAAAAATAGATTTCCATGATTTTCTAAAAATAGCTTTTTAGAAATCCTATTTCGATCGATTATGGTACCTTTTATTGGGCATCGTAAATGTTGGTGAGTGTTGTATTTTTCAAATGGTTTTTTAACAAGTACATGTGTGGTTTCCTTGTTTGGTGGTGGCAAAACTCGTGTGCTCAAGCGGATATACCTATCTTGACTACTACAAATGTGCTTCTAATGGGTGATGTATTTATTGTTGGGCATTGTACATGTTGTTTGACCGATTGTTTACGTATACCTACATGTACGAACTATTCCTATTCCAGCTTATTGTTTGCACCTTCAGGAGGTAGTAGTTTGTCTTAGTTGTTGGTTGAAGTTACATGCTTTGCTTTGGTGGCGATGCACCTATATTTTGGTGTTGTGTTTCAAGCGGCGACACATTGTGCAAAGGCGAAAAAAAAGTGGAAGGTGTGTTATAACCCTAGACACATAAATAAGGGGGTGTCATAGGCTATCGGGCAGGTCAACAAGCAAGTACACACCACTTCTCATAGCCTTAAACCCTAGTCACGCGGAACTTATCCTCTAGTCACGACTAGCCCAATAGGGCTTAACTCAAGAGCTCAACGAACTTTTTTTTAAGGTGGCCAAACCATTTATTTTTGAAAGGCTTATGAGCAAGTAATAATTTTGAAAGTATACAAAACTTGTAAGAAACTTAAATTTCTACTGACAACTCCTTTTGAGGCACCAATTTTTTGAAAGTGTGTGTTTTTTTGAAATATAAGCACTTATGCTAACTTTAGTTTCTTGTTTGGCCTCTATGATAAATTTCAAAGCCTTGGAAAATTGTATTCCACTCAATTATAAAGTGCAATATCTTGGGGTAATGTACATTGACCTTAGATAAAGTTCCATTTTGGGGGTTTTCATCATGGGTTTTGGTATTAACTTCATCATTCTATTGTGTGACTAAATTCAAAGAACTATTTGTCTTGGAAACAAGGGATACATGATCACTATATATTACATGATCTAATAACCTATCTTCTTGGACTCATTCCCGAGCCTAATGGATGTAAATAAAAGATGAAGTAGTTAAATAAAAATTACATTCAACATTATAAACTTGCGTGACGTTGAATTCCCTTCCATTATTAGGAACTAATATGTCTCACCATTATTAAGGATATTCAATGTTAACTTGTGTACACTTAATTCCCTTCCATTACTTATACATTCATTCAACAATTTTATGGAGACCATGATTCTCCATCTGGAAGTGATGTTTCTTCATAAAACCATTCATGTGTGGATAATACTAAAACTACTACCAACCTTCCTACTTCTAATACCCCATCTACACTTGAGGATGTTATTGTTCTACATAATGCTACTTCATAGTTCGAGTTTCTTCTTTGAGAGATTCCAGTGATTATTTGTAATATGATCATGACATTCCTCTTATACATGTTGCTACTTCAGATTTCATAGTCACTTATTTGAAAGCTTCCATTGATTCTTTACAGCAGGTGTTAGAGTAGGTTTTTATTCCATTGCATGGTTTTCTTGCACATGTATTTAGCTTTCTTAGGTGTTGTCAAGATGGATTGGAGTTACATATCTCCATATTTTTAGTTGGTGGTTACACTTCCCCACTTCCTATTTATAAACCTATATAAATCTATTTTCTAATGTATAATGAATACAAGCAATATTTTTGGCTCATGTTTGGTTCTTATCTCATAAAAATACTATCTTTTTGCATTCATAGTTTATCATTGCTCGATCTCACCCACATTCTCAAATGTATCACAACACATTTTAGTAATTGAATGCCATATTTTGTTGAAATATTGAGTTTTTCAAGTGTGTTATTGCAAATATTTCAATCTTTAAGTATACTCTTATCTTGTGTCTTTGAATGATCTAAAGACTTAGAAAAGAGAGAAGGAAATATGTGGTTTTCAAAGATAATCGTCATTTTATATATTCTCTAAAGAAACAAACTATGCCATTAATTTGGATCAGTCAACACTCTAGGATTAATAGTAAAATCGGGTATGATTTAAAACAAGAGAGATCTATTCTTTTTCAGGTTTTTTTGGTCATCTCTAGGATCTTTCATGGAATTTCATACAACACCAAAGTTTGAGTTTTCTAGGTTTTTCTAGAAAATTAGCGGGTGTTTTTTAGTTTGCGATATCTATTAGATACAATCCTTGTCAAGGTTGGTCATTGTACATTTTAAGTGTGGATGTGAAATATTGTACCTATTTTGATCACTACATATGTGCATTGATTTGCAAGTAGCCGCATTATGCATTGAGTTGGTTGTTAGATTGTTTTTTGTGGCTGGTGGTAGAAACCGTAGGCGTGGTCATGTTCTTGCTCTATTTGTGTGTGGAGGTATTTTCTCATGGAGTAATTCATATAATTACTTTATTTACATGACTATAGTTGTGGCACATAGTTCGAGGTGACAACATTTTTAGGGTTCTAGGTCATTCTTTTATACATGTGACTTGACCCTAACCCTAGGCAACTATCACTCTCCACTTGATAATTTATCGCACAAGCATGAGGAGTGCAAAGCTCCACACCTAGCCTTATTCCATGGTCACATGGGTTTATCCCCTAGTCACGACCAACCCAAGGGGCTTGATTTATGGAAGATAAACATTTTTCTAAGGTGTAGAACAAAGTGCTTATTTTTGTAAGAGCAAGGAAATTCTAAGAGACATAAATTTCTACTAGTAACTCCTTTTAAGGTGTCACTTTGTTTGAAATAATGTATTTTTTTAATCTCTATGCATCGGTGTTGCTCTCACTCCATTATTTGAAATTTATAAAAACATTTATTTGACCTTGAAAAATTGTAATGTTAACCTTGGGGGTTATTGCTAGTAATTTCAAGGGGGTATCTTGTGTTATCTTCTTCACTTTCCTTTTACAATCTCATTTCTGCATTATGGATCAAAATGTGATTCTCACACCATTTAACTATCATGAGTGGAAAATCAAAATGTAAATCTTGTTGAGGAGCAAGGGTTTACATTGAATCACAATGGGTCTTGAAACTAAACCAACATTAGATGCAACTAAAGTTAAGTGGTTTAACAAATGTGATGAGGCCTACAATCTATTATATTTGTTTATATCTCCTAATTTACTCTTTCAAATAGAACATACTAGCACATCTAGTGATGTCTATACCATATAAGAAGGAATATTTGGGAAGTAGAATGCAACAAGGGGTCATGCATCAAAGAATGAGCTCATTAGTTTGAGTCTAGATAGATTTTATAGTATATAAGACTTCTTCACAAAATCTAAATCACTTGGATTAAAGTTGAAACAACACGGGATAAACAAAAAGGATAACAAGTTGAATTTTTCTATTCTTGGTAAGTTGGGTTCTAATTATTAGGTTTTTGTTTCCACTTTCTATGCCACTAGGAGTGCCCTTGAAGCCACATGGAAACTTCATTAGACTATTTTGCTTCCTCCTTGACTAGGGAGCAAGATAATATCATATATATGGGTACTGTGAATTATTCTAAGTCACGTTACCTATTTTCTAGACAGGAAAAACAAAAGGCTTCAAATAACAAGGATAAGAAATAGAAAAACATGACAATGAGAAAAGAAGGATTTGAAACTTGCCACCGAGACCTATTCTTCTAAATTCAAACCCTAGAAAGAGAGGTTCAAATGTGCTTATTGCAGCATAATACATGATGAATATAAGTGTGTGCAGAAACAAATTGATCACCCGAATCATGTTTTAGAGAAGAACAATATCGTGGTTCTCGGATCGTATACACAAAGAGTTCACCAATTTAATACTTCACAAAGGAAAAGAAAATGGTAAGGGGAAAGCTAAGGGTAAATAATTTGTAATAGTTGCATCATAACCTACCACATGGATTATTGACTCGGGTGCTTCACACCACATGGCTTCATCATAGGTTGCTTTCACTTCCTTAGAGCCATGTTCTACGCTAACTATTTTGATGGGAGATCACACTTCTACTAAGGTATTTGGTAGAGTGTTTGCTGACTTAGGCGATGGGATATTTTAGGATGTTATTTTTATACCTTCATTTTCAACTAATCTTCTATTTGTATATCGATCATATCCCGTGGTTCAAGAAAGTGGGATGACTTCACTCTAGATTGTGTGGTTGTTAGGGAGTTGCAAAATGATTTTATAGTGGTAGTGAGAAGATCATATCACCAAGCAGGTTTATATATTCTCACACTTTGTTCCCGATGACAATTCCTATACAAATGAGTAGATCCATTTGAGTTCAACTCCTAACACTTCACTTCTAATCACATTGTACTCATTGGGTATTGATGATAGTTCTAAGGATTATGATTCACCGGGTAGACTCATGTTGAAAATTATTCTAGTGCAAATGATGAGAGTATTGATGACGAGGATTCATATTTTAGTCTATATGATGAGAGAAATGATGAGGGATCACCTCCTTCCTCTCCTAGTCACATTTAAAAGGTTGATTACTCACATCCTAACCTTCCCCACCTCTCTCATGGTCATGCAATAGAAGTTGATGAGTCTCCTCCAAGTTCTCCATCTTTAAGTCCATTTCCTCATGCCTCATATACTTCTAAACCACTTCCTTATACATTATAACTTCTAGTCCGATTTGGACTCGACAAACACTAAAGGATGTAGATGATTTAGTTGGCGATCCATCAAACGATGAGAAGACATACCGACATTTCCAAGATGATCCACATGTTCATTTTTTCCCTACCTCTAATCCTCAATATTTTAGTGAAACATCCGATAGTCTTGATTAGGATTCGGTCTTCTTGACGTTTTCTTCTAACAATAGGAATTTTCATCTATGAGATATATTAGGAGTTCACGAGGACTCATATTATGGGGGCTTCCTAGACCTCTCTTATCTCTCTTCCTTCTCTCTATTTATGGGGGATTTTCTCTATGTTCTTCTAGGGGATTATCTATTGAGGGAGATGTTCTTTGCACTTATCTTTTCTCTCTTTTGGGGAGGAGTTTTTCCTACGGGTTTTCTCCTTTTCTCCACTTTATGAGGGATTTTCTTTGTACTTGGGTACCTCATCAAGCCTTGTTATCGGGACCCATTTCTTACACCCACCTATGTTATTCTTAAGGGAGGTGTTAGTGTAGGTTTTTATTCCATTGAATGTTTTTTCCTACACATGTATTTAACTTGCTTAGGTGTTGGTAGGATTGATGGGAGTTATGCCTCTCCACCTTTTGAGGTGATGGTTACATGTCCCCACTTCCTATTTATACACCTTTTGTGAGTATTTTTTTCTAATGCATTTTGAATACAAGAAATTTTGTTTTCTTATGCTTGGTTCCTCTCTCGCAACAATAATTTCTTTGTGCATTCTTATTTTATCATTTCACAATCTTGTATCAAATTATCACAATAGGATCATGACATTCCTCTTGTAACTTTTTCTACTTTAGATTTCATAGTAACTTCTTTAAGAGATTCCAAAGTGATTCTTTATAGAAAAATCATGTCGTTCACCTTGTACTTGTTGTTATTTAGTAGTTTAGAGTCACTTATTAAAGGAATTCCAGTGATTCTTTACAACAAGAACATATGTCATCCTGGATTCACCTCATTAGGACACATACCTACTAGAAATTACTTCTTTGTTTATAGAGTCCCTCGTTTTAGATCTAGATGAAACCATCAAGGACATTGATCTCCTCTTTTAGAAATTCCTCCATCACTTTTTATTTCATCGTATTCCAAATTTGCTTCCATGAGGGCTTCCAGGTGATTCTCTATAAAAATAAATTCCTCCATCAAGTATCGTTTCATTAGAGTTTAGATTTGCTTCCTTGATGACTTCCAATGATTCTCTACAATAGGTTTCTACATATCTACATTATCTACTTCATGGGAGGTCTACTTACTAGACATTTCATATTTATTTGTGGACTCTCACCTTTCATATCTTGATGACACTATTGAGGATATTTTTCCTCTTCTCGATGATAACTTTGGTAGAGTTGCTTCTTCTAATTTGGATGTATTTTCTATACCCATACATGATTATTTGGTGACACTACTTGCGCTTCCTAAATCATGTGATTCATCTCCATCATCATTAACATTGAAGCCTTTTGTATGAGTACTTGGTTCTTGGTTCAGTTCTCCTATCCATGTTGGGAACCGTTATCCAAAATTGACCTCCCCCAGGTAATTTTGATAACATGCATCGAATATTCAAGTCCTGGAAAATTGATTGATTCGGGCCAAAATCATGTTCTTTAGAGTCCCCTCAAATATTTTCTAAGTTCCCTATCTCGAGAGGAAAAGAGCAAGCTCGAGAAAATGCGAAAAAGGTTGCAGAAAGGCAAGTAGGTTGATCCAGGAAAAAATCATAAAAATGACTAAGTCCTAGTCTAAAGGCCTCGGGACATTTGGGACAAAAAGGCCCGAACCGTCCAAATTGCCGCTGGCTGAAGGGGCAAGCACAAACAACCCGCAAAGCAACGGGGACATTCGGGACAAAAATACGCGGCGGGCGCGAAATGCTTGATTCGACCGAGAAAAAATTGGCTAATCACCGAGAGAGACACAAATGGGACAATCGGGCCAAAAGGCGTGAACCGGCCGAACCGGGCGAAAAAGGGCCAGACAGTCCAAAATCAAATGGGACAAGCGGGCCAAAAATGCCCGAACCGGCCGAATCGGCCGAAATGAGTCCAGAGGGTCCAAAATCAAATGGGACATCTGGGACAAATGGACGCGAAATGCCCGAACCGGCCGAAATGAGCACAAAGGGCCCAAAATCAAATGGGACATCCAGGACAAATGGAGGCAAAGTACGCGAAGGAGCCGAAGGAGCCGAGGACCAATCAGAAACTGCCACGTGTCCTCACAGGAGAAAAAGTCAAAAGGTCAAAGGGGCGAGTTATCGAGCGCTGAACCGAACCAATGAAATGGCGCCACGTGTCCAAGTTTAAGGGGCCCACAAGCAATTTCAAAAAGAAAGCCCGCGAAAGATGGAGGAGAGAGAATTGCTCGTCCAATCAGCACGTGCCACGTGTCGTCCAGATGGCGAAGAGCGGGAAAACATTTTAAAATTCGTTTTGATCTGTTCCGTGCCCTAAATCTTCAGATCGCCATATCTTTTGATCCAGAGCTCGGATTTCCACGTTCTTTATATCAACGGAAAGCTGTTGAGATGCTCTACATGATTCTGGGATCAATCTCGAGTTTTGGTGCAGTTTGAAGAGAGAAAATCGAGAAACAGCTCTGACGTGTGGTAATGGCCAGAAGCGACCTTTCAACAACCCGTTTTAATGCTAATGGGTTGCATTCTTCTTCTGCACGGCCAGAAGTGACATTTTAGCGGCCAAATTAATACAAATGGGTCGCATTCTCCTCCAAAATCACTCAAAGTGACAGGGTATGGGTTGGTAAGATCCTCTATGCTGATTTAATGCATCTGCAGTCAATGAGGAATGGGCTTGCACGTTTTCCCACGTTTTCTGTCCCCTGGGCTCGACCCATGCAATGTAAAAGCCAGATTTGGCTCATTTAAAAAAAAAAAAAAGAGGTTGTTCATTCTTTCAGCTCGGCCCTCCCTTCTTTTCTTCTCTAGGGTTGAAAATGGAGTTCGGACCTCCTCCCTTTCTCTCGTAATGGCGTTCCCGCCTTTTACCATTAATGGAATGATGTTCTGTGCAAACCTCCTGAGCAACAAAATGTGTTATGTGATGCATCCGTCCATCCTCTCTCGTTTTGCTTGTCTTCTTCTTGCCTCTCTTCATTGCGGAGTGTCCATGCATGTTTGAATGTTCATTGCGGTTCGAGCCGTGTTCATGGAGTTTTGGGACATTTTCTCGTGTGAAATCTATCCTTGGGTTTGTGATGCTCCTGTCCATCCTTCCCAATGGCTCACCTCTCTTGTCCCATGGCGCTTTGATAGTTGTCCAACATTCTCCTTCTCTCGGTGTATCACCGTTTTAGTGTAGGTTTTTGTTGTTTTTCCTCTCTCTCTCTCTCTCTCTCTCTCCTTGGCATGGTTAGATTAGGATTAGATCAGCCACTGCTCGCACCGGAATAGCTTGTGGCGGGTAGTTTAGGAGCAGAACCACCTTCTCTAGAGATTCCTCTCTCGGTTTCACAAGTCCCACGCTGGAGAGAGGTTTCCATGTTGTGCAATCACACCGGATGCCCGAACATCAACTTAGAAGCCTGATGTGCGTCCTGTGGGTGCCGTGATTTTGCACTAACAGAAACCATGATGATTCTTATTCGAACTTGATTTGATTCATCAACACTTATCACAATTGAGCAACATTTGGAGATATTATTCATTTCCCATGCCTTTGATCCACAATATTTCATTCATAACATATGTCATTCCTTATTAGGATGTAGTTTTAACCGATTCATTTATTGTGATGGGGTTATTTGTTTGCCAAACTTATTGGGAGTTCATCAGATTCATCTTTTGGGGGTTTCTATTCTTCTCTTCTTCTCTTCTCTCTCTATTTTTGGGAGATCTTATCTATGTTATAATAGGGCTATCTATTGAGGCATACATTATTTGCAATTATCTTTTCTCTATTGTAGGGAGGGTTTTTTACTACTAATTTTCTCCTTTTCTCCTCTTTATGATGGTTTTTCTATGTTCTTGTGTACCTCATCGGGCCTTATTTATAGGACCCAATTCTTCTACCCACCTAAGCTATGTTTAAGGGGGTTTTAGTGTAGGTTTTTATCCCATTTCATGGTATTTCCTACACATGTATTTGGATTGCTTAGGTGTTAGTGAGATATAAAGGAGTTACGCTTCTCCACCTTTTCATATGATAGTTACACTTCCCCACTTCGATTCATATGCATCTTATAAACCTATTGTTTTATGCATTTTGATACAAGCTATCTTTTGGCTCATGTTTGTTTCATCTTGTAGTCGCAAAATCACGCACTTACTACTATTATTACACCTCCAAGTATGTTGTTTTATATATGGATATTGTGTAAGAAAAGTATTCGCTGATGACCCATTCCATAGTCCAATCGTCTATCTTGTTGGTCTTTATCATTGTCCATCTTTCACATTTGTACTCACTCACACGCTTCTAGTCGTGTATCACATATCCTGTCTCTCGGCTCTCACTCAATTATCCTCACCGGCCTCTGGACAATAGCGCCCGAGCTTAGATGAGAGCACCAAGCGCTCTCATACTTTCCCAAGTACCCCAATCGCCCGAGATCTGCCTCCGCTGCAATTTTATGAGGTTTGTTGCAACACTCTATTCTCATTGTTTCATCACATTTCACAGTCCCACATCACTGCGAGGTAAGTCAAATTCGGGTAAGTCCCTTTCCCTTTTCATTTCTTTTCATTTATAATATTAAATAAATTACTTAACATCTATATTCTATTATATGTCATTTTTCATAGCTGTACATTTCATATTTTAATAAAATAATCGATTTTATTGAATCATTTTGGTGAACCCATAGATTAGAATTTTTTCCCTAGGATCCACTAAAAACCCTAATGGCTAAGGATACCTCTTCTCCTTCTCGGCTCATCATGCCTCATGTTAGTATCAACCCCATTTATTATGAGGTAACTATAACTGAGCTCACTGCTCTATATCGTGATGTTATCATGCCGGATCATATTCAACAACTCTTAGCCAATGAATGCAATGTGCCTACTAGCTTTGAAAATTATACCATCGGCATTGTTTCCAATCCAATGAGCTTCACTCATTGTACGCCATGTTATACAGTTAGCCATGATCCTCCTTCTGACATTTCCAAAGAAAATTTAGATGATAATCTTATTAATTTCATGTTTGGTCTTGATGATAGTACACATATGCATGTTGATTCTCCTTCTCGTCAGCTCACTACTCTAGCTCCATCTCATGCTTCTGACACTGCTTCTCATGATCCATCACATACTAATTCACATACTCCTTCATACTATGTTGATGATATAATTGATGGTACACTTAATGACATTTTCATATCTGATTCTCTCTTTGATTTCGACGAAACAATTTATAGTCATGATTCTACTACTTTACATACTGCTAAGTGTGAATCCCTTGCTCCATTGTCATCTTATTTTGAGGTTGTATCTAATAACATGCATGAGTTATCTCCATCTATTAGTTCATCTCCTCCTATTACTTCATCTCCTCCTATCACTCCATCTCCATCTATTAGTTTGTCTCCTCTTATCATCGCATCTCCATCTGTCACTTCATCTCCTAAGGATGTTTCTGACGTTAGTCCTATAGCTTCCATGTCCTTTGTCACCTATTGCTCCTTTAGCACCCACATCTAGTGTGAACTTAGCATCAAAATATCATTTATCTCCTCTTGATGTTCCCATGATTACTCACAGTGGAAAATTACAACCGCTTAACACATTATTACCATCTTCTAACATTCCTTCATAGGATATCTTGTCACTCGTGCATGTTATTGGGAACTTATAACCTCAGGTTCAATCTTTAACATTAGAAATAAAATCCTATTATGCTTCCATTGATAACAATTCATTACATGACAACCCTATTCCTAAGAAGATTCATAACTCAACATTTCCTAAGGATTTCATCATGCCTACCTTTTCATGTTTCGCTAGTACTAAACCCCTACTAAGCATCTCAAGCATTACCGTATGGCTATGGATTCATATTCTATTGATCGATTATTACTTAAATCCTTTTTCCACAATCTTATAGATGACGTTGTATAATGGTATACTCATCTACCATTTGGATCTATTAAAGCACCTATTGTGACATGGAAAAATCTTTTATCCATTGCTTTATCATCAACAATGGCCCTAAAGTTACATATGATCACCTACCTACTTTGCATTGGAAAAAATTGAACCTATCATGGATTACATCTTATGATTCAATGCTTGTATGCAATAATTAGTCTTTCAACCTATCAACTTAGAGAATCAATTTGTCTTCTATCGTGGTTTGATTCCCGCACTTAAAAAAAAGATTGCCATATGACACATGTGAATATTCATGCTTCTATGCTATAGAGTCATTGATCTAGAACAAGACCTCCTCACTACACATGTTATAGATCCTCCACCTATTGTTATTCTCCATTGCCATCTGTTGGGTGTCCTACAAAATCTCCATCTCCTCCTCGCAAACAAGTTCAATCTACTACATCACATAAGCGTCCTTCTTCTCGTTATGTCTTTGTGCTATACCTCAATCTTCTACGCGTATTTCATGTGGACCATTACATTTCTCTCATCACGCTCAACCACATGATGTGTTGTGTGCTTTATTCAATAAGTGTTTAATTCTCTTACCTTCTAACCAACATCATCCACAACATTGCTTACAATGCCGGTGTGATCGACCCTATTAATTATCACCATATATCATGGCCATAAGGACAATGATTGTTTCTCCCTTTTCGCGCGCTTAGAGGATAAGTGAATCCTTTCCTTTGGCCCTCTCTCATGTGAGTAGTCCATCTCTCCTCTCCCTCATAGGCAACCCACTACTCCTAGAGAGTTATCTCCTTCATCTAGTGCTAAGTTCATTATTCGTCCATGCCCACAAAGTTCTTTACTCATACACACTCTCCATCGCATCAACCCATCATTGCACCATCTCATCCATCGCATCATGCCACTTCGCCCATCGACTTCCACATCCCTCGACATTCACACTACCCACCACCGCTACACCCACCATCGCACCGCTTGACATGACATTCGGTTTGGCTTATACGCTTATGTTGCTTTCATCCCACATGCTTCCAACACTTTACGTCGACTTGGTCTTTGGTAGGTGATTTATATGATGCACTCGTGTTCTTACGGTTCTTACATGATTGTTGAGGGATCTATTGTAATAAGAACCTTTCTTCATGCGCTTTATCGCTTAATCTAGCGCACTCTATCGAATAATTTACCGATGACAAAATTTTGTTTTAGGTTCATTCTTGACTGCTGAGGTGTCTTCTATGAATGAACCTCATCATCTATACGCTAGTGGGCATCACTAATCGTCTCCCCCTATCCTCATCATATTAACATATTACGACCACATCACACTTTTACACATTACCAAACATTCATCACAAAAGGTTATTTTCCAATTACATATTATACTATCATCATCACATTAACTACACATTACAAGTCAACTTAACAAACATGAACAATACTCAACACATCAAAGCATCATACGTGACAATCAAATAAATTGTACATCATCATCACATTACAACATCAATAAACATCAAATACAATCATCATATGCTAATAAATCCATCTATATATATATATATATATATATATATATATATATATATATATCGATTCCAATCATAGTTACAAAACATCTCATCACTGGGGGAAACTCCCCTACATTAAATACATCAATATAAATCATATATCATCATCATTGTCACTATCTAGTACTACAAGAGCTCTATAACTCGACGCCTCACCAATAACTCTTTACCACTGATCGCAACCTCTATACCTCTCCACCTGCCATCAGTAGTAGTCTAACCTCTATGTAGACTGCTTTGTAAAGTGACTCTGTAACTCGATAAAACATACAAACACATCATGCGCACTAAATGACCACCTCTCTAGCTCATTTTGTCTCCTCGCATGCCTCATTGCTCTCACTCAAAGATCATGGTACATGTTATTGCTTTTCTATTGCCATTGGCTCAAACAAATGGGCATGCTCGCTCGCGATGTCGTGTACACGCTCTAACATCCCTCCACCCACAAGTATGTCAATGGGCACATTCTGTGTCAATGTGAAGATAGATGTGTCCACAATCAATGACCAATATATGTTACCTACAACCAATATAAAAACACGTTGCAGACAATAATGACCATCACACAAAAGAGTAAAAATCATACAACATAACTATAAAGATGCTCACGCTCTGCTATATAGCAGCCCGCTACACTACTCTGGGGCAAGTACTTGCCCCTATACTCCTCCTCCCTATGGTAATCCCGCCGCATCTCGAAAATATTGGAAACAAAAACACCCATCGATGTGTCACCCACCATGCACAATATACCTCCATACACCCCGCATCATCTACATATATCGGTTATATTGTTGCATCGGCCTCATCTGCCCCATGAGGTACTAACTACTCACCAGGGCCCCGGTCTAGCTCTGGCCCTCCTCGGGTCTCTAACAACTCTAACCCATACATATGGCTTTGGGGGCACATCCTGGGCCATAACGAACTGTCGAGACACCCACTCCACCTAAAATAACTTGGTCACCCCTAAAAGCTCGATCCTCTAACCACATCATTCTAAAAATGCATCGTAGCTCTCACCGCATCCTCTCGGCCATCCTCCATAGTTTCGGTATGGACTCCATATCACTGCCTCTGGCCCCATCCGACCTATCAATGCTCTATAGGTGTCAATATCCATATTCCTCCCTCGAACACCAACCCATGTCCTAGAAAATATGTTTGGCCTCGCCTAATCTCCTCATGCGGACCACCAACTAGCCTCAGTACTACTATATGCTCATAAGCCCATACATGCAATAAAGTAGTAGCTCTAATCCCACCTCCATGCTCCTCTTGTATAAATATGTAAAGATATCTATATAGGTGGGCAAACACACATCATTCCCAAGCATACCTAGTACTCTCCTCCTCTATCCGGGAAAATATTATGCATCTTATATAATATGCCCACACTACCTCCTCTACTACAATCAATGATGCAATAACCACAGTTATAAACTTTCACACGTGTGGAACCCCTGATCTCAAAATCACATCTAGACTAATATGGGCCTTGGTAGGCACTCGAGTCCCTAAAAATACCTCCTAGTGGCCCTCATTTTTCACTCCATATCCTCCACAACCATGACATGTACCCTCTCGCCAACAATCGGTAATCACAATATATGATATACATCCTCTAGTGTGACTACCATCTCCCTTATAGGTAGGCAAAACGTACAAGTGTTTGCACACCATCCCCCACACAAAGTTTCCAACATAGGCATATTATGGGGCACATCCCCCATCCTCGATATGTGCCACAGGCCAGCATGGTCCATAACCTCCCAATCATCATCTAATAAACCCAACCCAAGCAATGTACTCGAGTGCGGCCACCACAAAAATCCCTCGAATGGATATCCCTTTGCATACCACAAAACAACACCAAACACAACGTTAGAACACCATACAAATACACACATGCTTACTTATGACATCACTACACACCAAATATCACATTTACATGACTTTGGTCTGAATTCACACTTTTTGGAAATGGGCACCTGTAGTAGGACTCGGTCACCGAGGAGTAAGACACTAGCACCCATGTATGCGCTCTCCTATCCGTAAGGTTACTAACGCCTTCACCGCTTGCTCTTGTCCAAGTCCAAAACGCCAAGGAAAAAAATTCACAAAAATTCACCAAAAACAACTACTACAAATGCATTTTCTCGAAAAGAAATCACATTTACCAACTCCGACATTACACGCGATACCATGGCGGTTGATACCATTTTGAAACGACTAGGTCATGGTGCTCTAACTTGCGGCATCCTTACACACTCAGAGCTCACTCTCACACTCATGCAAAAGAAAAATGAGTTGACTAATCCCTTTTAATTATTCACTTTACTATAATCATACATCACATTCATTACTCAACTAATACACGTTGCACGATTTTTGCTCATATCTTGAGCATCCTCACTCGATTTGTACCCGCTTGTGGCATTAATTTCAAAATTCTAATTACTATCGTATCGTACATATGACACACACACTATTTCTCCTTAACATCATTTTATGTTCAATATTCACACGCTTTGTGATATTTCTCATACATTATCCATTACGCGCTTACTTTCGGTTCAATGTTCATTCTCATTATCACTTCCCCTTTCAAAGAAAGGGGGAACATACAATTGGGATCATTTTATAATTCCCTTTACACCACTACGCGAACGTTCTACACTTCTAATTCGTCATTATCTAACATTTACTAATACATCATGTGACATTTCATCATCTTTTATCGATTCCCCTAATGGCGTAACCTAGGGCAACAAGCTTAAAATCTCTCAATGACTAAAATAATCAAAACAAGTAATCAAATAGTTGTAAAACACTTCAACTTCTACACCAATCGAAAGCATACCATTCAATCAATACAATACAACACATTCGTCCTCCTAAATGACCTAACTTGGGAGGTATATCGTTGCTTTTCTAGATGACCTAACTTGGAAGTTATTATACATATAACGTTTGCTTCCCAGATGAACTAACTTGGAAGCCATCACACACATGATGGCGACACCTTTGGAGTGGGGATAATGAGATGTCATGGCCTTTCCCATACTGTTCCTATATGGGTGGTCAAAGACATTTGATCAAAATATTTGGATCCAAAATAACTAAAAATTTGATCGGTTTCCATCTACTTTGCGCTTAGATATTTTGAGGATGTAGTTAAAGGTTTGAGAACAACACACCTTTCTCCTTACACTCTTCCTCCGCGGCGGCGGGATGCCTAAATCCTCCGATTTTTCATAGACATGTAATTGGGTTGGGAACCGATCATTTGACACGCTCTTCTACCACATCTGTGCATTCTTCCATAAAGCAGGACTTCTCCAAACTTCTCTCGTGTACGCATCTCTAACTACTTTATGGTACCAAGATTTTGCTCACCAACATAAAGTGGGGGGAAATGTAGTAAAAAAATCACACACTTACTACTATGATTATGCCACTAAGTATGTTGTTTTATATATGGATCTTGCATAAGAAAAGTATTCACCGATGAACAATTCCATAGTCCATTTGTATGTTTTGTTGGTCTTTATCACTTTTTGTCTTACACATTTATCACTCACTCACACAGTTCTAGTCAGGTCTTAGGGATCCCTGTCTCTCAGCTCTCACTCGATTCATTGTCACTGGTCTCTGACAATAGCATCCAGGCTTGGAAGGGAGCACTGCGCCCTTGTCCATCCTAGGTGCCCTTGTCCTATTTATATTTCATTTTTAATTTTACACTTGAGGTCAGTCTTTTTCAATTTTCCCTCTCATCTCCCGAGGTACTAGTCGGCATGTCGGGTCATTAAAGTTGAAATTTGAACAAGATATCCCTATATAAACACAACATACATATTACCTTATGGGCAAACAATTTCTATTAAGGGATATCTATCTACATAGAGTAAGGGACTACATTTGAGCATTATTTTGCTTTAAACACTACATAGAAGGGGAGTTCATTCTATTCCATCCACCATTTTGCATTTTATCTAGCTACTATTCACTATCTCTGCATCGTAGCGCTAGGGAAACCTAGGCACATTATTTCACACATAAACACACAAAACTACATTGGGTCTGAGATATAGTGCAACACTTAGTTGTAAGTCCACCATTGTGGCGGTTGAAGACAATCCGACCCCTCATTCTACATATTTTTAGGGTTTCATGCTTTGTTTGAGGTTTCACAGGTGATTCTTCATTGAGATTTACAATGACATTAACGAACCAAGTGCGACATTCACATGACTAAAGGCAAAGCATCAGAAAGAATTAACGACCATATCGAAATAAGATTATGAGATGTTCCATGAGACTGTGGGCTCCCATATTTCGAGACCATGGCACCCTGTGTGCCCTCATCCTTCCCAGTGCCTCAATATGGCGATCTTCCTCCGATGCAATTTTCTCGAGGTTCGTTGTGACGCTTTGTTCCATTGTTTCATCACATTTCACAGTCCCAAGTCACTGCGAGGTAAGTCGATTCGAGTAATTCCCTTTCCCCTTTTCATTTCTTTTCATTTATAATATTAAATAAATTACTTAACATCTATATTCTTCATTGTATGTCATTTATCATGGTTGTACATTTCATATTTTAATAAAATAATAATTTTTATTGAATCACATCTCTCTCACAATATTGTTCACATTGTGCATTCATTTTATTAGTGCTCAATCTTGGCCCACATTCCCACATTCCTTATAAGCCATCAAATTCATCTCCTTCTTGAAGCGTGAGATGGATAAAGAAGATATTTACTCAAAAAATTCCAATGGTTATGCGAAAAAAACTTAGGATCTAAAGGATCAACATTTTTCCTCCAAATCTGCTGAATTGGAGTAAAGAAAGGTTGAATCTTGTAAGATGAGCATGAGCTAACCTATGACCAAATAGATTACATTAGAAACATTTTAAGGGGAGACCCTTATAGTTGATGTATCTTGAATCTAAGAATCCTTGGGGAAAACCAATTTAATAATAGCACACACTCTCACAAACCTTTCCCTTAAAAGAGTTCACATCAACCTTAACATAAGACCCGATTCTATTAACCAACATCTTGAAGTGATCCTCCTTATGAGGGATAGGATGGATATGGTATAATCTTAACCAAAGGGGAGCCACTTAAACCTACATCATTATAAGATTAAAGAAAGGAGACTAGGGGCGAAGAAGAAGCCAAATATGTCATGAAACCAAGGCCCCCGATCCACACAAAATCCTAATAAGAACGATTATAGAAGATCACTGAATAAATTAAAACCCATGATGGAGAAGGAGGGATATTCAATTGAGTTCCGTGCCTTTCAACCCACTTATAAATATATTCCATCAAAAGAAACAAGCTTACACATTTACTGGAAAGCGACTTGCAGCCAATTTTTGATTCCAAATTGAGGATGAAAGAGTTATAGAATTCAACCACCGATGACTCCTTTGAAAATCACACTCGTAAATCACCAAGTTTAGGGCCATGTAAAACCTCCCCAACACTTCATTAATGAATAAACGAATCGATACATCATTTTCTAAGTGAGCTACGAAATACACACTTTATTATCCTCCAAAACCAAGGAAGGACCGGTTGTGTAGAGAGAGGAAATGTGGGATTTACATAAAAATTTACAATTATGATACATGTTATTAATGTTCCTAGAACCATTGAAAACCAAACAATCCCTAAGATACATGAATGAATAAGTGGATATGCCTACGATCCCGGACCTAGTTTCCTTTCTCCCTAGTTGCTCAACATCCAAAACCTCATCTACACCAATCTATGGTTTGTGATATGTCATGAACTAATTTGGGAATAAACGACTTGCTTTGTGACCGCAACAATCCGCGATGGGCTAGGACCCTCCTCGACTATTGATAAGAAGAAGAGCTACCTACACTATTGCCCCAAAACACAACCGATACATCTCGGTTTGAAGGTGCTAAAACATTAGTCAAAATATAAACCTAAAAACTTCTTCCCACATGAATCTATCAAAGCATCTCGGCTTAATGAGGGATAAAACATTTTTTTGACAAGTTGAAAAAAATTTAATGTCTTCTCACTACCTTCACCCCCTCGAGCAATAGTATCCAACACTAGTCCATTGTATTTGGGAATAATGAATCCCTAGACATGCTAAAGTAGGTATGCATCTATCTATTCAAGCTCTTAGAGTTGTCTAATGCTAAAGCGGGTGATTATTTATTCATTGAACTCCTTGCTTGAAACACCAAGTCATCCACCTCATCTAGCTCGTCCTCTCTAGCATGAACCTCCGTTGTCAAGGATCATGCAAGCCTACAAAGGTCGTTAGAAGAATGCATTAGAGCCTTTAATCAAATTTTGGTTTCCCTCCCATTAAAGTTTATTTGAGTGTGCAACCAATGTAATTATTAATGTATTGTTTAAGAAAATTGAATTTCTCGGATAAGTAGGTTGAAGGTTACGTGAATATATATTAAAATTGATATCTATCTACTTATGTTATTATGATTATAGAAAATATACAAGCATGATAACATAAATCCCCACCTTATTAAAACATAGTAAAGTAATGTGAATGATAGTAAAAAGATAAACCCGCATATGAAGGGTTTTGGGGAAAATAGATTGTTATTTAATTGTTATTTTGTACATTGTTAAACATGTTAAGGAATGTTGTTAAAGATTAAACCGGAAATGAAATCCTTAAGCTTATGTATGTCTGTTATTACATTGTGAAAATTGTACAAGCATACATATACTTATGGAGGGTAATTTGACTATGTTTAAAAGATTTTTGAAACTTGAATAGATGGTTTTTTTCCCTTTATGATTATGAAATAAAAACATATTGTAAATGCTTTAATGAAATGTCTTGGACAAGAAATGATGTTTACAAAGTGGTGAATGAGATAGTTGTGTTGTTAAAGGATGACAAATCATATTTGTTGTGCAAACTATATGATTAACTTGCATTAACATAGCTGGAAAACTTTGGCCAAAGTATTGTCTCTAGTTGTATGAATTTTAGTTCGCTTATCCTTGTTTCGTACTTAGTCAAGAATCATTTGACGATATTGGTTACTATTATCTAATGATGAGTCGTATTTTTAGAATTTGGGTATATTACACATGGTTCTCAATTTACTATTTCTTCTTGATAGTTAATTATCTCAATCTTCCTTTCTCATGAAGGGTTGAGCCCTCTCGCTTGTAAGAGGTGTGAGGGGGAGCCTATAGACACTAAATCACACACTTTGGGTACATTTATAGGTCCTAGTCACATACTACTATTCATATGATTCCTAAGCGAAAAGTACTAATTGACCATTGTCTTTGGCCTCTTTGCTTTCTTTCTGGTTTCCTTCTTGGCCTTACACACCCTACGCCCAAGATGACTTTTGATGCTTTATTTTTTTATTCCGGACACCGGCGCCTAGTTAGGATGCTAGCGCCTGTGCACCCCTGTCTTTCCGGGCGCCACCGACCTCTTTGTACTTTGCTCACCTTTTTTAGGTCTCTTCTAGCCATTAGACGTCTTAATTTATTATGGGTCTGCATTTTAGTGCTTAATTATGAAATTCAACCAATGGAATCATATAAATATAAAGCTATGTGACAATAATAAAGGACCAAACACTAAACATTTACTATCACCACCTAAGGTTGCATTCAAAGGCCATTACAAGAGCATTCAAGAATTCATCTAACATCCACACAAGGGACAAGGAACTGCATTCTTCTGCATACACGCATAGGAGGGGAAGTTCATTTTTCCATGCACACATCTATTTACATCTTCTACATCTAGCTATAACACTCTATTTAAGTGTATTTGGCACAAGAGCTACCTAGGGCATGATTCTTCACACATACACAAAACTATATGGAGTCTGAAATGTAGCGCAATGCCCAGATCGTAAGTTCACTCAGTCGAGTGACCATCGGGAGTCGTCCGACTCCCATATATATCTCTTTCTTTTTTAGGATTTGATGTGTTTTGGAGTTTTATAGGTGCTCTTTCTCTTTGTACGTTTCAGGTGAACTTGGCAATCAACCAACAACACACAAACGACTAACAATGACATTTAGTGAACATCTCGCGATATGTGAAATTCAAATTCGACCATTTTTGCATCACAGCACCCAACAAGGGTCTACAATGCCCCAGTGCCCCCGACTTGATCCAGCGCCCCACCCACTTGTTCCAACACTTCTACAATTTTCTAGGCTTCGTTGCGATGGTCTAAACTTAGGTTTCATCAATTCTCTAGCTCAATGCACCTCCGGATTATTGTGAATCGGCTAAGTCTCTTTTCCCTCTCTCTACACTAAGGGTTTTATATTTTTCTAGCTTATTACTTAGGTCAAGTATGCACTTCATTGTTTATTTATTTACAACTACATTGTAATATAGGGTTTAGCAATAAAATTCCATTTTTGTTAAATCGGAACCGAAAGGTTATGCGGTAGGAGGAGTAGCGCTCCGATGATGCTCTCCCTTTGATACAGTTTCACTTTTGAGATAGACATGTACACAAGAACTTCTAAAAGGAACTTTTGGGAAAGAACGAGTTATCATTGCTTTAATACTTGTACTACATTTGTAATTATACAATGTTATACTTGAGACAAGCATCTTGTCTCATACTTTAGATTTAAAATATGTTGTAACTATGATATTTATCATTGACTTGTGAACTAATTATTGGTAAGACTTTCATACGAAATATTGTGAAAACAATATATAAAGTATTAAATGTTAGTTAAATGTTCGAACTATTATTGAACTCTTGGAATTATGGTAACAAGGATGATGTTTGACATTCGGGTTAATTAGCGATCGTTGTACAATTTAATTATATGCATGGAAAATTATTTCTAAGTTAATTGAAAGAATATTATATATAAACAAAAAAGAAAAAAAATAATTTCCATTTTTAGAATTGTGATAATGTATGGGAACGTTATAGTTGTCTAATGCTAAACTAGGTGATGTATTCTTCATCAATTCCTTGCTTGAAACAACAAGTCATCCACCTCTTCCAGTTCGTCCTCTTTAGCAAGAACCTCCGTTATAGAGGATCCTACAAGCTGCGAAGGTCTTTGGAAGAATGCATTAGAGCCTTCAATTAAATTTTGGTTTCCCTCGGATAAGTAGGTTGAAGGTTACATAAATATATGTTAAAACTATCTACTAATTTCATATTTGTACAAAAGGGAAATACATTTTGTGAGAATACTTTTCTAATTATTATCAAAGATATTGTAGTTGAAATTGAACATGTTGAATTATATTGAATGGGTGTTTATTATCGTCATTGTTAAAGAATGTATTGATTGTTTGGAAGCATATTTAGAAAAAAATGTGGCCAAATGTTTCATTTAGTCTATTTACATTTTATATTGATACGAGACTCGTGTAATTGCTATACTAATAATGTATTTGCGTGTTTATTAATTATTGGTGCAAAATTAGTTAATTATTATGGTATTAATGTGGTTGTGAGTTTATTAATTATTAGTATGAGATCGAATTCCTATAATATTTGTGCATTTTTCATTCAATAATTATTCTAGGAGTATGTGTGGTTAATTTGTATAGTGTTAGGTTATACTAGAATAAGACCCCAAGAATAATACAATATTAGCATGCGAATGGATGACAAATTGAAATTATTTGATTGATAACATAATATAGTTTAGAATATTAAATTGATAACATAAGAGGGCTATATCCATCGTGGCATCAATATATTGAGATTTATACATGTTATACTAATTTTTTTGGCTAATGTGGTATTTTTTTTTAAATGAAAAAAAGAATTTAGAATTGTAGACACAATTCTAAAATGCACTAAATAAGCATATTTGACTTGGTGTGTTACATCTATTTAGAGGCAATAATAATAATAATAATAACAATAATAATAATAATTGTTTTTATAGTCCATGATGTCGGCGATCTGTGATCTGCTTTTTAGGTATACAAAGTGGCTTATAGCATATGGGACTACCTCGTACTCTAGTATGTGGAGGCACCTAATTGTGTTACAAACAAGGCATACATACCCTACCCCTGTTGGATTTGAACGTGTGACCTCTATTTCAAGAGCACAAGTTCTTCACCATTAGGCCAATTAAACTCTGTTTTATTTAGTATTATGAAACCGCATAAAAAGAGAGGGGAAAAGTCATGAAATAAACATCCTAATCTCGCAACTAATCAAGTATTATGAAACTACATAAAAAGAGGGGGAAAATTTGATAAAGTAAACATCCTAATCTAACAACCAATCAACCATTATATTAATAAAGAGCCATTATAACTATAACACAAAATTTGATGTCACTCTACCTAAATATAAGAAATTGCTTCCCTATACTCATACACATACACATCACAAACCTTACCTAAACCTTTCCATTTCTTTTTCATACCACTATTTTAGGTCACACCTTAATTCTATTTCTTTTTATCTTTTATATAATATTGATATAAGAAATATATATTATATAAATATAAAAGTAAATATCTACCCCTTATAGAAAGTTAGGAAAAACCTCTCGTTTCTATTAAGCTTTAATTTTTCTTATAATAACATTCAACACCGAACGCCGTTTGGTTAGGTAACAGCGCTGACTTTTATCACATAGCAAGGATATCATGCTGTGGGCCCACATAATTATGACGTGGAATGGCACATCCTCCCACAAATCATGTGCATGGAAAATGATTGGGCAGTTTTTATGTACACGTCACACTAACGAGTGGCATCTCTCGTGCATGTGAATTCCGCTCCATTATTGGAGCTCCTTTACAACGCCGTTAACGTCAGCGCTTACGCAAAGTGCGCTCAAGTAATTATCTTTGAAAAAAATCTATGTAGAAAAATATCAAAAGCAAAGGGGTGATTGGTGGGAAATGCAGGGTCCAAGAGATTCCACCAAGGGTTTGTTTGTTTATCCAATCTACCAAATAAGGGATGAGGTTCAGTGTTGAATTAGAGAAAATGACTAATACTTTCTTAAATGGGAGGAGATTAGATGTAATGAAATAGGTAGCCCATTTACTAAGTTGAAGGTGATAAAAATGGGTAGGGAAGTCAATGGAGAATAAATTTACTTGGAATATGTACCTTTCAAACGGATATTGCATATAATGATGTAGTTTAGGTGTGAAGTTGAAAAAATCGAAAATAATGACATAGGAGTGGAGAATCAAATAAGATTATATTCATAAGAATGAGTACCATTCAATCTTTGATATTAAGTTAAAAGAGATTGAATATAAGAGATTTAGAAGATTGGGTACCATTCACTCTTTGATATTAAGTTAAAAGAGATTGAATATAAAAGAATATGTATTCTTTAAGTGTTGGACATTAAATAAAAGGAAATTAGATTTGGTGGAGTAAGTATCCATAACTTCTTGTTATAAGTTTTGAATGATAAATTTCGTGAAAAGTTTGGTTGCATTAAGTCGAATGAGAACGAATTTCAGAAATTAGGTACCCTTTAGTCCCCGACGCTAAGTCAAATGAGATTACATGATGCATAATGGCTATACTTTACTCTTTGGCATTGAGTTGAAGGATATTAAAATTGGCAAAATAAGTACCCTTTACACTAAGTCGGAGGAGACCCAATTTGGCATAATAAGTGCTTTTCAATCCTTAACATAAAGTCGAAGGAGACCAAATATGACAAAATAGGTACCCCTCGGTCTTCTGGCACTATGTTGAAGGAGAATGAATATGGAAGACCACACACTTAGTCGTCTTTGGCACTTAGTTGGAGATAATTTGGCAAAATACATTCTTCGCAACCCTTGGCATGTGGCAAAATGAGACCAAAATTAGCAAACTAGGTGCCTTTGACACTATGTTAAAATTCGTAGAGTATGTACTTCTCAATCCTCGACACTCAACTAAAGAAGTTCGGGTTTTGCAAAATAGGTACCCTTGGCACTAAATAGAAGGAGGCCTACTTTTAGCAAAATAGATACACCTTGTCTTTGATACCAAGCCAAAGAAAACTGAATTGAATAGAATAAGTACCCCTCAATCTTTAGCTTTAAGACGAAAGCGACTAAATTTGGTGGACTAGGTACACCCCTCATTTCTTGGCACTAAATCAAAAGATACCCAACATGTCCAATACCAATGAGTTATTTTTGTTTGCGTGCATAAATTTAAACCCTAAAAGGTAAGATATGTGCACCCCACAATCCAACAAAATCATATACATAAATGATCCTAATCTTCCACCCTATTTAATCTCATATATTATAAAGTTATCTTAGAATCTAAACATTGTTAAGTATGTTAAGGAGGTCTAAGTTGGTTGATTGTAGTTGTGCAAGATGTGTCATGCTATCTACTCACGATTAAATCTTTCGAAAATACACATACTTTAAACTACCGAAAAGACGCGCGACTTCTATTTACCTCTTTAAAGACGAACCAACACACTAACATATAAATATTAATTTTGATGAGAAACTTGAATACTCTTCATATTAACTTGACTACCAACTAAGTTGAAACACCCTTTCACTCAAATAAAAATGCTAGAATGCCCCCAAAAAAATAGGAACAAGTGTATATTTTGTAGAATAGATACATAGGTACTCCAAGAAACCAGCATGAAACTTTCAAGAACCTCTCCTTCCATTCTCCAATAAAAATAAAATAACAAAACAAACCACCTACTACTTACCATAAACAAATATCTTTTATCTCTTCCCAACTCCTCAAGCAATCCCAGCCGCCCGCGTCGAAGCATCGAGACAATCCGACGGCTTCCGAACGCGGCATCCGGATCAGCTGGTCAAGGAAATCGGCGCCACGTGTCACTTCACCTGACCTTCAATTCCGATTAACCCGCGATATTTTAGTGTAAACTTTTAACCCCAATAATTAAAAAAAAAAAAAAAAAAAGCAATAAAAACATATAAATTAAACCAAAACCTACAGCTTATTGTTCGAATGCAACATTTAAGTCATTTAACAGATCGTTAACTACCGCTAATCTTAAAAAGTTTTATTTTTGGGTTTTCTTTAGGTTCTGAAATCCGAAAGCAAGGGTTACAGAAGATCCGTTTTGAGCTTTAACGTGAATTCAAGTCTACGGCAGGCGACAGCAATCTCAGATCTTTATACCCAAACTTACCGAATTCACATTTCTGAGCTCTACCTTTTGTTGGCACATCCTGACATATATACACACTGACTATCCATCATTCATATTGATATATATACAGAGAGAGAGAGAGTGAGTATATACCGTATCTATTGTGGGTGTATATTTATGTTCAATGGCAGCGGGAGCCGAGGTGCCTCAGCCTGTGAGAGCTGTTATGACCGGCAGGGAAACTGGGTTCTTTATGAATAGCGATAATTCTGACGAGGATTCCAAGGATAGGTACTGTGAAATGATAACTGGAAAGCCCCCAGGCCTTTTGCGGCTATTCGTCACTGCGTGAGCACTGTCCGGTTTGTGGGGCAGTCTGAATCTGAATTGGTATGTGTGTTTTTCTTCTTTTTTTGAACATTTTATGTTTTTCAAGCTCAAGAGGCGATGTATTGCAGGTTTTTGTGTTTGTATGTGTTAAGGTATATGTTATCTATGGTGATTTGCAGACCCAATTGGTTTTTAGTAGTGCCCAATACGGTAGATTTCAAATTTTGAGTCTTTTTCAGCGAGGTTTCGTAAATCTGTGTAATTTCATTTGTTTTAGGGTTTGAGCTTCCGATCGGCAGCAGATAAAATCTGGTTTTTCTTCCTGTGCAATATGATATTGGGTGTATGGTGGTTGGTGACACATTTGGAGGCATTCTTGGGGTTCTGGAATTCGCTGTAAATATTTTTGTCAATTTGCTTTATACATCCCACTTAGAGTTGTTTAGGGTTTGAGTTTGTGATGAATAGCAGTAAATTCCATTATCAGGATGCTTCATTTTGGTGTGGAACCTGATATTGGGATTGGTTGTATGGGGGCTGTTGACCCTTTGTGATTCAAACCTAGAATTATTAGATTCGATGCCAAATTGTTTTTTCAGTGCGAGTTTATGAATTTGGGCTATTCGAGTTATTTAGGGTTTGAGCTTGTGACGATCACCTGGGTAAATCTATTTGAAGACACTACATGTGTTTTCTATTAAATCTCATATCAGGATTTGGTGAGTGTGGCAAGATGACACATTTGCAGGTCACTGACGGTTAGATTTCGGGATTTCGCTGCTAATTTGATTCAGCCTGCTTTCGTGAGTTTCTGTAATTCCTGTTGTTTAGGTTTAGGGTTTGAGCTTTCGACCTGCAGCTGGAAAATTCTATTTGCAGTCTCTTCTTCTCTTTCCTGTACAATCTTGTATTGGGATTGGGGGTGTGAGGGCGGGTGACTTATTTGCAGGTAACTGGCTGTTTTAGTTGTGACCAAAATTTAAAAGTCTGTGAATTGTTTGGTTACCTAATTTTACAGATCTAAATGTTCTGCTGCTCTGGGTATCCTTTAGAGTAGTTCCTCTAAATAATTTGTTTAGGGTTTGAGCTAGGAACTAGTGCTAAGCAAAACTCATTTGCAAACCTCCGTTGGTCTCTTGTCTGTGTAGATTTTAATTTGGATTTTGGGCATATGCTCATGGAATTGAATTTAAAACCACATGGTGATTACTATTGGCAAGCTGGTACCAAATCTAAATCCCCATTTCCTTTCCCTGGGTAGAGCCATCATTGGGTTTGTAGTGCAGATGGAATGCCTATCCGGGAAAGAAGTTGTGGCTGCCAAGTTGCAAAATGCTTTCTCTAGGCAGATGGACTGAACTATATGACCCGATGAATTTCCCAGAATTTTTCATGTTCTGAAGGATTGAATAATTTGTGTTCAACATATGGTTTCTTACTCCCCTTGTGACATAATCTGCAATAAGTGGTCTGCTGAGGTTTACTCTCATTTTCAATCTATTGGTCTGATTTGTTCTTGTTTTTAATCATGATTGTATATCTTGCCTCAATTAGAAGAGTTGATTTATAGAAAAGAACTTGCAAATAAACTCATTTCATGGAGGAAAATATTGAACTTTTGATGTTGTTGGTGTCAGGAGCTCAAGCTAAAAGTTTGCTTTCAAATTCGTCTGCTGAAAATGGAAAGATGTTTGCACCAGTCTTCCGCTCTGGTAGTTGGGCTGAAATGGGGCATAAGCGAGTCATGGAAGATGAACACGTCTGTATTGATGATCTGGTGGAGCATCTTGGTTCAGTTTATGAATGCCCAGGGCCAGGTGCTTTCTACGGGGTGAGTATTAATATATTCTTCTCATTTAGATTATAACTTTTCTGCCATTTTTATTTTGGCATGTTAAATACTAAATCTAGTGATGTTCTCAAGGAAGGAAAAGTTTTGTTACTTCTACATGTGAAGTATGATATGTGTTTTCTTGGATTGTGTGATAGTAGCATTTTGAAATGCTTTCATGATATGTTTGTGGTTTAGATTTTTGTAGATATTGTTTTTTTGTGGGATTTTACTCTACATGGAGTATTTGTATACTCAAGTCATCTCCATGATGGCAATCTCCATGAGGAATTGTTGTCTTAATGTATTTTCACTTAACAATTATGTTTGTGGTTCACTAAACAATATGTAACTTTATTGTTCAAATAGAAGCATACTGATTATAGACTACGATTTTTGTGGGATTTTACACACTGATTATAGACTGTGATTTTTGTGGGATTTTACACTACATTGATTATTTGTATACTTGAGTCATCTCCATGAGGAATTGTTACCTTAATGAATTTTCACTTATCAATTATGTTTTTGGTTCAATAAAACAATTCATAACTTTATTGTTCAAATAGAAGCACACAAATTATAGACGATGTGGTTCAAACATGATATTAGCCAAATGCATACCCATCATATGAGAAGTAGATTCCTTTTGGATTTCATCTACAAGCCAAGAAAGGGAAGCAATGACGTTGTGGAGGTATAAGTAATTTCATTTATTGGATCCATGGGCTCTTCAATTATTTTCTATTTCTGAGCTTTAGACAAGTTAACCACTGTTTCAGTTTGTAGAATTTCCTACTACTTTAACAATTAAATATGAAGTATACCTTTTTTTTTTCCTCTAAAGCAAAGAAATAACATCATAGTCAAGTTGAAGTTTGACAAGCAGTCCTGATCAAGTTGTTTTTTCACGATGGATTGACTTTCTCTTAGGGCTTCTATGAAACAATGGAATGCCAAGCATGCATACCAAGAAATTGTGGAATAAGTAACACTGCAATAAATAAATAACTCAAACAGTTTAATAATTAACAGAAAAACAAGTTCAGAAAGTAGATTTAACTTCCAGACATTGATCATAAAACGGCAGAAATGCTCACTTGTTAGAAATGTTTCCAGGCTTATGCTATCAGAACACCACGAGACATAGAAACCAACAGAATGTTAAATCAATTTTAATAAACAAATAGGTAGCTGTACACCCCTTAGAAGAAGTGTTATACGCCATTGCAATGTATTTTTAACAGTCCAAGAATTTATCAATGAATCTATGTTTCTTTTACAATAATATATGGCAATTTTGCAGTTGCTCTATAGTTTAGTTACTTTACTAGTCGTTAAGATATACGTGATAGTATTGAAAATATGATTGGAATATTGTGATCTCAGAATTTCAGGTTAGTCATGTTATTATAATGACGATTTTTAGTCTTTATTGTTCTTTTTGGGTTGACAAAGAAGAACTTGTTTCAATAATATATGGAAGTATACCTGATGAAGAAGCTGTAAATATACCATTAACAGCAGAGGCTGGAAGCTAGATAAGTAGAACAATAAGTTCTATCTTAATCTTTTTGCTGTTGAAAGTTGACGACCAGAATCTATCAGGTCTTGATCGTGTTCCATTTATGTAAATTAAAATAATTTTAGTTCTCTTCCTTTTTTATGTGGGTCGGGATTTCAGGAAGGGGATTCAGATGCCCTTCCTTCCTCTACATACTCTGTTTGCTTCTCAAAAATTTGAGCTTTCTGGATTTCATCTGCAGCTAGATTATGAAGATTGAAGCCCTGATTTTCTTCTGGATGAGATGACTGCATTGCACTTTTCTGTTGATCTTTATCCTCACTAATTCTTCCATCTCCAACAGTGGATCAATGGATGGTAAATGAGCAAACATGTTTCTTCATCAGTTTGGTGTTTGGTTTTTTTGCCACTGTCTTTCAATCCCATTTTCTGATAGGAGCAGACATTCGGTCCTTTTACAGTTCCCACTTCCTAACAGTCCCACCAGCTTTAACTTCTGTTCTAGGAGAGGAAGAATCTTTGCTTAGGTTCTTGGGGTTTGGAGGTCTTGAATGCCTCACTTCAAAGCAGGGTTCACATCACTATGTGATCATTGCGATGTTTTTGCTGTCTGCTCATTGCTCCTTAGTAGAACTAAACAGGAGAAGCTTGATAGAAACTGGCAGAGCCATCCTGGAAATCTGTATTTGTGCATATTCTATCATAGTTTAAATCACCATGCTGGTTGTAGCCTGTCGGTTGAGAAGGAATGTGATATAAGACTAGAGATTTGCCTAATAGTAATTTTAACAAAAGATCCATATGCCTGAACTCAAGAGGTATGGTGTGTAGGCAAATCCACATTGAGTTGTTGATGACGTCTTTTGTAACACGTACAAGCCCACAGTCCAGTACTTTATGAGTAAGCCTGCTCCTCCCTTTATCCACAGGCCCTTCTTAGAAACCCGTCTTCCCTACTCACTCCCAGACATTTGTGAAATAGCCCGGGGCCTTATGACAATTTCCACACCATGCCTCACCTTCCAACTGTTCAGTATCCATTTTGTTGATGTCTGTTCTACCAGTTGTATGTCTATGAAAGGACATATTATTGCTTTATTGATTATTCAAATGCTAAATATTTTTGTGCAGGTTTGCTGGTCTCAAAATTAGCACTTGAGATTCACCCGTTAGTGTATGAGCAAAAATTCTAGTAGATACATTTGTCAGTTGGTTATGTTTTTGAAAAACATTCGTCAATTGCAATTGAAGATTTGCCTCCATATATAAATAACACGAGCTAGCATGATATTTATACAGACGCACCAATGTTTTGAAGACCCCTAGATATAATTTGGCATGGATATGTCTGGGTGCATATGTATAGTAAGAAAATACATCTATAGAAGAATCCGCATTTTTTATGCAGAATTTGAAGAAACGTGATCTGAAAACTTGAAAGTTGACAAATTATAGGTTTTGCATGACTTCAAATGCAACTGAATACATTCTGTATTAAACTCTTCTAAAATGAACCATGTTATCCTTTGGTTAATAATAACCCAATAAGAGAAGTCCTCAATAAGTTAATGTTACCAACTTACCTTTAATGTCAAAAGCCAAATGGAAACATCTCATTTACTAGCACCAGACTAGTAATTTCAAAGAGAATGTTTGGCAAGGTCGTTCAATCTGATCACAAATTGAGATATTTATGAGGGGACTTCCTTTGGAGGCAAGGATATGCGTTACTATGATAAAGATGCACTTCTTTGTACAGCACTAAACCTTGCCTTTATTGCCAATTAAGTCTCAAGTCAAAGCAAGCTAGTATTTGGTAGGTACAACTTTCTAATCCTTTTAAAGATGATTCCAAAAGCTATTATCCTTGTGCTCACGTAGAACTCCAGCACAGTGTGACATAGCTTTCAACTTCCCAGTGAATGCATATGGATACGGCAACACAGAAATCCAGAGCAATGTGCCATAGCTTTCAACTTTTGGCGAATAGATATGGATATTTCAGCATAGAAATTTGGTACAACGTGATACCTGTGTTGGGATATGGCACAAAATTTCCCAAGTGTCTGATACGTATCCCTACTGTATTTTTATGAGACTCGCACTAAGTTACTGGATATGGCTATGACAGTGTTACCTTGAAGTATCCGGACTTTATCCTCATTGAACTTGAACTCTAACTCGAACCTTGTGACTTAGACACCAAGTATACCAGAAAGGAGTAATTACTCTAGGAGTTCTTCAAACAACTATTTGCCTGTATCTATATGAGTGAAGCCATAGTTTTCCTACATTAATGTAAAATAAAATTTGTTATGACACTCTAAATTTAAAATCAAAGTTAGATGGAAAAAGGGATTTTGGATTTCTTAACAGCCTGTCCCGAAATGCTAAAACATCTTTCTTATCAAAATTATTGCTCGTAAAATATTGTTGGAATTGGGATTGAGGCTATACAATCATCAAATTTTGAAGTCTACTTATAATGGAAAGACGATAGCCACTCCTGTGCAAAATGATATTTCCCAAGAATTTGGTTGGAAAGCATGTTTTGCACAAATGATATTTCCCAAGAATTTGGTTGGAAAGCATATTTTGCACAAATGATATTTCCCAAGAATTTGGTTGGAAAGAATGTTTTGTTCAAATGATATTTTCCAAGAATTTGGCTGGGAACCAGTGGTTTGCTTCCCCTAATGTTAAGTATGCACTCTTTATAATAGAAGAGTTAAGTGGTTGCAATGATAGGCAGCAAGTTTAGTGGAGATAAACTTTTTTTTCTCATTATTTGTCCTTTTATGTCTTTTCAAGTATTGTTTCAAATATTTCTTGGTATATTGGCTATCAAAACTGTCTAACACTCTTAAGTTCATTTTCCACAGGTATTTGATGGTCATGGGGGAGATGATGCAGCAATATTTATTCGGGAAAATCTTTTGAAGTTTATTGTTGAAGATTGTCATTTTCCAATTGCTGTTGGTCTGGCTATGAGGAATGCGTTCATGCATGCTGATCATGCTTTTGCAGATGCCTGTTCTGTCGACAGCAGTTCTGGCACAACAGCTCTGGCAGCTCTTATTGTTGGAAGGTTAGCATTTGAAGCCTATTTATTTTGAAATCGAATATCAAATTGCTGTTTATAACAGTGACCTATATTGTTTCATCAGTTTTTTCCCCCTTTTGTTTATCCCTGGTTCTGATTGGATGCATGTTTGTGTTGCTTTACAGGACTATGATTGTCGCTAATGCAGGGGACTGTCGTGCAGTGTTGGGAAAGAGGGGTAAAGCAATTGAGATGTCAAGAGACCACAAACCAAACTGTAGCATTGAGAGGTCACGCATTGAATCACTTGGAGGCTCTGTATATGATGGGTATTTGAATGGTCAACTATCAGTTGCAAGGGCATTAGGGGACTGGCACATGAAAGGAGCAAAAGGGTCCAGTTGTCCTCTGAGTGCAGAACCTGAATTGCGGGAGGTTGTACTTTCAGAAGAAGATGAATTTCTAATAATTGGTTGTGATGGGCTCTGGGATGTTATGACTAGTCAGTGTGCCGTCAGCATTGTTCGGAGAGAGCTCATGGTGCACAATGATCCCGAGCGGTGTTCTAAGGAGCTGGTTCGAGAGGCCCTTAATCGGAATACTTGTGACAATCTGACGGTAGTAGTCGTCTGTTTCTCAGCTGATCCTCCACCACGTATAGAACATCCTAGATCAAGATTCAAGAGGAGTATTTCTGCTGAAGGTCTAAATAATCTGAGAGGTTATATGAATTGCCCCTTAAGGAATTGAATCCGGGAAGTAGTTTTATTATTATTTGACCTGGTAGATTCAGTTGATTTGATCAAAAGCCTTCATTACTTGAAACGAGACATGCAATGATAATCAGACATTTAGCCCTTTAACCTCTTGTTTCTTTATTGTGAAAGTTATTTCCATAATTTTAAAATCTTAATATTTTCCGTAGAAGTGGAATTGTACTCTAGATTTGAAGACCTTAGTTATATAGGCCGACAAAAGAAGATAGCATCTAGGCTTCTGGAGGCTTCTGGAGTTGATTTGGATGTATTGTCAGAAGGGTTATGAAGTAGCAAGGACAATGAAAGAAAGAGCAACTTGTTTGCTCTACATTGGCCAGACTGGAAAGAAACATTGGCGATGTTGCCTATGTGGCAAGGAATGGAGGGTGACATTAGTCATTGTTCTTGTGATGAAGACTGGCTTCTAAAGTATTGGCCACCAGGGACGGTGGAAATATTTACCACCTCTTTATGGTGGTGTAGAAAATGGGGTTGCCAACATGTCCGAATATTAATTGGCAGCAATGCTGTTGCACCAGAGTGCAACTATTTGATAGCTTTTGTTGCCACTGAGTTTAGGATCATCTTATTTTTCAGGACTTTTTGTTGCTACTGAGTTAGGATCATCTCATTTTTAAAACGATAACAGGCCACCTATGTAATATTTCATTTTTTTGAGGGGGGTGGTTTTGTTGTTCATTGCCTTTCTCAATTCATTGCCTTTGTCAATTCATTGCACCTAATTGGTAGGACGTCAATACTTCACAGCAAAGGCAATAAGAAATTTGGCAAAGCCCAGGACTGTCTGGCATTCTTGTAAATCTTTTATTGACTTGTAAATTTTGAAGAAATCTGAAATCTTTCTGACAATGTAATTTTGAGTGTACTAGCACAATTTTGATTACCCCATTTTTGCATTCAGAAACAGTCTCGCTGCTTTCTTTGACACATTTGTGTTTATTAAATGCACCAAAAGTTATGAGGACTATTTCAAGGGGCATAGAATTCAAGGCTAACAGGCCATCAAGACATCGGTTGCCTGCACTTAAAGCTTGTGTTATTTAGACAGGTTAGACAAATCCAACGTAGGTTTAAATTTAATCTTCTAATAAATCGCAGGAGTATCCGTCATGGAGTAGGCATTTTCTTTATAAAGCTTTGCCATACCAACGCCAGCACTGCATGACTGTGTTTAAACTGCTTTTTGGGTTGATATCGGTTTTATAGAATCTGGGATTTATATGGCAGATCTAATTGTTCTATGGCAGACCTAATTTTTCTGTAAGTGCTATGTAAGGATTTGACAAACATTAATGGTCTAAGACTTTCACAATCAATGATATGGGGTATAGGCTTGTGGGAATCAACTTTGTGCAACTTTTTTGTTGGATGTTTTGGATCCAACCCGCCGTCAACCATGAAAAATCATATTACTTCTCTATGTTACTGCTAAATTTAAATCATTCTTTTGTGGAAATTGTTTACACCTTTTTTAAACTAATAATAATGCTATGAATGCTCTAAAGAGAATGTAAGGTTTGTTAAAAGGGGTTATTGATCATGCAATATTAGAACGATGCATAAATATTTGTATCATAATGAAGGGTATTCTATAGGTTCGAAAAACATTGGAGGACAGATGCTTTAGATGTACAAAGTGAAATAAGAGAGATTTGAGTGTACAAATTGGATAAATTGGGAGTATTGAACTTGAAGGAGCTTTGTTTTTAGTGTAGCTGGAAAATGTCTTGGTACGGAATTGTACAATTCTGTCAGGAATGTTTGTACAATCTTGGGCCTTTTTATATAGTTTTGGACCTATCTAGAGTGTGGCTCTGTACTTTTATGAGCCCTTTGCTTGTTTGAAAATGTATGTTGATATCAAATCTTAATTGTTGCATATTTAAGAAACGCTTTGAAAAATATGAATAGAATTCAAACCGTAACCATGGGTAGAAGACCCTACAAGAAAGTGTTTAGATTTAAATGCAATCTGTGCACAAGTTAAGTCAGCACTATTTCAAGAAGCTTCAAATCACACCTAGTTCCGTACCTAGCATGTGGTATTTATATGGATGTAGTTAGTTTGACAACTTAAATTACTTTGACAATGCTTGGGATAATTTTGCTCTTGCTAAGAAATTGGATTGGAATCTTTGAATGCTTGGAAATGAGGGAAATTGGACACTTTGACCTAGTTAAGTGTGTTAGAACTACATAATGGTTGTGCATCAATTTTGGCGAGATTTAAGGAGTCTTGAGTGCTTATTGTGTTGATATTTGCAATTAGAGCTCAAAAGAGTGTCGTAAGTAAAAGAAGTTATATTAACTTTACTTATATAGGGTTTCGAAGGTAAATTGTCATAACAAAGCCAACTTAGGAGGATAAAATGATTTAACAAAGATAATTGAATTAGAAGCAAAGTTGGAGGATGTGTCAGTCCAAGTCCGTGCGGGTTGGCCAAGAACGAATTTCACATCTTGACCAGATTGTATGGTTTTAGATAGGGTGGTAGTGCATGCAATCTAAAAGATGTACCACGAAAAACAAATGTGAAATATTGATTCTATGAATATGCATTTATATTCAAAATGTGATGACATATCGATGTGTAGTACTAAGCAAGTTGATAAAGAGGCAATAAGATGTATTGAGCAAAGATAAAATTTGGACTTCTTATCAAATAAGCATTGTCACAAGCTGTGTTATATGGTAAATTGTCAAATACGAGTCTACATTTGCTCTCCCCTTTAAGTAAGAAATGAAAATTGCATGCTTGAAAGATAAAATGCCCTAGCATGTAGACACATTGTCTTTGCTCGAGTTTTGTTGCCCAGGATGTGTTAGCGTTGACATGCTCCATGGTGAAACTTACACTAAAGAGTGTAGTCAATGTCCACAGAGAAATTGTACTTAACTCGGATGTAACTATAAAATTTGAACTTGCACAAAGTAAATAAAGAGATGCAAAATATAAAAGGAATACCCTTGTTTGTTCTGTGGAGGGAAGATCTCTCGTTCTTTGCTTGTACTTAGAAATTCGGATTGTATTGTTGAATTTGTCTAAGGATTGAAGGTGATCGCACCCAATTGTGTCGAAGGAAAGTTGGAGTATTGGGTGCATGCAACCAACACTCGAATATAAGGTAGGAAGAGAAGAAGAGAGGCAACGAAGCACCCCGTGTAGGATGACGAGCGTATCAAATTTTTTTAGTAACCTGTCATCTTCTCTTTTAAGAGAATAAGAAAGACGACCTACAAAGAACTTAGTCACTTTGATATCTTCTATAATTTACAAAACACACCACCACAGACGGATCTAGGCCCATTTTGTATATATAGACACAAATTATAAAAGAGAATTAGTGCCCTCATGCCCTTCTCATGTGTTGCACAACCGAGTAAGAGTGTGTAATATGTTCAAATGAAGATGGATAAGGAGACCCATGCCCTCGTAATCTCGTATTTGTAGTTGAAATTGAGTATTAAACTAGAGTGCAATATTCATGACCCCTATTAATTGCTCCAAACCGTGTCAACTAAGTCTAAAATTATGCCAAAAATATGTGTAAGTAGAAAATTAAAACTGTAGAAAAATCTAGTCCGATTGTCCCTAGGGTAGAAACGTGTGGGAGGCTCAGGAACATCCATACGTTCTTGACTCATGTTAAACGATTTTTAACCTATGTAATTTTTGCCAAGTTTCGTATATGGAGATATTTCCGAGGACTCGTGCCTTGTGAAAACTTGTACTGAGCTTGAAAATCTACATATAGGTGTGGAATATACCCCGATAAATGCCTTTTGAGGTGTGTGTCATAAAGCATTTGAGCGGGTGACTTAGAAGAAAATATGTATATCCATGTCTTATAAGAATAATAATTCGCGTAGGAAAACATAGAAATCAGTAGTGGTGATTTCCGATGGGATCATATTCTTGAAAAGGGGATGCACATGGTGTAAACCATTGCATGCAAAGAAACAAGCAACAATAGCAACAATAACAATAATAGCAACAATTCATGTGTAATAGAACAATTATAGAGACATACCATTAGTCAAGCGAGCAAACAAAAACAATAGTATGATGAAAAGAATCACATCAAGGCATAGGGTTGCAAATATGGGACACCCTCGATGTCACAAACACAATCAAGGAACTTCGGTTGTAAGAGAAATAATGTGGTGCAAGGACTAGATTCAGATTCACTATATCCTCCTTATTTGAAACCTTTCCTTCTAGTTACCTTATCCTTCCATCAAGAGCTCTAAGTTTTGTTTATGCTAATGCATAACTCCCATGCAACCGAGAATCTCCAAGACACTCTCCATAACACAATTTACATGCTCCAAACATCTTTAGATATACTTTGTTGTTGCTACACACACACTTGCATTGAGATTAACATTCATATGAAAGCAATAATGAAATAGATGTACCTGTGGTTATTTGTCATAACTCCATTCCCCTTGACTAGTCATCTGACTCCAATTATCACTTCTATTCTCCTTATCCATCAATTCTTGACAACATACTCTCTGGTCCTAGTCTTTATGCAATATTCTCCATACTTATATTGAGTAACTAGTATAGGGTCTCAATGGTCAACATGCTCAAAACTTGACCTAGGGTTTTGAAACAACATCTCCACTCTTGGAACACCTTGTCCATCCTATATTAAGGTGTTTAGACCTTTTATGCCATCATTCCCTTGCATTTTAGACTAGTTCTTCATATTAGGCCTTAATGTCCTCACCACCCTTCACATATATATAAAATGCTAGTGAATCTCAAATCCTTCTTAAACAACCTTGCAAACAAATTAATGTTTTAGTGACCCTTTATGGGGTTCTTCGATGTGCCTAAGTTTCAAGTATTATTCCTATATACAAATTTATACTTCCATTGTACAATACCATGCAAATTAGGCCTAATTAGCCTCCTACTCATGACAATAGACACTTACCTCTATGATCTCACTTGGGAGTTTATAGATCCACCTCTGGAATGCTTCCAACATGATGTCTACCAAATTTGGTAGCTTGACTCTATGATTTGATCACCGATGCACTTCAATTTCTCTCTTCTTTGTACATGTACAATTTGTACCGCAAAACCTCATGTGTCTCCTTCACACGTTCTAATTAGAACCTAAACCTTCACAAATCTTTAGTCCTCACCAAAATAGAGATGCTCCAAAAATTTCATCAATTTCTGATAGTTAGAATTTAAGATATGGGATGCCCTAGTTAGGGCCCGAGAGGATAGATTTAAGGCTATAAGACAAATTTTAAAGTTTCAAGAGCAACAAAATTTTTATGACAATCCATTTACCTCCCTTCAACTATCAAAGCCTTTACAGATCTCTAAAATCCTTCTTGGGTTGACTGTCATATTTCTAGCATTCGGTATGAGCGGGGTTTTCAACATACATTGTATTCAAAGACAACCACTCAAGCAAAACTTATAAAATTTTTACATGCAACACCAATGTATGTCTCCATTATTCATTAATGATCTTCATTACATCTTGGTCCTCCATATTCCATGCTTGATCCTCGATGAAAGATCACTTATATCCCTAACTAGTCCACTAAGAATGGTTTATTCTCCTCCTTAGAGATCTCAACAACATCTAAACTTAGAATAGGATGAAACTACATCCCTATATGCTCTCCACATGTCCAAAATCCTATTTCTTGACTCATAGAACAACAATATTGCCTTACTTAGGCATAAATAACAACTACCTCACTTCCTTACACACCTAAGACTTCATTTTACAAGCATAGTTACTTTTTACAATCACTCACAAATGTTTATTGACTCAACCAAGTCATAATCACTCATTTATATGTAACCAAACATATTTGAATAACCTTCCCTATGATTATCCTAAAGTCTTGATGCTCCTACATCAAGTGTCCTTGTGAGAAAAATTTGAGCTCCTGCTCAAATACAATGTTGTTCTTCTCTTTTTCCTGGTTTTCCAATTCACTCTTGTTTCCTTTGCTTGTACCTCTTGTCCTTCTGGTGTTTCTAAGCTCCCTACCACCTCTGAACTCATCCTTGCATTTCTTCTTCCTACACTTTATCTTCCTGCTTGTCTCTTGTTCTTGTTCAATCTTCTTCATCATGGATTCCAACTCTACCTTGCATTCTTCATATTTACCTGTACTCATAATATCTAGGACTGCATTAGACATCAATTTCCAAGGCTCAAGTGTCTTCTTGATCTGCTTTATCACCACTCTATGTTCATATTCATACGTGGCTTCTTGATAGGTTTGTTTTACTCTACTAATGAAATGAAGGTCCTCAATACTCGAAATCCAACTTCTTTTCATGCCTTGAGAGTTCACAAAGTAATGTTTGTCCTCTTCTTCACCATCTTCTTTACCCCAATTCCTTGCATGAGTTTCTTATTTTGTGTTCCCACAATGGACTTCTAGATGTCCACAAACATTTTCTACTTGAACTCACTCCTTTTGCCTCATTCTTTCTTGTATTCAAGTTACCATGAACTTCTCTGTTGCCAATATCAAGCTCATCTTGTAGTTTCTTGTCACCTTCAACCATTTTTGACTTGAGAATACCCTTATTATGTTCTTCCCTGTTTGTGTTAAGGATCTCTTTAGGTTTCTTGTAACACACCAATGCTTCTTCTTCAAGAACACACTCTTCCCTTAGCCAATGTCTTAACTGCTGCAACATGAGAGTATCACTAGTTTTCTTTCTCTGATTTTGGCTTCCCATTGAAACAAACATGCTCTCCAAATGATGATTGCCTTGACTGAAACTTAAGTTCTTGAGACTATTTTTAGCTTCTCTTTGAGGTTCCTCTATATTAGCCAATTGTGATTTATTGCAAAGAAAAAGGTTCCATAGACTTACCTCTAAATCAAGCTCTTCCTTAGTCCTAAGGAATGATTCCTTGATCAGTAATATCTTCTTTCCCAACCGCGGTTTGCTCAATTTTCTCTAGTTTCTCTCTCATATGTTCACCCTTGCATGTAGTTACTCTTTTGGTCCTAGAACTCTTCCCATGATCTCCTCATACTCTATTTTCATCAACTTGTTGCTCATTTCCCAATTTTTCTCTTTCTTACCGATATTGGTTTGGCAACTCATTATATAGGTTGGGTTCCTATCCACAATTGTTATTTGTGTTTATTTACATTGCTCTTGGAGTAACTAACACACTAACATTTGTATCCCAACCTCTGAATTATTCTTGAAATCGAGAACATACTTACAAGAAATATCATATATATTTCCTTGTTGTGTTGATACTTGTTTTGACTCCTTTTGAATTATTTGGCTTTGTATCAAACTCTCCTTCCCGCTCCACGGTTCTATGTACATTCTCATGCTTCTTGACAACATGTTTTGATTCATCAACAACCATGTAAACTACAATTCTTCTTCAAGTTCACTCCTTGCTTCTTGGCTCTGAGTTATGCTCCATACAATTATTTGTTTCAAGTCTTCTCTCATCCTTAAGTCCATTATGTTATGACTATACCTAGTCTTAACTTGTATATTTATGTTTCTTGAGAGGATGTTTCTAGACTCTTAGATAGCTTTAGGAACATTTCATTGTTCCCTCCTTCACTAGTTTCTCTTTGTTCTTGTCCATTCATGTTCGGACTTGTTAGATGACCTCTACAACTGCGCATTCACACATGCTAACACAAGGCTAGATTCACAAATCGAGTTTCTTTGTCCTCCTTGACTACTCCTTGCTTGGCTACCACTTGTTTGTCATTTCCTTTTCACTTTTAGGCTTGTATGTAAGCCTTGCTTCTTCCTTGTTCTTTATTGTTCATCATTCATGGTATCTTCATCCAATTTCTTCCCTTTGTCCCGAGGATCAACTTTCATGCTCTTTGGATGTCTCATTATTACTTCTTACTAGTTGGTATTCTTCTTGGTTTTGTTCTCTTACAAGGCCTAGATGTACTTCTCTCTCCTATTTTGGCCTTGAAGAGACCCACTTACTTCTACTCTATCCATGACACCTTCTCGTGTCTTCTCATTCTCTTCTTCTCTTAGATCTCGCATAAAATCTTCTAGGATCCAGTCCCACACTTTTTCCTTGTCACCATTATTTTGCAATTTGCCTTCAACTTGGTGACTCATTTGATCTTCTTGTTCATTACTCTTTTTTCCCTCACGACCTTTATGGCCTTTCTAAGCCTTTTTGGGCTTTTTCATCAACCTCCACTTGTGTTTCTTGGTCCACTGCATTGGACTCTAATTGTTGCACTCTGTCATCAACTTTGTCTTCATCTTGTCCTTTCAAGGACACACTCACCTTTTCTTCTTTCTTCAATGGCTCCCTTATGAACACCTGCACCTGATTCTTAGCTTTCTCCACAAATTCCTTTAAGCCAAATACCATGCTCCTCGTTTCGATTACTGCACGATGATCCATCAAAGGCACCAAAACATGATCTATTTAATCTTTCATTAGAAAACATTTGTTTAGTCTACCATTATACACTACTCTTCTATCATATTGCCATGGTCTCCCTAAAAGTAAGTGACACACATCCATTGGCATCAAATCACACAAAAAATCATCATACAAACTCCTATTTTGAAAGGAACTCTACATTGCTCATTTACAAGAATTTGATGATCCTTTTGCACCCATGCTACTCTATAGGGTGTAGGATGAGGTATTCTTCTTAAATTCAATTTTGACACCATTTCCTCAGACACAATATTGTCAGTGCTTCCATTATCAATAATTACCTGACATACCTTGCCTCTTGTTGTGCATCTTGTTCTAAAAAGACTCCTTTATGCCATAAAACTTGATTCATGTCTGTTAGAATTCAAGATCCTTCTGGTCAACAATAGTTCATGAAGTTCTCCTTTACTTGACGACCCTCTTTTCTCAAGAAATAATGCATTTTTTACCTTTGCAAATCCATCATGTCTATCTTCTAACTTAGTTAGTCTTAAATTTATAATTTGCATTTGCACCACAAGATATTTCTGAACCATAGTCAAGGATTCCATCCTTGACATCACGTTTCACTGCATTTCCTCAATACCTCTATGTAGACTCATCAAAATTTTGAAATCCATGCTAGTACTTACCATTTCCTTCTCAATTTCTTTCTTTTTCATTTATTGTCTGCTTGGATCCATCTGTGTACAAAGTATTATAATCTTGCCAATATATAAATTAGTGAAACAAATTGAAATCTTTCCACAAATTTATTCTTTGCAATATGCTATCCAAATCGAGACCGTGATCCGACACCAAAAGTGGTGCAAGGATTAGATTTAAATTCACTATATCCTCCTTATTTGAAACCTTACCTTCTAGTTACCTTATCCTTCCATCAAGAGCTCCAAGTTTTGCTTATGCTAACTCATAACTCCCATGCAACTAAGGATCTCCAAGACACTCTCCATAACACAATTTACATGCTCCAAACATCCTTAGATATACCTTGTTGCTGCTACACACACACACACACACTTGCATTGAGATTAGCATTCATATGAAAGCAATAATGAAATAGATGTACTTGTGGTTATCTCTGTCATAACTCCATTCCCTTGACTAGTCATCCGACTCCAATTATCACTTCTATTCTCCTTATCCATCAATTCTTAACAACATACTCTCTGGTCCTAGTCTTTATGCAATATTCTTCATACTTATATTGAGTAACTAGTATAGGGTCTCAATGGTCAACATGCTAAAAAATGGACCTAGGGTTCTCAAACAACATCTCCACTCTTGAACACCTTATCCATCCTATATCAAGGTGTTTAGACCTTTTATGCCTTCATTCCCTTGCATTTCGGACTAGTTCTTCATATTAGGCCTTAATTTCCTAAGAGCCCTTCACATATATATAAATGCTAATGAATCTCAAATCCTTCTTAAACAACCTTCCAAAAATTTCATCAATTTTTGATGGTTAGAATTTAAGATATGGGATGCCCTAGTTAGGGCCCAAGAGGATAGATTTAAGGCTATAGGACAAATTTCAAAGTTTCAAGAGCTACAAAATTTTAATGACACTCCATTTACCTCACTTCAACTATGCAAGCCTTTACAGATCTCGAAAATCCTTCCCGGATTGACTTTAATATTTCTAGCATTCGGTCTAATTGGAAAACCTCGTGTGTCTCCTTCACACGTTCTAATTGGAACCTAAAACTTCACAAATCTTTAGTCCTCACCAAAACAGAGATGCTCCAAAAATTTCATCAATTTCGATGGTTAGAATTTAAGATATGGGATGCCCTAGTTAGGGCCCGAGAGGATATATTTAAGGCTATAGGAAAAATTTCAAAGTTTCAAGAGCAAAAAAATTAATGACACTCCATTTACCTCCCTTCAACTATCCAAGCCTTTACAAATCTCTAAAATCCTTCTTAGGTTTATTGTCATATTTCTAGCATTCAATATGAGCACGGTTTTCAACATACAATGTATTCAAAGTCAACCATTCAAGCAAAACTTACACAAATTTTACCTACAACACCAATGTATGTCTCCATTATTCATTAATGACCTTCATTACATCTTGGTCCTCCATATTCCATGCTTGATCCTCGATGAAAGATCACTTATATCCCTAACTAGTCCACTAAGAATGGTTTATTCTGATCCTTAGAGAGCTCAACAACATCTAAACTTAGAATAGGATGAAACTACATCCATATATGCTCTCCACACGTCCAAAATCCTATTTCTTGACTCATAGAACAACAATATTGACTTACTTAGGCATAAATAACAACTACCTCACCTCCTTTTACACACCTAAGACTTCATTTTACAAGCATAGTTACTTGTTACATTCACTCACTAATATTTATTGACTCAACCAAGTCATGATCACTCATTTATATGTAACCAAACATATTTGAATAACCTTCCTTATGATTATCCTCAAGTCTTGATGCTCCCGCATCATAATGTTACACAAAATAGAAGACGAAAAATATGCAAGATAATCAAGGCACTTAGGTCACCGACAAGAGAAGCAAATAAGTAATAAGACAAAGAAGTAACAAACATGTATAGAAAAACAATGATAAAAAAATCATAACAAGTAGTAAATAAGCACATAAAGAAAGATATGTTAGCACTTTGCACAAGACACACATTAGTTGTGTTAACGCAAAAGATAACATATACACAATATATCTAATAAACTGTAATGAGGAAGTAGAAATGAACTATAATGAAATAATAACACACATATATAATGTATAGGAGATTCCCTTGATGATCTTTGTATCTAGAAAGGGATAGGCTAACACCATCATCATGTAACCCTTTGTATGTTCTACATCAATCTCAATATGCCTCGTGAATGCACAAATGTAAAGAGTATTATAGAAAATATATGCTATCTATTAATACCATAGTGACAAACAATATGTGTAATGTAAAGTGCTAACAATTCATCTTGTGTATGGGTTGTGGTTTTGTATTTGTGCAAGTTATAATGTGATTAATGTAATTTTGACATTGATTGTGAATGATCAAATTATGTGTATACGGACACAAATCTAGCGTATATAGAAATGAGGCAAAGCATAATTGTTATTATGTTCGTGACCTCAACACAAGTTCCTTCGAGCATACAAGGTGAGGAAATCTATTCTTAAGATTTAATGAAGGGTGGTCCTTATATGTTGTGAGGTATTTGGTGAATGGAAGCAACACGAAGAGGTGTAGATGATAAGTGAATTAGGTGATTGACTAAGACATCATAATGTAATGAGGAGACTAAGTGAACAAAAAGTGACTAGTCACTCAAGATTCTGAAAATGCACTAGGGTGAATTATGCATGAAGAATTCGTTGGTTGTATAAGACGTCCCATGAATGGTACCAAAGAGGGTATATTATTAACATGTGAAACTTGTGGTACAAATCTATGCCATTTGACAATCCATTTGTATTTAATTGCTAGAGGTTGTTGCATAGTAATAACTCCATCTAAAGGGATCTCATTTGTACAAGATTGTGAAGTTGACACATTAATGAAAGAACAATTATGAAGAGTCGCACTTTCAATAGGGAAATTTCATAGAGGATAATAAGATCTATCTAAGTTTATAAGCCAATGTATAACAATCATTTTCGCGGTGTTGATTAATACAATGCGAGTTATTAAAAAGAGACCTTTTTCATGTTTGAGCCTATGAGGAGGGTGACGGTCTTTAGAAGGAAATCTAATTAACCACATATCCATTAAAGTGAGTAGAATATCATGTGGTTGATCGATATATTTGTGAAACTACATCAACTTTGGATCATAAATAGGAGGATTTTGTATTGTAGGTTTGTGTTTAAGATGATAAAAGGAGTTACCACAATATAGGACCTTGACTTTTATTAGGTGATGAATATAGTTGCAAATCACAATTGGGTATGGTAGAAACAACTGAAATGTCCTTATGTAAATGTGTGGGTTGATTTGGGAGAATGAGGTCTTGTTCTAAATATATAACATGGAGACAAAGCTCTGTGAATGAAACTCATGTATTGTAAATAAATTATTTTTAAGAGGAAGTATGTATTGCATTTCTAGATCAAGAGGTTGATATAATAATAGGTGCATGTTTTCATTAAACCACAACATGTAATCAAGTACGTGCCCAATGCCACCTTGATGTAAGGAAGGTAAATTCTCATATGTAAGCTTATGGCTTCTATGATGGCTAAAGTGGACACGAAAAATCTTCTTCAAGTTTGAGGAAGGTAATCAAAGATCCACTAGGAAGACGGGTAAACCAATACATCCCATCACTTGTGAGGTTCTTAGGAAAAAAAAAATAGAAGCAACCTATCGATATTATGTGAAGCCACGAGTGTTCGATAATGCTTAAAATGAAGGTAAGGATTTGAAGTGTCATCAAATAATTGGAATGAGGGCATAATAAGTTCCTAGGAAAAGGAGATTGAAATATTTTATGCCAAATTGGATTGCCATAAATAGTATTAGAATCAATGCTAGTATAGTAGCTTTACTCTCTAAAGTTAAGGTATGCACTTTACGTTGTAAATCACCTACCGCATGCATAAGAGAGAGAACCTCTTGAGGAGGTATGACATAAATATCTAAAGGCTCATTCAAGGTTGTACTTTACCATTAATAGTATCCATATGAACACTATTTCACTTAAAAACAATATGGGATGATGTGTCATGTGAAGTCACATTGGGTATAACATGAGGTTCTACAATTTTGGTCTCATATTGGGGATTTAAAGAAATATCATTGTTATTTACAACCAAAGTATCCACACTAGGAGAAGAAACAATACTATTTGCATCACATGTAATAAGAGGAGAATCCACATGTTCAAATTTGCTAGGAAAAATAGAAATGATGTTATCATTATTCAAATTATCATCTTCAAGCACTAAATAAGAAGTAGCAATAGAATCATTGTTTTCGATTTCATAGAGAGGAGTAGAGACACAGGTAAAATCATTCATACCTTGTGCAAGAGGGATAAAACAATCACAATTAATGTTGTTACTTTTGCATTCAAGAGGAAGAGTAGAAACACAAGTAGAGTCATTCATAGTATGTGCAAGAGTTGAGAGGTATTACAATTAATTTCATCACTTGTGCATGCATTACTAGTTGAATCTATGTCACTATCAGAGGAGTAAGAAACAACATAACCTAAAGTGTAGATTTAAGGAACAAAATCATGAGATAAACTAGAAACAGTCTCATCATCACTAGATTCTATAACTTATATTGCATAACTATGAGAATTCACTTGTGGAAGAGGAGTTTGTTCACAATCACTATACCAACCTTTGAAATCATATGTGCTACAATTAGAGGCATCATCATCATCATAGTGGCCATAAGGAGTGGGAGAGATAGGCTCATTAACTAGATCATTAATGTAAATCTTCACAAGAGAGACTACTACTTTAGGTTCTGAGGTATAGTCATGAATACGAGGAGTTAAGTGACTAAGAGAAGTCATTGGGGATGGGTCAAAGTGGGTGGGAGTTCGGAACCACAAGGGGATTAGTGGATTGATCATAATTATAGACAATGTCAAACTAGATCAAAATATGGAGAAAGAGCAACATGATTTGCAATCCCATAAGAAATATGGGCATGATTAGAGGGATGGTAACCATTAAGGTTTTGCAAGGCATGAAAGCAAGCCATGGCCAAACAAATAATAATAAATGCAACAAGCAACATCATACACACATTCGGAAAACCATAGGGTTTTGGAAATAAGAAAGGCCCAACCAAAGGAGCTAAAAAGACCCTATATTAGGTAAAGGGTTAGAACAAAGAGGTCTAGGGTTCACCAAATGTTTTCACCCTTTTTAAATTAATAATAATGCTATGAATGCACAAAAATATGATGTAAGGTTTGTTACAAGGGTTACTATGATTAATCAATTTCTAACATTAATCGCGCAATATCATAACAACACATTAATACTTGAACCTAATAATAAGGATATGTTATAAGCTAAAAAAACACAATCTAGGATAGATGCACTTAGTTATACAACGTGAAACAAGAGATATATGTTTGCACAAACTGGATAAAATGAGAGTACTAAACCTAAGGTGCTTCGTTTTTTAGACTGTAACTGGAAAATGCCCTGGCATGGAACTATATAGTTCTTCCAAGAACATATGTACAGTCATGTACCTTCACTTTCGTGGAAATGTATATTGTTTTCAAACCCTAAGTGTCGATAATTATGAAACCCTATAAATAATCTAAATTGAGCCCAAACACTAATTGTGGGTGGAAGTCCCTACAAGAAGGTTAGTGTTTGGGTTAAAGTGCACCGCCTATGTCGACACTACTCCGAAGATACCTCAAACCACACATAGTTCTCCACGTAGCATGTGATATTTATATGCATGCATATAGTTTTACAACTTGAACCACTTTGATTTTGTCATTCTAAGACATTGGATTGAGATCTTTATATACCTAGAAATGAGGGAAATTGGACTCCTTGACCTAGTCGTGTGCTTCATAACTATAATAACGACTACCCTAATAGGTGTGAATCAGTTTTGGAAAGATTTAGAGAGCCTCGAGTGCCTTTTGTATTAGTATTTACAATGAGAGATCATAAGAGTGTCGATAAGTAAATAAAGTGATATTAACTTGTTTATATAGGGTTACAAAGGTAATTTGTTATGACAAGGCTGATCTAGAGGGGATAAATGATCCAACAACAATAATTGAATTAAAAGAAAAGTTGATGTGTTGTTGAAAGACTAGACAAGTCCTCCAAGACTAGATTCCACACCATGACTAGACTATATGGTTTTGGACATTGTGGTAGTACATGTAATCAAAGATGTATAATGATAAACAGAGGTGAAATACCGATTTAAGGCATTTATATTCAAGGTGTGATGACACATCAATATGTATAACTAAGCAAGGTGATAGAGAGACAATAATATGTACTTGAGCTAGAATAAAATATGTATATTTATCTTAGAAAATGAGCATTTTCTTAACTAATAGTATCAAATGGTAAATTGCCAAATTCAAGTATCTACAAAAACATTACATTAACGTTAAAAGTATATATGACAAATTTGGAAAAAAAATATAAAATTATCATCAATGTGAGTGAAGTAAATAACTAAAACACTCTTATACGCTTTTTGTGTTGAAAAGTAAGTCAAGAAACGCGTTTTTGCGGTTTTAAATTAAGTATTGTGGTTGTCATGCCCATAATTTATGTCCCAAAACCACAAAACAACCAAGCCATTTTTTTATTTTTTTATTTTTAAAACACAATTCATGCATCTTGATTCCTTTTACCACACATCAATACTATATAGTCGTTGAACATGTATATGGAGTCCAGACAAGTCCACGTCTAACACTTGACTACTTGCGATTTACACAAAATTAAAATTAAGTTATTTACCCCTTAAAAACATGGATGTCTCCAGAATCCACCAAAGGCAATAGAATCAACCTAAGACATCCAACCAAAAATGTCATATATAAAACACAAGGAGAAGGACATAACCAAATTCCACGTAAACAACGGATTAGCTTGTATAGGTCCTTTCCAAACCATGCATAAATTTGGTGTTTGATAACTCATTTTCTCTTTTCATTCTCGCGAAGGTAGGTAAATAGTCTTCACCAACACTAATAATCATTTTGACATAGACCAATCAAAAATTTCCATGGGTGATTTCATTGCTTTTCCATAATGTTTTATAGTAAAATTCAATAAACAAAAATAGAAAAAACATTTTCCCTCAATTTCATTGGTTAGGGCTTTATTCTTAATGGGAACAATAAGTTTAGTTTTTTTTTTTTTTTCAATTTTCATTATACTAGACTAGTTTGAGGAAAGTTTTTTGTTTTTTGTTTTTTGCTTTTTTATTATTTTGCAAAGGAAACAATATTGGTCTTTTATTTTATTCATGGGATGGCATCCACCCTTGGATATGCCTCTATTGGGAATTGTCAAAAAGTTGTGACACTCCCAACAACCTCCTCTTTCCGAGTGACCTCTTCTTGCAACTGCGGGGGACTAGAGGACATCGGGCAAGAGGTGTCCAACCCATCAAACAATACCAATTTATTTGCAGCTAAAATTATGTCACCTACTACCTAAACAAAAGATCACCAACTCGAAACTCACAATGGAAAATGCAACTACATTTTTACACTTCTTTTTCTTTAACTTGTTTTCTCATATCAATCCCGTGAACAATATCGGGCGAGGAAAATGGAATTGTGTTGGATTGATCCCAAATAATAACTTATCTTCACCCACAAATGCCTCCTTCACATACCCTTTTTCCAAATTTCCAATTTCAGGATTATTATCTCAAAAAAATTCTATGTGAGTGCAAATATCTAGCTACAAAATTGTTTCTCTTCATCAATTGTATAACTCATTTTCTCTTTTCATTCTCGAAGGCGGTAAATAGTCTTCACTAACACTAATAATCATTTTGACATAGACCAATCAAAAAATTTCCGTGGGTGATTTCATTGTTTTTCCATAATGTTTTATAGTAAAATTCAATAAACAAAAATAGAAAAAACATTTTCCCTCGCCTTCATTGGTTAGGGCTTTATTCTTAATGGGAACAATAAGTTTAGTTTTTTTTTTTTTCAATTTTCATTATACTAGACTAGTTTGAGGAAAGTTTTTTGTTTTTTGTTTTTGCTTTTTTATTATTTTGCAAAGGAAACAATATTGGTCTTTTATTTTATTCATGGGATGGCATCCACCCTTGGATATGCCTCTATTGGGAATTGTCAAAAGTTGTGACACTCCCAACAACCTCCTCTTTCCGAGTGACCTCTTCTTGCAACTGCGAGGACTAGAGGACATCGGGGCAAGAGGTGTCCAACCCATCAAACAATACCAATTTATTTGCAGCTAAACCTATGTCACCTACTACCTAAATAGAAGATCACCAACTCGAAACTCACAAAGTGGAAAATGCAGCTACATTTTTACACTTCTTTTTCTTTAACTTGTTTTCTCAAATCAATCACGTGAACAATATCGAAGTGAGGAAAATGGACGTGTGTTGGATTGATCCCAAATAATAACTTATCTTCACCCACAAATTCCTCCTTCACATACCCTTTTTCCAAATTTCCCAATTTCAGGATTATTACCTCAAAAAAATTTCTATGTGAGTGCAAATATCTAGCTATAGAATTGTTTCTCTGCATCAATCAGTATAACTCATTTTCTCTTTTCATTCTCGTGAAGGCAAGTAAATAGTCTTCACCAACACTAATAATCATTTTGACATAGACCAATCAAAAAAATTCCATGGGTGATTTCATTGCTTTTCCATAATGTTTTATGGTAAAATTCAATAAACAAAAATAGAAAAAATATTTTCCCTCAAATTCATTGTTAGGGCTTTATTCTTAATGGGAACAATAAGTTTAGTTTTTTTTTTTAATTTGCATTATACTAGACTAGTTTGAGGAAAGTTTCTTGTTTTTTGTTTTTTTGTTTTTTTTTTTAATTATTTTACAAAGGAAACAATATTGGTTTTTTATTTTATTCACGAGAAGGCATCCACCCTTGGATATACCTCTATTGGGAATTGTCAAAAAGTTGTGACACTCCCAACAACCTCCTCTTTCCGAGTGACCTCTTCTTGGCAACCCGCAGGACTAGAGGACATCGGGGCAAGAGGTTCCAACCCATCAAACAATACCAATTTATATACAACTAAACTTATGTCACCTACTACCTAAACAAAAGATCACCAACTCGAAACTCACAAAGTGGAAAATGCAAATACATTTTTACACTTCTTTTTTCTTTAACTTGTTTTCTCGGATCAATCACGTGTACAATATCGAAGCAAGGAAAATGGACTTGTGTTGGATTGATCCCAAATAATAACTTATCTTCACCCACAAATGCCTCCTTCACATACCCTTTTTTAGCCCCAATTTCGTGATTATTACCTCAAAAAATTTCTATGTGAGTGCAAATATCTGGCTATAGAATTGTTTCTCTCGCATCAATTGTAAATAATATTTTTTGGTTTGATTTTTTTGTATGCCTTAGCCAAAAAAATTAATATGTTACTAATTCAGCATTTAGGGAATTGTATAATTGTAGTAGTATGTACTTATAATCTTCGAGTTCGAAAGGCTAAGAATTTGCGAAAAATCCTTCCCAGCTTCATATTCTCAATCTTGTCAACTTTGTTGCCCTCAAATTTAGCAGCAATGACCTTGTTTAGCACCCTTACAGGTAAAGGATCCTTTAATTTTTCTCCCGTTAATTACACATAAGGTATCCTCATTTAAGGAAGCCCACACATGAAAATGTTAGTTTTCCAACGACGTTTCTTGGGAGTTTTTTTTGTTTTTGGGTAATTTTTTTTTTTTTCATTTTTTCTAGGTAGTGTGACACATTTTAGTTGAGAACAAATCAAGTGGGAGAAATTTAATCTTCATACCATCACCACGCTACTCAAGACGCATTGCATTGCCGCCTAAAGAAACACACAAATCCACCGCATCCACAACAAATTTAGTTTCTCATTTTTTCTCGGTGAAAGGGATTCCCAATTTTTGCAATGGTGAAATCGTCATCAAAACGTGTAGCGCAGAATCCACAGTGAGGGATATTTTGGCGCATGTATCCTCTTCCCTACGCATTTTCTTAGACAAAAATTCTCTCGTTATCGGCATGTGTTGAAACCACAAAATAATCTGCATCATGTTTGCTTACACATACACGAAATTTTTTCAATTCCTCAACGGAAGAGGCTACCCTTCACTCATAATGCACCGGTCGGCCTCGGTCATGCATCATGACTGTCCCATTCAAAATGGACAACATGATGCATGGCCGGGTCGACTGGCATTATGAGTGAAGGGTAGCCAATGGTTTCTTGAACACCATGAACAGAGGATTTAAGTCCCCATATCATTATTATGGCCGCTCAATGTGAAAAAATCATAATTTAATACCGAGGCAACAATGCCGACACAAAAATGCAAAAAAGATTATGCCACATCCTTTTTAAAGATAAAATGATGTTTTCCTCTAATACTATACTCAAGTTCAATAGTTGAACTAGATTTTTATCTTCATATATACTAAGAAATAGGTGCACCAATAATCTTTAAAGACTTTGGTGTTGGAAGCACAATGACTAAGAGGGGAGGTGAATCAATCCTTTAAAAAAATTTACTTGATTGTCTTATTGGTGTACCTAAAAATTTCACTTAGAAATCTTGGGACACCCCTTTAAAATTTTGGTCTTTTTGACTTGTGCTAATTTGCTCAGGATTCCTTCAGGAGATTGCAAGAGGTTGCTTGGTCCAAAAAGGTGCAATAATGGATTGTATGAAAATAAGAAAAATACTACCACCAATGCGTAGAGCTTGAGAAAATATGCACTTTTAGAAAAAAAGACACCTAAAATGGAGCCACAAAGTGAAATTTATGGCACTTGCAAGTTTTTACTGCTACATCTTCTCGGACCCTTTCCAAAAATGGAAAATTTTATTCTATGCTTGTGTTTTCTTCACCGAAAATCCAAAAATGGAAAGAAATACAATCTAGAGCCAAAACATGGTTTTCCATGTCAGAGTCTTCTTGTTTTTATGCAAGTTGAGGATGTCCAGTGGTCTTGTCTCGCCAATTTGGAAGAATCCTCCTTAGCCAAGATCCACACAAATTTTGGGAATGTGCACAATTATTTTAATAAAAAGAAAATCATTTAAAGTGCAAGTCGTGGATGTTAGGAAGCTTGTCTTCTAATTTTCAATGCCACTTTTGTATTAAAAAGCACAAAGCAAAGCCATTTAAGTGAATTGTGTGGATGTCTGGTGTCTTGTCTTCCTTTTGCAAAGCATCCTCTCCCTTCTAAATCCACACAATCCTCCTCCTTCATAATCCAATTAAACAATTCGTGGTCTATGACAGCCCAGTCTTCTTCCAAGTCATGGATTTCTAACAAAGAGTCTCCTTAGATTTTAAACACAAATTTTGAAAGGTTAGAAGTAACACGTTTAGAAGCAAGTTGTGGTTCTTAGGAGGCTTGTCTTCTAATTTCAAAGCTACCCTCTCTTTGTAAATTCCACGCCAAAATTGGATCACTACTCATGCTACCTTTTCCATATTCCACGCATCCATAGAAGATGCATGTAAAGTCTCTAGTATATCCTTCCTAGAACTCATGCATTTTGTTTAAAAATTCCCAATTGAGCTCACACCGAGTCTACATATATTTGCTTGCACCTAGAGTCATTCCCAGAAGTCAGAATTTCTCACATGTTATTAAAATAAATATGAGGGTGATGGATTGCATATTTGTCTAAATTGATTACAGGAATACTTCATCTATTGTAATATTTGTGAGAAGAAGCAGGAGTCAATGTCTGATACATTGAATATATCTTCAGAGTTGGGGGAAGTAATTGCAAATTCTACACAAATGGCTATGGCTCTCACAATGGAAAAAGCTTCAGAAAAGGTAGAAAAGGGAAGTCTCAGACAAAATCAGATTCAGGCAAGCATGAAGTGTAGCAGCTAGCATATCTTCTTTCTTCTCCTCTTTCTTCTCTTCTTTCTTATTTTATTGGAAAAAATTGTAAAACTAAAAGTAATTGGTTAAAAGTCATTACTTCAAGTTGTTTGAAAAGGTCCTTTAATTAAGAATAGATGGCAAACATGCAATGCTTTGATTTAGTCTTCAAATGCATGTCATGTAGAGAGGAATTATATGAGAAATATTTCCAGTTGTTTCCTTTATAGCTTCCACATGCGGGAGTTCATTGATAGTTTCCTATTTGTATTTTCCCTTTATGCATTATAAATAGAGGAAGAGCCTATGGGTTAAAAAATCACAACTGGTTTTATCAAAACTTGTTTTAGCAAGAGCTTTTGTAATTAGAGAATTCTTGAGTTTTCAAACTTTGTGTTGGAACCCTTGATGTGATTTTTCTGAAAGGCTTAGGATTGAATAAAAGGCGGATTTATGGAGAACTTTGTGTCTGCAGCGTTTTACTGAGTTCTTCTTTTCAGAAGTTTTTGATAAACTTTGTGTTATCTTAGATCTAGGTTAGAATTCATTTCTTTCTCGTTCTGTTGAATGTTGTGATTTATTTGTTTATTTGATTTGTGTGGATGAGACCAACTCTGATAACTATTGGTTGATTCAGCACATCTTCCTTTCTTCTTTCCTTACTTCTGTTTTTCCCTGTCTACAAATAACCCATCACAGCTACTTACTTGATACCAAATTACCTTGTTGTGCTTCATGAGTTGAGGGAATTAAAGTAAAACCCTGAAAATATTTATTAATATTCACACCTATAGAATAGGTAAATATATTACACTGAGCTTCACCATTAAATGAAGGAGATTTTTCTCATGATCCTAGGTTTTAAGTTGTGCATAAAATCTAGCTAACACTTATCTTGCATACATTATTCAAAGAATCCATATAACATACATTAACCAATGTGAGCTTATTAATTATCTTAACAAACTATCAAGCAACATATCAACCATTCACATAAGCATGAAACAAGATAGAACACAAGAACACCATTTTAAAGTGGGAAACCCTCAAGGGGAAGAAAACACATTGAACATCTGCATATATTAATGAACACAAAGGAATCTTATGAATATTGCACATCACAAGAGATTTCTTTAATGAGGCACCAACCCCACAAAGAGTACCAACCCCTAGTTTAGTAGGGCACCAACCTTACAAGGACCACCAACCCCTAGTTCAATAGAGCACCAACGCTACAAGGAGGCCACACCCCCAAGATGACCAAGCACCCACTTATCCACCTGAATATGAAGATCATTGTAGGCCTAAAAATCAACATGTGATTTCGATGCATGAGACCTCACGAGGTTGTGTCAGACAACTACAATGTGATAGATGGAATGATATTGTGGTAGATGGATAGAGTACGAGATGGGATATGTGGGAATGACAATAAAAAGAAAAGGTAACCAAATTTTCTCAATTGGAAAAATGGGAATTTGTTTATTAAGAGAAATGAATGCTTATCTAACTTGTTTAAGGGTGATGCTACGATCAAGAATGATCACAATTCTTAAGTTGGTATCAATATCAAGGTAGAACCAAACAAAATCCTACTCGAATGTGGAACAAGAGGAAATTTCCTTCGCTCCTATGAATTCCTCTCCAAAGAGGGTCATGAAGATATGACGAAAGATGAGATAAGGAAAAATCAAGGGTTTCAAGGTCTAAGATGATGTACTTAATCAACCCAATATTCCTCGGCAATATTTGATTCCTCATTTAATGCAATGAGTCGGCCGATGATCAAGGGGGCATATGTGTGGCTCTAAAACTAATTAGCCCAAGCCTTCATCTATGTTTTTTTGATCTCGCTCAATGTTTGGTATTCTAATAAGTGGATCAAATATTTAAATACATTATTGTAGTGGACCCGTAATGGTCATATGGGCATCAAATCAAGAGAAGACGAAACAAAAAAACAAGCTGAAATCCTAAGGTCTAAGAGCTAAGATCCGGTAGACTAGGCCATTAGGGAATTAGTAGCTATGTTCTTTCCAATCTAAATTTCCTACTTTAAATAAATGAAACCAAAAACTCAAATTAAATAAAAAGAAAGTTAATTTTCCCCTTTTAATTTACTAAGTTGGATTTGAAAGCATCTACTCAAGGTAAATAAAACAAAGTAATCTAACTTTTTTGGTATTTTTAGTGAAGCCTTGAAGAAATAAACAAATAAATATACTTTAACTTCTAATTTATGTTTTTGTTATTTTCTGAAATTAATTGAAACAAATCTACAGATACATGAGAAAACTAATTAAAATAAAAGAAATCTACTTCTACATTAAAATGAAACAAACAGGAGTAATGAGTGTAACTATTCCTCTTTTACATGATGTGAGACTAATCTAATTTAAATAAAGATGTTTTCTAATTTTTAGTTTTGGATATATAACTTCTTCTAATTGCTTCACCTCAAAATAGTGGGAAGAAATAAGGCTTCTTAGAATCAATTTCCCCTTCCCCTGAGACTTCCCAAGTAAAACAAATGTAATGCACAAACAAACTAATAATGAATAACTTAAATGACAAGCGTAGATGAGGAAGCTTCCTCAAGCTTATTTCCTCAGAGATCCGCAGGGATAAGCAAGGAATAATATTTCAACGGAAGTTTGTTAAGTACGCACATAAATCTAGAAATGAAGAAATTATTGCACATAATCTTCCTCCAAATTCTTTCCCAGGCGAATCCACATGGATAAGCCGAGAGAAGAAAATATAAACGGAAATTTTTTTACTATATATAAATTCTAATCCTTATTAAAAATGTATCTAACAACAATATTCTAAAAAATGAAATCTTTGAAAGAATTATAAATGCACCCCAACCTAGATATGTAGAACTCGTGAAAATTTCCAAGTGTGGTGATGATTTCTTTGGTCTCCTCAGCTTCCTTTCCAGAGATGAGAGTCCAATTGATCCAGAGAATAGAGTTGGCTGGTTATAGAAGAATTCAAGAAGATGTTAGTGTAGACTAGTCATGGGCTAGTTGATTTATAAATGCGGGAAGGAAGAAGCAAAGAAAATAACTGAGTTGTTTGTGTACTTCTTGGAAATATTTTGGTAGAGTAATGGTGTAATTCAAATCAAGAATCTCCAACCCAGATACGGGTAAAATTCTGGTTTTTATAGAAAAATGGCAGGAAGAAGTCTAGCACACTTGGCAATCAAGAAGTGCCAAATCATCCTAAGAAGGGGCAATCAACATTCTAATAATAGTAAACAGGAAGAGGAGTTCCATACGTATCCAAAAAGCTAGGAATCAGGTGAAAAGGTTAAGAAATATGTGAGATTGATACTTAAAACTTGGAGACACGTGTTAAGAACACACAGTTCAGATTCTCAAATTAAAGAGCACAGAACTACCGGTTTTCCCAGATCAAGGTTATGCAAGCGTTGCGGTGGGGAAAACCGATGGCTATATATAACCGCGGGCGGTTACAGGACTTAAAGTCATGACAACCTCACAAAAAATAGAAGCTGACTCTGAATGATAACAAAATCTAAGACAAGGATAAGTAAAGAAAAAAAAACATGCTAAGAGAAAGAGGAAAGGATCTGGACTTCATCGTTTTTTTTGGAAAAGAGAAAATCATCATCGAGAATTTTACCATACCGCCGATGTGGCACCTATGAAATTTTGGGTGCGTATATATTTCCCCCTTGGAGAATCATCTTAGCCATGAATGGGCGTAAAATGTGAATTCCGAGTATGGTGCTCCCAAATGGAAGGGTTAGAAAATATACCTTGATCGTCAGTGTGTTGAAACCACGCCAATCCAACATTCCTACCACTTGTAAGAGAGAGACAAGAATCAAGTGCGTATAAAAAAAAATTAGTAAAATACTCTAAAATAAAATGACAAGAATACGTACCATATACGCGAGAGTGATAAATATACCTACTCCAAAGACACCAAACCCGCATAAACTCACTCATAACGATATTAGAAATTCAAATTTGCATTATATATATGAATTTTTACTATTTATAGAAATCATTTTCACTCACCCACTTTATGTTTTAGAGGTCTAGATTACTTGTGACCAATTAGCGCAAAGAGTATAACCAAATGGGCGAGCATTTAGAGACGATGGTAAAGAATCAACAACAGGAGTAGAGGCACACAATCGGTAAGTTACATGTATTTGTTTACTTTTTCCCTAAAATGTAGGATTTAGTTGAAACTAGCTAAAAGGGGAATGTTTTTAATAACTACATAGTCAAAATGATCACAAGGGGGCACCATTTAGGATATGTAGTTTATTTGAGAAATTTTGATGTATTTTTGTTATTTTTACAAGTTTTTAGGCTTTAGGGTATGAACTGATTTTTACATATGCAAAATTTGTGGTGATTACAAAACCGCCGCTCTGGCAGAGCGACGATTGCGCAACTATCACTCTGTATGAACGGTGGTTAGATAACCAGAAACGAAATTTATAATTTATTGACTAAGTATGCAAATTTTTTTGCTTGTGTTTTTTATTGTTTTTGTGATATTTTTATTCGCTTATGAGGTTGTAACTCACTCTTTTATTGTTGTTTATGGATGTAATGAGGTTATATTGGGTGGAGCAGAGCCCATGAGTAGGATTGGTTACCCTAGATCTTAAGGACTCGACCCACCCAGTAGAGAGGGATTTATTGGGGAGTGTTGGCCTTTGGTGAATGGCTCAGACATGACTCGTTGCTTCCGCGAGTCACCTCCTTTATGATTTATTGAGTTATTGGGATGTATACCTAATGTAGGAACATCAAGGTCTAGGAGGTCTTAGAGTCATAAGAGAAGTAATTGAGCATGTTTATATCATGTAGGTGAGTGATTGGTTCATGTTGCAAATGTGAAAAGAGAATGTGAGTGAAAATGCTTGTTCATGTAAGAATAAAAATGTTTGTAAAAGAGAGACTAGGTGGTTAAAAGAGTGAAATAGTTGTTTTAAGCCTTATTTGGCTATAATGAAGTGTCATAGAGTAAAATTAGGTTGGTGAACGAAGTGAGAGGTTGTTGGGATGTTGTTTCATCCTATTCTAATCATGGTATATTGTTAAGCTCTCTTAGGAGCTAAATAGGAAGTCTAGTAGTCTAGCCAAGGTAGTATGAAGATGATTTTCATGAAGACCAGTCATGGAAGACCATGAAAAACATGTAGCAAAGACTTTCAATGATTAATGAAGATGTTGAGGTGATGTTGCAGGTATTTGGTTATCAAATTTGTGTGTTTTGTTGTATTTCATAGACTAAGCTTTACAAACTTTGTTCCTGGCCAAACTCATAGATTTGACAGTCTTCCTAAGATGCATATTTTGAGATCTATCAAAACATGGTAAGCTGGAGGGAGGTGAGAGTACCTACTCAGAATTTTTGTAGCTTTTGAAATTAACCCTGAACACATGTAGCTTAAATTTCTTACTCTCAGCCCAAAACTAGGGCTTTGTGTAACTTGAGTTCTATCCAACAAAAAATCATAGAATTTGGAGGAAACCTCTGCCTAGGCGAGTCTCATAAGTGTGTCAATTTTCACCTTCTAATTCACACGTGGGAAAAATATATAATAGGCTTTGTAGGCAGACTGTAATAATGCCTAGTTAAGAAGAAAACGAGATGCATGATGGGTTAAATCTTCAAGTCAAAGCTTGAAATTCATTGAGAGGCATCACAGAGGTAAGAAAAAGGTGAATCAAACCATCTTAAGGTTATTCTACATGCCTAAATGTATATTCTCATGTTTAGGGGCTATAAAAGGCCTAATTTGCATGGTATAGTCCAAAGGAAGTGTGATTCTGTACAAAGGATGAAGTAGAGATTTTGACATATGTTCAAGAACCCCATAAAGGGCATCCAGATCACCTATTTGTTTGTATGGTTGTTTCAAAAATTGTGAGATCCAACTCAATTTGTGTGGTTATAGGGATAGTAGGACAAGAGGCCTTAAAGAGAGATTGCATGTGAAATATAAGGGTATGATTGTAAAAAGGGTCTAAACACCTTGATATAGGGTAGATAAGGTGTTCTAAGAATATAAGGAATGATCTAAGACCCTACATGTTTCTTTGAGCACCTTGACCATGAAGACCTATATGGGCTATGCCTAGTGTAAAGGTACATTGCTTGGTAGAGTTGGATCAGAGGATAGATTCAAGAAGGAATGGTACTAGGAATGAGTAAGGTTGGTCCTAAGGACAATGATGACTGGTAAAAACAGTGGCTCCATCTACAAAGTAAAGCAAGGAAATCATTTCATGTTTGCATGCATATAGTGTTTATTTGAGAAGAAGGATTATGTTGGTGGTATAGAGCCAACATTGTGAGCTAGTGTGACACATGTGTATAAGGAATGAATTGTGTGATAAGATCCTCAGGTAAGGGGTGATGGAGAGAATCATCAATGATAGTGCTCATGTGTTGAGAAAATCAATGCATGTTTAAGGTGAGTATGTTTTCGACAATATCATTATGAAAGCTAGTATATCCCTTGCACCAAGACCAACACTTTCTCGGTTGCACTCGAGGTTTGAGGTGAGTGGACCATCACCTTGGAGGACATTTACCAAATCCTCAAATTTCCTGTCACTAGTAGAAAGTTGGTGCAAAAGAGCACCCGTTTGACAGCTGAGGCCCGTAGTTGGGAAACTTATCTTGGTGATGCATTGGCACCTGATGTGGGTGTTAAGTAGGGGGTAGATTGGTTACAGTTGATACCACTCCTATCCCTACTCTGTGTAAGACCATCATTGGTATTATGGCTTCGCCTTTGATAAGGGACAAGGGCCAAGATAGGTTCTTGTTCTGTGGGATCCTATTATCCAAAGCATTGAGAAACATGGCAAATTTTATGCCTGAGGAGTGGATCTTTTGGGGGATACATACCATGTTATTTATATGATTGTTAGATTTGGGGCTAAGTCACTTAGTCATCCTACTCTTTTTATGTCATGGGTATATGAGTGCATGATTCCATACCGCAGGGGAGTTGGGATAGCAGATCTAATGGATATCGGGTGACATGATGGGTTGACATGGCTCCACTTAGGGGGTCATCACAATTATTTTCCACATTGACCATAACATACATGGTTACGCAACCATATCAGGATATGGATTACAAATGGGGTGAGGAGAGCATTTTATTGACTACATGTCATACTACCATTCAATTAGTTGATCAAAGAAATGGGGTAAAGCTTCATCCATTGATAAGGGTAACCTAGTATTTTGGGTTACCTTATATAGATGCTATTCTCGCAAAGGGCCACAATCTAGAGAGGCGTATGGGAGGCAAGATCTACCTAAAGGATACAATTATTATGGAGGGTTATTAGTCTTGGGATTCCTATTGGCACACCACGAGCCACACTGATCCAAACTTGCTTTAGCAGCAGTTGAACCGAGACCGATATTGTAGATTGGTGTAGGCCTTATGTAGAGTAAGGAGGAGGAGGAGATAAAGACAGAGTTAGGCTCGGAGGAGGAGAAAAACTCAAAGTGGCATGACACATGGGAGGCCTCTCATGGATGCCGAGCCAAGGCAGAGGTAGAGGAGGAGTCGGTGTACCCCCGAGGAGACAGAGGATGCCTTCGTATACCCACAACACATGGAGGAGAAGGGAGACGAAGAGGAGGAGACCATTCCAACTTCTCCAGTGGCACCAACTATTGATCCAAGCTGGATGCCTAAAGACCGAAGTGAGTATAAACACACTTCTCTTATCTCTACTTCCTAGTATAGTCTTTAGTAGATATTCTTCTCTCTTTTTGTTATGTTTACCGTATGTTTCTAACTCATCATTATTTTCTTTCTCTTTGAACCACATTTGATGGCTTACGAGACCTTATTCATTGCATGAACCTAGATATGTTCACGATCCCTACGGGAAGACTCGAGATGTGTTACTTGCTGATTATGGGCACCCAACACTAGTCATTCATCACATTGATTTATTTGCACCAGCCTAGAATGTTGTGGAGGAGGTGACTCAATTGAGGATTGAGATTGTTGTGCATGAGGACAGAGAGAGGCGGCGGTGAGGACCCTCACACAGCAGAGATAACACTACTAATCACCGACCGGTAGTCACATTGACACTCACACGGATCGACACACCGAGGATTTCATGCCGCACCGATCTCGATCTCACCGTAGGAGCCAAAACAAGATCCCTCGCCTTGCCCCTTCCCAAGGATCTAGGAGGGAGGGTTAGGCCTAGGGCCTTTATTACTTTGAGACACTTTCTAGATACATATATCATTTTTTTTGTATTTTGAGCTCATAGTGAGCATTTTTTACCACACTTACTTTATGCTTGTGATGTCATTGTAGACACGAGAAACTTGATATATTATACATATACACATATTGACATATTTTTAGCTCAACATTATTTCATAAGAGTCAAATTTATTGTGGTTTACTTCCTTCGTGTACTCTTAGAATTTAGAATTTATGATGTTTTTCGTGTTTTTGAATGCATGGTATGGATGTTGATGCAATGTGATAGACAAAATGATTTACATATGATTATGAATATGGTAACAAATTGTAATTTCGACACTATGTTTTTCAAGTAATTTTTAGCATTTTTGTTTCATTACAAAAATGTGTTGAATATGGTATGATGATATGATAATATCACTTCTTCTTAACCTCACGTAACTAGTAAGATGCGAGGCTCACCATTGAGAGTCAATAAGAATGAGAGATGCATGTTTTAAAGAAGATGAATGAAAATGATCAAGAGACAAGAATTTGACAAAGATTTACTAAGAAACCTACAACCCAACCCAAACTAAGATTAAATTAACCAATTTGAAATGAATTTTAATTGCAAGTTTCAAGTAGAATTAGATTCATAGATGGCCTGTTGATTGATAAGATATGGTTTTAAGGAATATTTGTCTCTCTTAACATATACATCTAAGTCATTTTCTTAGTAATTTTTAGAATCACTTTTATTTCTTTGTTTATTTGTAACTTTCAATTTATTAATGTGACCCCCTACGTCCCCGTCCCATGCTACTAGTCAAAAGCATGTACTCGTCTCCGAGGACAAGACATAGGTGAATAAGGGCACTTTCCTCCTTTCCCAACCTCATGCTACCAATAAGAAACATGGGCTTATCACCGAAGGTAGGTAGGGCCGAGAAGTGTTGTTATTTGTGATGAAGGAATTTTGTGCTTATTATTTATTTATCTCTTTTTTTTAATTTTTTACTTTACTTTGAGTTGTTCTTTTTAGGAAGAAACACTTGCCCCTAATCTCAACCCTACATAACCATTAGGATACGAGGGCTCAACATCGAAGATTGAGATATGAAAACAAGAGTTTTGGGTCAAATTATTACTATTTTTTTGTTATAGAGAGAGGTTTTAGGGAAAGATTTATCATTAAGAAGCTTCTAGTGAAAAGCATGGGCAAGAGGCACACAAATCGAAGCATCCGTGGAGAAGACTCGAGTATGTAAGTCTCTATAAAGCAATGCCAAAATCTGTCTCTTGTGTGAAAGTGATGATAAAGATTATACAATTTTGAATGTATGAAAAGAATGGTGAAGTAGGTATGATTAAGAGAGTTGCCAATGTTTGAAAGTAAAAGAATTGCTTGAACAATAAATTTCCCTTTACAATTTAATTAACATGATAATGTAAGTGACAAGACAATATGAATGCAATGAAGGAAAATGTGGAAATGCAAATGACTATATGTAGAAATGTTTGAGGTGAACAAAATAAATAGATTCACTAAATTCTTCACCCTCATGAATACACAGAAAAAACACACCATTTTTGGAGTCTTCCATTACTTGATAAGGCCCTAACCACTATAGCCTAAATTTTCTACCTTTGCACGACCTTTTTGTCAATTCAATTGTTTAGTTTTAACATAACGTCTGCTACCCATATTTTGTGCTCTTAGACCTTTTTGTTGTAATGATGACACATTATGACTACATACACTAGATGCTGTTGTTCATCTTTGAGCCACATTTCATCCAGGATTTCTAAATCATCCGTAAACATTTCTTGATACAAATCTTTGTTAAGAATGCCTTTCAACGACACATGAAGAATTATAAATTCTACCTCCACCAAAAACTACTTTGGCACCGAAAACTCAAGAGAAGGGGTTTCCCCATCAAAGTTCAAACATAAGTCCTATAGGCCCACAAGGCAGGGAAAACGCTTTAAGTGCCAATATGTTTTAGTCTCCTTACTATTTTTAGAAGAATGTAATTTATAGTCTTATTAATTTCCTCACCTATCCATTGGCTTGAGGGTAGTATAAAGAGGATGTGTGATGAGATATTTTAAATTGAGCACACAACTCACACACCTCTTTGTTCTTAAAGGGAGTGTCATTATCTGAAATAATGACCTATGGGACACCGTACCTATAGATGATCTGGTTTAGGATAAATTTAACAATGATTCATCCAAGCACTGTGGTTGGAGGCATGGCCTCAACCCACTTTGTGAAGTATTGTGTTGTTGTGATGATAAATTTGTGGCCATCTGATGATCAGGGAGAGAATTTCCCTATTAAATCAAGACCCCAAGTAGAGAAGGGCCAAGGTGTCACTATTGGTTGTAGAGCCTATGCCAAAATGTGTATAACATGTGAGAACTCTTGAAACTTTGGACACTTTCTCACATACTCTACAACATCGGTTCTAATGTGGGCCAAAAATAGCCCATTCAATGAATCTTACGAGTGATCAAATGTCTTCAAAATGGCCACCATAGATTCCACTATGGGTTTCAAAGAGAATTTTTACATTGCTTCTTCATCGAAGCACCTTAGTAACATGTCATCGAAAGCTCTACGATAGAGAACTTCCTCTACAATCACATATTTTGTGGCTATGACACATAGCCATCGTGATAGGTTCGATATATTATGTGACATATTATGTCTCAGATACCATAAATAAGAGGCAATGATGTGCCTTTCCTCTACATAATAAACGCACTTAGCGGGTGATTAACTAAAATTAACTAAAATTAGGGTGGCTACAAAATAGTTAATCTAATCTAGGAGGACATACGATGCAGTAAACAAATGTACTAAAGAAACATGTAAAATAGAATGGCTAATTAAACTAGATGAAACTAAAACCCTAATGTGTAATAAAGGAGAAGAAATGACTTAGCTGATATCTAGAGACTGACGCAAAGTGTTGCAGGTCTACACAAAAAATTAGGAACCAGGAATGATTGTGTCAAAGTGCTGAAAATGATAGATCTGGATGATGTGACTGAACCGGTGTGCTCGGAACTAGATTGGGGAGCCCACGAGTGCTCTCTGGTTTTCTATCTGGGAATCGGAGTCTCGTGTAAAAGCTCTAAATCTAGTTTTTACAGGTGGTCGAATATAGTCTAAAACTCTTCCTGTTTGTCACACTAAATTTTGTGTGTCATGCTAAATACTCCAAATATGCCAAGATGGATAAATGACCTGTAAGACCCCAAAACAAACATCAAACCCTAAAAATAAAAATGCATATGAAGGGGTCGGATTGTCCTCAACTGCCACAAGGGTGGACTTACTAACTGAGCATTGCACTACATCTTAGACCTAATGTAGTTCTGTGTGCAAGTGTGTGTGAACATGCCCTAGGTTGCTCTTGTGTCAGTCACACTTTGTGAAGTAGCGAGCAATAACTATGTGTAGAAAATGTAATAAAATGTGTGCATGGAATAGAATAGAATCCCCCCTATGAAGTGTGTGTTGATGCAGATATCCTAGCTTATGCCTTGATGATGATGGAGCTATGTGGATGCCAATGCAATAGATGGATGCAACTCTAGGTGGCGTGATAGTAGATAGTGATGTTAGGTCCCTCATTATGGTCTCATAACTTTATATTTATAGGGTTCTCTTGGTCTAATTTCGTAATTAACCCTAAAAAGACCGACCTCATAAGAGATAAGGATGAAAAATGGCTAGAAAAGATCCAAGAAAAGGCGGGAAAGTGCAAAAGGGACCAGAGTGCCCTAAAATGGGACTAGTATGAAATATGGGTGCCCCAATTAGGGGGAAAATGACATAGAATCTTCAAAAATGACAAGATAGGTAGATATAATTGGTCATAAAATATAAACTAAAATAATAGAAATGACCAAAAGTACGGGGTTAATTAGTACTTTCTTTCTTTGAGAACCTTCTAAATAGTAGTATGAGACCGGGATAAATAATTGTCTAAAGTGCATGATTTTGTCACTACATTTTTCCCCCACTTTATGTTGGTGATCGGAAATCTCGGTAACATAAAGTAGATAGATATGCATACTTGATTTTGTTATAGAGTGATGAAGAAGGTGTGTCAAAGGATTAGATAAAGTGCGTAATGAAAAAAAAAAGATGGAGGAGCATGGAAACTATAGATGAAAAATGCACAAATAAAAATTGATGAGAGTGAACCTAGGGAAGAATGTGTGTGTAGTTGTCACATGTAATGTGTACCTGCATGGTTAGTAAAGCATGTATGTTGTCACGGAATGTTGTTATTGTCATTTTTGTTGTAGTTGTAGTTTTCCCCATTTGATTGTTTGTTTCTCATACGACCGAACCTTAAGAGAAAATGATCAAGTAGTCAAATATATATGTATGTAAGTGTAAAAACATTATGTAAAAGACGCATGTATGTGTAAAAATGTAATGTACAAAAATATGGAAAATGAAAAAGTAAATGTAAATGGAAGATGTGCACCTAATCCATGTCGATGAAGAGTGTAGAAGTATATCTTGTACTATGTTTTTGGGTGATCTCACGCCACCATGGCTGAAGAAGTATAGGGAGGAAATTCTTTGTGTCCTCCAAGCTCTAATCGCTTCTGCTGAAATGTGTGAAGAGATATCATTAGCGTCCTAATTTTTTGGGTGATTCGATGCCACTAGCCGAAGAAGTGTAGGAAGGAAATGCTTTGTCCTCCAAGCTCTAACTCGCTTCCCGTAAATGCTAAGGACACTATGTCCCGTAGAAAGAAGTCACTTGTGTATGGGGGTTCGTAGATCGGTATAAACCCACTCATTGTGTGTAAGTGCACTGACCGAATCAATGTAAATATGATCCGTTATTAGAAATCCTCAAACAATGCCCCACTCTTTGGGGCACATGCGAGGTCGTTGATAAGAGACATGCGACCCTAAAAGAGGGCTAACCGCATGTACATTGAAACATTGAAAAGTGTTTGGTAAGAACCAAGCCATGCATAAACAAAAAGGCTAGCCAAAGACAAATGTAAACATACATGTTTAAATAAAATAATGTGTAAGCTATGTAGATAGTGTATAAGCTACCAATCAAGTTAACATAAACATGCAAGAAGAAAATATACCACACAAAGTGGGTTGCGAAACAAGGGACATCACTCACGATGTTACAATACACACAAGGTCATCATGGCGACAAACAACAATTAAGTGTGCACACCAAACATAGAGAAATTCCCAAAAAATAATAGCAAACAATGGTAGAAAATGGTAGAAAATGTAACAAACAAGTAGTCATGGGAAAATATAATCCTGCAAAACAAGTGTTGCACATGGAACACCCATTAGCATGTTAGAATAATAACCAATATGTCAAAGCATGTATGATCAAGTAATATAAGATTCTAAGTACAAAATGAAACAATAACACCTAGTTGAGATGAATGTGGATGAAACAATAAGGCGAACATCCATGCTTGCATGCAGAGACTCAGTATCTGTGATCACAACTAGACAAAGGTGTGAATGCACATGTGTGGATGATATAGATAATGGCATATAATAAACCACTCTAATATGTGTAGTAAATTAATCATGCAAAACACTAGAAAAAGATTAAATGCCCCCAATACAATGCATAATGTTGTGGATGGATGGAATGAAATGCAAGATGGAATGATACGAGCTGCATGCCCCCCGAGTGAATGGAAGTGTATGCAATAAGGTTCATTTTGTTTTCCCCTCAATAGTCAAGAATGAACTCGTAAATGAGAGTGCATCATCGGGAAATGGTTGAGTAGTGTATGTTGTGTCTAACACGTTGTGGTGAATGTGCATGTGTATTAGTGATGAAATGCAACATATAGAAGAGATTTCCATGGACCTTATAACATAAGCGTATATCATAATTATATGAGATGAAGTGTGGAGTGATGATTTATCCCTAAGCGTATATCACTATAAGATGAATGGGTGAGTGATGATTTAACACTAAGCGTATATCACTATAAGATGAAAGGAGGATGTGGTGATGTAACCTAAGGTGTATACCACTACAGGATGATAGTATATGTGACAATTTAATTTAAGATATATGTCACTAACACTGGAAATGTCATATGAAAATAGGAAATGTGAAATGAATGTGAGGTCCATTTGATTTGTAAACCCTCAAGATGCAATCGAGTATGGACCGATGAAATAAAGTGCGTCATCGGGTAGTGAATGCAATGTATGGAAAACAACGTAGTATGTGCAAGGATAAAACACGACCATGTGATGAGTGGGATGTGTAAATATGCTATATGTAGAATGTAATATAACAAGTGTAGGATGTGTAAAGTGTAAAATGTAAAGTGTAGAATGCAATGTAATAGGTGATAATGTAGAATGTATGGAGGGAATGTAAAGCTAGGCTCATAGATAATGTAGACTAGCGTAGTATGTAGAATAGAGGTGATGTATGAATGAGCAAAGTGTAGAAATAGTGGAATGGCGTATGTAACACATAGAATGACTAATATGTGTATGTAGTATAATGAAGGATGTAGAGTGGGTATAGGATAGACACTTTATGATGTGTGATGGGTGTGATAAAATATAAATGTGTAATTCCTAACGTGTAGTGTGTGGGGTTCAAGTGTAAGAAATTCCTCAACAATCTAGTGTAAACCAAAGCACAAGAGTTTGTCATTAGGTAATGACACCACTAAGATATAAAATGAGTATGAATAAAACGAGAAAAAATGAGTGTATGAGAACATGAAGAGTGTGAGTATGTTAAGATAAATTATGCCTAAATGTTGTGATTGTGATGTAGAACTATGTAGATACGCTAGACTAAGGGGGGGATGTGAAGCGTTATGCCCCCAAATGAGTGTAAAATGGATGAGCTATCCAATGATGGCGAAGGATGACAATCCTTAAGCTGATGTAGGAGGGGAAAACATATGACCATGCTCTAATAGTGGTGGTATAGTAGACATATGATGGACTGGTGAATGAAGTCTATGCATTTGTGAGGGATGAATGTATGAGGATGATCACAGTGTCACAAAATGTATTGGTGATTGAGTGGAGTGTGGAAGTGATGAAGGTCGATGTGGAAGAAAATGAGGTGGTGATTTGTGTCATGATGTCATAACTGTTCGTGGAATAGGCCTATACCTATACGTGGGACTAGTGGAATGATGTGGGCATGGAGATGTTGCATGAGTAGGCGAAGTAGTAGTATATTGCATTTTGAGTAACATAGTATGTGATGTGTTGGGAGAAGTAGGGGATGAACGAGTGATCACGTGAGGAGATGATGACCATGGAATAGATGGAGGGATGTCATTGATAGAAATGACTTGATTATTGTAAATGAATTTAAGCCATTAAATGATTTATATAAATGATATAATGTGAACATTGAATCCAATTTAGACCAAGGAGCATGTCACATCCCTCAACTGTGTTCCCAATGAGGAAAGGCACAAGCATAGTAAGAGGACCGACATAACGTGCTAGCCTAATGACGCCAAAAGGTTTTTCAAAATTGTACTTTGACTTGAGATAGTGGATAATGGACAACCTTAAGGGGTGACATAGAGCATGTGCTAATAGACCATGATAGGTCTACCTTAGTGTTGTTGATAAGGGTGGAGTCGATAGATGCGTTAATATGTAAATGATGAGATGTAAATTTAGCATGACAATTGGCATTAGAAAAGGAAATAATATGTGGGGAAATTTCAGTGTGAGTGAGAAAACAATAAGTCAAGAGCTCCTAGTTCGTGTGGTGAGACCACGTGATATGTATTATTAATGTGAAATGAATTAGTTGTCTGCTTATCACATTATTGGGAGTCATTGTTTAAAAACTTGAGTTTACCCTTGTCTTTGTTTGTGGTAGGGATAGTAGATTTTGGGAACTCGAGTTTGTTATTTTCAATTAGATCTTGGATGATGGTACAAAGTTTGAGGCATCTATTTGTATAATTCCCAACACATCGATGATAATCATAGTGAAAAATTTCATTGTAATTCCTACCTTTTGGGCGTGATGGGTGTAACTTGAGGGGAGGGGGAAGTGTAATAAGGTTAGTGTCAAGAAGTTGTCTCAATATAAGATGTAGGGCCATGAAAAGGGTGCTAAGTGTCTGGCCAGGCTGTTATGAGTGAACTTCTTTAGAAGGAGTGATAGTGTTGGCAGTAATTTTGGTATCGTTGGGTTTTGTCGTAGATGGTTTAAATGGCATCTTGTTGGGAAAACGGGTGAAAGATGAGATTTGTTCCCGATACTTAAGTTTTCTCGATGGATAAGAGTTTGGTCTTCGTGGAGCTTAAGAGAGTATGACAGTTGGTCAAATGAAGGAGAGGTTGCAAAGAGAACACTTTCCTATAAAGGTGGTAGTAAACTCGAAAAAATAATTTCTAAAGTTGAGAGTCAAAAAGTACATTTGTCATTTTAGCTAGGTTGTTCTTATATCTTAAAACGTAGTTGGCTAGATGTTCATTTGGACCTTGTTTAAGTTGTGCTAGTTGGGCATAAGAGATATTAGAGCCAATGTTGATGGAAAAATGAGTAAGAAATGCATCAACTAATTGTATAAATAAGGTGATTGAATGAATAGGTAAGTCATAGAACCAATGAATTGCATAATTGTGGAGACAATGAGAAAAATCTTAGCTAGTAGTGTATGATCATCGGTGAAGTTAAGACAAGCGGTATGAAATGCTCGAGATGTTTTTGCTGGTCACCATGCCCATTGAAAATGGGTAGCTTAGGGGTGATAAAACTAGGAGGGAGTGGATAGGCAGAGATGGTTGGTGCAAATGGAGTATGTAGTAACAAATTAGAATCTAGGGATGGTGATGCATGGGAAGTAGCGTGTTGTAACTTACAAATTTGAGCTTGTAGGTCATGATAAAGAGAAGTTAGTTATTGATTGCTAATGGATGAGACCCGATGCATATGAGAGACTAAAAATGGTGTAAAGTGGTTGATAGGAGTAGGGAAAAAAATGAGCACGGTAGAAATAGGAGGAAGAGTAGAAGTAAGTGGTTGAGTGGAAATAGAGGTGGGTATGGGTAATAAAAGCGGAAGTCTGAGTTCCGCCAAGTTAATAGCTTCTTTACGAGCAACATGTAAAAGTAAATCTACATCTTGAGGGTGATCAACAAGGTGATCGTTGATAGCCTTAAGGTGGGCTTCAGTAAAATTCTCATGAGAGTGAACCATGGAGAAAAGATAAGAAACCGTAGAATGATGATGCAAGAGGGAAGAACCTAGGAATGTGAAGGATGGAATGATCGGGTTTACCAAAATTATTAACTAAAAGTAGGGTGGTTACAAAATAGTTAATCTAATTTAGGAGGACATATAACACAAGAAAAATGTACTAAAACAACATGCAAATTAGAATGGATAATTAAACTAGATGAAACTAAAACCATAATGTGTAATAAAGGAGAAGTAATGACTTAGCTAATATATGAAGATCGACGTAAAGTGTCGCAGTCTACACATAAAATCGAAACTAGGAAACGACTATGTCACAATGTTGAAAATGACAGATATGGATGATGTGACTAGACTGGGGCACCTAGAACTATACCAGGATGTCCACGGGCACTCTAGTCTACTATTTGGGTGCCTTGGTTTGTGTAAATGCTCTGAATCTGGTTTTTATAGGGTCATAAGATATTATGGAACTATGTCGATCTATTGCAATGAATTTTGTATGTCACATTGAATACTCCGAATATGCCAAGATGGATAAATGACTTGCAAGACCCCAAAACAAGCATCAAACCCTAAAAAATAAAAATGCATATGAAGGGGTCGAGTGTCCTCATCTACCACAAGGTTGGACTTATTAACTAATCATTGTGCTACATCTCGGACTCCAACGTAGATTTGTGTGCAAGTGTGTGTGAACATGCCCTAGGTTACTCTTGTGCCGGTCGCACTTTGTGAAGTAGCGAACAATAACTATGTGTATAAAATGTAATAAAATGTGTGCATGGAATAAAATGTAATCCCCCTATGAAGTGTGTGTTGATGTAGATCTCCTAGCTTGCACCTTGATGATGATGGAGCTATGTGGATGCCAATGTAATAGATGGATGCAACTCTAGGTGGCGTGATAGTAGATAGTGATGCTAGGTCCCTCATTATGGTCTCATAACTTTATATTTATAGGGTTCTCTTGGTCTAATTTCATAATTAACCCGAAAAGACCGACCTCATAAGAGATAAGGATGAAAAACAACTAGAAAAGACCCAAGAAAAGGTGGTAAAGTGCAAAGGGACCCTGGCGCCCATGGGTGCTCCAGGTAGGGTAAAAACAATGTAGAATCGTTGGAAATGGATGGATAGGTAGATTCAATTGGTCACAAAATACGAAATAAAATAATAAAAATGACCAAAAGGATGGGGGTTAATTAGTACTTTCTTTCTTTGAGAACCTTCTAAATAGTAGTATGAGACCGAGATAAATAATTGTCTAAAGTACATGATTTTGTGACTCCATCGAAGAATTCCAAGTCAACTATCTGCCCACAATCTATTGGGTTATCATCTAACCAATCTTTAATGATTTATCCCTTAATAGAATTTATATTAATAAAGGTAAGCTTGAATTTACCCATTAATGTGATAAATATACCTTCCTTTTTAGAAAAGTCACCTAACGTTAGGAACGTCCGCAACTATTCTAATTTAATAATTACCCTAGTTTCATGGTTGAGCATGTAATGTCTCAACCTCGTAGTTGTTGAAAAGATGGCCAAACACTCTTTCTCCACCTTGGTGTACCATGTTTCATAGTCAAGCAATGTATGACTAATGAAATAAATGGCGTGTTCACAACCATCATCATCCTCTTATGCCAACATGCACACAATCGCGACATCTGCAACTCAAGAATACATAAGCAAAGAACGATTGCCTTCGGGTGGCATGATTGTTGGTGGAGACATGAGAAAGAACTTAAATAACTCAAATGTGTAGTGATAATCGCTGACCATGTCTTAGAATAATATTTCTTTAAAGAACCCATTTATGGGATGGCCAACATATGTCATATCAAAGTGACAAACCTATGGATTTTCCTAAGAAGGATTTGATGTCGACTTGTTTGATGGTGGGGTCATTTTGAGAATTTCCTGTACCTTTGTAGAATCCACATCAATCCCTCAAGAAGAAATGACGTATCCTAATAACTTACCTCCAGTGACTCAAAACACACATTTCATCGGATTTAAGGTTACACCATATTTGATTAAGCATGAGACAATGATTCGAGAGGACTTTAGGGTGTCTGCCTCTTCTTAGATTTCATTAATAGGTCATTGACGTATGTTTCCACAATATTGTGAATAATATCATGGAAAATATAAGTCATGGAGCATTGATAAGTAACGCCAAAGTTATTTAAACTAAATGACATAACAACGTAAAAAAACATTCCCAAGGAGTGGTAAAACTAGTCTTCATTTGATCCTCCTCAAAGATTCTTATCTTGTTGTATTACGAGAACTCATCCATAAGTGATAACAACTCATAACCTGCGCTTTCATCAACTATGATATCAATGGACGACAATAGGAAGTCGTTCTAAGGAAAATCTTTGTTTATGTCCCTAAATTCAATGCATATTTTGATTTTTCCATTATTTTTAATAACATTAACGATGTTAGACAACCACATAGAGTATTTTACTGTCTTTTTGAACCCCACTTCAAGAAGCTTCATCACATCCTCTTTAACCATTAGAGCCACCTTGGGCTTCATAGGTCTCAATTTATTTTTATGGGCTTTGCTTCAGGTTTGGTTACCAAGTTGTGAACTACTACATCGAGCGACACATGTCATATCCTTATAACTAAATGCAAAGGCTTTAGAATGTTCCTTTAGCACCTTTATATACTCCTCTACTTCTTCAGGTGATAATGAAGAACCAAGCTTCATAATTCTGGGATCCTCTTCTATCCCAATGTTAATGACAATAGTTCCATCTATTAAATAAGTATTCCTTTAATTAAACTCAAGAGGATCCGGAGGAAACTCCGAGAGGTTCTTTCTCAACTTTGTAAATTTCAAAGTCTTTTGATGAGGAAGAATTCATTGTTTTATCTCCAAAGTATGAAGACATGTGAGGGATGAGAGAAAATCCCTTCTTATGATAGGAAGGATGGAGGTCAATATATGTATGGAAGAATCCTAAAATTTCCTCATTATTCTCCAGGAAGTCTAATGTGATATGCTCGTTTTTAGTCTCTACATATGCTCTAATAACATTGTTATGAATCTTGCAAACCAAGGGTTTAACTTGGATAGAGACCATGAAATTCCTTTCCTTCAAACCACTATTAGGATAAAATCAAGAGGAGATAGCCATAGAATCATCAAATTGATTATGTTCCCTAGGAAATACCTCAATAGAAATGAAATCAAAATCCTTACAGAGCTCACATACGTCGGACTTGGAAATTTGGAGGTGTTCTACTCTAGTCTCGTAAACTTCTGAGACTTGGTTTGCAATGAGTTGTGAGTCACCTAGGACTCTAACATTATGCACTCCCATACAATTGGCCACAATGAGTCCAAGAAGTAGGGCCTCATATTCTTCTTTGTTATTAGTACACTCGAAATTTAATTTGAAGGAAAAGGGCATGAATCTCCCTTTTGGAGAAGTGAGAATCACCCCTACCCTTGTGCCATAGCAAAGCATTTTGCTCCTTTGTAGTTGAGGTTCTAACAGCTTGTAAGGAAAAATAGATGTTGCATTTTCTTTTGAATCTTATTCCTACGCCTCAAAACCTCAACCATGAAAACCTTTTCAAATTTTTCCATTGAAAGAGACACTAAACCAAGAGCATTTCTGAAACCCTGAGAATCGAATGGGAGAAATATTGGTAAATCATTTTCCAAAAGTTTTAGTATCTTCATTTTATTCTTGGTAGATATAGTTTCTAACATAGTAGTTTGGCTCTCACTCTTATCTATCACTTTGATGACTTTCAACGTTTCTAATTCATTAGTCAAAATTGTCTTAGTAGTAGGGATCACTTCCTTAGAGGGGGATGGTATTTTCAATTGATTAGTTGGGAGTTCAAACATAGAATGAACCCCGTGTTTATTTTTAAGGTTTGTTAGGTGAATTTAAAATGGCTTCAGCCACCTTGAGTCATGAAGACCTTCCCTAAATGAAGGAATCTTACTTCCTGAAACAAAGTAAATGGAATAGCCTTCATTCGATGAATCCATGGTCTATCATGTATCATATTATATGTGGTTTCCTTGTCTATAATATAAAACTCAGTTAGAATGGTCTTAGGTCCAAGAGTTATGGGGAGAACAATAGTTCCAATGGATGTGGCCTTAAGGCTATAAAATCCCCTTAGCATTTTTCTAGTGGAGGAATAGTTTGATCCTACTTCTTAAAGAAAGAAAAAGGAACAATGTTAATGGAAGCTTCATCATCAATCATCTCTCTATTGAGGTAGTTGTTATAGATCCATACTTGAAAATACAACGCATGATCACCTCTCGCTGCTAATTTGGCATATGTAGGCATCTTATTATTGTCGAAAAAAATCCAATATCTCTCTCACGTTGGCTTGGAGGATAGACATCAAAATTAATATGATTAATTTGAGCCTCTACAGGTGCGTGCGTGGCATGCATGAGGTGATCAATACCTAGAGCTTCTAATAAAGTAAATTGGTGTGCTAGAAAATTCTTCAACAAATCCAAGAAGGAGATGTGAGAAAAGGTCTTAGTGAGATCCATGATCAAATCATAAGAACCTACTAGCTTGGGAACTACAGTGAATCATTTTGTATAAAAGGATATAGGGGAGAGGTTGTGACATGTACTCGCTAGTACAAGTAGCTATATAACTCATGGATCAATAGACATATAGGATTCTTGATCATGGGTTCCTATAAGAATACGTTTATCGGCACCCTAATGATTATATTTCTCGCTCTCGTGGCATTTCGGAAATGATATCTATATATTCCAAGTTTGGAATTTTGTGGAGAGACACATCCCATATGGGTACATTGGGAATTTCTTACAGGATTGTTAAGAACATGTAAATAAAGAAATTTCTTTCATCTTCTCGGGAGTCATTGTATAAATTTGTTATAATCCCGACAAGTATGAGCGTATTGGCCTATAACTCTATGGAACCCACAATATAAGTTGAGATCATAATCTCTAGGTCTCTTATTTTGATTATGTTTTGGTGCATAATTTCAATTGTTATTTTGATATTGATTGTTGTAATTAAAACTCGAGGCCTTTCACATTGATTTTGGTATTGAATTGGGCTCCGGGCTTGAACTTGCCAAGGGGTAGGATGATCGGGGATAATTTTTGAAAGTTCCCTAAACATCCCTAAATGGTGTTAGTGCAGAATATCATCTCGAGAGATTTCCAACGATCGTGAGAACGCTGCAAACGGACATCGGGAGCTCTAGATATGTTTAGTCAAAGTTCGACAATGAAAGTCAACTTTGGTCAATTGGTCAATATTGGACCAATGACACTATGACACGTGGAAAAAGGCAAAAGGGAGTTGTTTGTTGGTTTTTGATCACCGGTCTTCGACGAGTGTAAAAATGGTGCACGGGAACAAGAGGCTCAACTTTTATTACGGAGGGGAGCCCAGCCGCCGTGTGGACTATGGTATTATCGCCGACGTGGTGGGTCCACAAGCCACCATGTGGCTTGCCACCACTCGTCAAATTCACTCGATTTTCCTATCGGGAGACAACAAGTGGACTACATGATTACCAAGTTAATTATTTCTATGCCACATTGTATGGTAAGTCCACTTTCCAAATGGCACGCATATATGCCAAACCACATATATACATATTAATGTTTATACATTAGTATTATTACGCCAACATACTTCCACGTGGAGGAGGAGTGAAACGGTGGTAGGGGATGCTAATTCTATGCGTGGAAATCTATGTGGAGAGGAGAATTAAATGGGGGCGGTTAAGCCTAACGTGGTCTTTTGACCACTTCACATATGCGTGGGAAGGCTATTTAAAGCCTTAAACATTATCCCACCTCAAAATGTGGGATATACCCACTTACCTTAGCCGCTCAATGGGGATTTTATCCCATTAAAAATGCTAAGCCGCCTATTTGGGATATTAATCCCATTTCCTATGCAATCCGTCAAATGGGAATATTTTATCCTTTATTAAAAATGCTACGGTTAAGGTTTAAAATAGCCTTAAGATAATATGTATTGCATTTTTTAAGGGCCCTATTTTTGTATAAATAGGGAACCCATTCTATTGTAATGGACACACACACAACCCGAGCTTATTATTTGTTAAGCTTATTTGTGGGATGTGTCAACAAGTATTGTCTATTGGCCTATTATTTTAGGCAATAGTAGATGAAATATTTGTGATTGGGAGTAAATTATAAACTACCCAATAGGCCCATTGAGCCACACCAATTACTTGCAAATCCTGGATTGTCGACCGGAGTGCTAGCGTCGCATTGATAGCGTCGGGAAGGCCGATCGAAGCCGAAGGAGATTGTACGCCAGGAAGGTGGAAGTCGGGTGCTATTTTTCACCCTTGTCGTCCGAAGGTCTGGTTATTTTTTAAAGCAAGTTTAAATAGTTTCCATTAGGTTTTCTTGTGAAAGTACTATTGTAACTTACAAGTTTTGACTAGTGGAATGGTTCGACCACAAACCCGAGACGTAGGCAATTGCCGAACTCCGTAATCAATCTTTGTGCAATTGTCTTTAATGTCTTGCATTTATTTTAAATTGATTACTTAAAAGGAGTAGATTATCGGCAAATTATTAAAGTCTACAAGGGTCTCGAGATCGTAGTAATAATTTGATTATTTTCGGATCATAGGATGACTAAAATAATTCACGTTAATGGAAGGAGCGGAATTTTTTTCCTTCCATTATGTACATTTCCGTTTTTGTTGTTCGTCTTGCTAGTGTTCACAAAACTTAGCTTTTTGGGTTTGTAGGTAATGCCATCAATTGTGACATCACGGTTCTAATTGAGGACCTTTGATCATTGATTTTTGTTTGAACCATTTTGAAAGTTTGAGTTGTTTTGGGTGAAGGTGACCAACCTCCCGTTAGAGCCATATGTCTTGCATCCGTTGTCGATTACCACTTGGTCAAAGCAAAGCACGCCCTTTGAAAATTCCTCATAACTCTGAAGAGGAAACTTCTGGAATTCTTCTTTAGTATCTCGATTAAGGGAATGAAGGAATGAGTCACGAGCTCCATATGATCCATATTTGGAGTGTTTACGAGAAGAATAAAGGAATTTTTGCCACCTTTGGATGAAGTGGGCAAATGGACTCATTTTTCTTTTGTTTGATGTGTAATAATTTTACTATCCATGTCGTCAATATACTTTTCATATCAAAATCCTTGATGAAATCATATATGAGTTGCTTGAAAGAATGTCTAAAGGCTTCCGGAATCCTATAATACCAATCGAGGCAATCCCTTCGAGGTTCTTTGGAAATATCTTTACAATGACCGCATCCCAAGGAAGTAACTCTCTAATGGCAAAGTGGTGTATGCCTTGATATGGGTGTTGGGGTCTCCCTCTCCATTAAACTTTGGAAAATCTTGAAATGGCCATGGGAGCATGACACCTTGTATTGTAAAGTCCAAAGGCTCTTTTAGATATTTAGAGTAAGTACCAACTGCATAAGATTCGACCATTGAAGACCCTTGATGGGGAGGAGGTGGCACAAGAGCTTGATAAGGTGTAGAATAAGCATTGGTCGAGGCATAAGAAACTCCTTGTTGTTGTGTGTAAAGACATGGGAAAGAGTACATGTCAAACTTTGAAGACATGTGGAGGGCATGTAGAACATTGTAATTGTGCCCCGCCCCACGCCTCGCCTCGCAACCTAACCCTACCTCACCACCTAAACCTTACACACTTAATTATTTATTAATTACCTTATAATTAATAAATCCACATCTCCAACCCTGCCACCTCACCTCGCCACCTCACCATGACCTAGCCCTAACCCTAAACTAACCTAATTAAGACCTATGACTTGGTCTAGACCCATATCCATGACCTATCACCCCTCACCCGCACCAAAATGAACCTAATAATGACTTGACCAAGCCCATAACTGACCCCTTAGGAGAAAAGGAGGGAAGGTTGGCTATTTTACTAAAAATAGCCAACTTTGACCTAACCGACATCGGTCCCTACGCGACCGGTGTCGGTTAGGCAACCGCCATCATCGTTCCCTATAAATGACCTCCCCAACCAAAACCAAAAGGAGATCTGGAATTCATTTGCAAGAGGGAGACAAGTGAGAGAGAGAGAAGAGGTTGCAGAGAGGAGTATTGAGCCCAAGACTATAACTGAGCAACTAGATCACTGTCACACTCATCCAAACATTGGGAGAGTCAGAGGATAGCTTCATCAGCTCACTTCCAATTTCCGATCATCCCAATTGAGCCTTGCCTTCGCCACTACATTCCTTGGACCTGCATCCGCATCAGAAACTAGTAAGTAGTCTCTTTTATTACCTTGTATGCTTCTAGACACTACTTTGTGAACTTTTGATTCATAGTGATTATAAGCTCACTCCTGGATCTACCACCCGGCAGTACCCTACACCTAACCTCCATTCATCCATCTCTATATTGCCCCAAAGACAGCTTTCTCACTCTCTCGAGTCTTCTCTATCACCCAACTACTCCCCTCAACCATATACCAACCTTCTAAGCCCCATAACCACCTTGTAACCAACCCCATTTAAAAGCCCATAAATCACTCGCCCTACCGATATCGGTTAAACCCTACCAAGATGCGGTTCTATAACCGTGGTCGGTTATCTAGTGACCAACATCGGTCACTGTGACTTATACCAAAAACCAACCTTTCACCTATTTACCTCCAAATAATCTCATATCCAGCCTTGTCTATCCCTGTAACTTGATCTGAACGTATCAATAACTAGTGACTAAACAAACAACATGATGTTTTATTATTGGTAGTTTAGTCTCTATTGCTTTTAGTAACGAGATACCTAAATCGTGATTTCACAATAGCTTCTTTATTATCATTTGCATTAATTTGTATTAAAAGGGAACTAACCACCTTCGAAAGGAAGTCTAATATTTCCTGGGCCTAAGGCAATTCCCTCACTTATTGTTTAACGAAAATCTGGTGGTCTTGCATTCTTATTCACAGGTAGTCCTTCCTAGACAAAAAGGAGCTCTTCACAATCGGTCTGATCTCTCGATGGTACGCGCACACCTTCCTAACACTCAATAGGTATTCCTCCTAGCCCTAACCCTTATTTGTTTCTCAAGAGAATGAAAAGATAGAAATAACTCTATTCTGGAACAAAATTCTGTGCGAAACATTTTGGCACGCCCGGTGGGACCCTTCTCGGGTTTCTTTCTTTCTTGCTCATTTTCATATAGGGAGCACACTTGCTATTTCTTTCTTCTAAATATTCACAAAATATTTTGTTATTTTGGTAAAAGAACTTGTCTTTCTTTCTCATCGTTGCATTAGTGAAAGTCATCTTCTTAACCTCTTCTCGTTCTTTGCTTCATCGAATATCATTTTCAATTTGGGTTTAAAACACGTGCATCACATTCTTGCTTGTTGTTTTTCATTCTAGTGAACATAGATTAAGTAACAGGTTGTACACATGGGGGTGATATCCATGGTATTGACAAGAAATTAATCTTACTCTCACTGCACAACACATACCAAATCACATCATAATCTACACAACATCTCAAACATCCCCCTTTCCACGGTATTCCTCCGCCCGATTGAGGTAGCCTTACAAGCCAAAACAAACTTGACATCTCCCTTAGGTCTTTTATTTAGGATTGACATCATCTTGCATCTAAGGCATAAGCCCAAAGTGATTAAAACTAATCCTAGGGTTAGTCTCTTGATTTGCTTGTGTATCTTGCTTGTCTTTTTGTTCTTTCAGTTATGTTTCTCTGATATACCCTGTCTCAGTGATCACTTCAGATAGTTTGGTGTGTATACTAAGTCTTGTTATCCCCAAACCAGTAGCCTCTTACATTTTCTCTTTGCCTTCACAGTGACCGACACCGGTCCTCTTCTACAGACATCGGTTACACTAACCGACACCGCCACCGTCGGCACCGACATTGGTTACCGAGCACCGATATTAGTTATTGTGTTTCACAGTTCCTGACAAACCAGAAACCTATCAATTCCAAAATTTTGTTGTTGTTTCTGTTCCTAATTGACTAATTCCCTGTTGTATCCTCTTGTCCATGGTTGTTATCACCCGGAAACAAGCCATGCAGCCATGGTTTCACATGCTTGTTCCGTGTCTTTTCCTGAGTCACCCCCTTCACATCCTATGGGGAATCCTACGGACACCAATGCTTTTCCCAAGATCTCTGTAGGAGATCCGGATTTTGCTAAATTTTTGGATGCTAATCTTGGCGCCGTACAATATTATTTGTCTCATACCCCTGAACGTACATCCGACGGTCAACTCCTCTTTAATATGCCTATTAGTATAGCCGCTCACTTAGCTCCTTCCTAACCTAATAACTCCTCCTCATTTTCTTCGTCCTTAGCCCCATCTCCTAGCTCTAGTAGTTTCGATGGTTCATACTGCACCAATTGGCCTTCCTTTGGTTAATCTGGGGCCCCACATATCACTACTATCCACTGCCCCTACCTCATCTCTCTCGCAGATTTCCTCTTTCATAACTTGTTCTCTACCACCTATCCACACGAGCTTTCCCTCTCAGGCTCCGCCCACCTTTTCATTTCCACAAACTCATCCGGTGGCCTCAACATCTTATATAGGACACCCTTATTCAGCCACCCCAACACATTCATCATCGATACCTTATCAACATTTAACCCCACCATTGTCTAGTAGCAACTCTTGGCCCAATCCTCCTTCGTTTACGATGAAAGCACCATCATCTAACCCAACCAATGATTTAATCAAACAGATGATGGACAAGATGCAAAATCTTGAGGCTTTTGTTTCAAGAAGCCGTAACACCCTGACATATGAGCAAGTTTGTCAGGAGCCTATTCATCCTTCTATCCCCCTTCATACATATCCTCCTCAATGGGAATTACCGAAATTTACTCACTTTAGTAGTAAGGAGGACCCTCAACAACACTTGCGATCATTTAGACATGCCTGCTATCTGATTGCTCATGACGATGCCTTACTACTATGTACCTTCCCCATGACCTTATCAGGACTTGTCTTGGAGTGGTACAGTGCTTTAGCCCAGCACTCAATCTTCTTATTTAACCAATTAGCCCAATCTTTCTTGGATCACTTCTCCATCAATATTGCCAAGAAAGTATCCATTACCGACCTCTATGCCATCCGACAATTTGAAGACGAGTCTATCGCAGATTTCGTTGGACGATGGCGGGGCCTCATCAACCAACTTACTTATACCTTACCTCAAGCCGAGCTCATCGAACTCTTTATGCGGGCCTGTGCTAAACACATTTCTCCCACCCTCCAAATTCAAACTTTCCGTACCTTTGATGAGGCCTTTACTATGGCTCGGAAACTAGAGATTCAAGCCTTAGAGGAGGAGAAATTGAAGTTGCGCAACAAAAACTCAAATTTCCGAACCCAAGACTCCACCAATAAACCCAACACCACCAACTCTCACGCCTCGGCTGCTTTGAAATCAAAAGGAGTCGTACACGCGGTGACGGTCAAATCTCAAGCGCCGTCTCGATACCCAAATTAAACCCACCTATAGGTATAAAGTGAGCCCATCAAGTACACTCCTTGGGAGAAACTTATGATGTGATCTTGGAAAAATTGCTTAAAGCAGGTGTTATCACCTTGCCTCCCGTTAAACCTCACTCCGGGTTTGATTACGCCACGCTATACCTTCTTGTATAAAGAAAATGACTTCACGTAACTTCCATCGCGTGAAGGGACACAGCCACGAAAACTGCAAGATGTTGAAAAACATAGTGTAGGAAATGGTTGATGTAGGGGATATAACCCTCGATAATCCTAATGCCCCTGCTAATCAAAATTTAAAAATCTTCAACAAACCATTTCCAAACCATTCATCTAACAATAACACAAACCAAGAAACCTTAGCCGAAGAGAAGAGTGTGCATGAGATCCATGCGGTTTTCGACTCCCAACCAAGGGCTTCCATCGAGGAAATTCTGAATCAAGCCTCTTCACCAATGCAGGGTCCTCACCCCCTTCTCCTTCATCAGGACAAGAGGACAGCCCCGCTATTCCTTTACCCATAAAGGAATCAATCGCCCAGAGTTCTTTTCTCACAGAAGAACCTTCTTACACCACATCCCTGCAAGACTGTGAGAGGATGTTATCCAACCTATCTATTTCCCAAACATCTCCTTCCACCACTCTTGCTGCAAAAGAAGAAGGATCGCCACTTTTTTTGTCGTCCTTAGAAGAGAAACCCCTCAAGCCTACTTCACCAAACTCCTTAACCATGATGGATCCTCTAGAACATGCCCTCCTCCCTATCATTTCTTCATCGCCTAAATCTTTCCAGTGACCGGTTGACCTCTTAACACCCATTGATACAGCGCCTCATTTGCCCCCTGTATCACACCCACAGTGGACTAGAATCACAACCCACTTCTCTTCCATACCAAAATTCTCATCCACACGTGAATATTGTCATCCCCGTAAGATGTACGAGTCTTATGGGAACGTTTGAGTACACCATGCTCTACTCAAATGCATATGACTAATCCAGACACCTCTACGATATGCCCAAAGTTTTTACAAAAGCTCAAAATGCCTATGTCCTCACCTTCAACCCCCTCATCTCTACCGAATACCTCATCCACCTCTATTCACCTAAGCAAAATTTCCCCTACGCTGGGACTTCACCAATACCCACTGACGCATCCACCTAAACGGTTAGATTTATCCACAAATAAAGCCATCAATCCACCTAGGAGACAGAAGCGGTCTTCTCAAGTCCAATCTATGCCTCTCACACAACTAAAACCCTCGCCCCCAATCACACCCAGTACAAAGAGGGAAAGGTTTCAACCCTCGCCGTCACACCTACCTTCTATATTGGGGCCTCACCCCTCCACCTTGCCTCAATACACCATGCCTCCCATGTCTTCTTTAACACGACCTGCACCTTCTGCACCCATACAGAAATCCATGAGCATGTCAACACCGTCGCCCCACGTATCTTGCCTACCTACCAACCCTAAGCAAACTTGATCATCAAAGGACTTGTTTGTTATCGCTCCTCTTTCCCTGTGGTTGTTTCCTGCCACCACATCATCTGTGGCCTCATCATCTAACCAACTAAACATGACTTCTGCGAAGAAGAAGCTACACCTGGTTAAACCCAATCATCAAAATCCCTTACCTAAACCACCACCCGTATGAACCACTCATACCCAACCATTACCAAAACAATCAATAATCTCACCCACTCAATCCATAGCCTCATCTTCATCTGAATTTGACCCGCTCAAAGGATCTTACGCCAAGATCCTTGATATGTTGGTAGGGGATGCGACCATTTCCCTACCCCCACTCAGACCCTATGATCCATCTAAACCTTGCCCTATAGGTTATGATGAATCTACAATCTGTGCCTACCACCGCACACCGGACACAATGTGTAGGATGCAAAGCTTTGTAATTCATCCTTCGCCTGCGTTGCCTATCTCGGATGGAAAATCTAAGAAAGACAACTTACGGAGGGAAAATCCCTTAGCTTTGATCCCTTCTCCTATACCACCTGTCCCCGCCTCGCCAAAATCTATCATCATTGTAACCCCGCCTCTCAAGAACAATGACTTATCCCTACCATCTTCCTCATCTCGTATTCACGAGATCAACATGATTAGCATTGCTACTCGAGGTCAGAAAAACAATGGAAAAGATAAAGAGAGCACACCTGTGACTTCTCTTTCTCCTTCCGCCATCCCGATCACACCACCACCTAAAGTAGTTATTCATGGACCTACCTATCCAGTCTCTGATGGAGTTGCCCATCGTACCATGATCAAACAACTTCACCAATCTCCTGTAAAAATGACACTCTATGATCTCATTCAAACATCTGAATCTCATCGACAAGCTCTAGTTGAGATCCTCCAAGGGATAGAGGTCCTACCTAATGAAACCCTACCCGTTGCCTCCATCTTCACACCCAACCATGTCGCTTCTCTCACCAAACAACCTACCTCCACCACCACCTCTATCCCTGTACAACAAGCCGCTATTGTTAGTTTTTCCAAAGACGAAATTGTCGTCTTTGGTGCAGAAGATCCTAACCCCACTCTTTTCATCTTGGCTTACGTTGGGACATCCGGGTACGTCGTGTTATGATCGACGGGGCGCTAGCCTAAACATTGTCTCTTCCAAATCCTTCCAATAGATGAATATCCCTCCTAGCTGCATGTGTGCCAACCCCACCATGTTGCGTTCATTCAACGATGCTATTACTTCTACCCTAGGCACCGTGATCCTTAACATTCGTGTAGGGCCACGTACCTTTCCCGAACTCTTCTATGTCCTTGAGGGAGAGTTCCAATACAACATGTTGTTAGGCCGCCCTTGGATCTCGGGCTATGGGATGCGTTCCCTCCACCTTACATAGATGCATAAAATTTGAGTATGAGGGGAAGTCATACACCGTCACAGCTAACGCTTCCCCCTTCAAAACCTGCAATATGTTATACTACCCTAATGATGTTCTTGTACCAGTCAAGGCACCCATTGATCCGACCCAACCATTTACTTCAAACACGCCTCAACCATCCACCTTACCCGCACCCATACCTTCGACCAATGAAACCATCGATGCAAATACCTCTTCCTTCTCCGCAGACAACATCCCAACCTCGGATCCCTTGGTAGGTGTTTTTCAATGCCTTACACTGGGAGTACCGCCTATAAAACATTAGCACCTTCCATACCCCACAAGAATATGGACATTACATGGGCACATCCTACCTACGATCATCGTGTGGGGGGGTGATCTCCTACGACCACAACCTAATTGCCGCACCAACCTAACGTATGGGGGTGTCGACACATCCTCTGTCACCCTTGAACCTCCCCTTGGTGTGGTTCCCTTCCAACCTGATTTTCAATATCTAACCAACCGTCATTTCACCCTCACCTTCCTGACTTGCTGTCCTTGGAAAGGTTTTGGTTTTGGTCTTTATGAACAGGCCGACATACGATCATTCCCATGACTACACGCAAACACAAAGATCGTAGTGGTCTTGGATTTTTTGAACCACCTACACCAAAGAAACCTCGTGTCAATTGTATCCAACAAGATGATGAAGTCACCCCTTCCGAACCATCATCGCCCATTTTGCCATCTTCACCCACGGAGTCGATAGACCCGGAATCTATCCCTCCTAACTTTTTTTTTTCGTGAATGTTATCTTCCTAGGTCCTCTCACTTATCAAAGCGATGGTGAAGACCAATCTTCTCTCCCCCTTTTGTATCCAAACATGATCAAGAAGATTCGCCTTCGATTAATGTTGTGGAGTGCCAGGATGACGACTCCATCCTCACCTACCTTAGTGCGGACAACTCTTACATTCAACGCGCCTTACCATCTCAAAACCCAAACCATGTTGAATGAGTTGATTATAGAAATCAATATCCACGTGGAGGACGATCCTCACATTGTAAAGATCGGACAATCTCTCGGTGCATCAGAATAAGTCACCTTCACTACTTCCTCTCGTGCCCGCAATCAAGCCTTCGCTTGTCCTACGCCGACATGTCGGGCATCGATCCCGACATTCTTTGTCCATAACATCACTCAAAACCGGACTCCAAACCAGCTTAAATAGAAACGAGAAAATGCATCCATGCATTTCCCTCTTGGTTAAAGAAGAGCTTCAATAACTTCTTTCTATTTCTTTCATCTTACCTATTGACTATCCTCAATGAATTTTTAATGTCGTACCTGTCACTAAAGCGACAGGGGGACTTCGGATATGTACGGATTTCTGGGACCTTAACCTTGCTTTCCCAAAGGATGACTTCCCCTACCTAGCATTGATCAACTTGTTGATCTCACTGCGGCCATGAGATGCTTTCTCTCATGGATGGTTTCTCGATATCAATCAAATTTTAGTAGCCCCACCGATCAACATAAAACCACCTTCATTACCCCACGGGGACCTTCTCGCTATCGTGTCATGCCGCTTTGGCCTTAAGAATGCTTTGGTGTGACCTATCGCGGGATATGACTTACATTTTCATGACATTATGCACACTATCCTCGAGGATTATGTCAATGATCTTCTTGGAAAATCTAAACATCGCATAAACATCTTGATGTTTTAACCATTATTTTCGATCACTTTGTTACAATATCAGTTCGTCTTCAACCAAAGAAATGTGTCTTTGGTGTCCTTTCGAGAAAACTCCTTGGCTTTATCGTCTCTTTGCGTGGCATTGAGGTCGACCCAGCTAAAGTCAAAGCTATCTTAGAAATGCCCCCACCCACTAACCTAAAAAAATTACGTAGTTTGCAGGGAAAACTCCAATCTATCCGGCGTTTCATCTCACAACTCTCGGATCGATGTCAACCTTTCCATCATCTCCTTAAAAAGGACATTGTCTTTCAATGGAGCGAGGAGTGCCACCAAGCCTTTGAGGCTCTTAAAGCTTATCTCTTGCAGCCACCTGTGCTTATCCCACCTCAGGATGATCACCCTTTCTACCTTTACCTTTCTGCCACCGACCATGCTATAGGAGCCATGCTCGCACATCGTGACTCCGTGCATCGAGAGCAAGCAGTTTATTACATAAGCCGTACTCTTGTGGATTACGAGACTAGGTATACACATGTAGAAAAGTTGTGCCTAGCCCTATCATTCGTGGCCACCAAACTCTGACATTACCTCCTGAATCACAAAAATTTTGTCATCACCAACGCTGACCCCATACATTATATGTACGCCAAACCTCATCTAAACCAACGCATCACCCGATGGCTTATGCTCCTCACCGACCTCAACCTTGAGTTTGTACACCAAAAATCAGTCAAAGGAAAAAATATTGCGGATCAACTCGCAGAGGCCCCTTTACCTGGGGAACAATTTACCAATTTTACTTTCCCTGATGAACTCATCGCAACCCTTTCGCCCAGTGATACGTCTTATCCGATGACCCTCTTCTTCGATGGATCTAAATGTCAGCGCGGCGGAGGGGGGCGTTGTTCTCATTCCTCTTGATGGTGAACCTATGCCTCTTTCATTCAGGCTCGATTTCCCTGCACTAATAATACAGCGGAATACGAGGCCCTTGTTTTGGGTCTCCATGTTGCGTTACACTTAGGTGTGAAGTCTATCAACATTTTCGGTGACTCTCAATTGGTATTAAATCAAGTTACTGGCATCTACCAATGTAAAAATGAGGAAATTCAAAAGTACAAATGTTACGTGGATTCACTTTTGACCTTATTTACTCATTATTCTATCCAAACCGTTCCATGCTCAACTAATAAATTTGCGGATACTATGGCTTGCTTGGCCTCGCAAATTCCTGCCTCACCAACTGAATCTGACATATTTGTCTTGGTCCAACAACTCTTTGCCCCATCTTACTTAGTCCCAGGATGTTTATATGGTAAATAATGTATCTGCTGATTCGTGGGATACCTGGTATCACCAATTTCATGACTACCTTACAACCTCTAGTTCTCCTACCTGACCTTACTAGTAATGGCAAACGTGCTTTTCTTAAAAGTGTTTCTCGTTATGTCATCATGGGGGGACTCCTCTATAAATGTGGCTTCGATGGTATCCTCCTTTGATGTCTAAATGGTGTTAAAGTCACCCATACCATCCAACAAGTCCATGACGGAATTTGTGGTGGGCACTTTAGTGGCCTTGCCGTGGCCAAACGGATCCTTCGCCTAGGATATTATTAGCCTAATCTTAATAAAGACTGATTGCGAATATGTTAAGCGTTGTCTTATGTGTCAACAACATGCCAACCTTCAACATACTCCCAACCACCCGCTACAGGTCGCACGAGATCTTTGGCCTTTCTCACAATGGGGTTTAGACCTTATTGGTGAGATTCACCCGCCTTCTTCACAGCGTCACCGTTGGATCATCATGGCAACCGAATATTACACTAAATGGGTGGAGGCTGTTCCACTCATTTCAACCAAAAAAGAGAAAATCATTGAGTTCATCAGTCATCACATTATCTGTCGTTTTGGTGTTCCTCATCGCCTGATAACAGATAATGGCAAATCTTTCAAAAATAAGTTGTTACGAGCCCTTTGTGACAACTTTGGTATCAAACTTAGCTTCTCGTCACCCTACTATCCACAAGCAAATGGTCAAGCCGAATCTTTTAACAAAACCTTAACCAAAATTCTCATGAAAGTCGTTAACAATTATGGGAAAAACTGGCATGATCACATCCCCTTTGCCCTTTGGGCTTATCGTACTAGCATTCGTACTTCCACTAATGCCACACCATTTTCTTTGGTGTATGGTACCGAGGCTGTCTTGCCTCTAGAAATACAAATCCCTTCCCTCAGAATATCTCTCTAGGATATTCTCACCAATGATGACTTCCACCAAGAGCGGTTAGCCCAATTGGAGCTTCTTGATGAGCGTCGTCTTACAGCTCTTGACCACCTTCAACTTTATCAAAAGTGCATCAAGCGTGCTTATGATAAGCGAATTCATGAGCGTACCTTTAAGATTGGTGATCTTGTCCTAAAAAATAATCAACATGTAACCAAACTAGAAAAGAGGAAACGGGAAAATTTGCTCCTAATTGGATTGGGCCTTACATTATCACTCACACTTACAAATCGAATCGTACTTATCGTTTAGCTTCGCTTAATGGTAAACTGAGCTCGAACCCCTTAATGCCTTGCATCTCCACCATTCTACTTGTTGAATTTAGTGTTACATCACTTCTTATCTACCTTATGCTCGTCCTTTGAGCTCATTTACCACCTCATACACCTTGTTTCGTGCATATCAAAGTAGAATGGAACTCATGTGGTTTGATCATCACCTCCTCTTAAAGATGCCTTCCCTTTTTAGTCTGGTCCATGACTTAAAAGTATTAAAATAACAAGTTGTCAATTATACAATTGGGATATTCTTGAGTCAAACTTCCTGCAAAACTAGATGCTTCATGCCAAACGGACATCTAGACCTCTAAGCTATAAACTAGACTGCTCCCTCGAAGGACAACTATGTGCAAAAGCTGCATCTGCTACTATAAAAAGACTACTCCCTCGAAGGATAGCTATGTGTAAAAGCCGCATCTCTGCTACTATAAGTACTCGCTCCTTGAAGGACAACTATACAAAGTCACCTCTTAGAAGCTTCTCGCGTTGATCAACTTCGTGAAGACCTCAAGAACAACAAAATGCATATCCCATATAGACTTCCCGCATCGATCAGTCTATATCCGTAAAATAAAAGCGCATATTCAAAAGCACTTTTGAGTCATGAACTTGTCTATTTAGGGTTGGTTCTCTTTCGTCGAAATAATCACCTTATAACAAGTTCTCTCGCGCCCAAGCTATACCATCCACCTCACCTCACCATTCTTCAAAACAACAAAACTCAAGGGACGTGACGTATATCCGATATATTGTGATTATACAACTCTTTTCACCTATTGAATTCTCACTTATGCAAGATACCTAGGGATTCAAGCTAATCCTACGATAATACGTGGTTTGTTTAGCTCTTTCCAACTATGGGACACTTTTGCCTCTTTTACCCGCAACTAGGATTATGTGTTGACCTTCATCAGGACACGGTTTCCTATGCTTGGGTAAGCTAACCCTCGCTTCACCCATACCCACACCAACACCAACAACATTACCCCACCCACATCAAACTTTTACCAACCAACAAATTCCCTAACCACAACCAAATTGCTTGAATTCACCTCTCCCAGGTCCTAAGGGAGAACTACATCGGTCTGAGGCCCCTCCTTACTTTGTGCAATGGGCTATGTAGGCATCACTTAGGAGACATGGGGTCTCCCAAGGTTAGCTCGACCATCCCCTACCATGATCTATCATGTGTTGCGTCTTCCTTAAAAATATAAATATGTAAAAATATTTATAACCAAACCCTTGCCTATCACCTTTCTTTTCATCTCTACCCACTTACCTTACCACATCCTATTCATAACCATGTGAAATCTAATTTCAACCAAAACTTATACCTCTTGGGATGCAGCAGCTTGAGGTGGAACCTGTCTTCCCTCTCCTCTCTGCCTGCTGGATGCTTCTCCTTGTTTAGCCATGTTCACCACCCTCTTCACTCTAACTTGCCTTTACGCCTTCTTAATCCAAACCCACGATCACTTTACCTATCTCTTTCCTCCTTATCACTCAATTCTCCCATGTAATTAACCTGTATGGATGTCAACAGCCTCACCTCCTCGTATTTAACATGTTGCATGACTCTAAAAATACGAATTTGAGTTGTCTCCCAAGCCTTTCTATTTTTTTAGAAAAGCTCGTTTTAGCATAACCGATATCACTAATCACTGTCTCCTTTTACTTATACCTAGGCCTTTTCTTTGTTTTTTACAAATTTTTGGCGAGTCCGCCTCTTTTCCCTGCATAACGACATCACTATCCAACTCCATCATCATCATAACATCAACATTTCAAACATATACATATCAAAAAACATCATCAACATCATCTATATACATCACATTCCAATACGATCGACAAAACACATGCAACATTATACTATATGCATCAAATCAAAAATTATAACACACCATGTGGATCAAACTCATCATCTATATATATATTGTCAAATCAATGTCAAAATATACAAATTGCCCTGCATGGGGCCTCTGTAATCCAAAATACAAAGTCGGCACGCAGGCCGTTGTCTCTGTCAAAATCTCAACTCGGCTCATAGGCCGGTCTCTCATGTCAAAAATATACTCGGCTCACAGGCCGGTATCAACTATACAAAATGTACTCGCTCGCAGGCTGGTATATACCACAACAATGAATACATAAATCCTATATACACACTCAGTTCACAGACCGGTGTCTCTATCAAAAATCATCTATCCACCTCGACCAAAAATGTCTCTGCTCCTGGGGCAACTCAGCTCTCTCCTCCTCCCTCGGCCCGTCCCTCAGCTGGCCCCTGTGCCGGGTCTCACCTCCTACCTGTAACCGACCCACCGATTTGTGGCTGCAGCCGCTTTGTGACCTATGACTCTGGGAAGTCTCGGCTCTATGAGCCGCATATGGTTGATACTCTACTCCGGTACCATCTAGTAGGTCCTGATAGTAACGGGCCTCCGCTCTAGCCTCCATGTAATGGGCCCATGCAACCATGGCTAGTGGGGCTACTCCCCGGCTCCTAATAGAAGTGGGCCTGCCCTGCCTATATGCCCCGACCTAGGCCGGTACTCTATGGTGGCGGTGGAGCTATCATCGAACTCGAATAAGCACTGTGCTGTGCTCGTGCTGCTCGGCTAAGCGCCCCGTAACACACCAACATGTGCAGCATGTGTGGCGTGCAAGCTGCCCTGTAGTACTGCACTTTGACCCAGAGACGGTCCCTCTCTCGTTGTAACAGCCGCTAAATCTGGTTGTGCTGGTTGTGCTCTCACGACCGCCCTTTGCCCTGCCCACCAAACCAAAAATGAGCTTGTAACCCCGGCGTCGTCCACTGTATCATCTCTCGGTCTCTCTACTACCTAGACAGGGTCAAATGGCTACGGTAGAGGCAGTGGTGCCTTTACATCCTCCCTCCGATACTGTGGGAAGGGAGGTGGCACATCCTACTTGTAGTCCTAGCTGTCATCATACCCTCTCTAGGGGAATCCACTCATACTCCCTGGGTCTCTGTCCAGCTATCCAGAAGATGTACTGGATCCATCACAGCTGTGCTCAGGCTCCTCCACGGGTCTGATGGCCTCTGTATGGCCTCCATATAATATCTACTGCAGTCAGACCCTCTAACATATGCCTGTAAAAAGTGACATCCCGCCCTGCGACCACTGCTCGTGGCTGGCCCACGACCCCCAACCACCTCTGAAACCCATATCTGTAGACTGCCTGTGGCCCTGGCTGCTAGGGAAACCCTACTGGTCGTATACACACGATGTGCTCGTATGCCCAACAGTGTAACAAGAATGTCGAACATATACCGAATCGCCTCATACGGCGATAGCCCCAGAGCTCTCTGTATAGCTGCACCAAACACTGGTGCCCAAGCATAGCAGGTGTGCTCCTCCACCATCTCATGTAAAACGCCCATCAGAGCCCATGGGAAGCGGCCTCCCTCTGAGTCAGGGAGGGTGAAGCAACTGATACCGACCATCATCAGCACGGCAAGCCGTGTCTCCCGTCGATGAGCGTGATACATCTCCCCATAACCGATGCTCGCACTATGATATGTAATCAATGGGGTCGCATCCCCGAATACCTGCAGGATGTTATCCATCGTTGTCTCGACATCCACCTGGAACACCTCCTCACCTATGATCGAGTCTCAGGATGCGATACACATCCTCTAGAGTGACTGTCATCTCTCCCGTAGGAGATGGAAAGCATTGGTTGTCGGATCCCATCTCTCGATGAGGGCAACCATCAGGTTGTGGTCCCTATGCACACTGACCCTATATCTTTGGACTTTTTTGAGTCCAACCTCCCGCATAACTACCCACTGCGTTGTGGTCACATGTGGCCGCATCCACTCTAGTAGAGGCGGCATCCGATCTCGCATGGTCAACTGCTGGCGTGCCTGCAAAAACAACCCACTCCGTCAGGCCTACCCTTAACAAAACAACCAACCTAACCCTTTATACTTACTCACCCACCCAATCATCACCCAACTTTGTAAACACATCTACACCCACCTATCTTACCCTATACATCTATAAATCCCTCTCACTCCTACAATCCTTCTTTAAATATCCCACCCACTCCAATCAAACCTAAATCACCTAATCTCCCTCAACATCAATAACCCCACCCAACAAATATCTAAACTATCCCCTTCACCTATCCCACACCCTACCAACCACCCCAACCATACTCCACCCGCTCTACTCTCGCCCTCTAACCATACCCCAACCAATTTAACCCCTCCCAATCCATACACAACCCATAACCTATCCTACCCGAACCGACCCCAACCACCCAATTACCCCCCACCCCAATAACCTTTCCTACCCCAACCAATTTAACCCCTCCCAATCCATACACAACCCCTAACCTATCCTACCCGAACCGACCCCAACCACCCAATTACCCCCCACCCCAATAACCTTTCCTACCCCAATCAACTTATCCCACCTAATCCCCATTCGCAATTCACCCACCTCACCCAACAACTCTACCTTCTCCCCTTCACCCCAAAAATCTATCCTACCCGCCTAAAACAACACCCAACAAAACAAGTTTACAACCCTACCTCCTACCCATGGTGACCGCTATCGGTCACCCTCGACCGCTATCGGTCCCCCACCCGCACTCTATGTCCAACTTTTATGAACCGACGTCGGTCGACACATGACCAACGCCAGTCCCCTCACCTGCTAATCTACACCTAAACCTATGACCGATGTCGGTCGACTAGTGATGACATCGGTCACTATGGGGTTTCGGGGCCGAAACTGAAAACGCCCCCAAATCCCCTTTTTTCCTATTTCTACCCATTTACCCAGCACAATTGCCTAAAAACTTACCCACCCTGACGTTTTGGCCTACCTAACATATCTACCCAATCCATTTTACTGTTTACCTTCATTTATTCATTATTTTATCAAATTTTGGATTCCTACCCCAATACCCACATCCCAGCTAAATTCATCAAATTAACAAAAATAGGGGTTCAGATCCTACTGGTACGACTACACGTCGTCGTGGTGGGATAGGTGGTGGTGGTCCAGCTCCTCCAGCACCTCCAGCACCTCCTGCTCCTCCAGGCTGTGACATAGCTCCAAATCTCTTCAGCAGGGTCCTCAACCAATCAAACTCTGCCTCCCGATCTCTAGGGCCTACCAATAACTCACTCCCCACTCAACTAGTGCCAACTCAGCCCAAACACACGACCCAATCGATTTAAAACTCAAACAAGAAAAAGTTGGCACTCAAATTCACAATGTGAAAATGACATGCCGTATTTTTTCTTTTTATAGGTTTTGACCTCTAACCGATATCGGTTAGGGCGCACCCTAGAAGACCGATATCGGTCACCCATAACCGATATCGGTTACCGGCTTATCTTAACCTAACTCCTGCCCTTATCCACCAATCTCCATTTTTCACCACATCACCTACCCCGCTTTGCTAAATAGCCTTATTTTGAATTCAATCGGCCCGACCCAAGGCCGCAACCAATCAATCAGCCCAACCCAAGGCCGCAACCAACCAATCAGCCCAACCCAAGGCCACAACCAATCAATCGGCCCGACCCAAGGCCGCAACCAACCAATCGGCCCGACCTAAGGCCACAACCAATCAATCGCCCAACCCAAGGCCGCAACCAACCAATCGGCCCGACCTAAGGCCGCACCCACCCAATCGGCCTAACCCAAGGCCGCACCAATTAAGTACCTCGACCGAGGCCCGCAAATTACGATTTTATCCGCCCATAATGTAGTTGTGTGTTCAATCGATCTCACCTGTTTGTGTTTTAGCATGACTAGGATACTTGCATTGATCACTCGACCAACTTTGCCTAGACCGAGACCGTGACATTTATCTCAACCAAACCAACCATTTGGTATTGCCGAACATGCCTAATCGTTCGGTACCTTACCCATTATATCCCCGGAGCTACTTCCTATGCTTGGATACTAGGATTATATCAACATTGTATGGATAAACTATTGACCTTTGCCTATCAATTGCTTGTTTGCTCTTCAAATCATATACCCCGGTCGCACTACTGCGCATTTCAACGTGCATTTGCTTCCTTGAGCTTACCCCACCATCTTACCATCATCTCATCATCATTCACCCTTTATCAACCCTATCCTGATTTCACGTCACCTCAATCTGTGATAGATTTGAGGGGGATTACCTATACCCTTAATCGGGCAACCACTTCTTATTATTGTCGATCAACTTTACACGACAAGCTACACAACAACAAGGGCCAAATGTAGACACCAAATTTGGGTCTTACGACCCCAGTGCCTCGCGTCTTGTTTCACAACATAACCCTATCTCACCACCTAAACCTTACACACTTAATTATTTATTAATTACCTTATAATTAATAACTCCACATCTCCAACCCCGCCACCTCACCTCGTCATCTCACCATGACCTAGCCCTAACCCTAAACTAACCTAATTAAGACCTATGACTTGGTCCAGACCCATATCCATGACTCATCACCCCTCACCCACACCAAAATGAACCTAATAATGACTTGACCAAGCCCACAACTGACCCCTCGGGAGAAAAGGAGGGAAGGTTGGCTATTTTACTAAAAATAGCCAACTTTGACCTAATCGACATTGGTCCCTATGCGACTGGCATTGGTTAGGCAACCGCCATCGGTTCCTTGTAAATGACCTCCCTCAACCAAAACCAAAAGGAGATCTCGGAATTTGTTTGCAGAGGGAGACAAGTGAGAGAGAGAGAAGAGGTTGCAGAGAGGAGTATTGAGCCCAAGACTGTAATTGAGCAACTAGATCACTGTCACACTCATCCAAACATTGGGAGAGTCAGAGGATAGCTTCATCAGCTCACTTCCAATTGCCGGATCATCCCAACTGAGCCTTGCCTTCGCCACTACATTCCTTGGACCTGCATCCGCATCAGAAACTAGTAAGTAGTCTCTTTTATTACCTTGTATGCTTCTAGACACTACTTTGTGAACTTTTGATTCATAGTGATTATAAGCTCACTCCTGGATCTACCACCCGGCAGCACCCTGCACCTAACCTCCATTCATCCATCTCTATATTGCCCCAAAGACAACTTTCTCACTCTCTGAGTCTTCTCTATCACCCAACTACTCCCCTCAACCATATACCAACCTTCTAAGCCCCATAACCACCTTGTAACCAACCCCCATTTAAAAGCCCATAAATCACTCGCCCTACCGATATCGGTTAAACCCTACCAAGATCGGTTCTATAATCGTGGTCGGTTATCTAGTGACCAGCATCGGTCACTGTGACTTATACCAAAAACCAACCTTTCACCTATTTACCTCCAAACAATCTCATATCCAGCCTTGTCTATCCTCGTAACTTGATCTCAACGTATCAATAACCAAAGTGACTAAATAAACAACATGAAGTTTTATTATTGGTAGTTTAGTCTCTATTGCTTTTAAGTAACGAGATACCTAAATCGTGATTTCGCAATAGCTTCTTTATTATCATTTGCATTAATTTGTATTAAAAGGAATCACCACCTTCGAAAGGAAGTCTAATATTTCTGGGGCCTAAGGCAATACCCTCACTTATTTTTTAACGAAAATCTGGTGGTCTTGCATTCTTATTCACAGTAGTCCTTCCTGACAAAAAGGAGCTCTTCACAATCGGTCCTCGATCTCTCGGCAGTGCGCGCACACCTTCCTAACACTCAACAGGTATTCCTCCTAGCCCTAACCCTTATCTCTGCTTCTCAAGAGAATGAAAAGATAGAAATAACTCTATTATGGAACAAAATTCGTGTGAAACAAGAATAATAAAGACTAAATGAATACCTAAAAAAAGATTCTAGAAGATTAAATATGAAAAATGGAAGCGTTAAAGTCAAAAATCTAAATAGACAAAAGTAGAAATTGATTATTTTATTTGATCAAATGGAATATTCGGAAATTATGTATTAAGGAATACTCCTCTTGTTAATCAAGAAAACAAGTTAAATACATTTTAAATATTTCAAAGTAAAAATATAACTCTATGCTTTAGAATATAAATCACTCAACTTTTAAAAAATGATACTTAGTTCGAATTAGTTCAACGTGTAGACACAAAATCATGCACTTGGGTATATCTCTAGGTCCTAAAAGCATGCTAGCATTTACATTATTCCTAAGCAAGTAAACTACTAGTTGACAACTATCTTTGGCCTCTTTTCTTTGTCTCTTGCATTTTATTTGGTCTTACACACTGTACAACCCAATCAAAACTTAACTTATTTATTTTTATGACTTGAGACACCAACACCCAAATAGACAATAGTGCACAGATGCTCCTATCCCTCCTGGGTGCCCCTAACCCTTTCTTACCTTACTCACTCTTTTTGGGCATATTTTTCACTTATGGGTCGTCCTTTAAGTTGTCAATTATGAAATTCAAACAAGGGAGTCATATAAATACATAGTTATGTTTTTAAAATGGGGGACCAAGCACATAACATTACCATCATCACCTAATCTTGCATTCTAAAGGCACTAAAACACTCCATATGCACCCATCTAACATCCATTCAAGGGACAAGTGTTGCATCAAATCTACATACACTGCATAGGAGGGGGAAGTCTATTATATTCCATCCACACATACTATTACATTGCTACATTCTAGCTATAACCCACTATCAAGTGTAACTTGCATAAGGGCATCTTAGGGCATCATTTCTACACACACACACACATCATAACTACGGGGATTTTGAGATGTAATGCAACGCTTGATTGTAAGTTCGCTCTTTGGGTGACCGTTAGGGTCAGTCTAAGTGCCCATTTTATATTTTCCTTTTTAGGTTTGATGTATTTAGTCGGTATGTGCAAGTGAACTTCTATTTTTCTAGTTACAGGTACCTTTGTCAATAAAAGAGTGAATATCGTGTGATCAACAAGAATCAATAGTGAAACCTTTGTGACAGAACAAAGAAAATCCCGAGCTCTAAGCACATTCACGGTGCCTGATCTAGTAACTAGTTCCCGTGTGCCTCTACCCTACACTAGGCGCCCCTATTTAGCTCGTTCATGAGTTCCAAATTTTACAAAGTGAATACTTATAATGTTTTTTTCAGTCTTTTCAACACTTGTACCTACCCAAATCACTTCTTTGTATCTTGGAAATCAACTAAGTCCTCTTATTTCTCAATCGCTTAGGGTTTTATATTTTACATGCTCATTTGGTCGTGTCATTTCCTTATTTGATCATTTATACATTATTTTTTACAATAGTTACTCTATAATTATATTTAATTAATAAATACAAATTTATATTAAATCATTTAGTGAACCTATATCCTCATCCAAACATTATTAATTCCTTCTTTGTTGCTAGCTTCGATACCCTGAATCTTGTCACCATGAGTGTCTCCATCCCTTCCTTTTTATGGCCAATCTTGAATGTCAAACTAAAATCCAATCTTTTCTATCCAATACTTATATTCATCCTCATACTTCTCCAAAATATGTGTATCATAAATTTACTACAACATTATCTTTTAAGGAAGAACACATTACTTTTACATCTCGTAGAAATTCCTTCTCAATCTATTTTAGATAATGATCCCCTCTTTATATTCATGTTTGTATCAATAACATAGGGGTTAAACGAGCTTTAGTTGATAATGGCTTTGACCTTAACATTTGTAACCTACCATTCCTTCAACAACTTGGCCTTTCCAAAGCATCCTTAACACCCTCATCTATTTGTATTCGTGGATTTGACAATATTCCTAAAAATCATTAGGTACAATCACACTTCCCATTATTGTTGGGCCATGCACTTTGTCCATCTCATTCCATGTAATGCCTAACAATCTTAATTATAATATTCTCCTCGGATGGCCTTGGATCCATGTCATGCATGCGGTCCCTTCAACCCTTCACGCACATATTAAATTCTTATACCAAGGTGTGGTCTATGAGGCCTTAGCAAATCCCTCCCCATTTTCCTTTTGCAACATTATTGATCATTCACCTAAAGCCCTTACTTCAGCCACTCCTCCTCCTAATTTCAAAAAGTATGGTTTTGGGTATTGGTATATACTTCGTTATGGTTTCACTAACACCAGATTACGCATATATGTAAAAAGATTCAAAGAACCTCTTTCCATTCCATAAAATGAGCCGGACTTGGCCTAGGCTATCTTTCTCCGCTATCTCCTTTCATTCCCACTACATATATTTTAGAGGTTTACACTATTTCACATACTCACCATCACAAAAAAATTTCCATTTTTTCTCCATACTACAACTTACTTTGGAAAACCTACTCCTCCTAACACCAATACCGATATTCCTGACATTGCCACATCTATCACCATGGTATGGTTTCTCTTCCATCCTCAGATAGATCTCCATCACATATTTTTTCCACCAGCTCACGATCAATTGTCTTTAGTGTCTACTACTACACTTCACGGACCGTGCTTCATGACTAGTCTTTCTCGGCTAGCTCAACACCTATAATACACACATTGTATCATCAATACTCGACAACGCACTCTTGTGTTGTAGTTCACACATGAATGTTGAGGGATCAATCGATTGATGAACCTCACATCTTATACACTTCAACTCTATGTTTCAGGATGCATCTTTCCTAGCACCTACTACTCTATTTCGGTCCATGCTTCATGCCTATATTTTCAAGCATCACCACATTATTGGTTCACACATCCTACTTCCTTACCTAATGACGCATGCTTGCGCTACGGTTTACTGATTGACTATTGAGGGATCTCTTCTTTCATGAACTACACCTACACACTTTACACTCACTGTGATTCATGATACGTCTTTCTATCTACTCTAATATGTTGCACTCATTACCCGATGATGCACTCTTGTTATATGGTTCATTCTTGGTGATCGTAAAGGAGCATGTATAAATGAACCTCATCTCATTCATATCCGTTGGGGCATGCTACTCCTATCATCTTCACATTTTGCATATCACACCATCACACTCATACACAAAAATTGCATATCTTTGTAGGATCTATTATTTCTAGCTTTGTCTACTTACATGTTACACTTTGCTTTCTATGCTAGACACACACATACACACATGCACGCTCACCTGGTCTTTTGAGGTGAATGCATATCTCTTATAGGTTTTTACAAGCTACAACGATTCTTGGCATTTAACCTTTTCCTAGTCCCATTGAGGCTCCTGGGGGCATCTCTTGTACTATTATCACATACTACACAACACAAGTTTTATTGCTACATTCTTTACTACTTCTCACTACTATCATTTTAATTTTCGTTTCTATATACACACTTTGACATACTATTTATCTTTCTAACATGCTAACTAGTGCTTCGTGTGTAGTATTTTCCTTCACAGGACATACAACGACGGCTATTTGTCACTACTTCCTTTTCATTTTTGTCTATTATATGTTATTATTTGCAGGCTATGCCCTGTGACTTGTGTGGTCATTGTATGCTTTTGGCCACTTTGGCTGTAGACACTAAATCACATAAATTGGGTAATTATTTAATCTCGGTCTCATAATATTCTTCATATGATTTTTGAGTGAAAAAAAGAATTAATTAACCCATGTTTTTGGCCATTTTACTTTGCTTTATGTCGTTACTTTTAATATTTCACTTGTATTTGCCTAGTGGGTTCTGTCACACTCTATATTCCCTACTCGACCGAGACGCCCAACCAAGAGTGGGGCACCCTGGGCACCCTGGTCCCCTCTGGGATGCCCTAATCCTCTTTACACTTTACTCTCACTTTTTGGGCACTTTCTAGCACTTTGACATTTCTATCTTTTTGTTGGTCAATTTTTAAGGGTTAATTACGAAATTAGAACAAGAGAACCATATAAATATAAATTTATGAGACCATAATGAGGGACCAAGCACTAAGAACTTATTATCACCACCTAAGGTTGCATCCATCCAAGGCATCTAGATATTTATTTGTATCCATCTAGCTCGATCACAAGGGATAAGGTTAGTTTATCTCGCACCACACCGCATAAGAGGGGAGTTTATTTTATTTCATGCTCCATTTACTAACATTCCACATCTAGTTATTGATCGCTACTCATGAAGTATGACTGACACAAGAGCACCTAGGGCACGATTTACACACACACACACACACACACACCTAGAACTACAATGGGTTTGACATGTAGCGCAGTGCTTAGTAATAAGTCAATTTATTTGGCAGATGAGGATAGTCTGACCCCTTCACATGCATCTTTATTTTTTAGGTTTTTGATGCTTTGTACGAGGTTTTGCAAGTATCTTCTTCATCTCTTATTTGCAACGAAGTTCAGCGACATCCGCATGACAAAAAAGAGAACACATGTGATCATTTAATGACACCTCAGAGGATATTCCCTGGTCATTTCTACACACCTAGGCACCCAAATCTCAAACAAGGGCACCCCAAGTTCCCCCATCCCTCTCCAGGCGCCCCAGTCTACTTAGACACCTCAGATATGCCATTTTCTGAGTCTTTGTGTGGTCGTTTCCTCCTCCTGTCTAGCCAGTCTACACTGCAACATAGTCCCATGACATATTTGAATAAGTTAAGGCCTTATTAACCCTCTTTCCACATTAGGGTTTCATATTTCATTGCTTAGATTGCTTGGGTACTTTTAGCATTGTATTTACTTATTTATTTACTGCTTCTATAACATCTAGATTAGATTAATACATTGCATTTTAGTTTAATCATTTTGGTGAACCCATACTCAATCTTCATGCTTTTAGGATCCTCATTATTTTCTTATCATCCTAGAGTCTAGTCATCATGAGTATCTCAATCAATGATTACTTGCTTGCAAATCCTAATTTACGACATAGAGTCCAACATCTTCTTGCTACTAACCGCATTCGTGACTTTGATATACATCCTCACTCAATATATCAAATTTTTGTAGATGTATTTTCTCAACACATAGCATTCAAATCCAATCCTCTCGTTGATGTTAACACTTTTGACAATGACCCACCCTTGCATATCATGTGTCACATTCACAATGTGGGTGTCAAACGCACTTTAATTGACAATGGATATGAACTCAACTTATGTCCATGTAATTCATCAAGAATCCAGGCCTTTCTACTTGTAATGTTAGTCCATCTTTTCTTTCACTACATGGATATGATGGTTTTTTTCGTCCATTTGTTGGTCACATTACTTTACCTATCACTATAGGGCCAAAAATCGTAAACACATTATTCTTCATTATTGACTTTCCACTCTCCTACAACTATTTTCTCAAAAGGCCATGGATCCATGCCATGTAAACCATTGCTTCTATTGTACATCATTGTGTAAAATTTATACATGATGGCTTAAAATATACTTTTTTCATGACTGTGACCCACTCCAATATTGTGACCAAGCTATTAATACTAGTATTCCTATTCCGCGCACTGATACTACGGATTATCCTCAACCTATGGACAAACCACCTCATTTTTCCACCACTTGAAGGTGCTATTTGTGTGATAGATGTAATTTATTCCACTCCATCACCTCCACCTGCTACTACTATTTCCATGATTCTTTATTGGGGGCCTATCTAGTCTACAAACATCATTCTATCCTCTACACCTTCATATACACCACCTCCATCAACACGCCCACCATTCACATGCATGCTTTTCATGAATGATTCATATTGGGAACATATTCCATTTGATCCTACTTGCGATGTCATTATATGTTCACATGAGGGTTTAGCTCGACTCGGTTTGGTTTTGAGGACCTTAATTCTCCTACTTACCATCCTCATCTATATTATGGCTTCATCACTATTATTGTTGCTTATGGTTTACGTGTCTTCCATCTTACAGTTTATCTATCACGCACTCCTCACTCTTCTCCACTCACATTAGGGCAATCTTGGCTTACTTATATAGGGGGTACATTGACCATGATCATATTGATATCTCATTCCCTATGCCCTTTGGTCGTATATTCATTTACAACAACTCTTTCCTAGGCTATACTCAAAATCTCACCCTTTGGTATGTGTGCGGTTGTGATTCCTCCATTCAATGATGAGGAATATGCTATGGGAATGTATCATTTACGCCTCAATAACTCATTACACGACCAACCCGATACTATAACTTATCATGTTTCTAATGCAACACCTTATGGTTTCGATCCAAACACTAACAATATTCTTGATGACATCACTTGATCCTTTCCATTCCTCACATACTTGGGGGATTGACACTTATATAATCCCCCTTCCTTTCATTCACAAACACACATATTACATCTTCATCGCATTGCAATCTCACACTCACTCATCACACTCATACTACCATCGACCATTACACAATGAAAAACACTTGTGCTTCGGTTCACACTTGATTGTTGAGGGCTTCCTACACACATGAACATCACACATTACACCATAGACACTACACATCTTGCCCTACATATTATCATCACTATACGTACTTACACATTTTACACATCACATAATCATCTCTCATCATCACATATCCTACACACATCTCCTTGTACGTGTTTCACTCACTACCCTATGATGCACTCTAGTCTTATGGTCCATACTTGAACTATACATAAAAATGGACCTTCTCACTCACACATTCATCATTCAATCCCTTCAACCATGCGACATCCTTACTTATCGGTATACATCGCATGCTACATCTTCGCTTGCTCTAGCATCATCATCCCTTCTAATAATAGTTTAGTGATATACACTTTAGGCTAAATCATCACTCCTTCAACCATCTTATTGTGATATACACTTAGGCTACAAAGTCACGAATAGTTCATCTTTAAGTTGTATGTCTTCACCACACCACAACACGCTACATACAACACTTAATTTGACCATTTCCCGATGACACACTCTCGCCATCTTGTTCATTATTGATTGATTGCTAAGGAGGCATAAAAAAATGAACCTCACCGCATAACACTACATTCACTCGGGGCACATGATCCTATCACCCATCTTGCATTCCATTCCATCCATCCACAACATGCTACATATCTTGGTTGTATTTACTTTTGCTTAGATTTACTTACACATGTTTTCTTTATTACACATGTTAGATAGGTCTCTTGTATGTCATTATATTTACCATACACACATGTGCATTCACATCCTTTTCTAGTTGTGATCACATATACAAAGATTTTTACACACAACATGAATGCTAGGTACACTACCATTTCCATAGTGGTTATTGGGGGCATCCACTTTCATACACTACAGGTGTTATTATTTCATGTTATACTTAGCATTTTACATTCTTTGGTTATATATGTTTTTGACATATGGGTTATCTTTCTAACATACTAATGGGTGCTTAATGTGTAGCATTTGTTTTGTAAGATTACTTGCTTCCATGACTATCTGTATATTTTTTTGTTATTTCATGTCATTGTTTGTTATTGTATGCAGGACTTTCCCTTTGTTTGGTGTGCACACTTGCTTGTTTATGTTTGGCCACTATGTCCTTGAGTGCCTTGTGACATCATGAGTTATATCCCATGATTGCAACTCACTTTTCGTAGTATATGCTTGGTTTCTTGCGTGTTTATTTGCATTCTCGCTTACAAATTATCTGCATAGTTTACACTTGTTTTATACATGCATGCTTATTCATACTAACACTTGTTATCCTAGCGAATTGTTTGTGTGTGCCTTGGTTTCTAACAAGCACATTCCCTTCCTCCTACAGTAGGCACACGCCACGGTCGGTCCTCTTTTGGAGTTACATCCTCCTACTCGCAACATCAAATGTGCCCTAATAGGGGGCATCATTTGGGTTTACATACACTACACAACATAGTACTAGTACAATTTAGTTTTTAGTTTTCCTTTCATGACATAGTGGGTTATACAACGATTGGGTTCTGACTACTACGTCTAAATCCATACACAATGACTTTTACATGACAGTTGTTCTTAGCATTCTATGGAGAATTTATAGGTTGGAGGATATAACGGACTTTCCTCCCTACACTACTTCGCTAGTGGCATCGGATCACCAAAAACCAAGAAGTACAAAGATCTCTTCACAACTCTCGAGAAGCGCTGATAATTTGGATAATAACACACCTTTCTCCCTACACTTCTTCGGCCATAGTGGTGTGCGATCACCTAAAAAAATCACACTTAATCAACGTTTACAGGATCCTTTCTATACATCTTTTTCTCATCATAGATCAAGTGCACATGTTCCTTTTTCATTTTCCTAATTTCATTACAGTATTTTTACTATATATGCATCTTTTCACATGGTTTTACACATATATAGATGTGTATTTGAATACTTGATTATCTTCTCCTTTGTAGGTCTGTCTATATGGGAAGCAAACAATCAACAACAATAACTACATCATTCGGCATCACACACAACATACTAATATGAAGGTACATCACACACATTGGCATATACACACATGCACTTTTGCGCCAGGTTCAATCTCATCACTTTTTACACTTTTTTGAATCTTTAGCCTCCACACTCCTTTATGTTACTCCACACATTGTCTAGTCCCTCGGTACGTTTTTCTAGATCACTCTACATGGATATTAGGTATGCATCTATATCTACTTTATATTACCGAGCGTTCCGCTCACCAACATAAAGTGGGGTCAAATGTAGACACTAAATCATGTACGTTGTGTAATTATTTAGTCTCGCCTCTCACACTACTATTCATATGTTTTTAAGTGAAAAAGAGTATTATTTAACCCATGTATTTGGCCATTTTACTTTGCTTTATGTCATTACTTTCAATATTTCACTTATATTTTCCCAGTCGGTTCTTCCACAATGTGTTTTCCTACTCGACCGGGGTGCCCTGATCCTCTTTACACTTTAATCTCAACTTTTTGGGCACTTTATAGCCATTTGAGTTGTATATATTTTTGGCGGTCGACTTTTCGTGGTTAATTACAAAATTAGAACAAACGAATCATATAAATATAAAGTTATGAGACCATAATGAGGGACCAAACACTAAGCACTTACTATCACCACCTAAGATTGCATCCATCTAATGCATCTAGAGCTCCATTTACATCCATCTAGCTCCATCACAAGGGACAAGGTTGGTTCATATGCATCACACTTCATAGGAGGGGAGTTTATTATATTCCATGCACCATTTACTTACATTCTACATCTAGTTATTGCTCGCTTACTCACAAAGTGTGACTGACACAAGAGCACCTAGGGCACAATTTGCACACACACACACCTAGAACTACATTAGGTATAAGATGTAGTGTGGCACTCGAAAGGACAAGTCCATCCATTTGATAGTTGATGACAATCAATTCCCTTCATATGCATATTTATTTTTTAGGGTTTTGATTATTTTTTGGGGTTTAGGTATCTTCTTCATCTTTGATTTGCAATGACATCCAGGGAAGTTTAGTGACATCCACATGACAAATAGAGAACTTAGTTGATCATTCGGCGACACCTCAGAGGAGGTTCCCTGGTCATTTCTTTAGACTAGGGCACCCCCATCCCTCTCCTAGTGCCCCGGTTTACTCAAACAACTCAAATCTACATTTTACTAAGTCTTTGTGCAATCGTTTCCTCCTCCTGTCTAGCTGGTCTACACTGCGACACATGCCTATGACATCTTCAAATCAACTAAGACCTTCTTAACTCTCTTTGCACATTAGGGTTTCATGTTTCATTGGTGAGATTCCTTGGGTATTGTTAACATTGTATTTAATTATTTATTTATTGCTTCTATAACATCATATTAGACTAATACATTCCATTTTATTTTAATCATAAGCCTTGACTGTCTTGTGACATTGTGAGTGATGTCCCATGTTTGTGTAATGAAATTACTAGTATTTTTCGATTATGAGCAACAATAGAACCCCAAATAACACAATATTTCGAATAATGATATCAATATGAAATTAGAATATCTTTGCCACTTCAGGGGCAACCTCCAAACCATATAATAAGACTCAAATGCTCAAATGACAATGAACTACTACCTACAATCCCCTATATATACTATTCATATGCTATGGCCATCACCAAGGCCGACCTATTAAGCATGAGAAAGTATAAATGATATAATAAAATGATATGGTAAGCCACAAGTTGGCTACTCATATCCTAATACAAGCAATAGGTTTAGGGCGTAGCATTCCCTTCCCCTTCAAACCAACATTGTCCTCAACGTTGAATAATCTTGGATGTTGCTTTGCGTAAAAACATTCATCCTCCCGGTTGCATCTTCTATGCTCAGATTCTTCCACTTGATCAGATATTCCTTAATGTCTCTGGTTCTTAGCCTCTTAGTATGTGTTTGAAGAATCTTCTCTGGACTCCAAAATGATTCTTCCTTCCTCATCAAGTTTTGGTAACTCTATCCGGCTTCAAATTTATGTCCAATAACCTTCTTTAGGAATGAAACATGGAATACTTTGGGTGTATGTGTGAATATGGATGCTACTCTAGTTTATAAGAAACACGACAATTTTCTCTAGAACTCCGATAAGGGCCATAATATTTAGGAGCAAGTTTGTTGTCCTTTTTCTATTGCTTTAGGGACATTTGTTTATAAGGCTGGAGATGTACAAAAACCCAGTCACCAATTTCAAAATGTCTTTCACTACGGTGTTGATCTGCTTGTTGTTTCATCATGTTTTGTGCTAATGTTAAATTCTCCTTCAAACTAGGAAAAATCTATTGTTGATGTTGAATGTGCTCCTCAACATCTCTCGACCTTAGTTGCACCCTCAAGGAGGAAGTGATAGAAGGTGGATGGTAACCATATAATGCTAAAAATGGGGTCATTTGAGAAGAGGTATGAAAAGATGTGTTATACCACCATTCTGCAAGTGGTAGCCATTTAATCCACCTTTCCTGCTTATCTGATACAAAACAATGTAGATACCCCTCTAAGCATTTGTTGACCACTTCCGTTTGCCCATCGGTTTGAGGATAATAAGATGAGCCGTGAGCTAGCTCGTACCCAAACATGAAAACAATTCCGTCCAAATATTACTTATGAAAATAGGATCACGATAACTTACAATTATCTTTGGGGTTCCATGTAGCCTTTGAATTGTCTCCAAAAATAGATGCGATCAGATCTGGCTTCAAATGCATGTGATAGGGCACAAAAATGGGCATATTTTGTGAGCCTATCCACAATCACGAAAATAACATTCTTACCCTCTCGAACAAGGCAATCCAAAGAATGAAATCAATGGAGACCTCCTCCCATCTCTAGCTAGGAATTAGTAAGGGTTGCAACGACACTGGTGTCTTAATTGTTTCCCCTTTGTTCTTTTAGCACACTAAACACTCTGATACAAAATTTTGTACATCCCCCTTGAGTCCTTCCCAAAAGAATTCTCTTTTTATTATATGATATGTCTTCAAAACCCAGAGTGTCCTCCAACAGGTGAGGCATGTAGCTCTGCAAGAATCTTATGCTTCAACTCAGAATATTTACTCAAGTATAACATGTCCTTGTACCATAGGGCATTACCTTTCCACTCAAATTTGTTAGATTTCATAGATCCTTGGTTGATATTCTACATTAGAGATTGTGTATCCTTGTCGTGAACCCATTCCAATCTTGCTTCATACACCCAATCACCATCAACATGGACATTCCACATAGTAAGGCATCTACGGATGTATCCCTTCTGACAACGCATCAACTACTACAATTTCTTTACCCTTTTTGTATATGATTTCAAAATCATAACCGAACATTTTGTAACCCACTTTTGTTGTTCCTCGGATGATAACCTTTGCTCCAAAAAGTATTTGAGACTATCATGATCGCTTTTACCTTGAAGTGGCTACCCATGAGATAGGGCCTCCATTGCTTGACCACATGAAGAATAGCCATCATTTCTTTCTCTCATAGACGAGTTTGAGAAGATATTTTCCTTTGAATTGGTGAGCTATTCCCAATCCCGATCCTGAAGTGTCACATTCAACAATGAAGGTTTTTAAGAGGTTGGGAGTAGCCAAAGCGGGGTCTTTGTATAAGGCTTCCTTCAACTACTCAAAGGCTTTAGTGGTTACGTCTGTCCAATGGAAGTCATCCTTCTTTAGCAATGTAGTGAGTGGGGTTGCTATTCTACCATATCCCCACAAATCTTCTGTAGTACCCTGTTAGTCCTAGGAACCCATGAAGATTTTTGAGAGTTTTGGGCCTTGGCCATTCCACCATAGCTTTGATCTTCTGAGGATCAACTTTGACGCCTTCATGGGATACAATGTGACCCAAGTACTCTACCTCTTGTACACCAAAAGAAAATTTGGATGGATTTGCATAGAGAGTATGTTTCTCCAAAATTTCCAATACTTTATTTACGTGTTCTTCCATGTCTTACTATAAATCAAAATGTCATCAAAGAAAAGTAATACAAATTTCCTTAAAAATGGCCTAAAAACAATGTTCATCAAGCTTTGAAAGGTTGAAGATGCATTTGTAAGACCAAAAGGCATTACCAAAAACTCATAATGGCCCTCATGAGTCCTGAAAGTTGTTTTATGAACATCTTCCTCTTTTATTTTAATTTGATGGAGATCTAATTTTGTGAAATAAATAGCACCATGTAATTCATCAAGTAAATCATCAATTACTGGAATAGGAAACTTATCTTTGATGGTGTACTTGTTGAGTTCTCGTAATCTGGACACATCCTCCATGTTTCATCCTTCTTACGTACCATGACCACTAGTGAAGAATATGCACTCTGGCTAGGCCTGATGATACCTACCTTCAACATTTCCTAAACCATTTTCTCAATCTCACTTTTCTGGGAATATGGGTATCTATATGGTCTGATGTTAGGTGTTTGGATCCCTGGAATCAACTGAATGGTATGATCATGATCCCTAACTGGTGGTAGTCCCTTTGGAATTGCATCAAAAACAGATGAGTGAGCATCAACAATCTTCTGAAGATTGGGTGGCATTGAAGACTCTATATTTTGTACTTCTATGGAAAATAACTTTGCTATAAATCCATCTACTCCTTTTCTAAGAACCTTCTACATCTGATGAGAGCTAATAATATGTGGAGACTTAGCTACCATCCCATTCAATTGTATTGTCCTTCCATCTGAATGAAATCACATGAATAATTCTTGGAAATTCATCTCTATAGTACCTAAGGTTGTGAGCCATTGGACACCCAAAACAATATCTACCCCTCCCATAGAAATAGCAAACATAGGTGAGTCTAACATGTAGTCTCCCATGGAAAGCTTGATACTATGGCACTTTCCTGTGCACTTGACTTTGTCCCACCATCCGCAATCATAACTTGCATTTCTGGAGTTGGGTAAATAAAACAATTGAGGCGGGAAGCTAAATTACTATTTATGAAGTTATGAGTACTCCCAGTCAATCAACACCATCACCTTCTATTTTTTACGATAGCCAATAACCTTGAGTGTTTGAGGAGCACTAATAGCTGACAACGCATGGCAAGAAATTGTAGGTTGGTGATCCTCTACTTCATCTTCTACTGGTTCCTCAGCCTCTCCTATAATTTCAGCTTCCTCATCATCCTCATTACCTCCATCAATATAGAAAAACTTCTTCTCAACACTTTTATTTCTCAATCCATATTTGCTATCATAGTTAAAACATAATCCTTTTGCTCTCTTTTCTTCCATTTGTTGAGGAGTCAGTCTAATTGGCCTAGAAAATGAAGGGGAAGAGATACTACGGTCTCTAGTGTTAATGAAAGGTGACCTCCTACTACAAAGAAATTTTTCCTCTACTCAACGTGCCATGATAATAGAATCAGAAAGCTTGAGTGGATTAAACATATGTACCTCATGCTCAATGTGGTCCTTAAGACCCCAAGAAATAGGTCATTTAGATTCTCTTCTGGAATATTCTCCACCCTTAAGGATAGGTTCTGGAATTGATGCACATAATCTTTGACTTATCCTATTTGTCGTAAATTTGCTAATTGACTAAAGTAGTTCTCTGAAACACTAGAACTACGGTGCAATTTGAACTCCTCGGTAAAGTTGTCCAAGTGACACCAAACGAATTGGTGCAGTTCAAGATACGGGGATGCCAATGTCACCTTTTGTCTGATGGTGTTTGATGTAGCTTAAAGAAGTTCTCCATTTTATTTATCCAATTCGGGGGTCCTTTCCATCAAATTTGCACATATCCACTTTCGACATCATGTTACGTGGTTATGAATAAGTTGGATTCTGATTGGGTTGGAAAAGTGATCCAACATGGTTATTTTGTCCATGATTTTGAACTGAAGATCCTCCTTGGTTGATATGGGCCAGATTTGGGCCATACTATTTACCCTTTACATGTTGCATGATATCATCCAACCGATGATTGATTTGGTTTGTCTCCTTTAGAGGCCATCTCAGATTGTACATTTCACAGCTCATACTCAAGTTGGCTCACCTTATGATCAACTGAGGTAAACCCTAGTGTTGAGGAATATGTATTTACCCCTTCTGACTCCATCTCTTCAATCACTACCCCATATTTATCTGGGGTTTTACCCGAAGTAATCGGATTCTTTTTGCTCTTGTGGAAGGCCCCGTCATGATGTCAAACCTTAGGGTTTAGGGTTTCGATACAAATTTGGCCGAACAAGAAAAACACACGAATATACTAATACTATTTTTTTGAGAGATTTCCGAAAATGTAAAGAACTTGAAAACATTCCATAATTTGCACCCTAGGGAGTGATTTTATGAAAAACCCTAAATTTGTAATAACTTGTGCAAAATAAATTAAAAATTCTAAAATTTTCAGGGAACCTTACTTGAAATGTTTCACAACTCTGGTAAAACTATCTCCCACCAATTCGCTCTGGTTCACAATATATGGCGAAAAAAAAAAAATTAGGTTTTTGCCCTAATTTTGGCCCAGATCGTAGCTCTGATACCACTTGTAATGAAATTATTAGTATAATTCAAATTATGAGAAACAATAGAACACCAAATAACACAATATTTCAGAATAATGATCTCAATATGTAATTAGAATAGCTTTGCCACTTCGAGGGGGCAACCTCCAAACCATATAATAAGACTCAAATGCTCAAATGATAATGAACTACTACCTACAATCCCCTATATATACTATGCATATGCTATGGCCATCACCGAAGTGACCTATTAAGCATGAGAAAGTATAAATGATATGGTAAGCCACATGTTGGCTACTCATATCCTAATACAAGCAATAGGTTAAGGGCGTAGCGATTTGAGACCCACTTTCACAATCCATCTTGTTTACACACTTACTTGTTACATTGTCTTCTATTACATACTAGCTAATTTTACTACTGACACTTATACTAGCCTACTTTGTTTACATGTGCCTTGGTTTCTACCATGCACATCCCCCTACAGTATCCACTTGATCAACATCGGTCTTCTCCATTAGGCTATATTCTCCTAATATCATTGTATGCACCCTAAACGATGGGGGCCATATATTGGGTGAAAAAATCACCCCTACAATAACTTAGAGCTACAGATTCGAGTCAGCACAATACATGAAAAACATAAGAACACAGTCAAAGAATAGCCTAGAATTAGACTTGGGTCAGAATCATAAGTAAACACCGGCACCTGCACCCATACATTAATGCTCTCAGGTGCCCTTGTCCTTCCCTAGGTGCTAATGTCATGGGGGAAGATACAATCATTTTCTCGGTACAATTCGAACTAATTCAAAAAAATCAAAACAAAAGGAACAACAAGAATAAATCGTTACACACCATCTGCAATGGTGTTTATTGGGTAGAGTCGTGGAAAGAGAGTAACACTAGACCTCTTTGCTGACACTTGCTCTTTGGCTTGAGATCACCAAAAAAATTGTACATGATGTGAGATCACCCAAAAACTCACACTTGGCATGAGATCTCCCAAAAATCACACTTTTGGGGTGAGATCACCTGAAAATCTCACCTTTAGCTTTCGGATCAACAACTTCAAACAATAAGACAGTTTTCTATCTCTTACTCTTTCACATATCAAGTGCACACTTTCCTTTTTACTTAATTTTACATATTTATGCATACTTTACTCATATTTTTCATGTACAAAACTTTGATTAGTCTTTTTCTCTTCTTTGTAGGTTTGTCCTTATAAGAAGCAACAAGCACAACTGATAACAACACAACTAGAATGCTTCACCCCTAGGGTCCACTTCCCTTTTCTAGCCTCCAAGCCTCACTTTGCAACCACTCCACACTTTACTTGTCCACTCGGCATGCTAATCACCACACGTTCTACATGATCATAAGGTACACATCTCTTATATACTTTATGTTATCGAGTATTCACTCAACAACATAAAGTGGGGGAAAATGTAGACACAAAATCTCACACTTGGGCACATTTCTAGGTCCTAAAAGCATGCTAGCATTTACATGATTCAAAAGCAAGAAAACTAGTCGTTGACAATTATTTTTGGCCTCTTTTAGTTGTCTCTTGATTTTTATTTGGTCTTATACACCTTACTGACCCGGTTAGAACTTAACTTATTTATCTTTTATGACTTTATAAAACAACACCTAGCTAGACAAGTAATACCTGGCATTGGTGTCCCTCACAGGGCGTCCCTGACCCTTTCTTACTTTACTCACTCTTTTTGGGCCACTTTTATATTTTGGGAATATTTTTCACTTATGGGTCAACCTTTCAATTTTCAATTACAAAATTCAAACAAGGGAATCATATAAATACATAGTTATGTTTTCAAAATGGGGACTAAGTACTAAACATTACTATCATATCTTAACCTTGCATTCCAAAGGCACTAAAACACTCAAAAATCATTCATTCAAGGGACAAGGGCTGCATCAACTTTGCATACAACGTATAGGAGGGGGAGTCTATTCTATTACATCCTCACATACTATTACATTGGTACATTCTAGCTATAACCCGCTATTAAGTGCAACTTGCAAAAGGGCATCCTAGGGCATCGTTTCTACACACACACATAATAGAACTACATGGAGTCTGAGATGTAGTGCAATACTCAATTGTAAATTCACTCTTCGGGTGACCGTCGTAGTCAATACGACTCCCAATCTACATTTTCCTTTTTAGTTTGATGTAGTTTATGGGTATGTACAGTGAACTTCTCTTTTGTAGGTTATAGGTACCTTCAACACTAAAAACTGAATATCAGGTGATCAGAATTAACAACAAAACCCTTGCGACATAGAAGAAAGCGAACTTGAGCTCTTGCATTGTCACCAACGCCTAGATCTGGTCACTAGTGCTGGCGCCTTTGCCCTACATTGGGTGCCCCTGTCGACTTTATTCATGAGTTCTAGATTTTACAGTGAATATTTACGATGTTGTTTGCAATCTATTTAGCTTTCGCATTTTCCCAGTTACTTCTTGTTCATCAAAATCAACTAAGTCCTCCTATCTCTCACTCTTGCATAAGGTTGTATACTTTACATGCTCATTTTCTTGTGTCATTTCTATATTATATCATTTACACATTATTTGTTACAATAATTACTCTCAGTAATTATATTTAATTAATAAATACAAATTTATATTAAATCACAAATCATAAAATATTAATTAATAGCTAAGCACAAGTGAACAAAATGATTGTTATAGAACCAAAATACATCAAAGATGAATGTAACTTGGGAATGTCTTGTGTGGAATTAATTATAGAATCTATGTCAATAAGTGCAAGTTAAGAAATGATCATACATGAAATTATCCTTTTAAAACTAGTATTGCAAATTTATTACGATTGTAAGACTTTTATTTGATATTTTGATAAAATAATCTCCATAAATCACACTTTTTATGTTGAAGGCATAACATATACTTCAAGCCACATCGTGCAAAAATACAAATCTATGGATGAGATTCACGTGCAATACATGGGCCACCATTCAATGTCATATAATTGTCTATTGAATAATATTAAACGTTAATGTTTTATCTTGCACGAGACATCCCATCATCCCATACATTGTAGTACATGGTAGTCTATAGTGTTTTTGGGTGTCACACCCCATTGTGTTCCATGCCTCTTAAATTTTTATGCAAGAGCATCCCAAGTTGAAAAAATTCTTACACCTATTTTGGTTAAGTATGGTTGTGCATGAAGGTGAAAGGTGCGAGAAGTAAAAGAGAAGGCACACCAAAGTGAAGGGGATATTATGCGAAGAAACAAATACTTTGCACAATAGATAAGGGACATAAGAGTTCATGGTAGCACGCATGGAATTTTTGAATGAGTGTTGAATAGAATGAGGCGTGTGAGATTTTGAAGAAGAGAAGGGGAAAAAAACATGCAAGGAAAGTGATGCATGATAATGCACATAAAGAGTTTTCGGTATAAGGCGGAGATTACAAAGGACGTGAAAGAGGATAAACAAATAGATGGTGTAGAAGTGAGAAGGAACCACAAGGGGTATGCAAATATTTTGAAAAGGCTTAAAAGACTATTATGCGAGAAAAGAAGTGAGAGGTAGGTCAAGACCATGAATGCATTTGATGATTTGTGAAGTAATTTGGCTAAGAAAAGGAAAGACAGACATGCACAATAGAGAAGGTGATTGGAGAAAAGTGAAAAAAGTAGTTAGAATTGTTTAATCAAGGTAACTAACAATCATTTAACCATCAAAGGAGTCTAGTGAATAGGTTAATGTGGTATACGGTGACAATGTCTAGATGGCGTAGAAGTAGGTCGGATAATTTATGTTGCATTGGATGTCATCTCGTTCTCTCCTTTATGCATTCCTAAAGTACTTTGCAAAATATGCTTATAAAGTATAACAACAATTAGAAACCTGCCTCCGTGTGCTTTCTAGATTCTCTAAAAAAGCCAACCCTGATTTTCCAAAGCATATATCACAGCTGGAAAATGCTTATTAAGAGTGTTGTTGAACATGACATTAGCGCCAAGAAATTTGCCACACGCTCCATAAATTGCCACTTGTTGTGTATAACCTTGATTTTGTCTCTTTGAATGTCGGGAGAAAAATACTCAGATGAGTTCCAAAACTAACTCTCAGACACATGAGACAACACTTCTCCTGGATGCATATAAGATCTAACCTTTAACTATGGAATCACTTCCTCTTATCCAAGTCACCCGATTGGAGTTACAAAACACCATACTGCAAATAAATGGAAACTTCACTCAAGCTCAGCTATTATTTGTGTTTATCCAATATTTACTCACATTCATGCACAAAATTTAACTTCTTTTGAACTTTTCTACTAGTTTGAGCTCCTCCTATACAAGTCCTTCCACAATATTTTTTCTAATGTTGGCTCCACCCCGAGGAATTCATTTCTAATTAAAACCTTTTCAAGTATAGTTATCGATCTTAACATGTTTCCCGCTCCCAAATGACTCCTACACAAAGTTTAGAAATTGAAACTGGGTTCGACAAATGACAACAATCATTCTCATGAACACTTGAATGAATGGAAACTTTTGGCTCGGCTACATCCATGAAACACAACAATCTTGGACAACCTAAATATGTTAGGCCTTAGAGAAATTGACACCTATCATAATTGGAACATTCATCATGTTCCCCCTTCTTTATAGGTACTTGGTCCTTCTTTCATCGAGGTAAATAAAGTTTCAACTAATGTTCCTTTCATGCCAACACCTTCTTCTTTAGTTGCATTTTCGTTCAATCAGGAACAACAAAATTTTGACACTGTGTTCCAACACTTCTCTTACAAAAACAATCTTCCTCCATTAAGGATGATAATTCAAGGTACTCAAAGGATGGGAAAATCATACCTCATTAATGCTATTAAGTCCTCATTCACCTCTGCGTCCACTGCTTGTCTTTCACCCTCCTTTTACTTGCACCTACCGGGGTTGCGGATTTCAACATTTATGCCTCTACTATACACACCAACCTCCACATTCCCATCAAAGAACTCAAACCATTAGAAGGTCAAGCATTGGCATCTTTTCAAGACTCCCTTAAACATGTTGAATATATTCTAATTGATGAAATGAGTTTCATTGGGCCAAAACTGCTCACCAAATTTAATTACCACTTCCATGAAGCCTTTCCCATTCCATGACATCCAATTCCATAAAAATCTATCATCCTCATCATGAAAATTATTTTGTATGCTAGCAATTCATATGGCACCAACCTCTAGAAATCATTTTGTACTTCCATCTCCATGAATTCCATCTTCTCACCAACAAGGTACATCTCCTGCACAAGTTTCCTTTCAAGAACTGCTCCTCAACATCCACAATGTTATTCCACTATTTAAGGATCGGGAACTTCTCATATCATGCACTTTGAATCCACACTTTCTCAACATGACATCCTTACCTTCAAGGAAGCACCCCATTTATTTACAAGGAATGACCAAGTCGACCAACACAACCTTCAAATGTTGAAAGGAATTGACTCTCCAGTTATCCAATCTATTGCTCAAAATACCAGGTGTAGTGAATCAAGAGATTCAAATGATGATCAACTGCAACACAAAGTTCTCCTTTACGAAACCAAAAATTCATGCTCACAACTAATTTATGGTTTGAGACAGGTCTTGTCAATGGTGCAACTAGCTCTATTATAGACATTGTTTATGACGCTTCTTCCTGCACTTTGATTTACCATTATTAGTTGTCGTTAAATTTGATCGATATACTGCCCCAATCTGGGATCCCGAAAACCCTTCCCATTTCCTATCCCCTCTATTTCCGGGGTGAATCGCCGGTAACTACTAATAAAAATGGCTTAGGATTTAACTATCCACAAGTCTTGAGGTCTTACTTTGCATAAAGCCACTATTGATATTGGCAACACAGAGAGACAAGGCCTTACCTTCACAACTATCTCTAGAGCTCCTTCCTTATACAATCTTCGAATTTCCCTTCCCTTTTCCTTTGAACGTTATTCTAAGATGTCCAAAACACCTCTACTACAATGCCACATAAACGAAGAATCAGTCTTTCTGATCTCTTAACCTCATGTTGACCCTTTAATCAACTTCAAATTTCCCTTCCACTCCCTTCCACAATGGCTATTATTTCTTCATATCCTCCCTCTCCTTCTATCCTCCTCAATGCATTTCCAAGTTTCACTTCTTTTTCCCGTTTCTCGTTGTCGATATTACTTTCTTTTTTGTTATCAATCTGAACTTCTCATTCTCACTCAATTTTGGTCTCCTTTTCACTTCAATCTTTCAACTTTTCCTTTCGTCGTTCACATCGCATCACTCGCGTGTGATTGTTAGTCTTACATGTCCAATATCGTTTAAGGCAAATAACTCACAAGTGACAACCATATTCTTGTCTACCTTTGTTTTGTTTTACATAAATATTTGCACGCCACATTTGTTATCCTATAAAGGATATTGATTGCCCAAACTGAAAAACAATAGTTCCCACTTGCTTGTGCCTGTGGCTATTCGACGATAAGATAGAGTGCACACGCTTTAGAAGGGCATGATGCATGCATGCATACATGCGTGGGGTGGGACCCACCTTCGCTGAGGTGTTGAATCCTTGGGATTTTTTTATATATGCGTTTGAAAAATGAGTGTGGCATGTAATAGTTGCTTGGCGCAGTGGTAGGCATGATGGTTTGTATTTGGGAGGTCATGGGTTCGAATCCCAGATTTACACACTATGCGAAGGCATGAAAATGTGGGTCCCACTAGCACATGTATGCATGCATGCCCCATGCAATCCTGAAATATGATTTTGTTAGCCTAATGGAGAAGTGTCATTAAGCGCACTCGACCATCAAATTTATATGATCGAGGACGTCTAATGGTAGCGTGTTAAGGGCATTCCATCTAATTTGAGTCTTGAACCATGTTTTGTTTATTTTGACTCTTAACAAGGTACACATCCTCGCACGACCTAAATCACCAAAAAATTTATTACATTGAAAGACATTTTCCAAATTCGATACAGTGGATGGGAGATTGCCAATTCTAACAAAGTCTGCATCAAGGAGGCCAAATTTATCGTCGACTTGAAGCTCGCACTGGACAACAGACTAAAGAACAATGAATTGCTCTTCATAGAATAATCAGTGGTGGGTTTCCAGAACAAAATGCAGGCACCTGTCTCTTACTACAAATATTCCTCTATTGATATTCTAGACGCCTGCCCATGAGATACCAGATTCAAGGGTCTCTCCTTCCACGAGACCACCTCAATTTTCACCCTTTCCAAAATCAAAGCATTCATTTCCGACATGAAAAAGCTGCAGGACATGGATCCCCAAGAAATGTGTAGAGCGGAGATTCACAACAGATTTCTCGTATGCTTTATCAAAGGATCCACGACATATTTAAGGCAGTTGGATGATTCCATGGCGATTGATTTCAATTATTACCACACGAAGAGCACATTGACCCCAGGCTTGATGAAGACGTGTGGGAGGAGAATGAATGGATGACATTTTCCATCCCAAGTTTTTATAGGCTATGAAAAAGGTATGATCCATATGGGTTATTTTTGAGTGACTGGTTGGACCAAATTCTTCAGGTAATAATATTTGTCAGTCAGAATGAAATCGATGGATGCACATTAGAGGGAGTGTGTATTTGTCAAGAAGATCAACACTGTGCTTCAATGGATGACTACGTTTGTAGATATGGAACAGTTTATGCAAATGCAAGAGATTATAGATTGGATAATTAATTTGCCATACTTCCGTGGAAACCAACTTCAAGGTTTTCAAATAAGTATTATTACGTCATGTTATCTCCTTTTTTTTAATATTCATTGAAAGGCTCTCACTCACTAGCAGCGAACAATACTTATTCTTTTCATGATTTGCGAAAATAAATTTTCTTTTTTTTAATATTAAAGCATATGAAATAGAACACATAAAAATTTGTAATTACGCCAAAGGTGTTTCTTAAGTTGGATTATAGCTTGCCAAATATGACAACACACAAATATCCAACAAGTGTCAATGGTTTGATTATTGAAGTGCGAGATAAAATCGAAACCGTCCCACGTGTCAATGTCTACAACATTGTTTGGTCATTGAGCAACACCGTTGGACAACCCCTTTCACGGTTAGACATAATTGTCACTCCGAATGTACTCCTTACAAAAGACCATACACATGTTACACCCAATCATCTACCAAATACAATGGGATGACTTTTACGAGCATTCAAATTCAATGCACATACATATCAAGAGCACGGTCACTCTCTTATACCTCTTGAATATTATATTCAACTTAATTTGCAAAAATATTAACACTACTTTTCCTTAAAATGTTCCTAAAGTGTTCTAGAAACCCTAGGATTTAATGCTTTCAACCGCACCGTAACCTAAATCACCAAATCCAAGGAAATATAGCTAGACAGAATGATGTGCATGCATGGATCATTCCAAAGTCGCTAAAATTGTAACCAAACACAATAACATGGTTTTAGTGATTTTCGAGGGTTATTTATAGCTGAAAACCATCAAAAGGTTCACAAAAATGCACTAATTCGTATATATTGATGTCCTCGGGACTCTCAAATTACATACCTATTTAAATTACATTTCTACATGCATGCATCTCAAATTATTGATCATTGTATACATTTTATCATGTTGTTTCTAAACGAATCGGTGGTATGACGAAGAATGTAAGACTTCCAAGAGAGCTTTGCAGAAAATGAGAGGAACAAAGAAAATAAAAAGAAATATGAGAAATTAGTACAATACAAAAAAGAAAGTTATGTGAATATGAGGAGGAAAGAATTAATTTCTCTTGGAAAACACAATCCCAAAGGCTTTTGGAGGGAGCTGCAACAAAAGAAAAAACATATAGAAAATAATATCATAGATGTTTAGTGGTTAGAGTATGCGAGGATCCTCTATGAGCAGTCTCAACAGAAGGATATTCCTCCCATAATTAATACCTTGACCAAGCTTTTCTTGGTGGAAGACATCAAACAGGGCATAAAGAATCTAGCAAGTGGTAAATCACAAAATATTGATGGGCTGCATGATGAATTTTTAAAGTGGAGTGTTGAGGTCCTCACTCCGCACATCAAAAAATATTCAATGAGATCAACCGAATGGCTTCCCGTTGGAGTGGACGACTAGTGTTGTTATTCCTCTATTTAAAAGTGGTGATATCAATAATCCATCCAATTACCACATCATTATGGTAAATTATCTCCTTGGTAAACTTTTTGGGAGCATGATAGAACATCGAATCAACAGTTGGGTCGAAAGAGAGGGTAAAAGAGCAAAAGGGAAAGCGAGCTTCCGACCTAGACATTCAACCATCGACCATTGCATCACTCTTATGCACTTGATTGAAAAGGTATGGGACACCCAAGGAGAGGAAGCTTTTTATTGCTTTATTGATTTTAAGAAAGCTTTTGACACGATACCTAGAGAAAATTTTTGGAACATGATGGAGGAACTTCGGATTCCAGATGCATTTAGAGCAGTAGTGCATAGGCTTTATGAGCAGGTCAGAGCTAAAATCAGAACTAAAGAGGGTATATCAAAATGTTTTGGTAGTGACATTTGTTTCAAGTAAGGTTGTCCTCTCTCTCCCACCTTGTTTGGCTTATATATTGAAAAGTTGGAAGAATGGTTTAGAAAAATCGAGGGAGGGGGCATACAATTGGTAAACTATGTGGTGAAGTTACTAGATTATATGTCAACGATCTTATTCTAATTTCTAAAACAACTCAAAGATTGAGGGATCATTTGAAATCCTTAGAACTCTTTTGCCAGGAAGTCAAGATGCAAGTGAACATTAGCAAAACCAAAGTCATGATTTTTTCTTTAAAAAGGAAAGAGAAACAAATTAAAATTTTTTTAGGGAGCTGTTGGAAATTGTAACAAAATACAAATATCTTGGGATTGATTTGCACAACAAGCTTAGTTGGGAGACTTGTAGAGAAAAAAGGATACAGGGGGGTTGGAAAACATCTTACCTACTTCAAAATAGATGTAGGACAACTGAACTTTGGGACTAGAAAACTAAGAAAACCCTTTTTGGATTGTTGGTCATCCCCTGTTCATGGGGGTTCATTAGCTAGGCAATATCCTAGCACATGGGTTCATATTGAGGTAATTAAAATTAATAAAATTAAAGTCAATATACTGGTAGACATGATGGGGGTGAAAGGGTTTAATTTATTAATATTTTGAATCAGGTATTGGGGTAGATTAGAGAGGTGGGCCAAAGGAAAGGGAGGTTTAATTTTAATATAAAACTAAAACATTTGAACCCTAGTTTTTAAAAGTGAATACCTTAAAATTACGGAATGAGTGTGGTCATAAATCAAATTATATTTTTTTTTATAAAGAAATCAAGATTCTTAACCAAGAAATAATAAGATGGTAGAAAACTAAGATTGAGTATGTTTTTCAACAAAAGTGATATTATTTCACCATCTTAATTATTTGAATAACTATTGATAAATGATTAAAGCTTAACATATATAAGGTGATTTGTAATAGGTCTTCAAAGGATTCAAACTATCTTTCGAGAGGAAATTCATATTAAAAAATTGAGTAAGAAATATAATATATATTTTGTCTAATATATTAGGGTAGAAATAAAAAGGGGTAAATAAAATTGTATTTGAAAAATGGGTAAGTAAGGTACATGGAAAAAATAGGGGTATTTTCATTCTAATAATATAAAATGAGGGGGTATTATCAATAGAATAATTAGAGGTAGAAACTAGAATTAAGGGTATTCTTTAATACCCTTCGAACGCATGTGCTATACCATATTTTTACTAAGTGGACCCCCATGTCCCGGTTACCATTTCTAGTTGTGAAGTATGGGGTTTAACATGTCGATCATGGGTGGAGACAATTAAAAGAATCTAGAAACATCTAATCACAAGTACTCTTAAATTCAAAAAAGGGTCCCTTATGAGATCATGTTGGCTGAAGCGGGTACTTTCTCGATGGAAGCATCAACAATAAATCGGTTGTTAAGTTATTTAAAAAGGTTGAAAGCATGGATAGTCATCGTTGGTCCAAAATGGGTGTGGAGAAAAATTAGAACATAGAAAGAAAACTTGGATGAAGTAGAACAACAAATGGATGAACAAATGGGGCATCAACTTTCAAGAGTGTTCTAACAACAACAAGGAAATAAAAAACTATGTGAGAGAAAAATTTAAGACTTTCATGTGGACATAGCAGGTTGGTCGAAAGAAAGCATACTACATTAAATAATTTAACCCCACTTGGGAGCATGATGAAAAATCTTATCTAGGGGCAACTATCAAGGGTAAAGCAAGGATTTTAGTGGCTCAATTAAGGATTGGATCACATCATCTTCAATGTGAAACTAGTATATGAACTATAACCAAGGAGGATTTGGAAAGGAGAACTGGTCTTTTACTGCGTGAAAAAAGGGGTGGTAGAGATGGAATGACACTTCATCATGGAGTGTTCAACTTATGATGACATTCGTATCCAGATGAAAACGACTTGAAGGTGGACAAATTAAATGAGTTATTCAAAGAAATAAGACTTGAAAAGATCACAGTTTTATGCGTTCAAGATTCAAAGTAGAAGATCCGAGATTGAAAAGAGTTTGAAATCATCTTAAAGTCTCGCTTTTGGTTCTATAGACTCTCCAGCTCTCCGAACATCATTAAAATATTTCATTTCATAAATATGTTTTTATGGATATCACAAAATGCACCAAATATGAGAGATTCAACCCTACATTACGTAACCCTGGTTAAATGGAGGTTGTGACATGTGCACTCTAAAAAATTGGAATTGATGAGATTAAGCGAGATAAATTTATGGGTTGGGTCTATGTTTTGCCAAGTCAAACAACATTTTTATGAAAGTGATTGTCTCATTGAATTATAGTTTTGCCAAATCAAACAATGCACGTAAATGATATGGTTGTCAATTAATTGAAGTGCAGATTAAATTAGAACTGTCCACATGTCTCGCAATTGTAACATTATTTGGTAGTGATGTGTGCTCACATTTTTTTCGCCTCCATCCACCAACATGGTAGTCACTGCAATACTATAGCCCCTACCATGTGTTGAGGATGGTTGTCTTCCTTGATAAACAACATATAGACAACCCTCATGTTCTTCGTTGGCTATGAATGTGGAATAAGGTCTTGGAGCATTGATGTTGTTTCACCAAATGTAGGTAATAGGTGTAGAGTTTGATCAAGTCATCTTTTCTAGCATGCTTTGCTAACTTGTGCCAAAAAATGGAGATTTGAAGACACCGCACATTACACTTTGATAGTTTTATTGGTAAATAACCCTCATTATAAATCAAATACTAATTCACACGCAACAATGTAAAAAATAATATGGAGTCTCGATTTAAAACTTTTGATTGAAAGATAAAATGAACTTAGCGCTCATATGGACAATTGATGGAGGGGCTTAATTATCGTTGATTGTTCGTGCATCACTTTTTTCTTGCAATTGGTTGAGATTAAAAATGAAAGGGGGATACAAAGTGCTATAAGAAGCCAATGTCGAATTTTGATTTTGAACTTGTAACATATTGGATTTTGCCTATATTTTTAATTTTCCCCCTTTAAGCACAAGTTGCACTTACGTAAACAATGCGGGCAAGATCAAGATGATAAAGTGGAGCATAGATAACTTAGATATTATTTGGATAGGAACAATATGAGTTATGAAATAGGTATGAGACATGTAGGTATTTAATTCTCACATTTATGTCCACAATTTTCTTTTCAACCTTTCATTTATCTTTTCCTCTTATCTAAAAAATTAAATGCCTTCTAATCAAAAACCTTAACATTGTAAAAAATTTAGAATAAGCAAATAACAAAGACAATTTTTCTCAATTTTTTTGTTTCTTTCTATTTTCACCCTTTTTAGGTTTTATTAGGGTTTTTACACTATAATCAAACAAAGAATGAAATAAGAGCTACATGGGGTTATTCTGACTAATTAACTTCTAACATTAACCATTCAATATCAAAATAACACATTAATACTTGTAACAAATGTACATGATGCAATACAAACTCACAAATACATGGGATTGAGTGTTCTTAACTGATTACATGTGATTATGGGAAAATCTAGGTGATCTAGATGTAGAAACATGAGTATCTGACCTAGGAATGCTTTGGGATTAAAACCGTGACTTGAGAATCTCCTTGGCCAGGACTCGTATAATAGGGCGGAATGTATTTATGGTCTTAACCTCTTTGACAGCTTTGCACCTACTCAAAACCGAGGTCTTTAAATTTTTGGGTTTGTTGCTCATCCGATTATCTTTGTTTCTCTTTTCGCCATCAAGTCGATCACACTACGAGGGTCGCTAAGTACTTTGCTCAATATTTAAAAACCCTAATCATAGATGAAGTATTATAAAATAAGCATTAGTTGGGTTGTGGGCACCCCTTGCATCATCGACATCAACACCGCTCCGAAGATGCCTCAAACCACACGTCATTCTCCATCTAACATGTGATATCTAGTTGTAATGAAATCAGATTTGGCATCCTTCATTTGAAAATGCTTGACTTGAGTTTCTCTCTTTCCAATCTACTTCGAGTGGGTAACTTTGAGTGCTTGAAAATGTGGGAAGCAATCCCCTAGACTTAGTGAGAAGCTTCAGAGTTGCAGATAGTGCTGCCCTAATGAATGTGCATAGGCATTTTCAGAGTGTAGGGAGCTTTGGGTGCCTTTTGTGCTAACTTTTACAACAGAGTCTATGAAAGTGTCTAGTCCCCAAATAACGCGAGTTTTGCTTTCTTATATATATGCTTCTAAAATTGATTTAAGTCGCAAAGGTCGACCGAGGAGGAATAAGTGACCTAAAGAATAACATGCAACGATAAGTTTAGGGCCAAAATGAGTAAGGTCAAAACCATGCACTAGGGTCATGACCGTATGGATGTTCCTTCCTATATTGTACATTTTTGACCTAAGAGTGATATTCTACAATACGAAGTTTGGAAGTTAGCAAGTGGAGTTTCTTACTATGTTTCATGTATTCAATTCTTAGAAACTATCGACAAATGAGCGTATAAGATCAATCAAGTGGACAAAAGACCTCGGGATGTACCAAATGGGAATGAGTAAAGAGCACTTGTTTGAGCAAGAGAGCAATGCCAAGACTAGTAGTGTCAAAGAGTAGAATTATCAAATTTGAGTGTCTATACTTTCAATCAGTATAAGGGCTAATTGTTGGTGCCCTGAACCGATAGACAAGTTAACAACGTTGACTAAGTGATCCCGTCATAGAGCTAAAAATAACCGCAATACAATGCTATTCTTAAGCTTGATACTATTTTTATTAAGTTGACTCATGTTACTCAATACTTATTTCATCATATCTACGCACCGCCCCCAAAAGATTCTCTCCTTGTTTTCTCCTCAATATGGAAAATATTTTAATAAGACCTAGATATATGTCAAAATATCTTTCCAAAATTGTCACCTCAAAAAATAAATAAATATAAAACTAGACCAACCTATCAAAGTTAGTATATTAAAAAGTGTAATGGTTTAACTAAGTTAGAAATAACTAACCCTCTATAAACCATGGAAAGGCCACCCTATTTGTCTTTCCTTTTTGGAGAAGAATGACTACCGAAAAGGAAATTCCTAACATTAATGATTTCCCGTATTTAGTTTCCACAATTCCAATGATATTGTTAATTGTTTTTGTTGACGTTATGTTGTCTGTGAACAAAGATGATAAGTTGGACGGCGAGAATACACGAGAGGGCACGAAGGGAGAGGAAAACACATATCGACTCAAAGATATTCAATCTTCTTTTCTACAGTGGTGGTGAAGGAACCTTTGCAAATCCTCTCGAGGCCGTGGAGAAATTGGATGTCGTGGTTAATGGCTTGAGGCTTGCCCCCTTAGGCACAAGTTGTTGCATGTCCGTTAGTAGTCCACACAAGAGCTCGGACTTGTATTGCCTCCTCTACTGTGGCTATCCATCAGTGAAACAATTATACTTTTTGTGGCAATGTTGGTGAGCTTATTCACAACATCCCATGAATTTGTTTAAGGTCCTCCAATTGTCTTGTGAGACAAAGATCTTCACTTCATGTTGTCCTCGTTACGTGATTCCATTTGTCCCTTTTCAAACTTGTACCACTATCCTCCCATCTAGGCCAAAATGGGAGCCGAAAGCAGGGCATAAACAACTATCAAAGCTTATTGGAAGGTGGATTTTGTAGATGTAGTTGTTAGCGTAGGGGTGGAAAGACCCCAGGTGCCAATCTTTTGTTCTGCAACCAATCGCTCGCTACAAAATAATAGAAACAAACCCACACATCACAAATACTCCATCGAATCGACAAAACACATATTGTAAAAGTAGACGTCATCACTAATATATACATAAAAAAGATGGGCCATTAACAAATTGTCCACAAACAATACTACACGATACTAGTTGTTGAATTTGTAATGTTAACAAGTATCCATTGACTAACTAAGTATCCATTGAGCACGCCTTGATTTCGAGATATCTCCAAATTATATTGCCTCAACAACCTACACGCCAAATCCCCTTTCTCCTTCAAATGACTGACAAAAATTATGCTTGGTTCATATGTTCCTGGTCATAAGAAGGAAGAGTTTCCCATTGGTTCCACCCAACATTTTCCCTAACCTTAGAGACGAGACCCAAACCCCTTCTTCATCAATCCTCTTCCTCCAATATTTCACTCCCTCAAATTAACTTCTTCAACATGTAACTTTTGACATTTCCATGTACAACTCGTGTGAGATTGTTAGTTAAAATATCTCTATCAACACTCTTTTCACTTTTAAACCAACTAACCTATCCCGCATTAGCGAATCAACCCTCATTGTCGAATCATATTTCAGAAATTAAATCTCTCACATGACGCTTCTACCAATTCAATATTCTCATTGTCGAATGATATGTCAGAAATAAAATCTCCCCACATGACCCTTCTCCCAATTAAATGTTCTCACGTAAGAGAGATTTTTTTATGCTTTCTGCGTTTATTTTCAAACATCATTCCTTGGGTCGATCACAGGTTCAAATCACAGAACTGAATCCCCGGTAAATTTGCAACCCAAGTTTAACAATTGAAACCGGCCAGTTCAAGATCACACTGGATGAAAGGAGACGGAAGACTCATTTTGATTTAACTCGATGTAATTTAAAACTTTCTCAGAGCCACCTCAATACCTCAAACTTCAATGTCTCTACAGCACTAAACAGACAAACAACAGCGATCCGTCAGTTAACAGAATAAGAGCCACAAAATTCCGACGATTTTATGCTATGGGCAAAGGCAACAGACGGAAAAAGCATAGCAATTCTGGCAGTAGCAGCAAAAATAAAGGCCGAATTCCCATCAAAGATCATGTTGCTCACGGAGAAGGACCCACGGATGTGCTTGCAGAAGAAATTACTGCGCTGTAATTTCCCTTACCTTTTTCATTTCTGTTAATCGACAGATATTTAATGCTCTGTTTTGCATGTCGATTGAAAAATTGTAAACCCTAAGGGTTTTAGTTTTAAGTTTGCAAATTACGTTTCCTGTTGCTGCTAGGTATTCAAACTAATTCAGTTTAGATACTAGTGTTGACACGTGAATGGGACTGACGAAAAACACAAAGGCGAAAACGTATGAAATGGTTATTTCGTGGATCCTGGAAATTGTTGTTTACGAGTAGTTTAAATTTATCTAATTTAAATATCAGTGTTCAGAAGATGAAGAGTGCATAGTTAAAAAGTACTCAGTGGGAGTGCCCAGAGCTTTTCCAGCAAAGCAAAGAATAGAATAAGATATACGTACTGGGAAGCTTTGAAGAAATAAAGTCATAAAGCAACAACGTATGTGGAAACAAAAAGCTATGTTAAGTAGACGCTCTTTTGGCATTGCGGAGTAGCTGACATGAATGCTGTCTGACTGATCTTGTGCTTGATCGCTACCGAAATGTACAATGTCTAAATGATTTTGTATCTTTAACCCGCCGAAGACCTGCACATTTGTAACTGAAAAGCGCTCTTATTGCTCCCTAAGCTTTTTCAGATGTTGAGCTCGCGTACTGCCCAGGCTCTCTTCTAGTCCACCCTGAGCCCTTTGAATTATCTAACAAATCTGATAAATGTAATATACTTCTATCAAATATACCAATTGAAATATGACAAGTAGTAGTAAAGAGAAAGAGATTCTGGTTAAAACAGTGTGAGAGTTTTTAAGATTTGAAAACTCTCTCACGGTTTTAACCAGAAATCTCCTCTCTATTCTTGTGGACTGTGGAAATGTATGAGTTACCGAGATGTATGCTGTCTCAATGATCTCCTTACTTGTAAGCTGTTGAATTGTATGATGTATGAATGATCTCATTACCTGTAAGCTACTGAGATGTACTATGCCTGAATGCTTTTATACCTGTTAGATGCTGAGATGTACTATACCTGAATGATTTTGTACCTGTTAGATGCTGAGATGTATGCTGTCCAAATGACAATGTAACTGTAAGCCATTGAGATGTATGATGTCTGAATGATATAGTACCTGGAAGCTGCTGAGATGGATTATGTCTTCATGATTCTCTCACTTGTAAGTTGCTGAGATATACTCTTCTTGAATATTCTCTCATCTATAATCTGCCGAGAATCGAGATATATGCTGTCTAAATGACGGTGCACCTTTAAGCTATTGAGATGTATGACACCGACATGATATCGTATATATAATCTGCTGAGATGTATGGTGTTTGAATGATCTCGTTCCTGTAAGCTTCCAAGATATATTTTGACTGAATGTTTTGGTAGGTATAAGTTACCGAAGATGTGCAATTTTTGTAACTCAAGTGATCTTGTACCTGTACGCTGCTGAGATATATAATGGCTGAATGATCTCGTACCTGTATGATGCTGAGATTTATGCTCTTTGAGTGATCTTGTGTGTTTAAGCTGCTGAGATTTATGCTGTCTAAATGATCTTGTAAATGGAACCTGCGGAGACGTAGTGCCAGTAAAGGCTTGAAGTTGCCATAGATTTTATGACATTAATACCTTACATTCCATTTTTGATTAAGCTGAAATAAATCTATACAATACTATTTGTTATATGTTAAAAGGAGTCATTATATGTGAACAAAATTTTAGAAATTCTGACAATATTGCTGCATTCTGTTAAATCTAATTGAAAAATGGTACACATACAATACACAAGATTTTCACAAGGGAAAACCCTTTCCAGGAAAAATCCAATAAGTAACCTTCTTCCTCATTGAATTAACTTAACCATTTATTACAATACAATAATGTATTTCAAAGTTGTACATTACCCAAAAGCATGTGCGAGTATTTGTAGGCATATCAATAGGTACTGCCCAAGTGGTATTACTATACAATGGTTACCAAAACCATGGGCCAAGAAGACCACTCATGATGGTTCCCAATAGTTTTTTGGGTGATAAACCCCAGTCAACGTGTATGATCTGGACGAGAGTAAATCCTGTAGAGTGTAATTCATGCAAAGACTAAAGTATGCAACACATATCCAATATTCTCCCACTTGTTGAACACTCTGTATAGAGGACCACAGATGCATACTTTCAGCAGCTGAGTGCAACCATGCCCATTGATCTTTTGCACCAAGAAAATTCTTAGTACTCACAATGTTCATCAATGAATCAACAACATTTGCCACCATATCAACCTTTTCCAACAACACCTTGTCTTCAATCATGGCTCTAACAAAATGTTATTGTACATCAATATGCTTCAATTGAGCATGATAAGTGGGGTTCTTTGCCAAACAGATTGCACTTTGACTGTCACAATCTATCCATACAACTTTCTGTAAGAAACCAAAATTCAAACACAACCTCTGTAATCATATTACTTCCTTGCATTTGTGGCTGCCTTGTACTCGGCTTCTGTAGTCAATATTGCAACATCTGCTTGCCTCTTACTCATCCAACTGATTGCTCCACCAAACAGATAAGACACATAAGCACTTACAGATCTTTGGCAGTCAAGACTTCCAGAGTCTAGCCCAACAAGCTTCAAATTTACTATTTTGTTCTCCTCGGTCATCCTTTGTAGCATACTATATAATTTGAAGTGCTACATATATACCTGAAGATCCTTTTTACAGCAGTCCAATGTTCCTTCCTTGGATTGGACATATATCTGCTCAGTGTGCTCACTACTCCCACTGCATGGGAACAGTCAGGTCTGGTACATGCTATAGAGTACATAAGGCTTCCAACATCATTTGCAGAAGGAACTTGAGACATGAACTCAATTTCTTCTTGTGTCTTGGGACACTGTTCAACAAATAATTTTAGACCAATAGAAAAGGATTACTTACATGTTTATACTCTGCATTCTAAACCTCTGCGATATCATCTCAACCTATTTTCTCTGAGTCAAACATATTTTCCTGTTTAGTTGATTCCTTTAAATTTCCAAGCCCAAAATGAATTTTGCAGCACCTAGATCCTTGATATCAAATTGAGATTTAATCTGCTTGATCATTTCCTTCTTGTTACCAATTAACAAGATGTCATCCACATATAGGAATGTGATAAAAAATTTGTCACCTATTTGTTTGAAGTACATCTAGTGATCAAATTTGCTTTGTACGAACCCAAGTTCCAATACACAACTCTCAAACTTTTGATCCCGCATCCTTGGTGATTACTTCAAGTGTGCTAGGATGCTACAAACCTGAACAGGATTGATGTGTGATTGATGCTTGCCCATTATTCTCTAACTCTCTTCGTACATCCCTATGTTATGCTATTGAAAGTAGGAAAATAGTACAATAGTTAACATCATGTGGATTGTTACAAGAACTGTTCATATTCTCAACTGATTTGCCTTCAATAATCGCTGTCAATTGTGGACGATGAAGTGTTGATCTGCTGTCTGACAAGGACTTTGAAGTAGAAAACAATTTGTCATGTTCAACATGTGGAGCCGATGAAGCTGACTGTTTGATTTGTGACGTTATTTACTGGGAATGTGAATTTGCAAGCTTCACAAAGAAGGGGAGGTGTGCAAAGAAGAGGAGGTGGGAAAAATGGGGAGGTGTGCAAAGAAGAGGAGGTGTGCAAAGAAGAGGAGGTGTGCATAAAAGAAGAGGTGGGAAAATGGGGAGGTGTGCAAAAATAGGAGATGCGCAAATAAAAAGAAGCTTCACACAGGGGAGAAGACACTTCACATCAAACGGGAGCTTCACAATGAGGGAAAAGTTTCACAATGAAGGAAACAATTCACAATAAAGGATTTTGTTGAAACTTCACAAAAAATTTGCGAAGCCTGTAATTGGTTTGAAAATCTTAGGAAAGGCGCGCCAAATGCCTTGGAAAGGTGAGAATCTATTCCCAGAGAACTCGAGATGCCCTGATCATCCAGATTCTAACAATATACTGCTGTCCCCCATACATATCCTGGGATCCGGATCTATTATTCTTATTATAAACATATGTAATGTACAAATCTCCCAGATACAGGGAAAGTACATTATGTTGAGAGTTAGAATTCCTCCACAAATGACACCAGATGTATATATGCAACTGGTCACGACTGGTGTTTCAGTTGCCAATTTTTTTTCTGAACATTCAACATGGAATCATCAATGTTAACACAAATTTAAAAGCCTGTATACTGAATAAAAATCTTATGAGAGTCACAGAACATAATTGATAATGCTATGTGTTTTACGGATTTATTTGTTCCATCATAACAAGTTTCCTGCCTATATGGTCATTAACATTTAAGTATGTACGAGATTTATCTCATCAATAGATCAGTTTTGGTACCAATTGATTCTCATGAACGGTTTTATGTTTTCGCAGTCCATAATTATAAAATATTCTGTAAGAGGTGTTTGGATAAAACTGTAAAGATTTTTACATCGATGTTTTTTTATCAGAACCTGTGATCTAACCTCAGGAAAGAAAACATATGAACTATGGAAACAATTGACTCTCATGTTGATATGAACTGCAAATATGGTTTGAGCACTTGACTGACGCAACTAATGTGAGGGTATTTATGCACTTGTCCAATAGGACAAGAGCTACTATAGAATGGCTGCTATACCTCGACCCTAACCATCAACCACCCAATCCCATCTATCTGCCCATCTATAATCTATATATATGCAAGTGGGCAGACTAGCGGTCGAGAAATAGATGGCCTATCGGTTGAGGTCCCTCAGGCCCTTGATTTTATTGTTCTATAGATATTATTGATTCCATATAAAATTTTGGCTTTCAAATCTATTAATTTCAGTTTACCTCTCAAATCTACAGAATTCATCCTTTAGTCCACACATTAATCACGCACTATTCCACAATTATTGATGTAATGCATCAAATTTTATTGATTCTTTTTGCTCAATAGCTTTCGTTAATTGAATTTTCATCTTTTGATCGTACTGAAGTTGCTATTTCTTGCCTTCATTAGATCTGCAATCTTTCAAGAGGATTTTAAACTCTTATCTGAGAAGCCTTCTCCTCAACTCTCTGTAACTGTCAGGTATTTTAGTTTAAATATAATTGTAAATTCTAATAGTTAGATGTTAAGTGGAATTCAAATGACTGTGTGGTCTCTATGAGGCCCCACTTTTATTGTAATTATTTTTTTCTCTTTATAGCTTATTGTACTTCTATCAAAATACATCTTAATATTCCTTAATTTGTGTGTTCTTGAAAATATCGCTTCAAATTTTTGCAGGCCATATTCCATGGACAGTGGATTGAACGATTCAAATGTTTCAGTAGAGCTATTAGTGAGGTATGCAAAATAACATTTTTATTACTCATGGCATGTATACAATTATGATACAACGTGTGTTCCAATTACTCTCTTTTTTATGTAGTTCTGTAAGCATCAAATTGTGTGTGTCTGCTATCTTAACCAATCAGAATTTGATTATAGCTGTCTGAAAGACATCCTCGTGAAGAAAACACCACATTCCCGTGGCTCTCATATTATTCTAATGCTGCATTGTGCTTTTAATGCAGATGCTTGCCTGGGTATCCACATAAGGCTCCAAAATTACAGATTATACCAGATGGGGGTTGTCAGAAGAAGACCTCCAGCTTCTGCACTCAATGCTACTCGATCAGGTGAATTAGTGAATGGCTTTCTTGATGTTTAAAATTTTAGTAAGTGATGCATTCTTAGAGATTTTATTTTTCACAAGTGGGAGAGGGCTTGGTGTAAGTTCAGCTGAAAGTCCAAACAAAACTGATTTGACTACTCCTCATGAATTTTGAGTATTTTTATATATTGGGTCATTCAAATTAGCAAGATCCCCACTTCAATTTGTGAGCATTCTAGATAAAACAAGATTCAGGGGTTACACTCATTCATTATGCCCTATATCACTTCCAATTTTAAAGAGAGCATCACTAGGGTTTGTGCGCACTTTATTTGTTGATGCCAATTTTGGGCCACCCCAAAATGGTGTGGATAAGTAAAAGAAAGAGCAGAAGTTTTAACTTTTTGTGAAGAAAATTTTGTATCCTCACTGATGTCCTCATTCTATATTGTAATATTCAAATTTCTTGGAGGATTATCATAATAGGTCCCCTAGATAAACTATGGTGCCATGTGCATATCATAATAGGTCCCTTGGATAAACTATGTGCCATGTGCATATCATAATAGGTCCCCTGGATAAACTATGTGCCACGTGCTCTCCTAGCCTACAATACATGCATTGTGAATTGTACAATTACGTTTGCATGTGCCATTAATCTAGTTCTCCATTGTAATTTGGATATGAAGTCTAAACTTATGAAGTATGCACAGTGCACAATTAGTTCTTTTAGGATTCCAAATGACCTAGATGGCCATTCGCAGCAGAATTCTTGAAATTTTCGAAAATCTATTTTTCGGATTTTTCAACATTTTCATATTTTGCATTTTGGGGCCCTGTGGTGCAGAATCTGGACCCTAAACTTTAGTTGGATGCCCTAAATAGTGGCAGAAGACATGTATTTAGGGCATGTAAACTAATTTCCTTGACGAGTTTTCCAACACATATTACGATTTCCAATTTTGATCAATGGGCTAGAAGATATGACCTCAACAAGTGGCACTGTTAAAATTAGTAACATCATTAACCAAAGGCTGGCTATTCCTCCACTTTTGGCCGTTCATTTCCACTTCTAAGGTGGATACATGTCATCTCCTCATCGAGTGACCCTTTAGTTTCCGTTTAGAACCCTTCGCTTACTATTTTTAGTAAGTTATCAGTTTCTGCATTACATAGCTATAAAGTAGATAGTATGGAATGCATAATGCAGAGTTCAAGGCAAATATCTCTCCTATAAAGATTGTGCTCTTTATATGCATTCTTATTTGCAATAATATATTGTTGTATTTGCAATTTCAGCTACGTCAAATTCTATTCTACTTACATAGTCAGTTTGTGCTCCATCGAATTGCATATTTAATTTGGATTAGTGGTATTAGAGTGGTTTGTTCCATTCTTGCATGTCCCATTAAATGCGGTCAAAATACAAGAAGCGTGGTTTCAAGATATGCGATCCTTAAGATTATCTTTCTTCAATTAATTTACTTTTTAGAAATAGAATGTAACTTAAGCAAATTTCCTTTTTTGGAAAAGGAAGATGAAATGTCACTTCTATTTCCTTTTATTTTGTAATTAATAGAGGGAAGTTGAAAGGTCACAAAACGGCGGTTACTTATTTTTGTTATAAATATGAGTTGCTTCTATGTATTGAGGGTTCTTAGATGCTGCTCCAAATTTTGCCCTATGAAGGATCTTAGGATGTTGTATGAGGTTTTGTATACATTCCGCATCAAGAAATACAAGGAAAATTTCCAGACTTTGTGTTGAATCTTCTTTGGCGATGGTATTCTCTCTTACGTTTGAGTATATGTCTTTCTTGAGTCTCCTTTCATATGGTGCAAAATTTCAGTATTTAATCGACAATATTTTATATGTTATTTTCTTGCGCATTGGGATAAGATCTGCATTTGCTTATTCAAATATGCGTCACTCCTATTGTTACTTCTCTTACCCTCTCCCGTTTCCTTCTTTTTTTTCTTCCACGATCCTTTCAAAAAACCCTACACGAAATAATTTGGTATAAGTATTGTACATATTCGTTCTTGTTCGGTTTTGATTTTCAATAAAGGGCACCTCCCCTTATAATAGAGGAGGGACTTTGTCCCACACACTATTGTCAAGGTGCCGTATTTTGCCTACGACAAAATATCTTGCCAACACTACCGACTTTAGATATTCTTTTGGTGAGTGCATCATAAAGTTGAAATGAGGCATTAATGAATAAAAATAAACTAACCATTCAAGTCGTGACATCTAATACTTAAATGCGGATTAAAGCGCATCTAATGTTAGAGCAGCATGCCTAGGTCTCAAAGAAGATCCAATGAAAATTATTGTGTGCGCTTAAGCGTGCACTGTCCTGCGTAACCACTCGCGTCAGTCTGTGTAATAACCCTTTTTGAGGGTTTTATCAAAATATTCAGAATTCTGGAGCAGATTAAAATTTAAATTGCAGTGACTGAAATCTCCTTGAAAATTGTTGGAAATTCTTCACAAACATCAGTAAAATATTACCCAATGAAAGATATATTATTTTATTAATTTTCTAGAGCCAAATCAACTTAGGCAATGCAAAATACTCTGCTGGAAATATTCTGATAATCTGGAAATTGCAGCAATCATAAATAATTCGATTTGACCATTAAATATGTATAGAAATCCGTGCAAATGCAGATTTGGCCTTTATAATGCAAATCGACTTGGAATATTAATTTTATATGATGTTAATATCATCCAACAATTCAGAAATCTCACTAGAACAAGTCGCACTTTTGTAATAAATGACATAAATCAGATTTGACACAATTTGATCTTCAATATAATAATAATCTGCAATTATAAATTGTTTTAAGTCAAAAGTGAGAGGTTTTTGTCCCTCACAATGGACCTCACAAGGGGGTTTTGTCCCAAGTGGAGAGAAATGAGAGTTCACTCTCAAAATCTGATTTTACAAATGAAAGTCGATATATCCAAATGGCTGCCCTTAGTCCCCTATTTATACTTTTGAAAAGACATGGCCGCTCCCTTATGACCATTCATTATGCCCTTATAATTATTTATTTTGTCCTTAATTTGGCCGACCCATATATTCTACAATTACTTTATAAAAACATAAAAATTATTAAATATTATAATATCTGTAATTAATGTCAGTTTTATAAAATTCTTTTCAGCTTAAGGTCATTACACCTTATGCACAAAGAGCACAACTTGGGAACTACTTGGCCTTTTGTGTCTATTAGCACACCAGTAGATGCACCCCTCATAAAGCACAATTAGAGAACATGATCTGGAGTTGGAAATAAAGCATTGCATGTAGTGTCATATGAGGTGGACCTATGGGTGTGTGACCTATCAACTGACATGCTTGTTCTAACTAAACGGAAGGGAAATAACTATGATCATTCAAAGCCTTTTGAAGAAGGCCAAACTCTAGGGATGGCATGACATAAGTTAATTTCCAGTCCACATCTGGCTCATAACTTTATGGTAAAAAAATATTTTTCCCAATTGCTTGTGAGATCTCTCACCAAAAGATAAGAAAATGTAAAATCGTGTGTAACTAGGCACGATAGGTTTTGTGCTAAAATGTGCATTGCATTTATGTCAACGTCTCCGATTAGATTTCTATCATCAATATAGTTTCCCTTGTACCTCACATACATACAAAAGGGTGCTCATTAACCATAATTAAAGCACACAATGACCATGCGTTAGAACTAGGTGTAAATGTATGCCAAGGTACCATATAAACTTGCTATATCATCTTTCCAGCCCCATGGGTAATGAGGTAAGCGCAATGCATTGTGCAAGGCACTATATTAATATTTAATCATTGATGTCATAGTGGTGTTGGTGATAAAGGCGCACGTTTGGCCAATGTTTAGCTAAAGGGCACTTGCTCATGCCACTAATACAATTGCTGGTACCATCTTACATTAAAAGTGCTTTTCATTTCATTTTCACTATCTAATCAAAATTCAAATAATTATCACCAAGGAATACGATGCTAATTTCTCAATCTCAACAGTGATGAAACTCTTTCATCAATCCCTCGAGAGTTGACATTGAACCTATTAAAGTGACCAAAGGACCCTAATAGACGGAAGACGAGCTCCAAAGTTAGCTCTTATAAGATAAATATTTTTGGTTGATATATATAATACAAACTTTGTGTAAATATGTTTTCAATGTTTCTCAAGCAAACATCATTTATAACGTAGGTCCTTTTTCCTTTGATGTGCAAACTCCAAGGCTCGAGAAGGACGTGTGATGGTGTACAATCTTGTCGAGGCAGCCCAAGAATTTTTATCTGAAATTATTCCAAACGATCAAGATCTTGATCAAAACTCAAAGGTTATTTTCGTGTAAGCTTGACTATTTTGTATGTTATGGAAAAACAGAAATACTATTTGAAGGGAATTTTATATTATAGCATAACATTAATTTTGCTTCGGAGGGTTTCATTATATTGGAATTTTCACCAAATAGGGTAGTGTATAGGGATATCTACATTACTAGGAAATATATCAAGCTCCTTATCAAGACAACAAAATCAGATATAACAATTGTCTCAACAACATAAAAAGACCTAAAGTTGCTCTTCATTAGGGAGCATCTTCACTACTACCATCTTTTAAATCTTAAATAGGGGTAGGATTTAGATGAGGAGGCTCAAGGACTTATTACTTTTTCCGTCATTTTTTAAGTTTTACGACCTCGAAGGAAATACAAAAAGAACAGGAGCGACTTGCATTCCTTCTAGTAGCATATTTAGGCCTCTAAAAGTCACAAGATCTCTTTTAGTTTTTTTTTTTTGTTTAAATTAACTTTTTGGTCTATGGGGAAAATGGGATACAAATATTTTATATAATAAAGGAAAGGTGTATAAAGTTGTCAAAGCCTTGATAGAAAAATCAGGCTAACCAAAATCAGTGCATGGACGGATATAAAATTAAAAGTTTGCTCGGGTGCTAGATTTTCTTGTCCTCCCATTTATTCTTATGGATTCTGTTAGAAGTTGATGCGTGGTTTGTATCTAAGTAGCATATTGAGTTTAAGTGTACTTAAGTGTTAGTATTAGATTTTTGTTGTACTTAGGTCTTAGGTCTTAGGGCATTTCTCACTAATAAATATAGAACTTAATGTTTCAAATTGGAGCAGTTATATGTTGTGCATTATAGCTGTAAACAGTTTTGAAATATTTACACTTTATCATTCTCGGTGTTTCAGACAAGTCAATGTGAACACTGAGCTTTTCAGAATCATTAAGTACAACAACTTGCTTCTAACTTTTAAGGTTGACAACTTGGTTGGAGATGCTTGTGCGTTGCTTCCAGAAGTTGTTTTCAATTTATTTGGCGCAGATTTCAGACATTATTGTGAGTTGCAGCTGAGGTAGGCTTGCTGTTATGTTTATGGTGCATTTAGGAGGCCAGCAGATAACTTTATTAATGGGAAAATTACCTCCAAATGACGGTCAGCTTGCAGAGACATTCAATGATGCCATTTACTTACCAAACTCTGATTGCTTTAGGGTATTTCTTCTCTTTGTATTTCTGTTACAGTCTTGTACTCTTCTATTCTAATTGGTAAGCATGTATACCACAGTACTCTACTATTCTAATTGGTAAGCATATATACCACAGATTAAATTCATGTATGTGGTATGAATGGTATGCTAGACATGATGACCAGCGGTAGAAGTTCAGGCTCTGGAGTAAATCTTCCATGTCCGCTTCCAACGTAGTTTGGATTGTGTATGGCCCATCATTTCTTCCTTGTTAAAGAACCGGTTGGCCCACTATGACAGTGTGTGATATGTTCAATAAATCTTTTGATTTAGGGTTATGTGCCTCCGTAGACATTTGTGTCATCTGGTCATTCGCCCATCATCATCTTTTTCAAATTTCATTACTTGAGGTATCAGTCATGTAACTCATTTGTGACAGATCAAAGATTTACCATAGAACGTTGAGAGCTGCATGATCGTGGGAGTTTTCATGACTAGAATATTTGAAAGAAATTTCCACGATATTTTAATCTGAAAGATCTTTTAGAATTATTTTTAACAGTACCTTTTCTGGGTACGAATCTCATTACTGGAGATCTCAGCCATGATCTCATTTTATGATAGATTCACTCTAAAACATAGTTAGCATACTCTGTGAGTACTTGTTGAGTACTCGCCACAAATTCTAAACAATGAATATTCACTGTAATAACTTTCTGAACAGACCCGCGAATATTGTCGAGTATTCGCGAGTCTGTGCCAAATACTCCCCTGATGCGGGATCTGTGCCAAATACTCACCTGAAATTATAAAGATGCATTTTATTCTTAATGCAATATTAAAAATATATACTGATAGATACGGAACACAAAAAGAAAGAATAATTTATATATGACTAATATACATTACAAATATTCAGATTTCTACTAAACTGACAGTGGTAACAAACTTCATGCCAACCTTTAGCATAGTATTTGGACATGATTTTCTCTTTTTATAATATTGAGTTATAATATTTTTATTCAAGTTCACACCCTTTTTTCATAAGGTTATCTAAACTCTTAGTCTTAGATATGCAATGGTGGACAATTGCATAACGATAAGCTTGCATTCTATAAAAGATACAAATAATCATATTAAAAAAAAAAACTTATAAATAGATCCAGTTTGAGAACTTTCAATCGAATAAAGTTTCAAGCACTAACAATCTTACAGATAGTTTTTCCTTGCACACATTGCAACATGCAACATATATAGGGCATCTTGAATAGAATAAATCAAATAATCTCAAATATATCATCAATTCATCTACACAATAGTATCATGTACAACTCCTATCAAATCCTCAAGCTATAGCAAACAATATTGCTATAAAAACCTACCAAAGATGGGGTCCGTTCAATATTTACCTATGTTGACCACCTACTGGGATTTGAGCTCACTAATTCATGAATCCAACCAGCTCTACAATATCTAACCACTTTCTCATCAATACTAATAGAAAACACTTCTCCAACATTTTGTAGACTCATTTGATACATTTTGTAGCTATATTTTGCATAAAAATTATGTTTTTTAAAGAAATTTGCATATTTTTTAAGTTGCTGAATATTCCTGAATATTTGCCGAGTCTTGCCGAGTCAATTTTGTTTTTGGGTTTGCGAATATTTGCTGAATATGAGTATGCAAACTATGCTCTAGAATATTGAAAGCTGCATGATTGTCAGATTGTATTCAAAAGAACATTTAGTTTAAAAGTTTCTGGCATTGATAATTTTCTTTTACATAGAACCTTTGCTTTCAGACTATCATAAGCATATTTCTATTTTGCAAAATATTATTTTCCATGTGATGACTATATCTCTCATCAGTTTTGTTCTTTTCCCAGAATTCGAGTTCTTTTGTCACAGCAGATGATAAATGGATCCCTGAAGCTGCAAAAATCTCTAGTGAGGATTCACGTTTTCTGGAGGATCTCAAGTTTGTGGAGTTATTGATCTCTTCAGTGACTTATGGGGAAAGTAGGAGCATCATGGGAAGCAGCTGTGGAAACAGACGCCACTTTGCATGTGGGTTGTACCAAGGGTAGAACGTTGTCAGAAGGACTAGCTAACAGAATTGAAAGAGGCAATAGAAATGATGGTCTTGCCATGATGTATCCTGATCCCCTGAAAATGCATCTTTAACAGCTGTGCAGAAAGGAACAATGCCAGTTTTGCATGCTAGAAACCTTAATAATATGATAACAAATGCAACTGGGAAATTGGAGATTGTTGAAGAAGAGACTGAAGGCGATGTTGAAGATCTCCCACTAAAACTTCTAATACAACATCTGTGTCAGAAATTTTGCAGAAAGTTCAAGCAGCTTGATTCGCATGGGCCGAGCAATGAAGGCAAGAATTATTAACAGCTTTTTCTACTGTATTGGTTTTGTGCAATTTATAATTTTTGCATGATATGATGTTGAACCATCCACATTGGCAATTACCTTATTTTTGTGAACAAAGGGGTGCCCTCATTAGTAGGACTGGCCATGTTAATATAATGCATCAAGTAGGAGCTGCACTAGTTTTCTATTCATCTTTTCACCATTTAGTATTTTGAATAAAAGACACGTAGCAAATGTTTGTTGTTTGGTCATTTATTGGGAACTACATCCGAATATTAGATAAAAGATTTTTTTTTAGCTCCTATAATATCCATATATGATGCACATAGCTGTTGTACATTTATTGTGATGGATTCTATGTTCCTAATTCTGAGGATTCTAATCCTACACAATATGAATACTTAGTATCATCCCTAATTTCTAGTATAGTGATTTTTAAGCTATGCTTTATTTCCAAATTTCTTCTAGAGAAGATTGCGTGGAGAAGAGAAATAATTGACATTCTGGGCCACTTTTTGATGTCCATCATCAGGATCATCAGGATGGGTGATGAATAAGGATTGCAAACTGAAGCTTCCTATATAAATAACTTTGTATACGTCAAGAGTTGGGAAACCATAGCCAATTTTAGCCTTGAAACCTACGGATCAACAAGCAAGTGAAAAAAATAATTAACTAGGCTCTCATTAAGAGATTACGACAATGAAATTAAATATTTACAAAGAATGTATTAAAATGTCAATGCATTAAAATATTTTCTCACGCGGCCCTGGTAATCCTCTATGGCCCATGGGTATGCAAGTGTCAATTCCAAACCTTCATCCCTGTTTAGATTGCTAGTATGCTTTCTAATCTCCTCAGAATTTGCTTATCATAAAATGATCTTCCTTCACTTTAACTTTTGCTTCCTCTGTACAAGTTTTATGGGTTATATATGAGTGTTCAACCAATGCCGAGCTTTTAATGCAGTTGTAATGGATATCTGCACAATGTTTGGAGATTCCCTTTTGAATTTTCCTCAGTCTTTCATGGATGTATGGGTGGCCATAGGAGCACTAAATATGATAAATCCCATTGTTGGACTTAGGATCAAGTGGATTCTTATTTATTCAAGGTTCTTTCCATATTTTTGAGTTAGAAAGATTGGTTTAATGTTGTTCCTCAAGTAAAATTGCAAATATATTGGAAATCCCATTACTGTAAAGTAGACATGCCTTAGGTTAACTAGTAGCAATAACCATGTCTTGGGGAGGATGAGGACCCACTTTGTTTATTTCTGAAGACCCGAGCTACATGCTTAGCTTTGTATCATTTTTCTTGTGAAGAAGAATTATAATATCAAACAGATATAAGTATCATCATTGGACGTACAGAATGTTGCCTCAAAATGTTCGATTTCTTGGTGTGTACAGCTCCCAGTCTTGAAAGGGGATTAGATGTTGTCAACTATCCAGACATTTTGCTAGACTTGTCATTAGACATCATATTTTATGGAAATTATTAACTATAAAGTGGAGTATAAAGCCTAAACTAAATATTTAGTAGTTAGTGGTTTGGGTACAAGTGGTTGCCTTCAACCGACATACCTGTTGTAGCCAACTCCATATGAGCATCTTGTGTTGATCACTGAGTGAGCTCTATCACCTCTTCACAGATTGTCTTGCCTATATTTAGTGGAAATCCTACACATCACTAATGGGCATAATGAAGATATTCCTATTTGAAAAAATATTTTCTCATATATGTTTATGTTTATTGCTCTAAATGGGGTTGTCTTTCACTCTTGTTAACTGGAATTTTCTATTGATCTCTTTATAGTTTAGTTTTATCTTGTACCGTATTTTTGGAGCTTCTTTTTGTCCCCAAAGTTATTTCAATTGGAGGTAGTAATTTTGAATCCCATTAGCTCAGTTTAGTTTTAGCTTGTAGGAAAGAAAGAAATTATATTAATGTCCACTAGTGACCAAAGTAGGTCAATGAGACTCAAACATAGAACCAATAAGCATTGAATGTGGGAGCCAAAAAGAGGTCCAACCCTAAAAGAGAGACGAAAGACTAAAGCTAGAAGCATAGAGCACAAAAATGATTCCAAAGAGATTTGGTGTGAGAGGGCACCCTTGGTAGACTCCAAGCTCATCACTATATATCCCAAAGAGATTCGATGAGAGAGTATACCCCTGTTTGACTCCAAAGCGAAAAGAGGGGAGTTTGCAATCTCATTTGTGCATCAATTTGATTTTGGGATTTCAACATTTGTGGAGGAAAGGGGAATTTAATTCATCTATTTGCAGCATTTGTAGAGCTAAGTTTTAATTTTTCCCGTTCCTTTTCTGTTTTTTCATTCTATTCTTCTGTTTTATTTTAAAAAGTTGTATGCTTTTTTCTTCTTCGTCTTCTTTCTTCTCTACTCTAATGTTCTCCTTTTCCCTATTTGCAAAGCCTAACTGCCCTTTTTCTTTGAAAAAACAGCAGTTAGGGTCAAAGATCTAAAAAAAAAATCTGTTCTCTAAGAGGTTGGTTGTTTTTTTCATTATATTCTAAACTTATTCTTAGGAATAGCCCCACCACAAAGAAAAATTCCACATGAAGGCATGGTGATTGGGATGAAAAGAGAGAGGAAGTTATATGCAAGTACCATGATGCATTGATTTTCCTCCACCTTAAATGCCACCTTGCACGCATACTTGGGAGTGATGTTTGATTTTGTGAGCTTTCTGAAATGGAGGTTCAAAGGAGATGATTGTTTTGTTATGGTCCTTTGGGAATCGGAATAGAACAAAATTTAGAAGAAAGAGAAGGGCGAGAGGCACTCGACTTTTTACTCTTCTTCAGTAGAGCCCATTGTCGTCTCAATCCACAACCACGTTTATCCCTTGAACTTGATGAGGAAGTTTTCTAAAAGCAAGGAGCTTCTACAACCAAGAGTCTCACAATTTGTCACCAAAGTTATAACGTTGCAATTTTTACTTGAAGCAAAGGATGATCTCAAAAGATTGTTATTTAGGAGTGCACTTCTTCGGATTTTGCAAGGAAGGGGACGGGCATCGATATGTTCGATTATGTTTTGATAAAGGCAATTTTGGCTCAAGTCAATTGAAATTGTAAAGGTGAGTGATGAGCTGAATATGTCCATGTTTGCCATCTTTATTAGCTCTTTTTAATAACTTCCTTTCATACTTCTTATACCTAATCCGAAGAATCAAAATTAAATTTTTACAAGAGACAAAGCCTTTAGTTATTGTTCTTCGTGTTTGTGATGGGTAAAACCCCGGTGGGCTACATCTCGAGCCTATGGGTAAGGTCGAGGAGGCCATAACCATATTCTATGATGGGGTAGAGAGACTACTAACCCATATTGACACCATAAACTAGAGTAACTCCACAAACTGTCACATATTGTTGGGTACTTCTTGAAGCCAAGGTTCGACTCTAGTGAGAACATCAAGGATGATGTGGAGGCGTTGTGAGGATAATGCTCGATTGGGAATAATAGGCCTTTTTGATAATGACATGGCAATCACGTAAACAAAGTCAATGGAATGAGGTAAAATGTTCTAAATGTTTGTGTTGTCTCCAGCTAGTAATTTTTCTCTCATTGAATTCTATATTTTATACACTTTCATTAGATTTTCAATTTTTGCTTCTTGATCTAGTGGGAGGATTTTGATGCCTATACACTTAATCTCCCAAAGGTTTCCATGGCAGGTTTGAGTGCAATTGGAGTATGTCCAATTATATGCGCTCCAAGAAGTGCAATTGTTTGGATGTTGAGAAGTTGAATGCTTTAGTTTTGTTTGCTAAAATATTTGCCTCGAACACAAACAATCTAAAGAGTCTCGATCCTCACATCCCATCAAGTTGGAGGAGATTGTTTGGGCCAATCCTGCAGGGGTGGGGAAGAGGATTGAGTTCACAAGCCGGGGAATGAGAGGGTATGATTGTTGCTGCTGCCACTTCCAAAACATTTGAAAAGGGCATGAGTGGTGGGGTGAGTGATGTTGGCTCAAGTCATGTTGAGGCTGGACCTAGTTTATCATGATTCATTATGTTTATGTTTTGGTGCTCATTAGAAGATGTGAATGGAGAAGGAATTGAGAAGAAGAGGAGTGCACACATTATAGACTGTGTTTGTCATTTTATTATAAAGAGATAGTTACAAAACAATTGAGGTGGTTACAACCGTACATTGGTTAATATATAACTATTAGTGATGTAATAATGAAAGGTAAGGCTTATATTCTAATTCCCATTCTTAAGGCTTACTATATAGAAAGCAAAACCAAACACACTGACAAAAAAATTAAAACAACGGAGCCAAATAGAGCCAAACATTTTTGAGAAGTTATTTTGAAAACAATTCTTTGACTAGGTAGAACTCCATCAAGATGCCTCGTAACCCTCTTAAAGGTGTAGTTTTTGAGTTCCCGCATTCCACCTCCCCAAACTCCTGAATTATGAACCTACGAATTATTGGACAACCATCTATATTGAGCTACATCCAAAGTGCTCCATCAAGGTGTCTCATGACCCTCGTAAGGGTATAATTTTCAAGATCCACAAACACCCGAACTAATTGGGCAACTATCCATGTTGAGCTTCATCTACACTAGATTCCTTCCTGTCTTCAAAGTGTGGGGCTTCTTTAAAATACAAACTCTTCATTAGTGAAATTTTCACCCATTTGATTTGTCTTTGAGCTTTCCCTTGCTATAAATCCCATAAGTGACTTGCTCATGGTCATCTTGTATGTTGTAATATCATGGGTAAAACGTGGTAAGCGGTAAGTATGCCACTTTTTCCGCGAGTTCTCTAGCCACAACCATTATAAGGCCTACATTGCTTGTCCACTAGTGCATTTTCAACTCTAGATTGAAACTAATTTCTATTGCATATTTTATCAGCCCACCGATCATAGCTTAAGTGTAAGGTTGCTAATAAGTAAGGCAAAACTTTGTGAATAATAAAAACAAATAAAAACAATCTCTTGGAAAATCGTGACAAAAATTCCTATAGAAATTGCGACAAGAATATTGCCGTGAAAATTGCGACAAAAATCTTCCCAAAATTCTTCAAAAAGGTCTACCTTCAGCTTGTGTTTTTCACTTTTTGATGTACCCTCAACGCTCTTTTCCCTCAAACTTGTGCCCTAGTTGCGATTTCACATTTTTCTATCTACCGCGCCCTAACAAAAGGATTGATCAAGCGATCGTATTTTTGTGCTTTTTCCATCATGTTTGGCTCAACTTTATTTCACATGCATTTGAATGAGACTCTGTGCTAATAGACTATATTTGCACATAATCACGAGTGTATAAAAGCCCTAAAATTCATGACTTTGTTCTTGAATTTAGCGATAACGGTGAAACAATGGTGACAGTGTGAATTTGTGCCTTAAATGGCCTTTCAAACTCGCGAACTTCCTCGGCATTTCGTGAATGGACTGAAATTATTTGATTTCTTGATTTGTCCTTTGAAATACCTCTTGATGTCTTCCTTCTTGCTTGTCTTGCACCGATACCAATGTTAGATGTGAATAGAGAAGGAATGAAGAAGTGGATTGCCCACATTGTGAATTGTGTGTACATCATGTTATTATGCAAGAGATAGTTACAAAATGGTTGAGGTGGTTACAACTGTATATTAGTTAATGTATAACTAATAATGATGTCAAAATACATGACTTTTGTCTTGATAAAACTTAAAGCAAAGTGCAATAGTTTGGATGTTTAGAGGTTATATGAATTAGTTTTTGTTTACTAGACCTTCACCTTCGACACAAAATTGTTGTAAACGCAATTAAAGCATTCCAATGGTAAGTTCTAATGTATTAATTCGGGAACCCTTTGAGAAGGCGACGTCCTTATATCGTAATGATACCTAAACCTTAGTTGGGATGATCATGAAAAGGGCGAGGGCAAATACATCAAATAAAAAAACAAAAGGCGATGCACCAAAATAGATTAACTAATGCCCCTTTAAAGCAATGAAAGCACATAACAAATACTTAGCTCAATCCAATGTCAACAATCAAAGGTAAGTGCAAGAGGCAAGGAATTAAATGCTGCAAATAGATTGAATAATTCACACATAAATCTACACTAAAGGAAAATAAATAACGACACTATCTTTATTAAGTGCTTCAAATATACACAAATGTATCCAACTTTGAGATAAATCAACATTAAATAAAAGCCTATTCTAAGGTGGCGACTTCACAACAAGGAAATTTCCAAGGGTAAAAGACTCCCAAAATAGAGAAATTCTCTACATTTATTTACAACATACAAAAACAAAAGAACAACACATGCCACACGACCAAATTTATACCATACAAAGAGAGCAAAGCCCCCAAACAGACACATGTTGCATCCTCATAAAGACTTATGGTTTGATTATCCTCGTGTTCCATGGGGACACCTCCCCCCAAACTACCGTCTTAGAGATTCAAGTCGGCGTCTCGAGGCTTGGGGATGCCAGGGAGATGTCGTCCCACCATCGACACTAGCCGCACAGGGACGTCTCAAACCTTTCCCTTAAAGAGGGGACGTTTCTGAGATGTCCCCATTTTTTGGGGACTTTGGTATGTTCAAAAGACTTCTAGAAGTCTCTCAACCCGTCCCGGAGACTCCCGGATGTCTCTCGACGGCATAAGTTGCAATAAAGTTTTTTTAAAAATTAGTTTGTTTTAAAAGATTAGGCCCCCACCCCTAACCCTAATACATAATGGGCCCCACCCACCACCTAAGCATTAAAAAAATAATAAATAAGAGTTACACCCTCTCTCCAAATCACAATAAAAATTCAAAGCAAGAGTGAAAGCATTAACAAGCAAGAGTGAGAGGGTGAGAGCATTAGGAAGAGCGAGAGCAAGCAAGAGCGAGATTGATAGCATTAGCAAGGCAGAGGGACAACATTAACAAATAGAACAAGAGTTAGAGCAAGTGCCAAGTCTTCATTGCTCAATTGTTCAAGTATCAAGTTTTCAACATGTTCATCAAGCCTTCAAGGTAAGCCATGACCCGTGGCCCTTCATAGTTAGTTTTTTAATTTTTTTATTTCAATTTAGAATCATAAATTGTTCAATAAATTAATTAAAATGCTGATTTTAGGGTTGTTGAACTGCTGTTTTTGAAAACAGCAGTTACACAACCCTAAAATCAACATTTAAATGTTTCCAACTTTCTATTTAACACATTTATAAGAAGCTATAAGTTTGAAGTTTTAAAATTTAAACTTTATATTCATTATTTAATATTTTAGTTTTATTATTTTAAAATTTAAAATTTATTTATTAAATTATTTCGAAACATTTTATAATACTAATCAAATTAGGATTTGATCTTTTGTGTATCCTTTGTTTTTGTGCTTCATGTGACTCGAATTAAGAAAAAAAATGAAATTCTTTTGTCTTGAGCCATTGCAAAATTATTATTATTAAAATATTAAATTTAATTTTTGAACAATAATTTTTCTTTTGTAGTGTCACCATGAGTTCTCGCTTCTCACAACATGAGTGATGAAGATGGAGAGCAAGAACCTATGGGGATTGAGTATGAGACTCCGACTATAGTTGCCCTTCCAAGTTATTGGAACCTTTTGATAAGAGGTCCCCGTTAAGTCAGTTTGCGAAACTACAAGCAAGACCTGGGGCAACAGGGGGCACTAGGACGTGGAAGTGTCATTTTTGTCAAGTTGAATTTCAAGGCAGCATTACAAGAGTTAATGCACACCTCCTTCACATCTGAGGCAAAGGTGTGGGGCCATGTGACAAGTTGTCACTAAAAGAAAGGGCTGAAATAAATAAATTGTGGGGTTGCAATAAAGAAGGAAAACTTGTATCTACTACTTTGCCAATGAGGAGTGCTACTCCTAGTAGTGCTAGAACTTTCCATGATGCACAACTTCCTACTTATCCATCTAGTTCAACTTCAGGGGCAACAAAGCCTAAGGGGAAACACAAAATGACAGGTAGTGGTGATGCTTCAAACATAGTGGCAGAATTATTCGATGTGCAAAATAAGGATGATGCGATGATGCCCTTGGCAAAATCTTCTTTTCATGTGGAATTCCATTCCATGTGGCTTGCTCTCCTTATTATAAGGATGTTGTGGCAAAGATAACAAGAGCATGACCATCATATGTGCCACTAGGGGAGACAAAATTGAGGACAACAATCTTGGATAAGAACTATTCCAAGATTAATATTCTAATGGAGAAAATGAAGGCTACCTGGTCACTACTTTGGATGTAGCATAATCATGGATGGGTGGACAAACATTAGGCATCACCCACTCATCAACATTATGGTCACATGTCTAGAGGGCTCTTTTGCTTCAAGGCTATTGATTATTCAGGGGTAGGTCAATGATGCTGATTTTCAGTTTCAAATCCTTAGAGATGCTATTTGAGGAGGCTGGACCGAGAATGTGGTACAAGTTGTGATGGATGCGTCCCACATATGCAGAGCTGTACGAAAGTTGATTGAGATGGCTTACAAACATATTTGGTGGACTCCTTGTTGGGTGCATGATGAATAATCCACTCAAGGACAGGAAAATATTTCTGGATCAAAAAGGTCGCTGATGATGCTAGAGATGTGCGTATGTTTGTCTGCGCAACCACCACACTTCACATGCACTCTTCAGAATTTCTCTAAGGAGTTTTGAAACCTGTAGAGACTAGATATGCATTGTATTTCATTCTCTTAGAGAGGATGCTTGAGTTGCAAGAGGCATTGCAACTAATGGTCATGACTATAGAGTGGAATCGGTGACCCGATTCCAAGTCTGAGCAAATGAAGAGGGTGAAGGAGGTGGTGTCGAGAGACACATTTTGGGCTGATGCAAAATACCTTGTGTTTTTGATTACTCCATTTTTCTCGAGTCATTAAATATTGGGACTGTAATGCACCTAGCCTTGGAGAGGTGTATGAATGCATTGAGAGTATGCTTGGACAAACGAAGGCAATTGTACAAGAGAAAGACCCTACATTGCAATTCTATAATGACCATATTCAACCAATCATTCATCGGAGATGGGAGAAGCTCAACACCCCTTTGCACATGGTTGCGTATGCATTAAAGCCGAAGGGGTATGTGCAAAGGCTCGGCGAAGTTACCCGATGCGAGAGGTGAAGAAGGGGTTCACGAAGGCTATTCGAAAATGTACAATTCTATAGATGCCAACACTATTCGTATGGAGTGGACAAAATTTGCCACTCTTGGGGATATTCAAAAGAGGCCAAGATGGATAGGGAGACTATGGCACAAGAGGACCCAATTTGTGGTGAACTATGCATGGGCTTGATTCTTTGACATCCACACTAGTGATTCGCTTGTTGGTCCAAGTTTCTAATTCTTCTGCTTCTAAGAGGAATTGACCTACTTATGGCTTCATCCACTTTATGAAGAGGAATATGCTTACCTCTAGGAGGGTGGAGAAGCTTGTAATTGTACATAGCGCCTTGTGTCTCATTGACTACAACACACGTACAAGGAGAGTCCAATAACCCGATGGGATGTAGAGCTAGAGGAGCCATCTCAGATTGATGATGATGTGGCACAAACAAGGTTGGTTGGCATTAGTTTAGAGGAGCTTGACCTTGAGGAGTCTAGCAGTTCAAGTGATGAGAAGTTTGGTCCAGCTGCAGACTTTGGGGATGATCGACTCATTAGAGGCATTGAGCCACTGACCAACTATATTTAAATTTTGAATATAATCATCATTTTGAATATAAATATTAATATATTGATATTTGGCATTTTCATTGTTCAATGCAATGTGTTTAGTATTCAAAGTTTCACTTCTTGTTCCTTACACATTTGTTTTTAGCTAATTTTTCAAGTACTATATATATTTCTGCTGTTTTCTCTCTGCAGTCTGCCCGCATTCCCCAAACCAAGGCCCTTGGTCCCCTATCTCTCGAGACCCTTCCCCTTCTCCCCCTGTTTCGACTCTTCGAGACTCGTGGAACACCGGATTATCCTTCGTTGATCAACATGCAAAATTCATGCTTTCAGCCCCACGATAACCCATAAAATATCTTTGTTGGAAAGCATTTTCTTGTGAACAGTAGAAGATAAATGAAATAATTGCAAAATCTTATATTTCATAATTGCTTGTGGGGAGAATAATCCCATGAATCCATTTCTAAGAGGTTAGGACAAATCCAACTATTTTCTTCTTTGATGGCTTCACAAATGTTAATAGGGAGGTTATGGAGGGCCTCTCAACATGCATGAGAGGATGATACCAGAGGTTGAGGCTAGGGACCTCATTATTTTAGAGCTACATAATTACAAGCATGCTAGGGGGAGGCTCTTTTCTTTAGCGTTAGCTATCGAGGGAGAACCACCCTATCACCAAGTAACAAAAATTAGACAATGTAATCAAAGAGACAAGATGCGAATGTTTGAATCTAGACCGGAGTACCCGAGTTAGACAATGTAATCATAAGTTTATAAGTAATTAATAGTTTTAAACAAGAAATAATAAAGATTGAACTTAAAATAGTTTTAAATAGTTTTAAATTGTTTTTCCTTGAGTAGGCAATGATAAAAGCTCAAGAAACCCAAGATACCAAATGTTAAAGGGAAATCTATTTTGCACAAAGGTACAAGATTTTTAATTAAAATATTCGTATAAAATTCAAAGGGTTCCAGCCCCATTTTTTAAATTTGGGTGGGGGATGACAACAAATGGTGACTTTCTCGAGGTAAACAAAATCTGGATTCTCCGGTTAACTCAAAACTCAAAACTCAAAACTCAAAATTGCAAGCTTTTAATCTATTCAAATAAGTATAATCAACCTCTCCGAGGCTAAGTACTCATGTCTTTCTTCCGCCATGTGGGAGGCTGCCCGAGATCCTTTCCCAGCTCCACCACCCATCCCTCGACCACTAGTACTACAAAATCTTGCCCCATGAACCAATGGTACGATGTAGAGTGCAAATCCCTTCACTGTCGCCTTCGCCAGGCTTTTACCTAGGCCCTCCCCTCCTTCCCCACTCTTAAGGTTGCCTACAAGTGCCTTCTTCGCCGTAAGAAGCAATCCTTCATTTCCCACTGCAGGTATATGCTTTTCACCTCCCTTAGGACTAACCCTTGGTACTTCTGGCGTACTGTCTTTCCCCGCCACTCCCCCTCCACAACGATCGATCCTATCTCCATTTTCTCCCACACCTCTACCCTTTACGATGTTCCGGGGCAGCAGTCTACCCAGATTGGCATCCCGCCGCCTGTAATCCCTTCACTCACCGTAATATCAAAGAGGCAATAAGGATTTTGAACTGTAGCAAGGCAGCTGATGTGGACGGTTTCTAGGCCGAGTTCTTCAAGCAGGGTTTTGAGGTTTTGGTACCTATTTGACAGATCTTTTCAATCATGTGGTTAGTGTGGGCTTCCCTCCTACTGGTCTCATCATATCATTCACCCGATCCACAAAGCTGGGTCCATTTCTGATCCGAACAACTACAGGACTATCATGGTGGGCCATTCTTTCTCCAAACTCTATGCTACAGTCCTCCACAGGTTGTCCGAGATTTTGGAGCAGAAGCAGCTTAGAGCCGCGCAGGTCAGCCGGTTTTCGCCCTGGTTACCACACCATCGACCACATCTTCACCCTTCGGGCTATTATTGAGGAGGCTCGTCACTGCTCTTTGAAAGTCTATTGTTGTTTTGTAGACTTTCGAAAAGCTTTTGACTCCGTACCTCGCATGGCCCTCTTCCAACGACTCCGAGACATCGGTATTTCTGAGACTCTTGTTATTGCCATCATGCGCCTCTATGAGTCCATCCTTGGTCGTCTTCGTACTGCACACGGATTGTCTGATCTCATCAGGAGCACCATTGGGGTTAAACAGGGGTGCCCCTTGTCTCTTACTCTCTTTGGCATTTACATTGATGAGCTGGAATCTTTTCTTTGGGATCACATTCAGGAAGGGGATGGTTGCCTTCTTCACCACGTCTTGATCTCTATTCTCCTATTTGCACGACGATATTGTTTTACTCGCCTCTTCTCCTGAGGGGCTTTAGAGACAACTTGATGCACTTGCTTTATTTTGTGATCTTCGGCATTTGATGGTCAATCTGGGTAAGACCAAGGTCATGGTCTTCAACGGGTTGAGGACATCACACCTCCATTTCTTCTTCAAGGGGGAGGAGGTTGAAATTACTAATACATACACCTACCTGGGAGTCTAGTTCTTAGGGCCTAGATTCAGTATGAGGCACGCTCTTCAGCCGAGGGTGAATAAAGGGTATGGGTCTCTTGCCATTCTCGAGAGACAGTGTTTTCGGCACCACTTCCAGGACATCTCCTCCAAGATGTTTCTTATGAACTCCCTCATCCGCCCCACTGTTCTCTATGGGTCTGTTGTCTGGGGCCCTCCCTTTTGGACACAGATTGGGCTTCCGCTGAGAGGATTTAGACTCTCCTCCTTCACCGTTTCATCAGATGCAAACAGACGGTCCCCAACATATTATTTTGGTAGAGTTCGAGCCCGACCTTTCCGTCTGGAGACTATATTTGACATATCATCCTTTCTTCACCGTATCAGGAGGTTTGGTGATCTCTCCGATGAGCAGGACAGGTATCCATATCTCGCCTATTGTTCCTCTGTGAGTATTGCCCAGGCTGTGGGCCGTTGTTGGTTTGCCGAGACTTCTACCTTGTTGGACTCAGTTGGTATCCAGATTGATCGTCTCCCCCTTCCAAAGTATTCTCTGAATGCTCCCAGTCATCTCTTGCCCACCAAGCAAGTGTTGAACAAGTCCATCCGGGAGGATATCTACAAGAGCTTCATTCAGACTACTTGGGTGAACCCCCCTGGGGGTTTGCGCCCTAAGATGTCCTTTTATGCAGAGCACTTTCTTGAAATCAGAGATGGACTCATCATCCGCCCTCACATGGGTGCATGCCCTCTGTATACCTCTGGGTTAGTTTCGAGTCGGCTCCCACAGACTTTGATGCGAGACTGATCACCACATTGATCGGGAGGATAGACTTTGTAGGCTCTGTAGCCTTCATGAGGTGGAGACAGAGACTCATTTCATCTTCCGCTGCCCCATATACTATGAGATCAGAGGACGATTTCACTGTCTCTTCAGAGGGATTCAGACTCTCCCGGTCTTCTTCAGATATATCGACCAGCGGTGCCTTGCCCTCTACATCCGTGAGTCTTTGCTGTTATGAGACCAGATTCTTCATCCCCCTCCGAGAGTCATCCCCACGAGACGGATTACAACCTTCTTTCCGGTTCTACCCACTGGTGGAGGTACTAAACGACAGAGCCTTTCTGACCCAGATACAGTGCATAGATCAGTTCGTCCCCGGTTGGACCTTCACACTTCTCTCGATCACCGCCAACAGAATCGGATGCACACATGTACCAGAGGGCAGTCCAACTCCATTCGTCCCCTGGCCATCGTGTCAGTCTCAGATCTCAGCAGGGAAGGAGGTTTTCGCCCCCTCGTCGGGTTGCCAATCCATCAGGAGCTTCTTTTCGTCGGCCTCTAATGTTAGGAGGGGTGTGGCTACCATTCCTGATTAGACCATGGGTCCTCGTTTGTCCCCCTTCTTTCCCTTCTTTGCTTCCCTCGTTTTTCTCCCCGCTTGCTCCATTGCCCCGCCTGTGGGGGTATTGGCTTCGGGTTTCCTTTCTGCTGTCTTTTCTCTTCTTTTCTTTTTTTTTTGGGAACTCGTTTTGAGTTGTCCCCGCTCGCACTTTGTATATTGTTTGGGCTGCAGTCCCATTGACCTACTTTTGTGGTCATTCGTTGGACATTAATATATTTATCTTATCTTATCTTATCTTATCTTATCTATATAGTTATGACTTATCTAAACAAGGTTAAGTGTGTGCACGAACAATGAGTGTTCATTTACCAACTATTTTGGGGTTTTGACAGATTCCAAGAATGACTCCTACTTATTTGAGTGCATGATACAAGTCTCTCAAAATGTAACATAGTTCTGCAGTCGGGAAGTGGCTATAGCTCCAACAAATGTATTACTTATCTACATGGGCATTGCTCTGCAGCTAACTATGCGTCTGTAGCCTTGATGATCTACACCATTAGGCCTAGGATGGCGGCGTGAGGACAACTCAATAACTTAGCTGTTAAATCATTGAGTTATAGAATATTCAATAGAAAGCCAAACAAACAATAACCAATACACATTCATATGCAAAGTGATAGTAGAGTTATCCTTTTCTATTCACCGAGAAATGAACAACTATGACACATACACATACAATGTGCAGCAAGGATGGGAATGATGATTCCCTTGATTAGAGATGGGGAAACATTTCCTAACTAATTTTCCTAGACTGAAATGTAAACAAATGACTATTCTATGCTTGTTCCTCTTGGGGTCAAATGGTTACACTTACAACATATCATTACAAAATAGAAAGTACAAAAGAGGATGATTACAAGACAATTCAACTTTTGCAATGGTTGACACTTTGCCTTTTTGTAGGTGTGAGAATTCATATTCCAGATGCACGGTATGCTGATAGTTATGCTGACATGGCATCAACTCTAAAAGTGACGCTTGGTATGGTGCAATGTAGTAAAAAGTCTTGATGTGGCTGGCGAGTGGCTGGCACAGATGTTGAACTATTTAGTGTTCCTCAATGCTTTGCACTTCCTCGGGGTTGTCTGGTTGAGTGAAGTAGAGGATGAGTGTTGATGTGTTAGGCATTGTGTACCTTTGTGTTGGTGCTGGAAAGCGGTGAGATGCATGGGACAACATGAGGACGCATAGGGTTGCACAAATGATGTAGATGCTAGACTGTGTAAATGTCCCTCATTGCTCAATGCTACCTTGGGATGATCCAATTTAATTGTGGTGTTGGATGGGGACGAGCCAATGCTCCTAATAAAATATTCTTATGGTGTGTTGATGTTGATTCCATTCCCGAAAAGAAATGGAGGTTGTTAGATCCTTGAGAAGAGATGTACAACTCTGCCTGAATGTCCTCCTCTGATGTTGTAGGGCTGGGTTGCACAGAGCACAGGTTCCATTGATCGTGGAGTGCTAGATGACAATAAGAGTATTGTGATGAGAAGGTAGTCTTGAGTGACCCCTCCTGCATGTAGATCATTAGTCGCCTCTTGAAAGCAATCATCCCAATTGCTCTTAGGTTTGAGTTTGTGGGACCTTTGGGTGATGGTGCTGGACCAATGTTCTGATGTTGTGCTTATGCAGCAGTGCGGCTTTCTTGCATTAGCTTGTAGTTTTGGAAACTGAGTCTGGAGGTGTTCGAGAGTATACTATAGCCTAGTGTAGAACCTACAATGGATGCCATCAAATGCCGAGTGATGTATGTGATATCTCTGTACTTTAATGCTGAGAAGAGGGGCGTGGGTGCCCATCTTTCTTTTTCTAGGTAAGTGCAAATGCTCGCCTGTACATGTGAGAGAATTGGAAATGAGGTATACACACACACACACACACAGAGATATATATCCATGTCAGATGGATGTTACATGCTCATGAACGTGGAAAACTTTCTGCAAGGATGTAGCCTAAATGAAGGCTTGTGCAGAAGCTCGATGTTAGTGCTGTATCGGTGTTGATTCTAGAGTAGACCAATGAGAATAGCACAAGATTGACACCGATGTTTTAGTAGCACTGATTCTGGGGTAAACCAATTGGAATAGTGTGAGATTGATTTATGATCCGAGGTAATCTAATCAGGGTAGCCCATGACACCAACGTTGTTTGGGGTAGAAGATTTCATCTGGCGCGACATGACTCTAATCTAGAACTTTGGGAAACAAGAGTGAAGTTGAGAAATCCATTATGCTTTAGTCGTAAGAACTATGAAGCTTTCCATGTAAGTGCAAGACATGTTGTATCAAATGTTGATTGCTGTTGACATCGGGCATTAGATGGATAGTATGGAACATGATCCTAGGATCAAACATTTTCAGATCCTCATATGTTCAGATAAAACATCTTTGGACTTGGTGAAAAGATCTATGAATTTTTGTTTTTCTTCCATGAAACGTGAAATTCCCAAATTTACACGTTGTGGGCTTTCTTCTGTTCACAAATTATTAAGCTCACAATACTTCTTTTGATTAACACCCATGATTTTATTCTCAAATTTAGAAAAAAATTAATTATTATTTTTCCATTCAAATCAGAGAGATTTTCAAGAGTGATTAAACCTTTGGGGTTTTTATTGGATTTGATGTTGATTATTCCCTCTTTCTCGTCATTCTTCAAATATTCAAATTGTTGAGTTATTTTTCATCAACAGTTTTGTCTTTACAAGCTTCTGCACTAGTCATAAATTGTAGAATTTGTTGATCATCATTAGAAACATGAAAATTCTCGACATTGTCTCGGGCATATGGCACCAAAACCATTTTGATGGATTTGTTTTTAGATTATTAGCTAGAGGCGACAATGTGGCTGCCAAACAAGCCAAAAACATTGCCAACAAATTTTTCTCGCAAGGCATAGAAACAATGTTAAAGGCTCAAAAATACTTGATCAAATCCCAAACTCTGTATTTATATTTATTTAGGAACTTAGAGTTTTTCTGGAATTGACTTCTTAGTTCTTACTTGGTTTACAATAGTGTTGCACAAAGTCTAGTCTTCTACCAAAAAAATGCATCTCGGAGACTAGTACTTGTTGGTACTTGTCTCAGAGACTTGCATTTCAACACTTTTAAAAAATAAATATATTTTTGTGCTCTTGACCTTAGATATGACGAGATATCAAAGATAAATATCAATATAGTCACTCTCATCTTTTGTCAACACCCAATATCTTTACATTCAAAAGTTATCAATGTTTTTCTTAGGCTATATTAGGCTGTATGATATTCTTTTCTCTAAAATTTACACACACACGCACACACACATATTTCCACCTCCAAGTACCTCTCCCATTTCTCTGAAAAATGGCATGCCCATCTATGTCTCCTTGACCAGTACCAGTACCTGTACCCGTCTCCTGTTAACTACAGTTTTACAATTTATTTAGAGTTGCCAATTACCTTTAACATTTTTAGTCTGCTCTCAGTTGCAAATTGCAGATTTAAAAACAAAGCCTCATACTCTGCAATATCATCAGTACAAGTGAATTCCAAGCTGAAAGCAACATGAAACTGTTTACTTTAGTGGTCAATTGATACTGCATCAATATCAGACTCTTGGTCGATCAATGTGGAGCATTCAGATCCTATCTTCGGACTGTTCTTCTTGTTTACATGAATTATACTTTATGTGTAAAGTGTAAACACTCAATTCTGATACCTTGGCCTCTGCGTTTTTGTTCCTTTGTTGATATCCCGGCTTCCCTCTCAATTCTGATTTGATTTGGGATCCCTCTCCAAGGCAACCATGTGTACGAAATAACTGTTCAATGTTCTAGACTAATCCTTGCTTATCAACATTCCAAAATTTTCAGGTACATACACATCTTGTCTATCAATAAAATGTTGCACTAGTGGATCAGAAGCTCAATGCATATGTATATTAGTCAATTTACCAACTACATTAAGTTCAGATTTGTCTAATTGAATTACCTTTGTAATGGATCCAGCAGGGTTTAGTCCAAGCTGTTGATAAATAGAATATGGCCTTGCATTAGCATAGGCTCCAGATTAAACATAACATTAACATTAGCATAGGCTCCAGATTAAACATAGCACTAGCATTAGCATAGGCTCCACTTGTACCACATCCCATTAAAAATTGATTTGCTTGCCTCATCTCCTCTGATTTGAACCGTGGTGAGGGTATGTGTTTCATATCCTATGCAAGCCCACACTAGAAATATGGCAGGTGAAGCAGCTGATTTGAAAACATACTTTGAATCCATCTCGAGGGCTAGTGAATTTATTATCCTTACTGATTGTACTGTTTCCGTGAATCGATTGCTCCTTTATTCCTCCAAGACGAGATGCTTGAGATGCTAAGGTTTGGTGATAGTACAGTTGTGAAGTAATATACAACTGTTGATGATTTGGATAAGTGTATTTTTCATGATATTGATTTTTCTTTGCACTCTCTGCATTTATCGTGAAGGGCTTAGTGTGTAATAAATTATTATTTTTTAATATTTCTGGAGTCTCCACTCTCGTGAAGGTGTAAAAGAGTGTAGGCGAACTTAGGGGTCTATAATTCTATATAGGAAGTGTGATAAAGAAGGATATGAAATGGCAAATCCCACTGAAGCAAGTGCAGTTCAACAAAAGAGAAAAAGTCATTTTGTTGTTTAATGGTTTTTTCGGTCAATGTTTTTTCCCATAATTTACCAAGACAAAGTTATTTGTATAGATGTTCCCGTGAACATCTGTAATATCCCTTTTGGGGACAAAACTGAAAATTAAGGAAATTAGCTCAAACCTCCAAAATAAGCAAGTCTGATTTTTATGACAACAATTAATAAAGGACCAGAAAACACTCTCAAACCCTAGCGACTAGGAGAGAGAATATCCAACGGGTAGTGGTGTAATGGTTCTTTGGTCTCCTTGTAATTGGGAGGTCCAAGGTTCAAATCTCGGCTCCGTGTTAAGGCGGCCTACTACCGACGGTTTGGATACCCTGTTGATAAGGCACCACGATAATGCGGTTTAATCCATGGGCTAGCCGAGAGCTTAAAACTTCCATCCTTAGATGGTCCCACGGTTGGTGTGGGCTGGTGATGCCACAAATGGGCTAGGGCCCTCTCCCTAGGTAACTTAATAAAAAGAAAGGATAGAGAGAGAAATCCACTTTAGAAACACTCAAAAATGATGAGAAGTGATTCCTTGGATTGCCCTTGATTTTAGAAGCCAGAAAATGTGATCAAATCACCAAACTCGGAATTTTGGAATTTATTATGGCACAAAACAGCTGAAACTTGTAAATTCAATAACTCCTGGAATACAAGGAGTCTTCACACAAATGAAAGCTCAAAATGACCATAAAAATACCAGCAATCAAATGAGACCCATATCATAATTTTCCAGCCATGGAAACGCTCTCAAAATTGATCTTGAAATCTCTAAATAAGTAGATAAAGCTGAAAACCATTCCAAAATCGCCGAAGTGGAGATTCCGGCTTTATGAATCATGCCGAATCAGAATGTAAAATCAGATTTGTAATTTGTGCCCTAGAACACCATCAAACACCATTAAACCCTAGTTGCCCCAACTAGTAATGGCTCTAAAATGCATGCAAATGTCTCGTAGATAATGCCTTTAATCCTCCAACACGCAAATCTGAATAAAGGTCTTCAATAAGTCTTCACTCCAACCAAGGAAAGAGGGTTTTCGTCCTCTAACCAGCCACTAGAAGGGTTTTTGTCCTTCTAGGAGAAGCCACACACTTGGGTTTTCATCCAAGAGTGGAGAACAAGGAGCCACTAGCTCACAATGCCCAAATAGAAAAATGCGCCAAGATAGATCCTTCAAATGAGCTCTCTAATCTTCTTTTATAACCTCCTTTTGGCGCCAAAGCTTGGAATAGCAAGGCCAACCCCTTAAAGTATTCTTTTAATCTTTAATTGGCTTTTAAAGTGCATAAAACCCAGCCAACCTGCTAAAGGCAAACACATACTAAAAAGAAACATTAAAAATTAGAAAAACAAATGCAAATGAAAGCTCAATGTTCTTCTCCAACTCCTCTACTTCTTTGCCATGGAGAAGGAATGGCAAGAAGTCCAAGTTTTGATCCTCAAGTGGGAAAGGGGACAATACAAAATCTCTAGCTATTGGTTTGATTGGCAGAAAAGATCATAAAGACATGCTATTTCTATGATCCGGAAGAATGATCGTTACCAGTTACAAAATGTATATTTGGAAATAAGCATGGGATAACATTTTCTGTAAAAACATCAACTCTCATAGATATAATTGCATTGCATGATGGATTTTCTCTCTTGATGGTAGTTACAACTTACATGAGTTTTCTTTGTACTTCAACAACATACATATTGTTCTCTAGCATTTGTTTCCAACATTTTCGTACTCTTGGGTTGACCAACTTGATTTTTACAGTCAATGATTCTAATGTTCTACAGTGCCCCAAGTTACTCTATGGTCCACTGGATTTTCTACATTATTGACTATTATCCTCAATTTTTGTAAGGAGCAAGTGTGGGTGTGAAATCTTAGGCTTAGATTAAACAATATAATGCTGCTTACTAATTAATAAGTATTTGTAGCTGTGATCTGAGCCATTTGTAGAAATGCAGGTGAACCTAGACCCACCAATACCTGAAATGTTTACACAAACTGATCATGCACAGTATCTTGATTCTAAGTGGCACTCACTCTTAGAGAAGTCAATGAAATACATGTTTGAATTCATATCTTTCTGCAAGCCTCGATTTAAAAACAAGGATTTTCTTTTCAATAACAAAAGTAGTCCCAAGTATTCATTTAAATTCCTAACCATGTGCCAAGTCCATGTGGAATCTTATGTTAAAAATAATAATTTTAAAGCAAAATTCTAAAGATTTTCAAGAGGCATTTGTATGGAACCCATAGTACACCAAAAAGTCTAATGAATTGCCACTGTAGAATGTAAGTGTGTTGACAGCAGAGGATTAGCCATGCAAGTGATCCAAGTAGCTATGTAAAAATAATATATCAATTATTAAGAAGCACATTTTTCTGATCAAGAAATCTCTTTCAAAGCCCAAAATAATTCTTCAGCACAAGCATTAGATATTTCACGATCGAAACTTATACCCATCGGTTGTCTCATACCTATCTGGGTTTTCTGCTCAACCTAACATGTAGAGATTGTGTTGGCAAACCTTCCACATTATCTTTCGCTTCGCTTTTGTATGAGTATCTATTGGTTTTAGAAGTTGTTGAGGAATATCTTCAACCTATAACCTAATCCTATATTGACACTTTAAAATTCAATAAGTAAAGGAGGGTGGAAACATAACATGAAGAACTAAAAAGTCTGCAAATTGAGAACAAAAAGCAAACCATAGCAACACTGTGAACATAGATAGAAGGTCCACCATCTTTTGGAACAAGATCCACATGTTTGTTTCTGCTGATGAAAAGCAAGTCTCGAGGCTTCTACAAAACAATATTTCTCAACCTCAACAATGGCATCATCCAACTGCTTCTACTGTTTCAGCTGATTGAAAGCCTGTGACAACCCCTTCCAAAATAGAACAAAATAAAAGATCATGAATCTGGTTTAGATAATGTATTGAAGAACATGGTGATCATATGGATAATAGCACTTTTCATTCGCTGCAATTTTGTCCACCATTGCTCCTCTTCAATCCTTGTCCTCAAGGCATGGCCACCATCGCTGAGAAAAGTACCTAGATCGCTCACTACGGAAAACTGAACCTGCAAACCACAAAAACCAGGGTAAACATTTATAGCATTGGGATAAGCACAAAAATCTGAAGCTATCTCTGCTAAAAGTACAAGAAAAGAGCCTGTAAATTCCTCCATGACTACAAATTGCAGCAAGATAAAGACTCATGTTGGACTTTCTGATAATGCGTGAATTACAAGTAATGAAATGAAATGAAAGATTTTAATGACGTCCACGAGACTGAAGAGTCTATGGGACCACAAAAACTGAGATTTTAATCAGATTTCAGACTCCTTTCAATATCTCGCTCTTCGGCTGTGAATCTTGAGGATGAAACCCGCGGTCGCTTGAAGCTTTGTTCCTTCGAAGAGTTCCTCTAGTCTATCCACCCTCAAGTTGTTTTCGTACTGAATACGAATATCATCATATGCTTGAACACTCCATGACGAAATGCCATTCTGTCTCGACGACCCCTTTGCTGCAGAAAAGACAAATTCTCCTTTCCCAATCTTCCTTTGGAATAGTCCATCTACCAGTTTCGCATCGAAGATGATGCGATCCAGTTCTTAATTGTGCCACTAGAATCCTTGCTTTACCCTTGATAGCTGCCCCTAGATAAGCTTTTTCATCATGTTCCCCAGTGGGATTGAATTCTCTGATATAATGTGCTTTCTTTCGACCAATCTGACCCGTCCACATGGCAGTCCTGAACTTTTCTATCACATAATTTTTTATTTCCCTGTTGTTGTTAGGACACTCTTGCAAGTTGATGCCCCATTTGTTCATCCATTTAGTATTCTGATTCATCCAGGTTTTCTTTTCTGCTCCAAAGTGTCATCTACAACTATTTTGGGCCAGCAAAGATTGTCCATGCTTTCAACTTTTTTCAAATAGCTTATCATCCGAGATATTGCCGAAGCTTCCAACGAGAAAGTACCCGCTTCAACCAACAAGATCTCATAAGGAACAGTTGATTTGACTTTAAGGGTGCTTGTGATTAGATGTTTCTGGATTCTTTCTATTTGTCTCCACCCGTGATTTGACATGCTACTTCCCCAAACTTCGTAGCCATAGAGAACAACCGGAGTGACCAACAATCCAAAAAGGGTTTTCTTAGTTTTCCAGTCCCAAAGTTCAGCTTTCCTGCACCTGTTTTGAAGTAGGTAAGATGCTTTCCAACCTCCTTGTATCCTTTTTGCTTTACAAGTCTCCCAACTAAGTTTGTGGTGAAAGTCAATCCCAAGATATTTGTATTCAGTGACTATTTCCAAAGGGTTCCCTTCAAAAAGAAAGATACTTTGTCTCTCTTTCCTTTTCAAGGAGAAAATCATGATTTTTGTTTTGCTAGTGTTCACTTGCATCCCGACTTCTTGGCAGAAGAGCTCTAGCGCTTTTAGTTGTTCCCTCAATCCTTGGGCTGTTTTTGAAATTAGGATAAGGTCATCAGCATATAGAAGTAACTTCACCACGTAACTTGCTAACTGTATACCTCCTCCCTCAGTTTTGTTTAACCATTCTTCAAGCTTGTCAATGTATAGCCCAAATAAGGTGGGAGAAAGAGGGCAACCTTGCTTGACACTGATGTCACTGCCGAAACACTCGGACATACCTTCTCTGGTTTTGATTTTAGCTCTGACCTGCTCATACAGTTTATGAACTGCTGCTCTAAACTCATCTGGAATCCCAAGCTCCTCCATCCTGTCCCAAAGTTTCTTTCTGGGCACTGTGTCGAAAGCTTTCCTGAAATCAACAAAACAACAAAAAGCTTCTTCTCCTTGGGTGTCCCAAACCTTCTCAATCAAATGCCTAAGAGTGATACAATGGTCAATTGTTGAGTGTTTAGGTTGAAATCCCGCTTGCCCTTTTGCTCTTTTACCCTCTCTTTCGGCCCAACTGCTGATTCTTTGTTCTATCATGCCTCCAAAGAGTTTACCAAGAAGAGGGTTGATCATAATGGTGCGATAATTGGATGGGTTATTAATGTCACCACTTTTAAATAGAGGAATAACAACGCTAGTCGTCCACTCTGTCGGAAAGCCATTTTGGTTGACATCATTGAATATTTTTCTGATGTGTGGCGTGAGGACCTCAACCCCCCATTTTAAAAATTCAGCCTGTAGACCATCGATGTCTTGAGCTTTACCACTTGCTAGATTCTTTATGCCCTGCCTGATGTCTTCTGTCGAAAAAAGCTCAATCGAAGTCTCGATTATGGGAGGAATATCTTTTTGTTGAGGACGTTCATAAAGGGTCCTTGCATATTCTAACCAATGAGCACCTGTGATATTATTTTCTATGTATTTTTTCTTTTGTTGTAGCTCCTTCCAAAAACCTTTGGGGTTGTGTTTTCCAAGAGAAATTAATTCTGTCCTTCTCTTGCACACATAGCTTTCTTTTTTGTGTTGTACCAATCTCTCATAAATCTTTTTATTTTCTTTGTTCATCCCACTTTCTTTCAAAGCTCTCTTGGCAGCTTTACACTCTTCATCATACCACGGGTTTGTCGGAAAAGTATTTGCCGCTCTCTTTCTAGGTTTAGATCTCTCACAAACACTTAGAGCCTTTTGGATTAAGGATATCAGCAGATTACTACGTATATAACCACTCATTCCCTTGGACGTCGTGTTCTCTATATCCTTCCTCATTATCTGAAATTGCTGCTTAAGGGCTGCAACAAATATTTCCTGATTTTCTTTATTGAGAATGATTTTTCCCTGTTTTTGAGATGCCTTTTGCATGTGATGAGCCTGATTCCTTTGTTGCTGATTGAAGACGGTCCCAAGCTTTACCAAGAGAGGACTATGATCTGATTTTAATTCGATAGGACAATCTCCAATTTCAAACTCAAGTAGCGTGGAGATAAAACTTTGAGAACAAATTACATAGTCTACTACACTTTGACCATTGTATGTTTTACAAGTGATATTGCCTGATCTGGGCCAAGCCCTCATGCCATTGCAAATGACCATGTTGTATAAGCTACATAGGCCTAGAAGCTCAACTCCAAAATGTGACACCCCTCCATTACCGTCTTGAGATAATCTTTCCCAAAGCTTGTTCTCTTCTTCTTTAAGCCACAACGGATTGTCTTCACCTCCTTCTAAGTTGGTCAACTGAAGGGATTGGTTATTTGCAGTCCTTGCATTGAAATCACCCAATAGAATTATTTCTCCAGATGCATTGAAAACAGAAATGTCTTTTTTTATTGAAGCGTATGGATCTTTGCTATCTAGATTTCTTCTCTTATATGTCTTTGAACCTTTCGGTGCAAAGTAACAGGCAACTAATCTGATTGTTGTCTTGTCATCTGTTATTTTCAGCCATATGTATTGCTTATTTGGATCTTCTTTTTCAACTTTGACATTTTCGAGCCATATTTCCTTGATTAACACTGTGATTCCGCCGTGGCCTTTCCTTGTTTCATTCCCTTCATTCCAAACTGAAATTTTCTTGTAGCCTTCAAATTCTGGAACCTTGCAACCTTCGTGCTCATGTGTTTCGTAAGAATAATAATATCTTTCCCTTCTGCTATGGGCCCCAAACCCGGTCCTCTTCTCCATGGATATCCTCTGCAATTCCAGCTTACTATGTGCATGAATTCCCGTGGGGCCCCTAATTCCTATTTCTTGTTTGATAAATGATCGCTGATTTGGGCTTTCCCATTTCTCATCTGTGCCCATTTTCCTGCTTCCCTTGCTTTTCTCACTTTCTCCCATTCTTTCCTTCAGTCTTCTTGTTGAGCGAATGTCAAATCCTCATCTAGATATATGTGTGTGCCTCTAAGAAGTCCCCTGTTTTTTAGGATAGCATGTTTGTCTTCTATTTTTCTCATGACCACTCGCACGTGTCGGTCCTTTCCTCCCTCTATTCTCCTGCCAATCTTGTTTGCTTGTTGTATGTAACCTGTCCACTTCAATTCGTCTTTAAGAAAGTCTCTTGCCAATATGTCAGTTCTCTCATTTTCACCAAAATCTTTTAGACCCTTGATAATAAAATTTACTGCTCTGTCTTGTTGATCTTTCTCTTCTTTTATCTGTGTTTTGATGTGTTTCTCTATGACTTGCCTTTGTTCATTTGATGATCCACTTACTAATTGAGACCAAGTTTTGGCTTCTTCTATCCGATCCTTTAGTTGATTTTCTTTTATTTCCATGTCTTTAATTGCTGATTGGATCTCATCTATCTGAATTGTTTCCTTCCCTTTTACCATTTCAGTCTTTTTTCTCCCCTGTTTTCATATGTCCTAGATCTTGTTTTAGCATGGTTAACTCTTGTTGCCCTCTTTCCATGAGGTTTTGGAGATTTAGAACCTGTTCTTTGAGAATTTTATTTTCTCTTTCTAACTTGTATCTGACTTCTGTGAGTTCTTTCCTCTCACTGTTTTCTTGCAATTTCTGGTTTTCTAAAATTCCAAGCCTTTCTTTCATGTTCATGAGTTCCTTCACATATAGTTCTGAAGACCACAAAAGAGGGGTTGAAGTAGGACTGTATAGGTATTTAGAGTCCTGGACTCCGTCTTCCCTTTCCTCCTTGTATGTTGCAGTTCTGTCGATTTTGTTCAGCTTTGGTTCCTTTTTATTATCCTTCTGATTTGATTGTTTTTCTTCCATTTTATGTTCTCTGAAAACAAAATTCTCTTTGTTGTTTGTTGCCTTCGGTAGAATCAAGTGAGGTTTTTCTTCTGGGTTCTTCTTAGTTTTTGGCCTGCCTACGCCGTAGAATCCCTTTGTATTGTTTTGCATTCACATATACCAACTTTTTAGCTGTACCCGCTGTATGATTTTGGAAGACTTCTACCTTTCCCCAAATTTTGTTTTCTATTGCTGTATGTGTTTCTGGGATAATAGATCTCTGTAGTGCCATATTTGGGTTGTCTTTGAAACCCTCATGTTTAATCATGGTTTGCATGCCTTGTTGAAACCAGATTTGACAGAAATATATAAAGAGTGCTGCAGAGAATGAAAAGGTTTGGTGGGTCTACCTGAGAAACTGACTTATCTAATTCGACTTTTACCAAGATTGGCCTTTGAATCATGAATATTCGCAGCCCTGGCCCACAGCCCTGTCCTCCACTCGCAGCCCTGGCCTGCAGCCCTGTTCTCCACTCGCAGCCCTCCCTGTTGCAGCCCTGTCCAACCCTGTTGCAGTCCTATTCCCGCCTGTCGCAGCCTAGCCCTGGCCCGCAGCCCTGTTGCAACCCTGTCTTCTTCTATTATCAGCCTGTCCCGCAGCCTGCAGCCCTTCAGACTTGACCTTTCTTTGTTTTCGAGGTCCAAAGTTTTCGAGATGCAAAATTCCGTTAAAACAGTCAAATTTGGCAGGATAGAAGAATACAAAATCCTTAAATCAAAAATAAAGAAGAGCAAAAGATTGTTTGCCATAAACTCTGTGGACTCATCAGATCCAAATGCAAACTGCTTAAAAACCACAGTAAATCAGAGCACGGTAAACGCCTGTGATCAGAAACATGATTAATTACCTATTGCAAAGATATGGTAAACAGCTGTATAGAACTGCTTTGTGAATGCCAAATGGGCCAAAAGTTTTCGTAAGTGCTGCAATAATGGGTAGTTTTTTAAGAAAGCAAAGTTTCTTTTCCTCCGTGCAGTAGTGGCAACTAGTTTGTGGTCATTCCAATATGCTTAATACACACGATGCCCTGTAAACTCTCTTACATATCTTAACTATGGGAGACGTGCATTTCCAAGAAAGAACATCCTATGTTAAAAAAACAAAAACAAAAAAATAACTTATTTGGAACATGGTATGGGCATCCATCTGGTAAGTTCCATGCGTTGTATAAAAGCATAGAGTGAAGCAGCCACAAGTTAAACAGCAAAAGCAAAAACACAAACAAAGCTCACCCTGAAATCCAGACAAGTCGATTGCGAGCAGAAGGTGGTGAAGACATCGGAAAGGAGAAGCTTCGAGAGAAGTTAACAAAGAGACACAGGAATGTTGCGATCTGTAATGGAAATTTTTTTGTGCCTTTCAATGTTCATAGTGAGTGGCCAAAAGTTTCAACAACTGTGCCCTGCATTGTTTTCTTGCACGGCATAGGTTTTGATTGCCTTGAAACTAACACCCTGCAAAAGACTGTCACTGGTAGAAACAAAATAAATGCATGTCAGGCCTTTTCTATGAAATTACTAACATCTTAAACATTTGTCTAAGGAATGTTTTCCCATATGGCACGTTGTGACTGGCCGGACGAAAGTAGCTATCTTTAATTAGTTAAAAATTCTGGAGAAGCCCTGCAAATTATTTCAGCCAATGAAAAATAAGGAAAAAACCTTTTTCAAAAAGTCAAATATTTTTTTATTTTTCAGAAACTCTATAGCTAAGATAGAAAATGTCATGTGATGCGTTTTGATTGGCCAACCAAAAGTTAAGAAATGGAGAAGGCTATATATTACATTGCCTTCAGCAGGATAGTAAAAAGAGATGTAAGTGGAGAACACGTTTAGGGAAAGAAGGGTCTAAGATGATATCTAGGGATTAGGAGGTTGTTTATATACAATGTGAAAGTGAAGTCGCTATCGGGGACTCTTATATCATGAGGATAGACGTGGTGTTTTAGAAAGAGATGATATGAAAAGTGTGTGGGTTTGCTAAATATCAGAAAGCAGAAGCCTCGAAAGAAGACAACAAAGAGAGATATGAACACTGCCATCTATAATGGAAAAGTTGTGCACCTTTCAATGTTCATTGGGAGTTGCCAAAAATTTTCAACAACCATGCCTGCATTGTTTTCTTGCACAGCAAAGGCTTCGATTGCCTTGAAAGTTGAAACTAATGCCCTGCAAAAGACTGTCATGAGCAGAAAGAAATAAATGCATGTCAAGCCTTCTCAATGAAATCGGTAACATCTTAAACATCAGTCTAAGGAAAGTTTTCCACATGACACGCTTTGACGGGCCGAACGAAAAATAGCTATTTTTAAGTAATTGAAAATTCCGTTATTTCAGCGAATAAAAACAAAGAGAGATATATACACTGCCATCTATAATGGAAAAAGTTGTGGACTTTTCAATATTCATAGGGAGTGGCCAAATTGTTTTCAACAACCATGCCTTGCATTTATTTCTTGCACAAAAAGGCTTTGATTGCCTTGAAATTAATGCCCTGCAAAAGATTGTCATGAGCAGAAAAAAATAAATGCATGTCAGGCCTTCTTAATGAAATTGGTAACATCTTAAACATTAGTCTAAGGAAAGTCTTTCCATGCAGCGTGTTCTGACTGGCCGGACGAAAATATATATTTTTAATCAATTTATAATTCCGGAGAAGCCTTATTTCAGCCAATGAATTTTTTTTTTTCTTCAAAAGTCAAATAAATTTTAATTTCTCAAAAGTTTTATGGAAAATGACACGTGGTGAGTTGTGATTGGCCAATCGAATGTTAGGAAATGCAAAGTCGAAGACTATATTGCCTGCTTTTGGCAGAAAAACTAGGTAGCCGGTATGGGGTATGGTGCGGTACGGGTACGGGTACGGGTATGGGGATCTGGTATGCTGGTACGGCAATTTTTTTGGGGGCCCGGTACAGCACTTGGGTACGGCTGTACAATATACATATAAAATATTAAAAATATAGCCAAATAAGCAAAAATTCAGCCTTATACATGAATAGAGTAAACAAATTATTAATTAAGTGAAATAGCCAAATAACATATTAATAATTCAATGCATTTTGTCATGATATTCATTGATTGAACTTCGAACAAGTACATTGTTCAAACTCCAAATGTTACAATGTCCAATTATTAACATAAATAATAACAAATCACATAACTGGACTGGAATTCTGGCTATTATCAGCTCCCTTCAAATCTGGCAGTTCAGATTCCTTTGGGGTTTCTCTTATTATTCCTGCATTAGTCTTACTTGCTAGTGGAGATGCTGCCACTGTGTTTTTTGATCCTACATTACCCAAACGCATCTCAACTGTTGCAGTTTCAGCCATTGTTTTAGTACTTCTGTGAAGTTTTACCAGAGTTGAATCATTTACATAATCCCATCTATTGACCTTTATTGACCCCCAAAAAATAGTTTTTTTTTCTACAAAAAAGTAAAAAAATAAAATAAAAAAATTTGTTGTTTTTACTGGTGGTTACAGCTGGTTACGCCTGGGTACGTCCAGCAGTACCCGGGTATGTCTGGGTACTTCCTGAGAAGTACCCAGACGTACCGGGTACTGCTGGATGTACCCTGGCCGTACCCAGGCGTAACATACCCATACCACGTGCACCGGGTACGCACCGTAGCTGTACCCATGCCCTGCAGGGTACGTGCACTGCTACCTAGCAGAATAATAAAATAGCGACGTATTTTTTCCCCTTGTTTGTCTGTTCATGTTGGAAAAGCCATGAGAATAGTTTTTAACAATAAAACAAGAGGAAGTTTTGAGGTCAAGTCTCACGACTATTGTGTTAAGTCTACCTTTGCCTTTTTATTGACTTTGAGTTGATCCCGCGCTCTCTTCTTTCCTGATTTTTTCTTGAATATTTCTTGGAAGATCTCAAGCTTCTTGTAACCCTCTGATGCTGGGATTTACTGACCAGTTTTGCCAAGGATCCACAAGGGCATTATAATTTCTGGGTTTATGTTTGACTGTGATGTGCTAATATTTTTGATGATTTCATTTATTTCACCGAGGGCTGTGTGCATTTTCCATTCCATTCGCTTCCCTTTTTCTTTTCTAATCGTGTCAATTATTATTTTGGAATCTCCTTATACTCTGAGCTGAATCAATCCCAATCTTTTTGCCATTTGAAGCCCCTTCATGAGCGCTAAAAGCTCAGCCTGGTTGTTTGTTTGATGTCCTATAACCCGGGTGTAAGCAATTTGGAGATGGCCGAAACTGTTTTTTATTGTTCCTCCTATTCCTGCTTTCCCTGGATATTTTTGTGCAGCACCATTGAAGTTGAGCTTGAACCAATTTATCTCAAGCAGGATCCATTCTTCTTTTGGTTGGATTGTGAAATGATTGTGTTTTTAATGAAATGGCAGAATGGAGATTTTGGTTTGTTGAAAGTGTCCTAGGCTATTAGATGATACCTGAATTGCTCTTCAGTACCTTGCCAAATAATTTTTCTTTTTATTGCTTGTATCTCTTCCTCCACTGATGCTGACATAGGGAGAAGAGCAAAATAATGAATTAGGATGGCCTGAAGAACAACTCTCACAAGTTGAAGTCTGCCATGGGAAAGTTTGAGCTTGAACCTTTTTTTGATTCTTCCCCGAAGAGCTATATTTGTTTTCCAGTGAGTTGGGAAACCTAGGTTGTCCATTGGCAGATATCCCTCTTTGAAATATAAAATTTAAAGGAATTCTTTCTTTATCCTTTGTGGGAAATCCATAAAGATGACCATTGACTTGATTTCATTTGTCACCTGTCTTGAACTGTGGTAATTGAGGAGTGCTGTTTTTCATATTTTGGATACCCTTTTTTTTGTGACTGAAGAAAATGATTGTATCATCTGTGAATTGGTATATCCAGAGTTTTGCAGTCCTCCTCCAGTAGTAGGCAGTCCATGTATATTACCATTTGAATGCAACTCCTTTATATGTATAAGAAGATTTTTACTTATGATAATAAATATGTAAGGGAGTAGAGGATTTCGATGGCTTAGTCCTCTAGAACTCAAATCAATTAGCTTGTAACCGTAAGTCCACACCAAAATACCAAACCTGGGTGCTTGGCAAGGCACTTACAAGTAATGATTTTGTATGATATGAAGTTGAAGTTTGAACCATCAAAGCGTTTGAACCATTGACCTTTTGTGCCATTTATAGAAACTGAGTATGTGGGTGTCATAAATAAGCTCACTATCCATTCTATAACATTTGTATTGATTCCATAAGACGTCATTTCTGCTAAAATCACACCCCAGTTAGAGCAGTCTTAAGCTTTTAACATGTTCAGTTTTAAACAATGCCAGGTTTGTGTTGTGATTTTTGTCGATGAACAATTTCCTGGACAAAATTTATATTGTTTGTGATTTTGTCTACCTGAAAAAAAAACTGATTATTGGATATCAGCTTTTTCATGAGAGGTTTTAATTTGCTTGCTATTGTCTTCGCTGCCAAGTGAGTTTCTTCAAAGTTCAGCCTTGGATGTTAGGAGGGATTCTAGGGTAGTGCTCTACGTCCTCCTAGGATTACCCAGCCTGGCCCCTCAGCCCTAGATATTCCCCAATGAGCATTATCAGATCCTGCATTGGCCCTTTTACGGTGATAGACCATGACACAAATGATTACATTGTCCTGAAAATGGTCAGAGATATTTGATGGGACTACCATCTAGTCTTTCTGACTTTCATCAGCCCATGCTCTTTGGGGTTCTTACTCCCCCCACATGGCTATTTATATCGGCACCTTAACCACATGGCTATTCCAATTTGTATTGGTACCTTAACCAAATGGGTTTGGGCTTTACTGCATTGGGCTTACCCCTTGTTTATTTTCATGCCTTTTTTCTTTTTTATTTAGCTACTCTTTGATCCCAAGGTCCTTTTACCCTAGCACTTTCTATTGTAATTGGATGTGTTCCTGAGCCCCATTGACCTTCTTTGGTTATTTGTGGACTTAATAATGTAATATAATATAATTTCATGAAGCTGGCGTAGGCTTCTTTAGGAATTACAATTTTTGTTGCATTGATTTGGGAAAGTTTTTTTCTGTTTCTGTGATTCTTTTACCATTTTTAGAAGATCCTTCTTAATGATATCCCAAAATCTTTGGTAGAACAGTGCTGACAAACCAATTATTAGAGATTTGTCTTCATTGAAAGAGAAGAGAATTTGCCTTTAACTCTTCGTCTGTTATTGGCTTTAGAATTTTATTGTTGTCACCATCTTTCAATTACTATGGATGTTCTTAATGAGAGATTCCTTTTCATCATTGTTATCTTTAGTATGTGGCTGTTCAGAGACCAAATTCTGGAAATATTTGGCTGCGTAGCTGGAGATTTCTTTAGGATCCTACAGAGTTTGATTATGCTATGTTGTAATGGATGTAACTGAATTCAAATGCTGCATGCTTAGAACAGATTTATGGAAAAGGAGGTGCTTGCATTGCCTAAATTTATCTGGCTTTCCTTGGACCTTTGTCTCCAGTAATCTTCTTCCCTTGTAGTTATGTTAGTTATTTTTTCATCGCCTTTTGTTGGCTTGCAAGTTTCTGCCTGTGCTCCACGTTGATATTTTGTTGGATCTGAGCAATCTTTTGGGTAGCATTTTTTGCTTGAGACAAAATCCTAACAATTTTTTTTTTTGTTTCAACTTCTTTATTTTTTTAATCATGTTGGAGAGTTTTAAGGAAAGTCTGTTCATAAAATGGCCCTTGATCTGCTCTTCCTCTTCCTACCATTGCTAAGAGAGTTTTTGGCCCCAGATTCCATTGTATCTGATTTTATTCAAGCTGTTTGGTCTAGTTGTTTCTTGCATTAGAACAAGATCTGTTTTTTGCTCTTTGACCAATCTTTTCAACAATAGGCTTTTTGTTGAGCGTGCCCATTCCCTTTTGCATAATTGCATTACAAGAGAGAATTGACATTATTATAAGTGCATTTGTATAAGGGTTCTTGCCTCCCTTTTTCTTGTATGTTCTGATTTTTGGCTCCTTGACTTGTGCTTTCCTTTATGGGGATTTCCTTCTTGAAATTAGGTTGCCTTTGATCACTTTGCAATTGCACAGAAATTTTCATTTTCATGAGACTGACATATACTATCGAAATTCTGAGTTTTCTTACAGCAATCTCTTCTTGTCGAGCAAACTTCGAGTTTGGGTGAGGGTGATTTGAAGGAAGATTATTTGTTAGATAATTCATTTTCTTCAAGTCTAGCCACACAAGATAAAGCAACCCATGCTGTCCAAAAAGATCTGGTTATGGTATTGCTTACAGCCTTACACTACTTGTTTTTTATTACAATTTAGAAAAGCTTAGTTCAGTTTAAATTTTTAACTGTAAATGCTTACATTAATCAAAATCAGATTTGTGTCAGGTTCATCTACTCCGCCTTGTATGCTCCTCAAAGGGACCGCTTCCAGAGGCATTACCTGAATTAACATCAAAATTGCAATCCCTAGGGGTAGGAAGATGGAATTTACAAGTTCAAATGTGTGTTTGAGTTGTGCTATCCTAAGATTCAAACTTTTATATATGAAGCGCCTTTGTTATCAGATTTTGCCTCAATGGGCTAGAGAATTGGCAACTCAGCAGCCCCAGCTCTTCGAGAAGACTTTCCGCCGCATATTCCGTCATTATACGATAGGTGATATTTATGATGTAAGCATTTCCGTTTTGTAGTTGAATGAAATCTATTGTTCTTAGCTGTATCTTGAAGGCTATAGGTTGTATCCCAAAAGTCAATGAAGTGTGATTCTTCTGATGATATTTCTGGTAAATCTTATGGAAAGATGCAGCCTTCTGTATCTCTTTTCTGGAAGGCAAGCCCCAAGTTGCTTGGTGAAGGAAATGCTTCATCGGTTGCGAATTCACGATATCTAAATGACTTTGAGGAAATCTGTTTACTAGGTAAGCATTACATTCGTTAATACGTTATTGAATAGGTCCTTATTGTGCAGTTTTTGATCCTTAATGTTGAAACTCTTATGTAGAGAATGCTTATTATGCTATTTGAAAACGTTGATTTCAAGAGTTAGGCTAAATCTTGTATTTTATGTTAGTAAAAGTTTTTTAAGTTTCATTCATCCTGAAAATGTAGCTTGTATCTTTTCAGCATATTCCGTTTTGGACATATTATATCCCATGCATTTTATCTACTTTTATCCTTCTTCATTGTTTCATCTTTAGATGAAAATGCTTCAGCAATGGTCTGTATTCAAGGGCTTATAGTTCATGGTGATTAATATTTCGAGTCTCTAAAATGGCTTTATTGATAGCTGCGCACATCTTTTCGGTACCTTAGAATAATCCTTCACAAGCTTAGAGATGTGTGCACTTGCGCTCCTAACATTTATCCTCGTGGAGTCACTTCTACGTTTATTTATCTGTACTATTCAATAAAGCCAATAAATTAGTTGATACCCGAAGTCATTGTAAGAACTATCTGAACTTCTCAGTTTCTTATCTTCTCTTCTGCTGAACTCTACAATCCCCACTCCCTATAATACCATTTCAGATCTAAAATCAACAGAAAACTGATTAGGCCTTGAGATTCATCCCCTAGGAGGCTATGGCCTCCTCTCAACCATGTTCCTCCATCTTTCAATAAAACTTCAAATCTGCTGTTTCTCATGAATCTGACCAAATCTATAAAGAAGATCTGAAAAACGTTTTCAAACATGGCACCAAAAGAGTCATAACCCACCTTAACTTCCCTGTCAAATAGGAGAATGGTTGTTATCTTGAGCTGGAATCGCCTCCAAAGGTCTCCTTCACAATAGATGAAATCGAACAGCACCTTTGGTCCTTATAAGAAAAAGTCATCATTTGTAGATTCATGGGGGCTTTTCGAGCCCCCAAAACTTTTAAAGAATGGATGAATGAAAACTGGAAGCCAAATAGATCTGTTGAAATAATGATGATGCCAAAGGGCTATTTCATTGATTTTTTTAATTCAAGATCAAAAATACCAGATCTTCCAAGGGGGATTGGTTTATGAGAAAATCAGGCCCCTTCATGAAGCATCGAGCTCCTGTGTTTAATCTAACAGAAGACTTACCTACAACAGTCTCAGTATTGGTTTGTCTTCCTCTGCTCCCAAGTGAATATTGGCAAGAGCAACTTTTGCAAAAGGATAGGGATTACTATGGGAGAATACATAGCAGCCTCAGACTTCACAATAAACCTATGAGCCCTCAGTTATGCAAGGATTTGTGTAAATATTGATCTCAATACCCCAATTCTCGATTGGCTTATTGTGGATGCAGGAGGAGTAGAATGGGAGCAACACATTGATTATGAGAATATCCCATTCCAGTGTCGATTCTGCCATGAAGCCAAACATATGGCACGAGTTTTCCCTCACCAGGATGCTCATGACCAGATCAAAGCAAATCCCGAGAGCCAGCCACAAGCAAAACCTGAAACAATGCAAGAATCAACTGCACAATCAGCTTTTTTAAGGGAAAATCTGAAAATCAGAATGAGTTTGTGAGTGCCAAGAAAGTGAACATTTGAAATGGTCTCACGAAAATAGAATTTGATTGAGTGAATGAATGTGTTAGGATGACTTTTAGGTTTTTTGTTTTTTAACTTTATTGTATCTTTTTTTAACTTACAAAAAAATGGTAGGCCCAGTGAGTCCAATGAGGGACTTGTGAGTTTGGCAGAGACTCATCTGCAGACTTGTTGAGTCTGCCGAATCTTTCCTGAAACCTCGTTGAGGCTGTCTCAGAATTGGATCCACGATTTCTCGTCAAGACTTGCCGAGTCTTGATTCACTGGTTCCTATATCAAGGGCCACATGAGATAATGGATAATGCTTCAAAACATTTCCAGCATCAGGGTATTTGCCCAATGCCAACACCCTCACTGTCCATAGGAAATGCTCAGACACATCCTCAAAGAACTTGTAGAGGAAGGCAATAAGAGGTTGCTTCAACCTGTTTCTGAAGAAGAATTGCAAAGTTCAGTCTTCAACTTTCAGCAAAGATAAGGCAGGTGGCCTAGATGGTTTTCCAGATATCATTTACCAAAGCTTATGGGAACTCTTAAAATTAGGTTTACTGGAAGTTGTCAAAGAACCAAGGAAAAATGTAATGTCCCCAAATGGGACAATTTGACCCCTATTTGGATTTTTAGCAAATCCAACACCAAAGCCAGTTTGGACTTCAACAAGACTGAGTTTTTATTTGGATAAAGTCTGCAGATCCAGACCTGAAATTACAGAAGATACTGAGGGTTTGGAACCCCAAAGACATACCAACTATCTAGAAAAGCTGACTGAAATCCAGCTCCAACAGGCAGGTACTCAGAACTGATTTTTAGAGCCTTCCCACACGCCAAAATCCACCCCTAATTGGTCGCTCCAACTGGTACACTGAATACACAACTGCTGCAATCTATTCTTCAAAGCAATACTGCTGGAAATGACTGAAATTTCTTGCAAGCACACTAGAATGCCCTGTGTGAGAATTCCCCTTAATCTCTAAGAGAGTTTTCGTTCTCTAGAGGATTTAAAAAGCACAAAGCTTAGACAAATTCCAAATTTGATAAAAGAAGTATGAGATGTCCTTCTTCAAGTCGACCTCTCCCTTATAAAGGAGAAATGGCCCAAAAGGAACCTATTACAACACCAATCAGCAAAAGTTATTGTTTCTAAGCAAGAGTCCCAAACTACCCACCCAAGCTAGTCGAATTTCCTCATAGAGAGGATACAAAATGATCATAGAACTAATACTACCCACACAAGGCCAATATTCTAATTCTAGGCAAGTCGTACTTTCCTCATAGGGAGGATAAAATTTAGAAATGGGCCTTATACATCCAAAAGGGCCAATATTCATTCCCTAGGTAAGTCGCCATACTTCCTAGGAATGATACAAACATAGCATTAGACCCCTTATGCACTTTTTCTAGATATTACAACTTAATTTATAAGTGCATACTTAATTTAAGCCAAATAAATTAATATAAGTGCTTTAATAATTTTATTTATTTTTTATAGGCACTTTATACTAATTTATTATGACTTAAGTCACCCTTATATTTTTCCTTTGGCCGTCGGGTTGACAAAATGGGCCAAAGGTCTTCGATTGGGAAGGGGATATTACAAAAAGGAAAATGGTCTGTCATCTCAATGTAATAAAACTAACCCTTATTTAGAAAACTTCAAATGCTGATCATTCATTTGGACTAATACAGACCAATTGTCCTCTGCAACTTGTCTACAAAGTTCTCTCCAAATAAATAGGACTGAGACTAAATCCTCTTCTTTAGGATATCATCTCCTCTACTCAATCTGCATTTGTTCTGGGTAGACAAACAGAGGATAACAATGCCTCAGTTCAAGAGATACTCTACTCTTTTGATACTCGGAAATGTGAAAGCATTCTCCTCAAGATATATATTTAAAGCATTTGACAGACGTAACTGGTTGTACCTGGAAAATGCCCTCAAAGCATATGGCTTCAATGCTCACTTCATTGCATGGATTAACAGTTGCATTTGTACTATCAAGAAGGCTTTGAACTTAGAAGGAGCTGCTCCAAAAACAGCAGCAATCAGCATCATGCCCAAGACTGGAGGGAAGGGGGAACAAGCCCCTAAACAACCTAAAGGCACAACTACAGAGCAGCCAAAGAAGACCTTGTCTCAAGTACCTCAGGACCTGCAAAAAACCAGCATTGAGAAGGAATCAAGGAATGAGTTAAGAAGGAAGAACCTTTGCTTTTCATGCAAAGATCCATGGACTCCAGAACACCGTTGTTTAGGTAAAGGCAAAATTCATTACATCGAAGTAATCCCAGATTTTGATGATGAAGAAGATGTAGCATCAAAAAAGGAGATGGAAGAAGTGTCAGGAACTATTGCAACCATCACGAGAGCAACCAGCTACAACTCTCTCATTCTTGAAGGAACTCTGAAGGAACACAAGGTGAAGGTATTGATCGATGGTGGGGCAACCCACAACTTCATCAACATGAACCTGGTCACTAGTTTGAAACTAATTGTTGAAGATTTCAAAGGATTCACAGTAAGGATTGCAGATGGATACTCCATGAGATGCACCAGGAGGTGTGTTGGGCTTCGTATTAATTTGGGGTCAATTGAGGTATGTGCTGATTTCTTTGCTGTAGACATGGCTGAATATGATATTATTTTGGGAATCCAATGGTTATGCTTGTTGGGAGAGTTAACTCTCAACTACCAGAAGATGCAAATGAGTTTTATGGATCATGGTAGAAAAATCACACTACAAGGAATGACTCCCACAGTGCCCCAAATTAATTATATGGTAGAAGAGGATTCTTTATATGAATCACATTTCTGTTCTTTGTCCAAAGTAACAGCAGATTGGAAGACTTTGATTACAGCCGAGTATGCGAAGAATAGGTTCGCCAGTGATGTATTCGAGGGAACAGTAGATGACGGAAGATACAAGGTCAAGGATGGACTGATTCTTTACAAAGATCGAATTTTCTTAGTACCGGAATCAAAGGTGAAAGGCAAGATTATGAGGGCTGCCCATGATGATCCTTCTGCAGGTCATCCAGGATACTTTAAAACATACAAAAGCATAAGGGAGAGATTCTATTGGAAGGGGCTCAAGGGAGAAGTACTCAAGTACATTCGTGAATGCCTAGTTTGTCAGCAAAACAAGGCAGAGCATACATTCCCAGCAGGTCTACTTCAGCCACTTCCCATTCCCACTCGAAAATGGGAAAGTGTCTCTATGGACTTCATCACAGGATTGCCTATGGTACAAGGTAAGAACTGTTTGTACGTGGTAGTAGATAGGCTCACAAAGTATGCACATTTTTGTCCTCTTCCAGCCAAATACAATGCTCCTATAGTAGCAGAAGTCTTCTTCAAGGAAGTATTTAGATTACATGGGCTGCCTAAGGAGATAGTGAGTGATCGGGACAACCGGTTTTTAAGCCTTTTCTGGAAGGAGCTATTTCATTTGGTGGGAACTCAGCTTGCTCACAGCACCAATTATCATCCCCAGACTGATGGGCAGACTGAAATAGTGAGCAAATGGGTAGAAGGGTACTTGAGGAATTACATTGATGGGCAGCAGTGAGCCTGGATCAAATGGCTATACATGGTGGAGTTTTGTTACAACACCACCTACCAAATGTCCATCGGCATGTCTCCCTTCAAGGCACTATATGGGTATGATGCGTCTTCTTTTGATGAGTTGATTTTGATTGATAGTAGAGTACTAAAAGCCCATGATCTAGTTCAACAGAGTCAAGACAACCTTTTAGGAACTTAAGGAGAACATTCTCCGTGCTCAAAATCAGCAAAAGTTATATGCAGATCAGCACAGAACAGAAAGAACATTTGAAATAGGTGACTTGGTGTTCTTAAGGTTACAAACATACGGTAGACCTCCATCAAACAAAAGGGAGTAGAGAAATTGAAGCCCCGGTTCTATGGGCCATACAAAATCATCAGTAAGGTGGGAAAGGTTGCATACGAGTTGGAGCTTCCTGAGAATAGCAAGATCCATAATGTATTTCATGTTTCATGCCTTAAAAAGGCACTGGGTCAGCATATCATTCCCTCACGAGAGTTGCCTCCATTGGATGAAGAAGGCAAATTGATCCTGATACCTGAAGAAATCCTAGAAGTTTGTGAAAGAAGACTCAGAAATCAAAGCATCAAGGAATACTTGGTTCGCTGGAAAGACCTGCCCCTCAAAGATGCCACATGGGAGAGTGCAGCTATTTTGGAGCATCCACAATTGCGATTGCTTGAGGGCAAGCAATCTTGGGGAGGGAGGACTGTAATGTCCCTTTTTCCCACGTGATAGCTAAAAAGAGGACTTCCGGCCATTCCTTCTTCGTGCCCTAAGAAGAAGAATAAAGAAGAAAACGACTTATCATTCATATTTTTGTATAATAAATAATTATTAAATAACATGGGGTCGACTTGGCCAAAGGTAAACAACAATTAATGTTAAGACAAATCATAAGGAAGGGGTCGATTTATGAAGAGTCATGTCTTGTGACCTTTGGCGCCAAGCATGGATATTATAAATATGGGATTTGAGGGTCATTTTAGAAGGACATTTGAATATGGAAATCTGAATATTGAGATTGTTTCTCATAAATCCTATTGGGACGAAATCCCCATTAGAGGTCTGATTCTTGGGACGAAACCCCAAAGATTTGACTTAAAACTTGTAAAACTTTGCATATCATTTGAATTCCAATTATTATATTTATTCTACAAATTCTAGTGGCACAAGGATTGATAAAATTCAAATAAATTCACTAAAACCATCCAAAACTGATCGCTGTGATAAAAGAAGACATAGATTACCATTTGCACGCAAATCGAGACTCTATCTTGGCAAATCGTACCATTAATTGTCTGCTGTGTTTTCCCAGAAATTCCAGCAGTACGATTTGGTCCAAAATCGATTTGATTTGGTCTGAAAACAATTGCATAATATCAGATATTTTTTATAATCATTTAATTATCGTTGCAGAAGAATTTGGGCACATTTTCCCATCAAATAACTCTAGATCACAATTCTACAGATCTATGTACAAATTAACAGTTGCCACTTGCAAATAATTCCATAAAATCATTATATGACAGACATTTTGAGGGGCCAACCTCCACAATCCTTACAATAAGAACAAAATTTGTGATATGATGATTCAGTACTCAACATTACCTACTGTATATACCTTAATTAGGCTATAGGGTCTCCATAGTCCAACTAAGCCGAGTACCCATAAGATAAGGGCGTAGTATGTTAATTAAGTTTCACTAATCGTAAGTTAGATATCCAAATAAATTATAAGCTACATGCGAAATTTGTCTTACACCTATGCTAATTTTTAGTACTTAAGATTCAAGGCACAATTTATAAGGTACTTATCGTGTTCAGTATTTGAAGTACAATCTACCTGTCCTGTTGAACAAAAACTATGGGCCTACATAGCTGCTAGGTAATAGCTCGGTTTAATTTCTATTGACAGTAACCACGTAGAATATTATGAGTGAGCCAAAATTGCATGCACAATAGTTTAAGAACCAATATCAAATCTGTTGACATCACTTTGTACTTTCAACCACCAACCTAAAATGAATTCTAACCATGTTATGTGTTCAACCACGCCCAATATATGCTATGCGTATTTATCCTAACATAATTTTCTGATGTCATTAATTATATGCCTGTTAGGATTAGCATATAAAAATAAACTTACATGACTGCTAGGATTAGCATATATAAATAAACTTAGTTTGGATTTGAATTACAAACCTTTTTTCTCACACATATTGTTTCTTGGTGCTTGCAGGTAGAGGTGGGTTTGGTCATGTTGTGTTATGCAAAAATAAATTAGATGGTCGCCACTATGCCATGAAAAAGATACGACTAAAGGATAAAAGCTTATCACTCAACCACAAAATTTTGAGGTGGGAAAAATTATGTTACATTATAGTGTCATGCATAAGATATGACAGTTGTAGATTAATCCTCTATATTTTGTTCGAAATCCCATGGTTCCTTTTGAGGTTATTACTAATGTATTACAGGGTCAGTTTTTCTTACCAAGATTAATATACCTCTGTGAATAGCTTTGCCAGTTTTTCTTAGCTTTACCAAGATTAATACACCGTTCTTATAGAATTACATAAAAAGAAAGGAATTATAGTAATGGCTCAACTGACCAAACTAGGTCAATGGGACTCAACAAAATACTCTTAAGTTAAAATAGCTAATCAGGATTGTAAAAGAACTCCAAAAACGAAACTGAATCACTTAAATTTAAAACTAGGGAGAATCAAAACCACATTAGAGTGGGGAAGGGTAAACCAAAAGTAGGAGACTTTTAAACTTGATGTTAATTTATAAAAGCTAGACGATATAGTGAGAGGTAGGCCTCTTGTCAAGTAGAGTTGCCTTTATATGCAAAAGGGAAGAGTTACAGGTCTTTACACAAAGATCAGACCTTTTTGCTATGCACCATATAACATCACTAAAAGACTAATGCTGGGCCTAGGAGTGACAAGTTCAACATAAAGACTAGCTAATAGACTTATCTATTTAGTTGACCTACAAGTTATGGTTGATCATGCAATGGAAATGTAAAAAGAATGAAAGCACCATTACACATTCAATGGAAATGTAAACAGAATGGATAGCAACAATGGCTATAATGTCCCTTTTTGGGGGGACTCAGGAAATGGCTAAAAGCTCACAAATCAGATTTATAGAGCTGCTGTTATAAACTTGTAAACCTGCAAATTAAACCCTTTTCTAGGGCAGCGACCTGTTTTGGGGTTTCAACCCCACCTTTGTGCCTTCAAAACCCTTTCAATCAGCTCCACTTAAGTTTCTAAAATTATGATATATCATCAACAATCATGTAATGCAAGAAAATTGATTTTTAATACCCTAGATTTGGAGATATGAATTTCAACAAACCCTTGTCTCAGTATTATTACTTTAAAAATTCACAACTCAACATTGGAAGCTCCAAAATTCATGAAACTTAAGATATTGGCCTTATAAATTATGAAGAACAAGCTAGTAATTCCAGATTTGCCAAATGCACATCACACATACCACATTTCCACTCCAAGGTAGGTCGCTCCACTCTAAACAAATATAATATTGCACCAAAAACACCACACATGCAAGAGAAAGATACTTTATTGCTTTTCAGATCAGCTTGCACACCAAAAACCTCATGAAGGGTTTTCGTCCTTCACAAGTTTCCCAACCAAGGGTTTTCGTCCTTGGATGAGGTCCTCAACCCAAAGGGTTTTCCCTCGAGAGAGAGAGAGTAAAAGGGCTACATTAGCCAACTTTCACCAAGATAAGAATAATCACCAAAAACATAAATCATTAATGCCCAAACGACCTCCTTATATAGCCACAAGGAGTGCTTTTTACAATATAAAATGATGGCCGACCCCTTAAGGTAAGTGCTAATAAATAAATAAATGGTATTTGGAGCCTACATGCTCATAATACCTTTATTTCCTAACTACTTAAATCCCTCTATTGGAGTGTTAGGCTTCCCAATAGGATACATGATAATAAATGAAACAACAATAAATATATAATTCAGATCTTCCCCTTGCTTTCCTCCTTAGACCCACGGGGAGAGAATGGGTTAAGGTCTTCGAAAATCAGCCTTCAAAAATGGACATGACAATGGCTCATCTATTCTTCTTGAAGAAGGTATAATGCATACATGTAACGTCTCTATCTAGGACAAGTTAGGAAATAATATAAATTTGATCACATGCTGCCGAAAATAATTAATTTTCAAACCCTAATTGCTGCAACTTTCAAAAATTCATATATTTGTCTAAAGAAGTCCAAATGAGCTGAAATTTTGGATCCTGGACCACAAAAATATGAAGAATAATATGCAAAAACCAAATTTCGTACAACCAACACGAAACCCTAATTTTGACCTAAAAAGTAGGTCGCCCAACACATTTAGGGCACCAAATCTACTCCAAAAATTATGAAATCACCTTCTCCTTATTTCTACAATCACATTCAATATTAAATTGATCCCAAACTGCAGATTTGAATTTTATAACAGCAGTTAATCAATAACAATGCACCTAGGACAATTGAAACTTGGAAAATTCATAACTTGCTCAATACTTCATCTTTTGCCATGAAATAAAGTGCGAGACTAATCTATAATGGAAGATCTTTCCAAAGATATTAAAACCCCTCTAAAACAACCCCTAAATCCCCAAACCAGATCAATGCTAGGGTTAGCATAAAACATGTAAATTATTTCCACTCTTAGAACCCTTCAAAACATTCCAAATGACTACTCACTCAAAAAAATAAGCCAACTCAGATTAGATTACAAATATAGCTTGTTCACCCTTAAAACATGCCAAAAGATGCTCAATTCAAGTTGCCATAGTTAGAATAAAACTAGCAATAACCAGCAGATCTAAAGCACCATAAAACCCTTCACAATATTCAATAACATGCAGATTTTTCATCCAAATAAATGCGCCAACACCAACACAAGAGATCCCAATGGAGAGAACAATAAAATCTTCAATATCTTCAACAATGGCTTCCAAATGAGAGAGCAAAATGCAAGAACTAGGGCATACATCCCAATACTCCAAGCATGGATTGAAATCAAATGATCATCCAACATACCCTCTATGAAAAAACGACCTCCTTTTTATAGAACTAAGGGGTGCAATATCCAATAAAGACCGACCTTTCCCTTTTGGAGGGAAAACATAAACTCTCATTAAAATATTTAATACTAAGACTATGTGCATTTTATTTATTTATTTAATTAAATAAAAGTAACTAACCTATGTGCACATTAAACTAACTAAAGAGACTCCCACTTGTAGCGCTAGGCATGCCAAGGGGTTACAATGCAAATGAAAAATAAATATTAATAATGTCCCGAAAAAGGGGACATTACAGTCCTCCCCTCTCGGAAATTGCTTGCCCTCAAGCAATAACAAGCTCATAGATCCATGCATCATGCCCCAAAGAGAAGATGTGGGGTGGTGCATCCAAAGCCTCGATCTGGTGCCAGTCAAGTGGCGAAGAGTTGGAAAGAACAAATTTCTTTCCCTCATGTCAACCCAAAAAGATGGGTCATCAGCTCCATAACATGTGCTCCAAGAGATGGTGTCCTCAACATGGCATAGAGAGTCATCAAAAGGATGAGCTTTGCTAAGCTCCAAGGCTGCCCACTCAAAAATGCCCTCATGAAATGAATAGGACAACAATCTTCCATCACATGTCTTCAATCCTGCACATGAAGCAAACTCATTAGAAAAACAAGTGTTGAGAAACACTTTTCCTGTTTCTTCTTCATGTCTCCAAGGCATGGAGAGCTCCCAAATCTTCCTCATGTATGGGCTGTCCCCAAAATCTGTTATGTGGCTCCCAACACTGCTGTAATCATGCATTTTTCTTCAAAATCAGAATTAGGATGGCTGGTTTCCACCCCCAAATAGTCACCCATGAGCCAAAATCAAGTACCAACAACCATGTCACCAAATGTATGTAAAAAATCTGAATTTTGGAAGTGATAGTGGAGCTGGTCCTAATAGTATTATCCATAAAAATGAGAGGACAACAGCTAGCATAATTCAGAAATTTTTTCCCAACATGAATGATCATCAAGCTAGTGAACAAAAATGGCTCCCATGTAACCAAAATTTCATCCTCAACCATGACAAACTGAAAATTATCCAAAAACACAGCTGAAAATGAAGTGTCTTGAGAAAAGTTCATACCATGTTCCTTCATTTTTCCAAACTTTCCATTGAAGCCCAAATGCAAGCAACAACAACCAAACATTCCCAACACATAACCTTTGGAAGCACATCAATCAAACACCCAAGTGGAAGACATAACTGTTGTTCAAAATCTGAAAATGGACTTCTTACCATGCAAGGTGTAGTCCATGTGATCCATCCTTCAAGGCTTCCAAGGAGATAGGAGTTAGCATTATTTGAAAAAAGAAATGAGATGATATCCATGTATCCAAATAAAGCTTGTAAAACTCAAATCCTTTCATCCCCTTATTACATGAAGCAACATATGCAAGATGACACCACAAATTTCCTCTTCTTCTATACTCAAAAAGAAAGGAGAGAGCTGAAATATAATGCATGTTTTTATGAATATCATCATAGAGAAACCAAGGAGCCTTGTACCTTACTTTGTGCCAATGACTTTCCTTTATGAAAGGGAGCAAAACACTTGAAGCCTTCATACCTTTGTGCCTTCCAATGATGAATTCCTCATACGGACCAGCTAGCTTATTGTTATGACTTCCATCATTGGGAAGAGTGATAATCACTCTTTCTCTTTTTCCATCATGCACCCAATTGTTAGGAGCAAAAGTACCAACAAGAATGTGACCATTATACCCCATGTGACACACCATATCCATCTCCCTATCATGCTCAAAATCATACCCATCAAAACTCAATATGGAAGGAGAAATAAAATATAAAATATCATACCTTGGGCTGCTCCCAACATCTACAAAACTCAGAATTTCTGAGTTTGGAACAACACTCTTTCCTTTACCATTTTCTTCATCCAAAGCCCCTTTTTCTTCCTCACAAGCCTTCATACTTGGTGGGTGATGACTTGGGACATTCATAAGACTCATGCTTAGGTGAAAAACCTCATTCATTTGCCCATTAGGGCCTGCTGTTCGGAAAATTACAGCGAACTGAAAATTACCATAAGCATCCCATGGTGTCCTTCATAAGCATACCTCTTCACAAGCCCATCTTCCAAATCTGATTTCTTCTTGCACCCATTCAATTCCATGCAATCATTAGATGCCAAAAATGTATCATCAAAAACAAAAGAGCTCATACCTTCATATAGTTTGTCATATTGATGCCAAGTATGGTCTAGCAAAGAATAATTATGTGACATCTTATCAATGTTTCCTTGAAGATTCACCCATGGAGAAACATACCCATCATGCATGCAAGTAAAGCTCTCAAGGAATGATGACATAACTAGAAATACATGGGCTAAACTTACCCAATCAAAGGCTGCCATAAGGAATCTCTCAATCTGAAAATTATCATTAGTGCTCAAAATGCCTTCCCTTCTTACTTCACTAGGCATGCAAATATTAGAAGACAAGGAAATCTTTTCAACCAATAAAGAACTTTTACCTTGCTTCTCAACTGGTGGCTCTTCTTTCTCTTGGATCAAATTTGATTTTACCTTGCATTCATTCTCAACCCAAGTAGCATTAGTAACAACTAAATAATGACCATTGGTTACCTCTTGGCTGTCCTCATTTTGCTTGTCCATGCAATCTTGCAAATCAGATTTTTCTTCCCTCTTGGACTTATCTCCCATGATTATCTTATCAACATGCATGCAATCATACAAAGGCAAGGAAACCTCTTAAAAAATAACTCTTTACCTTGCTTATTTGCATCTAGGGGCTCTTCTTCCTTCTCTTCCTTTTGAACTAAGTCTGATTTTTCTGTGCAAATGCCAACTCTCATGCAAGTATTAGATACCAAATTTTTATCATTAGACACCAAAGAACTCATACCTTGAAAATCATAGTCTTCACTTTGTTCGAACATTGCTCTAGGACACCTTGGGCTAGTGTATGAGCAACACATGATGCCTCTTGACCCAATCCTTCCTCCAACATAGATAGCAAGTGTGTTGGGGGACTCTCATATTCATTTAATATCAAAGACATAATGGCTTGCATGGAAATCATGATCTCTTGAGCATGATCATTACATATAACATCAAAGAACACCTCAAACATGTGAGAAATAAGATCATTACATTCTAAATCCATCATTATAACACAAGATCTTACTTTTGCCATAGTGTTCAAAATGCTAACCCTCTTACCAAAACAAGGGCTTGTGAGGTCCCAAAGACCTTGGAAACTTCCCACCATGACCTCAAAGATGTCTTCCATGATAACATCACAATATGACAATTTTGGGGCTGTAATTCGTATAACCTCACTAATGCAGAAGATAACCATAATTCTTACCTCCCCATTTTCATGATCCAACAACTCGTGCCTTGCCAACTGCATAAACAAGGAGTCCCTTGCAAGAAACATGGATCCATAGTCATCTTGTTCTATTGTTGCCAAGCAACTTGTTGCTTCTTCTAGAATTTTGAGCAACTCATCCTTTGATGGAGGTAGGTGCTTGAGTGCTCTACCAAGTTTTCGAATCTTGCCTTCATGTTACCTGCACTAGATAAATCCATGATCCACAAGCAATGTCAAACCTCACGATGCAGAAGAACATGCTCTGATACCACAATAATGTCCCTATCTAGGACAAGTTAGGAAATACTATAAATCTGATCACATGCTGCGGAAAATAATTAATTTTCAAACCCCAACTGCTGCAATTTTAAAAATTCATATCTTTGTCTAGAGAAGTCCAAATGAGCTGAAATTTTGGATATTGGACCACAAAATATGAAAAATAATGTGCAAAAACCAGATTTCGTACAACCAACAAAACCCTAATTTTGACCTAAAAGTAGGTCGTCCAGCACATTTAGGGCACCAAATCTACTCCAAAAATTATGAAATCACCTTCTCCTTATTTCTCCTAATTTCTACAATCACATTCAATATTAAATTGACCCCAAACTGCAGATCTGAATTTTATAACAATTAATCAATAACAATGCACCCAGGACAACTGAAACTTGGAAAATTCATAACTTGCTCAATACTTCATCTTTTGCCGTGAAATAAAGTGCAGACTAATCTATAATTCAAGAGCTTTCCAAAGATATTGAAATCTGAATTTTATGACAACTGAAACCCCTCCAAAACAACCCCCTAAATCCCCAAACCAGTCGCTAGGGTTAGCATAAAACATGTAAATTATTTCCAGCTCTTAGAACCCTTCAAAAACATCCCAAAATGACTAGTCACACTTAGAAAAATAAGCCAACTCAGTTAAATTACAAATATAGCTTGTTCACCCTTAAAACATGGCAAAAGATGCTCAATTCAAGTCGCCATAGTTAGAATAAAACCAACAATAACCAATAGATCTAAAGCATCATAAAACCCTTCACAATATTCAATAAATGCAGATTTTTCATCCAAATAAATGCGCCAACACCAACACCAACACTAGCACAAGAGATCACAATGTATGAGAACAATAAAATCTTCATATCTTCAACAATGGCTTCCAATGAAAGAGAAAATGCAAGAACTAGGGCTTACATCCCAATACTCCAAGCATGGAGTGAAATCAAATGATCATTCAACATGACCCTCTAAGGAAATGCAACCTCCTTTTTATAGAACTAAGGGGTGCAATATCCAATAAAGACCGACCTTTCCCTTTTGGAGGGAAAACATAAACTCTCATTAAAATATTTAATACTAAGACTATGTGCATTTTATTTATTTTTTAATTAAATAAATAAAAGTAACTAACCTATGTGCACATTAAACTAACTAAAGAAACTCTCACTTGTAGCGCTAGGCATGCCAAGGGGTTACAATGCAAATGAAAAATAAATATTAATAATGTCCTGAAAAATGGGACATTATAATACAATTACAATATTAAAAACAAGAAGTAATCTTGTGTATCACCATGGTCCTAGTTTAGAGATGAAATTATGCAGCATGAGGATTTGAATTCAAGATTACGAAGGACTATAGGCAATCTAAATGGAAAAATGCTTGAAAGTGTTACCAAAATGCTAACAAGGTGTAGGCCGATTAAGGTGTTCTTGGGTGCACTTATGTAATGTCCCCTTTCCTTCTAAGGCCGAAGGGTCAATTTGAGTCTGGCCAAGAAGGTCATACCCAAGGAGCTAAGGACGTTGGAGGCTATTGGGTATAGATGACTTATTACCACATTGCTATTTTGTTATAGTTTGTTGTTGACATTAAGTTGGGTGAGTTGGTGGTAATAATTGTTATATTTTGTCGTTGAGGGGGCTCATAGTACTTTATTATTCTATTTCTTCGTTGGGGTGACTTATGATACTTTATTTTTTATTTCTTCGTTGAGGTCACTTAAGTCATTTTTAGTCCCACATGGAGCTCCCAACTTGGTAAAAGGTAATGAAAAACTATAAAAGGAGGTTTGGGGGAGTGATAGAACATTCTTGCATACACTCATATTTTCTCTATGTGCAACCGCTGTTTGCAAAATTTCAGCTTACAGAGTAAGATCCCACGGGGACCCTATCTTCTTTGGTGAGAGATCCATCCCTAGCTAGTAGGGCATTCTTCGGTTGTGAAAGATCCACCCTAGTTTGTCATTTTGGAGTTGATTTCGGGGATGTTTTACGGAGATATATTTAGAGGTTTTTAGAGGAAGGGTTTTGGAGACATTTTGTGGAGAAAAATAAAGGGTTTTTAGATCAGATTTGCGACAGCAATAAGAACAGGTTTTGGCGCCATTTTTAGAGATTTTTAGAGGGTTTTTGGTCACTTTCAAAGGGGGTGACTTACTTTGGAGATTGCAACACCTTTTTGGAGGGTTTCTGTGTTGACTATTTCAGATCTGGTGGTTGGGTTTTCATTCTCCATATTAGTAGATGTAATTTCTAAAATTTCGTAATTTTATCATGCTTATTGGGGAAGTTATGAATTTTTGAAGTTTCACAAATTAAGGGCATCCTGTAATTTTACTGCAGCATTATATTATTCCAAAACTTTCAAAAATAATTTTCTTGTGTTATTTGTATTATTAGCGAGTAAGTATGAGAGAGAGAATGAAGAGAATGGAAGACACATTGACATGCTCACATGGCTGTGTTTTATTAAAAGAAGTTACATAGTCGAGTTGAGGATGTTGTTAATTGCAACATACCAACTATTAGTTAATGTTTAACTTTTAATGACTAAACAAGTGACTACTTCAAGTATGTCCCAAAATTTTACAAACAAAATGGAACCAAGGGGTTTAGTCATTAGATCTAGAGTTTGCTCCTAACAAGTACAATAGTGAAGAAAAATATCACTAGAATCAACCAATCATCATATGTAGAGATGACGAATCTCAATGTGTTTAGTGCAAACATGATTTATCGGATTATGTACCAACTTCAATTCCCCGATTGTTAGAGAAAAGTGAAAGTGGGGTAGGTGTTGTTTGAGGAAGTTGAAGATCAATCAAAATTTGACATAGCCAAATTGCTTCACAACGGACACACTAACCACTACTTTGTACTTTGCTTTGGTGGAAGATAATGCCACAATGTGTTGAAGCTTGCTTTGCATGAAACAACTTCGAGGTGGAAGATAAAGCCACAATGCGCTGGAGCTTGCTTTGCTACGAAACAACTCCTGAATCAAAGGAAAAAAATCATCCGGTGGTGGACCCCGAAGTATCCATTGCTCCTACCCAATCGGTGTCTATGTAACTTGTCAATCTATAACCTGTCGTCCTTTGATAAAGGATGCCGAAGTCGAGAGTTTCATTGACATTGCAAAGTTCATTTTACTATTGTCCAATGTATGAGCTTCAGATTGAGACAAAACCCAAGGAAAATATCTAACCGAAAAACATAAATCTGCTCGTGTGGATATAAAATACATAGATCTGTCTGTAGAGTGATTCATTGACCAATGATGAATCATCATTGGCTGACAAATTCAGCTTGACCCCCCCAGGCATAGAAGAAGGATCAAAATCTATAAGCCCAAACTTCTTCAAGAGACTCATGGCATACTTGACTCGCGCTATGAAAATGAGATGGTCATTTTGCCAAAACTCTTCATGTAAGCAATAATGTAGGAGGCCTAGATTGGTCATGTCAAAAGAAAAACATTAATGTTATTTCACCTGCTGAATTACAGTGGCCCAGCTGCTTGTGATGGCAAGATTGTTAACATATACAATAAGAATCACAATAACATCACCATCCCATTCGACATAAAGATTTGGATTAAAAAAACTCCTTGTAAATCTAGAATCTCGGAGATGTTGATCAATCTTAATATACTTGGCTTTTGCAGCCTTCTTATGTCCTTGCATATACTTAATCAATCTACAAACCAATTGATCATGAATTGAGGCTCAAAACCTTTAGGCTGTGCCATGTAAACGTCTCTGTTCGGGAAGGCATTCTTTCCATCCATCTAAGACACCTTCTAACCATATGAGTTGTTGTGGAGAGAAGCACCCAAAATGTGACCATCTTCGTTGTTGGAGAAAAATTCTCAGCATAGTCTATTCCTTCTTGTTTTGAAAAGAATTTCGCAAAAAGATGAGCTTTGTACTTGTCCAAAGATCCATCGACTTCACATTTGGCTTTGTACACCCATTTTCATCCAATATGATATTTACCTAGAGGTAATTCCACCAACTTCTAGGTATGATTCTTGATCAAGGCTTCATATTCAGCTTGCATGTCAGTCTTCCATTTAGGTTTTTGCCTTCTGCTTTAGAATGTCATTGTGGTTCAGGTACCATAAAAGATCATGAGAGAGAGAAAAGTGAACATACTCATATGAACCAACAACCTTTTTCTTGGTCCTCTCGGCTCCTCTCGCACATCTGGTATATTGAAGGAAATCCATTTAGGCTTTGGTTGCACCTAAGAACTCTGTGATGGGTGAATCTTAGTTGGATTGTTGACTAATGTATGTTGGCAGCGGTGATAGACCAGTGGAGTATTAGAAATGTCATCCATGGTTTGCTGCACTGGGATTTATGATGGATTACTAGATGAACTAGATTTCTCGTCTTTCAAAGGAACCACAACACTAGAATTCGGTGCCTTAGTGATTGCTTATTGGTTACAAACAAATAAGGATTCTTTCTTCTTTACATCAACGTTACGATGCAGGAGCATACAAGGCGAAAGACCAATCCCGCATCAACCAAAAATACAATAGAAATCTTTTTAAAGTGTTTTGGGGAGAACTTGAGCCGAATTTTGGGGGTTCATAGAGTTGCAGCTTTAATGGTGGTGGTAGCAGAGATCACACAGAGGATCATAGAGTGTTCATAGAGCTTCAGTCAAATGCCACAACTCCGAATGTTAGTAATGGCGGCCACAAATCTTCATTCGAAGTGTTGTCCAAGATTTTAACAGTTTGTAGTATTTGTGGGAATTCAAATCCTATATTCATGGCCAAGTAAAAGTTCTATGATGTGGATTTAGCGTGGCCAAAGGAAAAATTTATAACGCAGTGCGGCTCATGGAGTTTTAAAGTGATCACAAAGTGAAGTAAGGAAAAATCACAAAGTTGTGGTAGCCTGCTCTCCTGAAGTTCACTGTTCCTAAAGCAAATGCAAATGGTGCATGAAGGCCCCAGGGGCTAGAAAGGTTAAGTGGTAGGTCACATGGTTGACTATTGCTAGGGTATAGTGTTAGGTTCAATTTTTCATTTTAATTACCTGTTTCCCAGAAATTACAGTTTCTTTCCAGTTTTGTTAACCAAGTCCTATAATTTAGACCTTCTTGGGGCCACGACTTTTGATTGGTAACTCAGATTCTCATGCTCGTCTTTTTGAAAGTGCAATTTATTTTACGCTCTATGCAGTAGTGACATGTATTTATTTTAATTCCATCTCAGATTGTAGTTTTTCAGCATAAAATCTTATTTGTAAACTGTAAAATGATACTCCTTTATGCACCAAGTATAGGTGCCACCTTGGTTTTAGAGGGGATCACTCTTTGGTGCTTTACGCAGCTTCAGGCAGTATTTTTCAAATGTATACACTGTCTAGGACACTCACACTTGAGGGTATTATGATGGGTGTCATTCATAGCCTTAGTTGCCTTTGTAGGCCTTGTTGTTATGTTGCACACCTACCACAAATCGACACATTTTTCGGAGCAGTTTTTCTTCTCTCCTAGTCAGCATTATGGGGGGGATTTATTTTCTGCATTTTGCATTTTGAGGGTAGTGCTTCCTTGGTTGTTTGTTGAAAATGCAAATGAAGGCTTGTATTAGTACCATGTCATGTTAATTTTTGATGGCCATAGTGATTATCACTTCTAGTCTTTTTCTTTGTTCCTTAGCATCTTTTCATTCCATTGGGGACTTCATCAGATTTAGGCAGTTTGTTTTAGTGGTTCATGACATTTATATGGAGATTTCATGTTCTTTCGACACTTCTTGTCAAATTGACAACATCTTTTGTGGAGCTATGTTGGAGGCCCCAACATCCATGATCTAGTATGTTTGGGTAGTGGATTTATTCCACTTATGAAGTTCTTCATTCATCCATTCACACTTATGGCAGTCCTTTGATCAACTTTTCTTTTCTTTTAAACACTTCGTGATAGATTGACAACATCCTTTGTGGAGATATATTGGAGTCCTTAGCATCCGTCTTCTAGTATGTTCAAGTAATGGATTCATTCTGCTAATGTAGTTTGAGTTCTTCTCCAACGCGTTCGGTGATGGATTAGTCATCTACTACAACTTGATTATTTTTGTGCTCCTTTGTAAATGGGTACTTCATCATGATTTATTTCCAGGACCCATATTTATAAGCTTAAGACTTTATTCTCTTTTACCACATCATTTAAGCTGATCTTTAGGGAGGGTGTTGGTGTGTGTCATGTTCACACTTGATGTGAAGTCCACCTTAGGTATTTGTATTATCTAGGTGAGACATATTTATGTGCACTAATTTAAGTGGTAGTTATTCTATTTCTCTCAAGTGTGAGAAGGGTTAGGTGAAGCTAGGTCTCCTTAAATAATGCTTCCACCTTTCAGTCAAGTGTCATCATTCGATCGTCTCCCTAGTCACAATCACGGTGAGCACTCACCTTGATGTTGGATGATGCCAAAATAGACCCCTAAGAGCATCAAATTTACACGTGACTCCAGGACCTCATTGTAACACTTAAAGGACCAAACAAAATAACACGAACAGTTCTAGCTTCATAATTGGTTAAAGATGGTTTAGCATCCAAATTCTTTATGGTGTAACATTCTCATTTCTTATTCATTCTAATGGATTGTATAAATTTAAGTTAAGATAATAGAATTTTGTCATTGCAGTTCTATATCTTGTGGCTATGTGGATGATTGGATTTTCTTATGTTTTTGCATCCACTTGCTATTTATGCCTTGTTGTCGAATGTGCTAATTGCTATCTAGAATTAATAGTACAAATTGCTAGGTTTCTCCAAGTTTGTGGGATGGGGGTATGGGTTTGACACTTATGCTTAATATATTTATGCAAGTAATAATCCAAGCCCCTTCTTAAATGTGATTGATTCTCAAGAATCTTTAGCCGCTTTTATTGCGATTAAATTCATCATGAAATGTACCCTATCGTGTTTAGAATGCATAGGATATGATTCGGATTACATTGTCGAGGCAACTAAGATGGCTTTTGGGCAGATCAAGTACGTTGATCCAGCGTTCTTACTTCATTATAAGTCAATTCAACCTATGTGTGTTGTTTTTCTTTATATTTTATGTGTAATCATAGTTGTGATATAGTGATTAAAATGCATGTCTTAGGTTATTACTTAAAATGCAATTGCATCCAACACCCCTTGGGTGAAAATAGATGACTCTCGATTTGTGAAAATATGGTGCTTTTAGGGTTTACGTCTCCTGTACACCATATTTTATGAATTCTTTGTTGACATTTCTGTTATTTAGTGCTAGTTTTTGTCTTCCCCGCCCGCATCACAATTTCGTTCGTCTTTGTGTCCCCGTATTCCCTGTTGTTTTCCTTCCTATGCCCTTCCTACGTCATTGAGTGGCACCTTTTTCTTTTATCTTCATTCGTGTTTGGCTTGAGTAGATTGTTGAACCTTCTTACTTCATCCTCTCTTCCACGTTTTTCCTTTGAAGGAAACGTGTGTTCCGTTGTGTTATCCCTTTGTTATCATTTTTGGAACTTAGGGCGGTAATGGCTAACGTGAAGAATAATCTTTGCATGGAGAATCTGCTGCGGGAAAGATTCTCCCGCCATTACGAATGGCTTCCAAACCTCATTTAAAGAAACCCTTCGAGGTTCTTCAAAGAATAATATAAATGGTAGAAATCTCCAGAAAATTCCCTTGAGGATGCCCAAGCTAGATCCTAGGAAGAATGAGAAGGGGTGCATGCTAGCAATGGATGGAACACCTTGGTTATTCAACTTCAGAAGATTGATGTACAAGGTAACATCAATGAGCTGGAAAACCGAGGCCTAATTATTCGATTTCTTGGTTTTCGACCTTCGCTAGGGTCTTCAGGAATGGGCTAAAAAAGTATGGAACACAAAAGGTGAGTACTCAGTTTCTGTTTATCCTAATGGATATTTCTTGATCTTCTTTGCTTCAGCCTCCGATCGTGAACTCATTTTTCAAGGTGGACCATGGTTCTTGGGAAGGGCGGGGTTATTCATGAAACCTTGGCACCCCATGTTTAAACCGGACGAAGAACTCCCCTTGGTAGCCCCTATATGGGTAAGAATTTTTGGGCTTCCAGCTGAGTATTGGAATCAAAATGTTTTCATGGCAATTGGCAACACACTGGGTACTTTTATGATGACTGTTGATGCTTCTCTACAGTTGGAACAAATGATATATGCAAGGATTTGTGTTTTGATGGACCTTAATAAACCATTGCCTACAAAAATATCTTTAGTCATAGAGGAGGACAAGTGGGACCAAGTTTTGGACTATGAAAACATCCCCTTTAGATGTCGTTTATGCCATGAATATGGGCATTTGGTAAGGGATTGCAAGCATAAAGTTTCAAAACAGTAGGGGAAGAAAAGACCAAAGATGATTTTATTATTCCAAAGAAGAAACAAATGACAAAAAGAATGGCAAGGAACAAGCTGAAACTAGTAATAATAATAGATTTGTTATCCTACGGAAACAAGAGAAAAGGAACTAAAGGTACTTAAGGAATCACCGGTGCCAAAACACAGATGGATAAGCAATAAGTAACTCAAGTTCAACCGGATGTCGGAGGTCAGAATCAAATGGTTATTTTTCAAGCACAACCTAATAAGACTGTAAGTGAAAACATGGTAAAAAGCTACCAACGTAAAAACAAATTCCATGAGCAATTTCAAGAACATAATCAACAAACAAAAGAGATGGAAAAAAAAAGCTCTTGTTGTTAGAGGTTCTAATGTGTCACATCAAATAGAGCCTTCTTTAGGCATGGATCGGAGAAAAACAAGAAATTTAAAATGGATACCAATATGAAGGTTGGGAGAAAGTCGAATCAAGTTAAACTTCAGCAAGAGGGTCAAAATATGAGTAATTCGGGAACAACTCGGGACTTGTCCCAATTTTTCCAAAGCTCTTCTCAATGAAGGTGATCACTTGGAATATAAGGGGTTTGAAGGGATCTCCTTCAAAAGTTCAAGAACTTAGAAGAATGATTAATATTGATCATCCCACGATGGTTTGTATCCAGGAGACCAAAGCCTCCATTGATCTTATGTCCGCGCTAGTTGAAAACATTTGGCCTAGAGCTAAACACCTTTCTATAAGCTCTCAAGGAGCTTCAAGAGGTATTGTCTCTCTTTGGGACCCAAGAATGATTATTGTCTTAAACTTCCGTGCGATTAAGGGTGCATTATGCTTGCATGCCTATTCTAAAATGGAAGACCAGGAGTTCTTATTTTTTAATGTTTATGCTCCTCTGGTTATGGAAGACAAAAGACAACAATGGCAGGGTATGACCTCTATTATCCAATCCTTTCCTCAGTTGCTCTGTTATATTAGGCGGGGATTTAATACTATATTGAATATCCAAGAGAAACAGGGTGGTAATCCCCATATTGATGCTAGTTCGATTGTCATGACTCAATTCATTCAGACTCATCAGTTGGTGGATGTGCCCACTGCTAATGGTATGATGACATGGTCTAATAGAAGGCAGGGTCAGGATTGTATCTTGGAAAGATTGGATCACTTTCTGGTCTCAGAAGAATGGTGGTTAAGGGGTTGTGCTCCTAAGACAATGATTCTCAATAATAGTGGTTCAGATCATTGGCTGGTATGCTTGGAAATTGGTAGAACTTCTCCATGCAAAGCTCCTTTTAGATTTCAGCTCATGTGGCTTCGTCATAAAGATATTGCTAAGTATGTTCAACAATGGTGGTTGGAAGGAAAGCCCAGGTTTGGAACTCAAATGTTTATGTTTGTCAAGAGATTGACCTACTTAAAATTCAAGCTAAAAGCTTGGAATTGGAATGAGTTTGGAGATATTAAGGAAAAAAACAAAGATTTTTGATCAGTTGGAAGATATTAATGCTCTTCACTGACATTCAGGTTTTTCTTTGGACCTTTTCAAGAAAGAATGTCTCCTGAAAGCAGAATTACAGAATGGGATATTAGAGAGGAAATTATGTGGAAGCAAAAATCTAGGATTCAATGGTTAAAGGAGGGAGATAAAAATTCAACTTTCTTCCATAAATCTTTGCTAGCTAGGAGGGCCCATAATTATATCCACTCCTTTCCAAAGGAGACGGAACAAAGGTATATTCGATTCAAGGGATGCAACAGGTGGCTCAACAATATTTTCAGCAGTTGTTCACCTCTCAACCTCTGGATCTGGACTCACAACAACTTCTGAACATATTACCTAGTAGTATTTCTCAACAGGATAATGAAAAGTTGATGCAACCTGTTATGGAAGAAGAGCTCCAAGGTATTGTCTTCAATATGAAGAGAGGCAAAACTCTTGGGTCGGATGGTTTCTCGATTGAATTTTTCCTAGGCCTTTTGGGATATTATTAAAGGGGACCTTTTACAAGTGGTTGAGGAAGTAAGGATGGCCAAAACTATGCTTAAAGAGATAAATAAGACTTTCATTGCTCTTATTCCTAAAGCTAATGAGGTGGAGGATATCTCTGGTTTCCGTCCTATAGCCTTATGTAATGTCTTGTATAAAATTATTACCAAAGTTATAGCGGAAAGACTTAAACCCCTTCTTCATAAGATTATTTCTCCTGAGCAAGGTGGATTTACTCCTAGTCATCGTATTCAGGATGAGATTGTGTTAGCACAGGAAATTTTGCACTCTATGGACATTCAGAGAAACTTGACAATGTTTATTAGACTGGATTTATCCAAAGCCTATGACAGAGTGGATTGGGGTTTCCTTTGCAGAGTTTTGGCTCAATTCGGTTTTTCTATGGAATGGATTCAATGGTTAAAGGCCCATGTCTCTTTTGTTTCCTTTGCTGTTTTAGTTAATGGCTCTCCTTCAAATTTTTTGGAGCTTCCAGAGGCATTCGACAAGGAGATCCCTTATCACCTTTCTTATTCATTATTTTGGCGGAATGCATGGGGAGACTTGTAAAGAAAGCTTGTTAGGAAAAAAAATTCATGGAATTCAGTGGCTAAAAACATTCATCCACTATCTTGCCTCCAATTTGTTGATGATTCTACAATGCTTGGAAGAGCTACCTCTTTGGAAGCTAAACAAATCCATAAAGTTCTTCATACCTTTTCGGTAGCCACTGGTCAACTGATCAATCAAGGAAAATCTAGTATTTTCTTTTTCATTGTTCTAGACAACAAGAAGAGCAAATTCTGAATATCTTCCATTTTAAGAAGGGAGTGCTTCCTTTACAATATTTGGGTGTTCCTTTAGCTTCTAAGAAGTTAAAGGATTGGCATTGGTTAATCAACAAGTTTGAATTAAAATTACAAAAATGGACTAATAAATGACTATCTTCGGAGGAAGGATGATGTTGATCAAATCTGTCCTTCAAGCTATGCCGATATATGTTGCCTTTGTGTTAAACATTCTTGGAACTATCTTGAAACAAGTGGACTCTATTTGCCAGAAGTTCTTATGGAGCAGAGTTCAAGATAAGAAAAAATGGTCATTAGTTAAATGGGAAACTCTTTGCCGGCCAAAAAAGGAAGGTGGTTTGGGATTTAGATCTTCCCTAAGCAAAATAAAGCCTTAGCTGCTAAACTATATTGGAGGTTGCTTGTTTATCCTAATGATCTTTGGGCTGCCACTTTTAGAGCAAAGTATGCTGAAAATAACCCCTTGGAGAAAATTATTAGATCATCCCTTCCTACTAAGGGTTCTCCGACCTTGATGTTTATCAAAATGGGAGAGGAAATTATTAAAAGGCAACTCTTCTAGATTGTTAATAATGGGCAATTAGCTAATTTTTGGACTGATTCTTGGGATGGACAACCCCCTCTTATCCTTCAATTTCCTCAATTCAACCCTTTTATGAAGAAAATGCAGGATATTGGTTGGATTAAGGTAGCCCACTATGGTAAACCGTCTACTCATCCTTGGGAGAGTGAAAAGAATGGATTCCGGTTTCTGAATGGCCACTTGTTATAGAGCATGATGCTCAGATTTTGTTGCATAATGTGTTGAAGGCTCGTCCTCTTTCTTCTTCCCCATTTCCAGACAAGTTGGGATGGGGACAAGACCCTTCTGGTAATTATACAGTGTCCATTGGCTATGCCTCCTTGATGATAGATAATCCCCATCCTTTTCGTTTCTCTTTAAGCACTTATGGCAGTCGGGTATGTGGCCTAAAGTTAGTTTTTTTGTTTGGCTTCTTATTCAAAGAAGAGTCTTAACAAGGGACCATCTTATGAAGAAAGGATTTTATGGCCCTTTCAAATGTGCTTTGTGCTTAGAAGATGAAGAATCTTCTACTCATCTTTTTTTCCTTTGTCCCTGGGTTATTCCAATTTGGCAACATCTTTTTGCTTTGTTTAAATTGCACTGGAATAATTTTGGCTCCCTTGAGCAAGTTTTCAAAGATTGGCAAAGACTTCTTCCTAAAGGACAAATCTTCTCCCGGTCTTTATGGAGTGGTATCTCTCTTCTCCTATGGAATATTTGGAAAGAAAGAAATAGTAGAATTTTCCAGCAAATCAGCAAAGACGGATCTTATGTCTGGGAGAAAACTAAAATCAATATAGCTGAAAGTCTAAAACACAAGATATCTTTGCCCCATACTCTTTCTACGGAATGGGAGCATATTTGCAATCAACTATCTCTTGATCCTAGGGATGCTTCTTTGCCCGTTTTCATATTAATAAGAAAATCGTAAGAGAAATTCAATCGAAAGACCCTACTTTGGGTTATGGAAAACTGAATACAGATGGAGCTTCCAGAGGAAATCTAGGAAGAGCTGTTATGGGAGGCATTGGTAGAAACAAGGAAGGTGATGTGCAGTTCCTTTTTGCAGAGAATCTGGGTATTACTACCAATAATCTTGCGGAGGTGAAAGTGGTTTATAAAGGCATGCAAGAGGCTTTAAAAATTGGGTGTCAGAAAATTCAAATTGAATCAGACTCTCAAATCATTATGAAGCTGCTGTTTGAAAATAGTGTTGGTTCTTCTCCCAATTGGCGAATTGCTAAAGAGGTTTGGAAGATAAAAACATTGTAAGAGAAATTTCAAGAAGTTCAGTTCAATCACATTCCTCGTGAAAGGAATAAAGTTGCAGATGGCTTGGCTAATTGGGCCTTGGATAATAAGAATCTTCTTTGCTATGGCTTGCCTCCTACATGGTGGTCCAACAAGCTCCAAGAGGACATCGATATATTCTTAATCTTGATTCTTTGTTATGATTATTTCTTCGGCTTTACTTTTGTATAATGCTCAAGCTTGGACTAATAGTTTTCAGGCTTGGCACAACCAAATATGTATTTTTGATTTTCATCTAATATAAGGTAAGTTGTTTTTAAAACAAAAAATGCAATTGCATCCATTAAGTCTTCATGCATCACAAATAATTATCTTCATGGATCTAGGGTTGGTTATTGTGTAGAACAATGATTATTATGAAATGTCCCTCTTTCTAAAATAATCTGTCAAAGACCCTTAGCCCAATTTCGTTTCCCGATGGCTAAGGGATGAATAAAAGGGAATTTTAGTCTTAATAAATTGTTATAAAATGCATAAAAAAGAAATATTATAAAAGCACTTATATTGATTTATTATAGACTAAATAAAAATTTAAAATAATAAAAGGGAAACATGCACTTTCTAATTTTTATTTCCTCCTAGAGGAAATGCGACCCATATGGTGGATGAAACAAAGTAAAAAAATAATTAAATGTGGAAGGAGGAAGCTGATTGGTAGTTGTGGGTGGCTAATTAGCCAAGTTTGTCTATAAAAGCAAGTTGACTTGCTTGAAGAGGTATCCCTTTTATTTTATAAAAATTAGATTTTTGATGTGAGCTTGTGAAGCTTTACATAGCAATTTCTAAGGATGAAAACCCTTGGAGATTATCTCTTGAGGACGAAAACCCTCTTGAGGTCTAGAAGGAGAACGAAAACTCTTCTTCTATTGGTGTTTTCCAGTAGTGTTTGAAGGCTTTGTGTTGCAGATCTGAACAAGGGTTTGAAGGAGAAGATTTGTTGTTGTATCTCTTCTTTATTTCCAGCTTGTTCTAGGTAAAGCGACCCATATAGAGGACTGATTTGGGGTGTTTGGAGCTGATAAAAATCAGATCTGGGTTGCTGTTCCATTTGCTGATTTTTAGACATCCAATCAGCCTTTTTGGAGTGAATTTTGGCTCAAAGACATTGTACTTTCCAGCTGTGTCTGAGGACAAGTACTTGCAGATTTTCAATAAATAAATCAGCCTTCAATTGGATCTCAATTTGGTATTTTTCTTGTGTACTTGCATTATAAAAATCAGCTGTTCCATTTTGGTGATAAAAAGTGTTATTTTCTTTCAGTTTTGAGTGGTTTACATATCCTAGGCAAGTCACATTTTCTGGGTTAATTTCAGATCTGCAACTTTATAAATTATTTATGGTGCATTCTAAGTTCAGATTTGGGGCAAATCCATTGTGAGTGTTTATAGGTCCTTTGGGGACATTACATATTATGAAAAGCGATTATTGGGATTAATAGCTAGTTTCAATCACTAACATAACATATAACACTTGTGGATTCTTTTGATAAAGGTTTACAAGAGTTACCAATTATATTTATTACCTGTAATCTATGTTCTTAAACTAGTAGTCATACTGTTTATTTTGGAACTCAGTTTCATCTGTAACAGTTTTCTCATATTTGCAGGGAGGTTGCAACACTTTCACGCTTGCAGCATCATCATGTTGTTCGTTATTACCAGGTCTGTTTTTAGGTTTATCTTCAATATTGATTCCTATTCATAAAAAGAAAAAAAGATTCTATTTTTATGCATTGAATCGCATTTTCATTTTGAATTCATTCCTGGTTCTTCTGAACAAAATATTGTGTTTTAGGGAATCAAAATTGATTTTTACGGCACATCTTTGAAAATAATTTTAATATATTCATGGATTCATTAACTACGAATACTTTCACATGTGTACATAATTGTGCATGTATACACACATATATGTTTGTGGCATTGTACATATAGAACTGTATACAATTAATGGATTTATGCACGTTTCTTTATAATTGCTCACTTCACCTACCCATCTGCCCACTTATCGTGGTGTGGAAATATTCACACAAACTTGTAGATGTGTATGCATATCTATCGATGGACTTTGGATATAAACTTCGGAAGTGTGAACCCAAGGTAGATAATTTTAGTAATAGATTTTCTTCGATTTATCAACATAACTTCAAAAATGTAAATTATGTACCATTTTAGAGTTTTACGTCATTATACTGCTGGTAACTTCAAAAATGTAAATTACATACCATTCTAGAGTTTTATGTCATTATAATGCTAGATAAGAGAATGCATGTGTTGGGCCAAAAGTTCAGAAGTACAAACTTCCGTATGCGCTAAATTGTAGGGCTCATCAAAACTCTCTTAAACATTATTATATTTTTGGGGATAAATAAAGCTAATTATGTCATTTAATAAATCAACTCCTAGTCAGGAGATCAAAGAGCATGTGTGATAAATTTTGGGAGGGAGTAGCTGGGGATGCAGCACAGGTGTATGCCCTTTTTTTTTTTTTCAGTATAGGGGTAACGATTTACAGAATTATAACTTATAGCTATGTGTGTATATCTAAATTATTGTATATATCTTGCGTCCTCCTAGAGATGCACATCTTGTGTCCAATGCAGATACATATACGATACTTCTTGAATGTGCCTTCGATGCATTTCTTGGTGAGTCAAGGGAACTTTGAGAGGTTACAAAAATAATCTTATTTTTCCACCACAAACTTTGCAATATCATATTTTTTAAATTTCTGCCCAAGAATGTACTTGTTTTGTGTAGTTTTATAATTCTTTGAGTCTGTGTGTCTATATATATATATATATATATATATAGTCACACCTATATTCTACCTTAGGGTTCCTGAAAAACCGCCATCTGTATACTAGTAACTATAGTTACATGGTTCGAGTTCGGCAAGCTCGAGAAGGTGAAAGGTTTGGTAAAGCTCAGAATTTCAAAAAGGTTTGCTAAAGCTTGTAATTTCAAAAAGGTTTGCTAAAGAAGGTTTGGAGAGGTTTGAAGCTATATAACATAAAAACTATGAATAATCACAAAAATAGAATGCGAAAATGATATATAAAATTACTTCAATGACCAATATTCATAGTATTTCAAAATTTGATGCATCACACTATCATACAACATTCATGGTGCCACTCACTCTTGAGTTTCCATGGTCTAGGTTTTAGGGTCACTAGGCCCTAATTTAAACATCTCCAAAACAAAAACTATCTACATGATCTAATTCATGATCATTTTTACAGGTAGCGCCAATATCCTGATCCAATGTATCTGCATTATCATTACAATATTCACTATGTCCTTCATGGTTTACAAAGCACGTCAGCTGAAAAATAGAGTTAACTTAAGAAATATGAGGCTTGTGTCACAGTCAATGTGTTGACCTGCATTGATTGATTTGGTCCATCAAGTTCGACCCTCTTAATAAATTTGAGGTTTGGTGAAAATCCTTGAGGTTTAGTCGGTGTTGTGTGGGGGCTCATCTCCTACCACCAAAGATGCGTCTCGAGACTTGTATTTTACTACTTTTTAAAAATATATTTTGTACTCTTGCCCCTTGATATGATGAGATATCAAAGATAAATATCATATAATCACTCGTCTTTTCTCGACATCTAATATCTTCACTCAAAAAAGTTATTAATGTTATTTTAGGCTATATTTGGCTGTATATATGTTTTCCTCTGTGTTAAAAATATAGAGCTTTATATAGCATGCAAAGCTATGTAGTTATTCGGTTGGTAACTATTCAACCAATATGTAACCACCTCTTCACATAATAAATTCACTTTGCTGTGACATTTGAGCGGTGCGGTTTGCCTTCTCTGAATTCTTTTTCTCTTTTCATATGCTAACATTGGTATCAGAGCGTCCAAGGTTGTAGTTCGAGGAAGCCTCCAAGAGGCACGAACTGGAAATTCGAGGAAGCCCTAATAGGGCATGAATTTGGTAAAATGTGGGGTATTTGGAGAAAAATACCAAACACGAGGGGTAGAGCAAAGAAAAACAAGGGCACACGTCTAGTGGAAGAGGAAGACGTCAAAGGTAGAAGGAAAAGTTGTGAACGTCCGGTCGTGTGAAAGAAAAGTCGTGTGGGTAGACTATTTCGCCATTAAAATCGTGGACGAAGGGCAAAGAGGATCTGTCTTTATTGTGGGAGAAGTCGTCTGATGGTGTGAAGTGAAAGAAAATCGTGATTCATGGGCAAACAAGGGCAAAAACACAATCGGTTTTGCACAAAATTGTGGTTTGAAGCCCAGAAGACGTGGTACGAGGGCATAAAGTCGTGGAGAACATCAAATGTGAGCAGTTCGAAGGCAAAATCTGGTTCGAATGCCAGAAGTCGTGGTTTGTGGGAAAACTCCGATCGCAAGCAAAGGCAAAGTCGTGCTGAGAGAAAAATAGGACAGTTCGTAGGCAAATATAGTCGCCAGAACTAAAAAAACAAGTCGTGAATGAAGCAACGCCATAACCAAAGATTGCTTTATCTTACGCTTACTTGTTACGATTTTGAAGCGGAAAAACATTAGTTAAATACTCTCGAAGGGTTCAAAGGAAGATTAATATTATTTGGGTAGAATAATATTTTTTAGGCCTGAAGGTATTCATACTATTTGTTGGAGTAATTAATTTTAATACTATTTTTTGGAAAAAATAATATTGTTTTATTAAGTGTGGGAATTTTTTTATTTTATTATTTACATTTACTTTGGAATAATAAAATGGCAAATATTTCACACTTGATTACATCGGATGGGCACTAATTTCAATGTATGGAGCCATAAGATTTTAACGCTTGCGGAATTTCATGATTGTGATAAAATAATCACGGGTAGTGAAACTCGACCAACGACGAACTTTGCGGATTATGAAAAACGTCATAAGGAAGCGTTATTACTCCTCAAGTTATCGGTGTTGGATGATATGATACCGGAAGTGCGAAATGCTACTGTGGCAAGCACGTTGTGGACTAGTCTGAGGGATAAATATCAGACGCCAGAAAAGAGTCGGGTGTTATACCTAAAGAATATGCTCTTTTTCATAAAGTTACAAGGTGGATCAACATGCGAGCACCTACTTCGGATGAAAGAACTCCGAGACCGGTTATCTTCCATCAACAAAAAGGTGGACGACGGCGATATGGTGGCTCTCGTTCTAAACAATTTACCTTCTTTACACAAGTCATTTGTGGAGGCACTCCATTTAATGGTTGAAAGTCAAACACTCTTGTTTGACAAGGTGAGTTCTACCATTGCAAAAGTAACGAGACAGACACGAGCTCGAGAGTCCAATTGTAGACAATCGAGAGTGCTCTTGTCACTCGATTAAATGGAAAGTGGAGGCGTTAGTATGGCGAGTCTTCCACTCGGTATCGAGTCACATCTTATTACCATCACAGGTTGGGCACCTTAAGAAGGATTTTCAGAAGTGGAAGTATGATCTTTCACGGCGAACAATAAGCCATGTGATGAGGAACATGTGGCGTGATTGCGAAGAACAGGATTTAGATGACGAGCGTGCTCTTTATCGTCTTACGACATCATGCTCGCACTTTTGATTGTCTTTGAATCATTGACTTTGGTGTGTTTGGACACTTTTCATGTCACAGAGACTCGGTATGTTTCATTTATTGCAAATATATGTTTTGAATCAACAGATCTTAGCGGAGGGTGAATCACTTGCGGTAGAAGGGATGGGAGATATATGCATTGTATTGAATAATGCTCATAAATTGTTGGTACGAATGTTAGATATGTATCTTCTTTACAAAAAAATATTCTATCTATTCGTCAATTAACTGAAAATCCAAATATTTATGTGGTTTTCTTTGGGAAGAAGTGTGTTGTCTTTGATGTGAAACAAAGACGAATAATTGCCCTTGGTATTGGGGAAGGTGGTCAATATCGGCTTGTTGATTTGGCTACGATCAACATGAATGCACGTGTGGAGGACAACTCCACCATACAGGATGTGTAGAAGGTTGGAATGCCTTGAGAGGAAGCCATTCCTCACAAATTTGTTGACTTTAATACAATCAACCTACATGCACTTATTGTGGAGGGAGTATCCACTATACCAGATGTACGGGAGGCGGACATGCCTTGGGAGGATGGATTTCCTCATTCTGAAGAACAATTTGTTGTGGATGGAGACTCCACTATTCCAGATGCATTGACGATGCATGGTGAGATGGCATGCCAAGCCACTCACTCAGAGGTACTTGCTCGAAGGACAATAGAGCATGAACAATTTGCTCATTGTGTTGTGAAAGATCTTTCCCAACAAGAGGGGATAGATGAGCAAATAGATGAGGAGTTGGTTCTCACTCCTACTACGGAGATGGTTATTTCTCCCACTGTTGAGACGGATGAGACGGAGATGGTTATTTCTCCTACTATTGCGGAGTTGGTTCTAACTCCTACTGCACAGATGGTCACATTTCTCTTATTGAGAAAGTTGGATGAGCACTACATGGTGTTGCAAGGACATGATCGAGGTGACTTTGATTGCAGGATAATTGAGTCTCTGTACAGACTCTAATAGGCTACACAAGCCTGGAATAGATTTTTCAATCCACCTCTCTGAGGTTTTGATTTCAGCACTCTGGAGATGGGGCTGACATTCTCAGCCATTGGTGATTCATCATTGGTCAATGAATCACGTAACAAAGAACCAGTGGACCACTTGCCATATCCTTTGTTCATGTGACCAGATTTTTGTTTTGCGGTTCTTCTCCATTTGACAACCGCAACACAATCATGGACTGCTGATTTTGAAGTACAACCTATGGCACAGTCTGTAGATCTAATGACTAAACATATGGGCTTTAGGAAATTTGTAAAATTTTGGGACAAACTTGGTATTGTTTCCGGTTTAGTCATTAAGAGGGGGTGTTAAAATATAGAGCTTTATATAGCATGTAAAGCTGTTATGTAGTTATTCGGTTGGTAACTGTTCAACCAATCTGTAACCACCTCTTCACATAATAAATTCACTCTGCCTGTGACATTTGAGCAGTGCAGTTTGCCTTCTCTGAATTCTTTCTTCTCTTTGCATATGCTAACACTTGAGTACATCTCCTATTTTTCTGAAAAATGGCATGCCTGTACCTGTACCCATCTCCTGGTATCTATGGGTTTGATCGAATCATGTTACTTTGCTCCTAATGTATTTCCGGTCTGTTCACATCTTTACATTTATGTATGTGGTTGCATGGATGTATATGTGTATATGTTTTAAAGGATGTGTACATATATGCATGCAAACATAGACATTGGCACAATATACATGTAAATATAACGTATGTAAATGGTCGGCAGCCTGAGACTTAAGATTGGATGGACACCTCTTGAAGAATTAGTAAACATAGCACAAATGGGAATGTTAAGGACTTCTAAACCATAACTCGTGATATGCGACACCATTCATTTGGGTATTTTGAACTTGTGAAGTTTTAAGAGTGACATAAGTCCTTTGAATTGTAATGTTTGGTTATTGATCGAGTCAAATATCTACTGATCTATTGAATGATTTCAGGCTTGGTTTGAAACCGGAGGAGGTGGCTCTGTTGGCTTGCTTGATAGTGGGTCAGAAGATTTGGATGGGTCGGAAAATTATGTAAGTGAAGAAAGCTCGTCAGCCCTTGCTGTTGATCCTCAAGATAACACACAAGCAACATATTTATACATCCAAATGGAGTACTGCCCCAGGTATTTATCTTTTGTTAGCATTATTTCCATGCATGAAACATTTCTACCTTTGTGTAATTACAAATGGCTTCCTTCTTGGAAGGTATTTGCAGATATACACCTTGATGTAAAGCTATTCCTAAATCTTGAACTATAGGTAATGATGTGATATCACTGGTCCCCTTTATCTGCTGTAATTCCAAGTTATCTCAAATATTGTCACTGTGAAGAGGAGAAATGTGATTTTATTTTTCATTTCTGAGATTGCAAATGCACATTGGACCAAAAGATATCAAGAACATTACGTTTTTGTATCATTTCATGCTTGTGTCAGAGAGTAGAAAGATGGGTGCAAAAATTAATGAGTATATTGACTAGTTATATCAGAAGATTATTATTATTTTATCTGTTAAAACAAGAGAAGTGAATGTCTCTGTGAGTATTTGTTTTTACAGTTTAGATGCCTGCTTCATTTATATTTTATTAAATCATTTATACTATTTGAAATATGTATATTTTTAACTGAATTTTATTTGTGTCATTACTTCAATTTGTACTTTTTGATCTAATACGAAACCTTCCTTCTTGTATGAGGGTGTATGTGTCTTGTTTCATGGTTCTCAGCCTCCAACTGCTACCCTATAGATCTGAGGACCGCGTTGGCTGGCTCCTTATGTTTGTTTCTAACATTGATTGGAATTAGCCTATTATCATTTGATCAACTAGCTAGCATCAGTGGATGGGTTTTTCTGTCCATTGTAATCTATTAACGTATAAGCTTCTCCTGGATTGAAGAATTCTGTATGGTATTGCGTTTTCCTTGTGGGCTACGCTTAAAGGAAATCTCTGAGTTTCTCTTATATCATGTGCATGATTCTGATGTATTTTCCTTTAGGCTTTACATTTTGAACGATGTTTTTGAACTGTAGGAGGTTAGTTAAGATGTTTTCTAAGTGGAACTTGGCATTTGCTTTATCTGTAAATGTAAAGGTTATGAGTTTACTTTCTTCCATTTCATCTAAAATGATCTTGAGCACGAGTTTTGATATTTTCTCCTCTAAAACTCTCCATATTTAATTTGGGATTATATCATTTTAGATTTTGTTGGAAAGCATTGAAGTGTATGGAATATGTTTTATTTGGAGCTTTGCTGGATTGTATCAGACCATGACAACCCATAAGCAATGCCCACTACAAAACAATAATCCATGATCATTATTATAGTGCAATTGAAATTTTATCAAATAAAATTACTGTCCAGTTTTATTTGCGACTATGTCATGAAATTTTATTGGAAACCTTTGAAGCTTAAGAAATATGTTCTTATTTTCTGCCAATGATATTGTTCTCAATAGTTTTGGCACTCGTAAGCATTTGCTATGGATAATATATTTCTTCCAATCTTATACCAAGCATCCATAACAGAATACACATTTGTGGATCTCTCTATGAAATGTTCAGTTCTAGTCAATTCATCAAAGAGAACTAGATAAGTGATGTGAGGTGATAAAATGTCTGTTGTTTCTTTTCCGAGTATATATATTGATTGGGTTCACAATTAATCTTACAACAGATTTCTTCTTTAAAATGTTTTTGAAGGACCTTGCGTCAGGTTTTTGATTCATACACTGGTCCTATTGATAAAGAGCTCACCTGGCGTATGTTTCGCCAAATTGTTGAAGGATTAGTGCACATTCATGGGCAAGGCATCATCCATCGGGATTTGACTCCTAATAACATTTTTTTCGATGCTCGCAATGACATTAAGATAGGCGATTTTGGACTAGGTATGTTTTATTTGTTATAATTTATTGAGTGGGTAGTGCAGAATTGAATACCTCTGTAAATTCTTGAAATGCATATTTTCCTCTTCCCAGTAGTCTGTTTACAATTAACTAGAGCGATATTTAGTTTTCCATTTTACCCTTCATGGCATGCCGTGCTATGATACCTAAGAACTTGTGTATTCAATCCCTTTTCAAGCTTGAGTCTTGCCCTTCAGGCTAAAAATTAACTCTCCTTAGAGTAAACCCTATATAGAGGCAGCATTAGATGATCATGATGAATCATGATCTCCATGAGGGAGACAAATAAACAAGAAGCTGTCTCACTTGTTCTTTGACTACTAAACTTGTGTTACAATCTCCAACTGTAGACCAAACCCAACTAGAAGCTACCTTTCTCCCTTGTTATGAGATTCAATCTCCAACTACAGACCAAACACACCTAAAATTGTGAATAGAAATCTATCATTTATATTCTCACAAAGGACAGTATCCACAACAGTGTCTCTATTGTCATAGCTGCAATTAGCTCCACTTCACAGGCTGTGAGAGACCTAAGAGAGATTGATGCCATGGTGAGTATGGATGCAAATGCTCTAAAAATTTATGGTGATGTCAAAAAACAAGTTGTAGTATAAACAGAAATATAAACAGCAATATTAGCAAACAGAATAGAGGGCACCACATAATATAAGAAACACTCATTGTATTATAGCAATGGAAAAGCACATCACAGATAGGTGGGGAAAATTGCACACATGAGAGAGACCCCTTCAAGTATACCACAACCATATATACGATGAAGGCTGATGGGTTTGGCAGTTAAGGCAACCTGCCAACCGCCCAACGATCTTTACCAACCAAAAAATAATGATGGCGGTAGCCTAACATACTTAAGACTTTGGCCAAACACAACTAACCATTACTTTTCTTTATTCCAAACATAACATTATTTATTCTTGAGGTTGACCTATTACGAAATGGTGGGCTGATGGAACAAGCATAGGTAAAATGGAGGAGAACTACAATTCTTTATTTCACATAAAGGTTGTACAACTATCAATATCTTAGTTGCCTTTCATTGCCTTCATCCTGAAGCTTAAATAAGCTTATGAGGGAGTGGCTTGTATACGAGACCCAACGGTCCTAATAACCAACCACCCGAGACTACTAACCACTTTGATATTAATGACTAACATTAATACAAAGTGACTATCAACAAAATAAGCTAAGGGGGTGTGTCTTAAAGAGATGCATGCCCTGTGTACATTTATTTCAAATATAAACTAAAGTACTAACCAATAAAACAAATCCAAACACAATGTAAACTTTGGATCACATGACCCAACAAACTCCCTTGATCCAAAGGGGTCTAGAAGACAATTTAGAGCATATGACTATGTAATCATAAAACAGTCTTTACCGCACCTGCAAATTGACACTCCGTACATTGTGGTATCGATCAATTGATGCCATTTCACACAGAACCCTGCCCTTCCACGAGTTGTGGTAGGAATGATGAACATCTTGTTGGTATGCCCATACCCTCTGACCATTATATACCCGTACTGCAGTATAGACACAATCAAGGTTTGCTCAACTCCATTGATCCACATAAGGCTTCATACAGAGGCCTGCCCAGTGACTATTGAGTACTATGTATGACACATCTATCTTGATGCCCAACGACACTGACCTTGCTTTGCTTAGCACTATTGGTGTTGGCAACTCCTTGTCAACTTGTACAATCACAAATGATTGATCGAAGGTCAATAAGGTCTCTTCCTCCAATAAAGCAAGAGGTGAGAAGTCCTTGCGATAAAAAACATCATCAAAACAACCCGGTCTACTCCTCATCAATGATATCAAAGAATTAAACCAAAATTTGATAGAAAACAACACATTTATCTATCCAAAACTGCCACTATAGCATAACCCATTCTTGGACCTAGCAGCTTGCTCAAGATGGGTGTGTTGTCTCAATCAACTTTCCAGATCCCTGGAGACCTATAAACGTCGAAGTGCAACCTTCTTGTCTACAACAACAAAAGCGGTGGGAAATAGGGTTACATCCATGGTTTTGAAGCACATTAACCTCCGAGCAAAATTAGGGTTTTGGTTTCCGCTGAAAATGCATGCGTTATATATTAGACTGACTTGTTTCTCCAAAAAGATGTGGAAAATGTATCTAAATGTATCTACAAGTACTAGAACAAAAAACTATCCATGTTGATGTTCTCAAAAAATTGTATTTTATGAAATACGAGTGGTCATAAGCAAAATTTGACCATCGTATGCAAAATTTAGTTCATATACAAATTTCCCACTAGTTTTAGGCTAGATGTACTCCTCACCATTGCAAATTTGAAAATTTTGTCTGTTTTATGGGGATTAAAATAATGAGATGAACAACATGCACTCCTTACTATGTAAACTCGTTGGAAAGCTTTTTGAGTCTAGTTTTTAGGAAGCTAATTTTAACAGAAAAATATTACTGGACAGAATAGATATGGTGGCAATTGTGACTGTGGGTACTGATTTTCCTGATTTTTAGTAGAAATTGAGTTTGACTAGTTTAGGAAAAGGCACTTTTGGGCATTTAGAGGAATGGAATTCATGACAAAAGTGCTGTTAATGGATGGTTTTAGCAAAATTAATGATAACTAACCTAGCTCGTATGACTTTGGAGGTTTAAACTCACGAAATAATATATATGTTGTATTTATGGATTTAGACACTTTCAGCAAAACAAATGGTGAAGAGACTTGAACATACGACCTCTTTTCATGTTTTTTCCAAAATGACTCCCTTGCCTTCCATTAGATCAAAACGCCATTCCTGAACTGTGTTGTTAGACCAAAAAAACCAGATATGGCACTTCTTTTAAGTTTTTATGCAGTAGATGACACTTCCAGTCAGCACATAGAAGGAGTGCCCAACAGATAAATTAGCAGTGCTTAGCATTTCAGGCACCATGTACAGCAGTCCAACGTTCTTAGGAAAATGTTTAAATGCTTGTGGATGAATTTTGCCACTTCTGCTACACCATATTCTGTGCAACAACAGATTTGGACACCCTTACTCTTTAGGAAAATACAATTTTCAAGAGAATTTAACCAAAAATAAATAAATTTAATGCTTTGGCTTCTTCTTTACCTTGACAATTCAAAAATAAAAAACTTCCAAAACAAAAACTTCACCAGAATAGGAAAAGCTTATTTAGACAAATTTCCACCCAGTCCTCATGTCTCTTCCATGGATGGCTTCCTCAAATATCAATGGCTGCCATTGGCTTTGATAACACTGATGGAACAAGCACAGGTAAAATGGAGGAGAACTACAATGTTTGATTTTACATAAAGCTCGTAAAAATATCAATAATCTCAGTTGTCTTTCATTACCTTCATCTTCAAGCGTAAATAAGCTTACAAGGGAGTGGTTTGTATATGGGACCCAACGGTCCACCCAATAACCAACCTCCTATGACTACTAACCACTCTAACATTAATGACTAATATCAATATAAAGTGACTAGCAACAAAGTAATTATAGGGAGTGTCTCTCAAAAAGATGCATGCCCTGTCTACATTTATTCCAAATATAATTTAAAGTGCTAACAAATAAAATAAACGCAAACACAATGTGAGCTTTGGATCACATGACCCAACATGCGGCACACTTTACGTCAACATAAAATGGCTAAACTTTAAATAGGACACTGACTAGGACACCTACAAATGCTTATTTCATTCCCGTTAGGAGACCTAAGGCAAATGATACACATAAGCATGTTGCATAACCTGATGAAAGGGCTCAACAAATGTTTTTGTTATAGGAAAACATACTACCTTATCTACCTGACTAGGTGGCAAACATACTCGCCTTACAATTTATTTTTAACCACATCCTGCCATAAACTCATTTTGTAATAATGCTACATATCACATTCTACATGATAACCAAAAATTTAATGTCATATCTATTGAAGGTTATACTAGGGTCCATCACATTATTTAATTTAGGGATCCCCAAGTCAGTGTTATGTGTTGACAAAGACCTTCGTAGTTAGGATTACTAATTGCAGCTACAATTTGGTGATTTCAATTTCAATAAGGTTATGACAGCCGGAAGAAGCTACAACGAATTTTAACATGTCTAGTAAGTACATGTTTTCTCATTGTGATTTATTTCTATACAAACATTTGGTTTTCTATGGTCTTGTGATAAAGAACATTCCAATTACTTATGAATGAATTGACTTACATTGATCATCCTAGGGACATTTTATCCACAATATTGCCACATAAAAAAAGTTTTTATGCTTCCTGTGATTGAGTTTAAAACATTCCTTGTGCTCTAGTCTGCTTTAAAATAAAAATAACTTGCTGCTCATGCTATAATTTTCTGAATCAAAATGGTTGAACCTCCTATTCAATATGTTGAAATGTTATTGCTCAAAATATTTTAAACTTCATTATTATTATTATACATTGTCATTTCAAATCATCAAGTTCCTTAAGGCATGTTTTGAAAAACTATAGCTGTTTTCTTTTTTAGAACCTCATTATCAGGCCTTATTTGTGTTAGCATGAGTTAAATCATACTGTAACAAAGATGAACTTATAAGAAAGATGGGTGGTTGTGGTATATCATTTATTTGTTAGTAAAATTTTTCTTATGAACTCAAAGCATTATTTAGGAATTAATTGATGAATTTTTCTTATTAAAATAGTAATTTCTCATTGTAATTCAGCAAAATTTTCCAATCTGGAGCAGATGGACCGCGATTCTTGTCTTGCTACCGAGATGAATGGAGATTCAATTGATGGAACTGGGCAAGTAGGAACTTACTTCTACACAGCACCTGAAATTGAGCAGGCTTGGCCTCACATTGATGAGAAGGTTGTACATCTGTTGAGTCCACAAATGTATTTAGTTGCTTATATGTGGTAACCAATGATAGCTTCAAAATAAAGCTATCGTTATTTATTCTTCCAGTCATTTTTAAAAATGTTAACTTGCTTAAAAGATGATAATCTGCTGGATCACAAGAAATGATTGTAATTGTTTGAGAAGTTATTTTTCTAAGAAATACTGGAATATTAAGATGAATAATGTTTAATGGCCAAATTTTTCTTCTTTAATTTGAAAATAAATGCATTGATAAAATACAATGTCACATAATTGCTATTAAAATCATCGTTGGAAGATAATGCAAAATGATTGAAAAATTCAAAACTCGGGTTATGAATGAAGTCCTTAGTACCATGCATAAGATACTTTCCAAGGTGCTCGAAAATTAGGTCCGACAAAAAGTCCTCAGTGCCATCCATAAGATACATTCCAAGGTGCTCTAAAAATAGGTCCAGAAAAAGGAAAACTATGTGCCTAAATAAATACAGTCTAAAATAAAGGCGAGGAATAAAAAATGAAAACTATGCATTTAGTTTAGCTACTGTCCGATGTAGGGTGATTATCTCATCAACCATTGATGAAAATGGGAGTGGGGGCCAAATTAATGGTTGCCTTACTCCCTAGTGTAGACACCCTAGAATTATAAGACTCGCATTCGTGGAACTTAGAACAACATTGCAGAGATTGGAAACACACACACTTTTTGCTTTTCTGATTATTGGAAAACATACGCGAGGATGATACTTAGTACAATACAGTCCATCTGGCTTGCAAAACTGCCCCTGATGGTTTTGCTACCGTGCAAAACCTTCGAACTTCTGGCGGTCAAAACTTTTACATACAGGCTAGAAATCCAGTACCTTTATTGTTGAAAGTGCATAATTTTTTGAGGAGATTCCAAATAAGCAATTTCATTCTGCTTTTGATGCGTGCCTCATGATGTTTTTTCCTTCACCCCTAAACCTATCATTTTTAGGCCATAAACAGATGCAACTGCTTCTTGAATGCTAGTGACAGTTGAGTAACTCTACCACCTCACTTGGAATCATGTTAATGCCTGAAACTGATATCCTCTGATGTAATTTATTCCCTTGGAGTATTGGAATGCTAGTGCTTCCCATAGATCAACTTCAGCCATGCCCAAGCGACAAACACAACCTAGCCTACATGAACACACCCCTACTTGTTTATGGGTGATGGAAGATTGTCCATACCCCTTGGTTTCCTGTCTTCTAGAATGAGGTATGCAATTTAGATGCTTTTTTTCATTCTTGGAGAAACAAAATTTGCCTACACTTGCTAAAGGATTTGTTTTGCTCACAGAAGCTAAAGCGTTTACTGCTGGTGATTATTCTGATTTCATCGCTGTGCTTGTGGCCTTAACGACTAGGTTGTAAATCTCTTTGTATCTTTTTCGCAAAGTTCATTTTTAGACCAGCCTTTGGTGTAAATAATTTTCTGTTAACATATGAAGCATCTATTTAAAGTATTTATAGCATAAAGAAAAACATCTAAACTAGCTATCAATTGTCCTTCATCAACCCTCTTATCCTTGATGAAATCCACAAAATGACAATAGTTCTTAATAAAAGAGGAAGTGTTATCTTGTTCTTTTGTACAGCTCATTCTCTTTTACAGCCTCTTGTTGTGAATCTTGCTTTTGTTAATATATGAAGCATCTATATTAAATTAAAAATGAGGAAGTGTTATTTCTAATGGCTTTAGCTTCTTGGCTAAATATGTTACTAGATAATTGATGGGGGCATTCAATAATGTTGACCATTGGTCTTAATGGGGCCCATGGCTTAATGAAAATTGTAGCAAGTTTTACTAAAAACTATATACTTAATACGTAAAAACTAAAATTCTCGCTAGTAACAAAAGTCCATCGAGTAAGCTTGGCTGATGACTAGTGTGTGCTATATTGTTATTGCTCTATCATCTTCTTCCATGCACGTGAAACTTGACTTGAGCAACCAAAATCCATGGAGTAAGAGTGAGTAACGGCTCATGTGTGTTCTATTGCTTTTCTCTATTCTCTTCTTGCATGTACTTGAAACTTGACTTACAGGTCAAAATCATAAATGCCAATGTTATCATCACTCTCCAGACCCTCTAACTGATCGATAGTGCTCCGGGCACGCCAACTTATCCTTGGGGAATAACTATATACATCTTTTCTCTTCAAGTTGTGTTCCATCCTTTAGATGAATATCCCAATGTCTGGTGGGTCCCTACAAATACTCTTTAGTCATCCGATGCTTAAGATGAAAGCCACTATGAACTCCAATTAGCTTATTTGCTATCCTCGAGGTGAGTTGTTTTTTCCCGATAGAATGGACAAAGCTATGAGCTAAGTTACTCAGAAATTGGTGCGGGTTTGAACTGCCACATAGTTGCATTCAAGTTTTCAGCTGTTTAAAGGTATTAAGAATGAATGCTATGTTTTGTTTCTTCTTTTGTTATGAATATTACCTGTTTAAAGCTTTTGTTTAGTAATTGAATTGAGATCAGTTTCAAAGAAAAAATAAATTAATGCTATTCAAATATATGCCATTTATATTGTTTAACTAAGTCGTTTCTGTTGGGGTTATTAAAGCTTTAAATTTTGCATCTGAAGGTACTTGAAATACTTGCTCTTGTTAATGGTGATATACAAAAAGTTTACTTGGAGTAATGTTGATGTTGGATATTATTTACACAGAAAGATTCCAATGTCTATATCCAAGGACTTAGCAATGCTTAAAGCTCTATTGAATTACATCTCTCATAGAATATTTGTTTTGCAGGTGGACATGTATAGCTTAGGAGTTGTGTTATTTGAGTTGTGGCATCAATTTGGTACGGCTATGGAACAATATTCAATTCTTTCAGAGTTGAAACACAAGGCTATACTTCCTGCTCCTTGGGCCACAGATAATGTTGAACAGTCAGCTTTAGTGAAGCGTCTAATGGCTCCAAATCCGTCAGACCGCCCATCAGCTTTGCAGGTTTTGAGAAATGAATTGCCTCCACGGATGGAAGATGCATCCTTGAACGGTGAGTGTTTGTGCAGATCAGAAGCCATACTCAAATGAAATTTTTATTCATTTTCATGACGAATTCATTTTCATGGCGTCCAGTGAAGTATTGATTTTCTTTGGAAAATATAATAAAATAACTGAGGTGATATAGTTGTAAAAGAAGTAATTCTGTTTTTGCAATTATTTTGACATATACCTAGATGTTCAAAGGAATAAGTTCATTCTGATTTCGAGATAAAACAGAGAATCATTTAGCTTTCTTTCTGGAGAGTCCACTTTGAAAGTTCATTTTCTTTGATAAATATTGCAAATGCCCTCTATATCATTCTTTGGGAAATACCTTTTTGATGTCTTCATTACTTCCCCAACAGAGGAGGAAAGAAAGTGTCCACTAATGACCGAACTAAGTGGGACTCAAAAATACATTTAGTAATAATAGTAAGGAGTCAAATTTGTGCTGCAACACCTAAAATATACAATACAAGAAACTATGAGCTAAGAGCTAGACACATGAGAATAAAAGATCTTAACTAATTTGGGGTTGAATCCAAAATGGGTTAATCTTTAACATTTCAGGAAGACATTGAATACAAACTTTACAAATCACCATGTGAGTGGAAGTTTCATTGCCAAAGAATGTCAAGCTGATGGAGACCATGGATGAAGGCCAAAGATGGCCCTAATCTATATCTAAATGCAAAGATGACAAAAGAATGATATCCACACCAACCAGCATGAAAGATCCAAGACAAGATTTGATAATGTTCATAGGGGCCTCATTGGGAAATCCTTTGGGAGAGTGCAAAGAAAGTCTCCCTAAGACTCCTAAAATACATGGTCGATGGTGCTGCATAAGTAGAGAGGAAGTTAGTATTGTTTGCTTGTCCTAATCTCTTGCAATGCGAGTGAGAATTTGCTGACCCTATATGAGAAAAAAATAGATCCATCACGTTAAGTGTGAGAAGGAGATGGCAGCTACCCCTGTAGCTACTTGTTGAGGACACTATCTTAGCAATCTATCACCATGTGTGGGTAGTTAAAAGACTCTTAACATGTCAAACCACAGTAGCATTTTCTTTACATGGTGTTGCAAAAGTGTAAATGGATTTCAATTACCCAAGTTTAAAACGAGAAAAACCCATGAAAAACTTGGGAAACTAAAAACTTATGTAGTAGTCATAAAATAGAGAAAATTACCGATTTTGTTATTTCATGTCAATATAGTGCGTAGAGATAAAAATAAACATAATACATAAAAGAAAATGCCAATGACAAAAACAAATGCATAGGGTCTAAGAAAAGTCTATTTCACTTTCACCTAAGAGGGTTTATGTAAAAAAGAAAAGTTTTAGCTCTAAAATAGCTTTCCATTGTGGACAACGCCCCACTATTTTAGGGACATTTTATTGTTTTTAAACCTAAAAAATCATTAGCTTACACAAAAATCATATTAGGGTTTAAAATGCAACTTAAAAAAATGTATTTATAGTATATCTTTTGTAAAATTTAAAATGCCCAAACCCTAAACTAAATATTTTCAGTGTGCCTCTGCTCTGTATTTTTTCTTGTAAGTGTAAGAATGAGCCAAAATAGAAGTGTGTTGTAATGTCCCTTTTTGGGGGACCTTAGGAAATGGCAAAAAACTCTCAAATCAGATTTGAGACACTGCTGTTATAAACCCTGCAAAAATTGATTTCCAAACCCTTCCTAGGGCAGTGACCTGATTTGGGGTTTTCAACCCACTTAAATGCCTTCAAAACCCTTCGAATTAGCTCTATTTAATTCTCTAAATTATTAGATATCACCAGCAATCATCTCATGTAAGAAAACTGATTTTTAATGCTTAAAATCTGGAGATATGAATTTCAAATAAACCCTTGTTTGCAGCGTTATTTTAAAAATTCACAACTCAACATTGGAAGCTCCAAAATTCACGAAACTTAAGATATTGGCGTTATAAAATATAAAGAACAAGAGGATAACTTCATATTTGCCAAAGAATCACCACACATACCAATTTACCACACCAATGTAGGTCGCTCCACTTGAAATAAAATATATTTTGCACCAAAGAGACAACACTTGCAAGAGAAAGATACTTTATTCCTTTTCCAACCAGCTTGCATATCAAAAACCTTATGAAGGGTTTTTGTCCTTCACAAGTTTTCCCCTCAAGGGTTTTTGTCCTTGGAAGAGATCCTCAACCCAAGGGGTTTCGTCCTTGAGAGAGAGAGTAAAAGGGCTACACTAGCCAACTTTCACCAAATTAAGAATAATCACCAAAACATAATTCATTAATGCCCAAGCGACCTCCTTAAATAGGCCTAAGGAGTGCTTAAAGCAAACATTACATCATGGCTGGCCCTTTAAGTAATTGCTTTTTAAATATTAAAAAGGTTATTGGAGCCTACATGCTCACAATACCACTAATACTAAACTACTTAAATTCCTCTATTGGAGCAAAAAGGCTTCCAATAGGATAAATGATAATAAATGAAAATGACTATAAAAATATAATCCAGATTTCCCCTTGCTTTTCTCCTTAGACCCACGGGGAAAGAATGGGTTAAGGTCTTCAAATTTAGCCTCCAAAAAGGGACATGACATGTGTATATATATATATATTCAAAACCATTTTTTGAACTAGGAGAAAGCTTAGGAAACATCACAAAAATCAGTGGGTCATGATTAATCACTATTTTTTCACGAGTAATGCTATTATGTGTCGAATTGCAGGAATATTATGGAAGGAGGCAATTATTCTAGTAGTCCTTGAAGTCCCCTACAAAACTTGCTACTTAAAGGTGAATGCTCCTTGAAGGTAAGGGTCCAAGAACCCTTGATTATAATAGTGGAAAAGGTAGTGAGGGACCCTTCTAAATGTCTATTCACTAAAAATTATCTCCATCAATTCTTGTAGTAGGTAGGATACGAATCAATGCGCTCCTTCGTCTTCACTTCCTAAAGAAAGAAAAGTTTTCATGAAGAATATGGTGGTCAATCTTGACTCGTAACTACCGAGAGCATATTTTCTATTGAGTTCACTATTGTCAATTGTAGTCAAAAGAGATGAAGGTCCTATCAAAGTTCATAATTGACGAGATCATATTCTCAATTAACCAAGAGGTGCCCTAATGCCACAAGTCCAATGACGTTGAATATAGTTAGGAGAGATGATGGGGCTATCAATAATCATAGGTTTGGGATAGGTCATCTTAGGGATGAGAAAAGTGTGAGGGAGAGATACAAGTGATTTGAATATATTATCTGTGTATATCTTTTTGCAAACTTTATTAATCATCCTCTTTTACAAAAGGAGATGAGGAGACACATACGACGAGTAACTAAAAGAGAGGGAGCATGTCTATGAAAATGTCGTTAGATTGGAGAAGTGGACCAGTGTCTCTTGCCTAAAGTAATGTAGATGTCAGAGGATGATCATCATAATGCCTATATTTATAGATATCTTAGAGAAACATAGACATCAAAGGATGATCATCAAAATTTATGGATTTTTTAGATATCTCATATATATAACAATTTTGTGAGTGGAGACATCTCAATTTTTAAGATATAGTGTGAAGCTATGATCATTGCTTTTTGATGTGCATCTAGTCCTAGTGACATATTTTGGTCTGCATTGCTCATTAATGTGATTTCATTCAATGGTTGGTTTGACTTTGAACTTATTCCTTCCATACTGCCTGAGGGATAAACACACACACATAATGGAAAAAATAAACAATGTTACCGAAGACTTCAAGATGGCGGGACGCGTGATAGTGTTTCGGGACGGCAAATGTCCACCAAGTGCATACAGTCCACGTCCAGATGTCCATATTAAAAACTCAGCAGCATACATATAACTATACTAATGTTATATGTCCATATAACTTTTAATATTAATATGTATGCTGCTGGTTTTCATAGCATGTTGTGACAGTCCATGTGCATTTGTGCTCGAAAATTTTTGTATTCATATATCACTCTTGATTCTTAATATGTCTTTGTAATACAATACGATTAAGGTTATGGTTAACAGTAAACGTTTTTAAAGAGAAAACAAAAAAGAAATTAATTTTAAAAAATAAAAAAAAATCCTAGAAGTCCCCAAAACATCCAAAAGTCCCCAACGTGCCCCAAAAAGGTGGATCTCCCGAACTGTCCCTTGATATTTAGGGACGTCTTGGGGATGTCCCCCTTTTTTGCCTTGTAGGAAACGTGGGGGAGGAGCTCTCCCCCTGTCCCATGTAACACTGAAAATAAATGAAGAAAAAGCCGAATAGTACTTGTTTGGGCTATGGTTTCAAAGATAGTCCACTTGATTAATCATTTTATCTCCCTCTAGTATGCATTTTTGACATGTACTATTCCTTTGGAGATATGGAATATTTAATTTCTAATTTCTTGGTTGCTTCATGAGTTAAGAAGTGTGGTTAATGCCCTCGAAGATGGTTTTTCTTTACAACGGGTCAAATGTGAGATGCTAATAAAATATAAAACATTTGCTTTCATATGCTTGCTTGTATTGACAAGTCAAAGTTTTGAAGGATACATCGTGCATGTTTGTCGTTACATGTATATGGAATATTTTCATAAATTCTCTGAAGGTATTTTCTAAGATTGTTGCACACAAATTCAAATGTGGAAACTTCCTCATATAGGATCTACATTGTTTAGTAAAAGTCTATTTAGGAAGTTTTAAGGAACGATGTCAATACAAGTATTTGTGTAATAATTTGTAAAATTACCATTTGTTTGTATTTCTTGTAAGTTGGATTGTTGAAGTATAGAATATTGGGAGTTATTCTCTATTTTTGGGCCACTTCTTCAATAATGCATGGAGAGGTTCTTTGTGACCGACTAGTTATAGTTTCCGTTCTTTGCCCCTAGATCGATAATATCGGATCTTTGTTAGTTTTTCTGAAAATTTGCTTGGATTTTTTCTTGCCTTAATGGTTAAAATATGTGTTCCAGATGTTCTGAGAACAATACAAAGTTCAGAAGACACATATGTATTTGATCAAGTCATTGCAACTATATTTGACGAGGAGCGAGTTCTTATGAAAGCACAAGACCACATAGTGGAAGAGGAAAATTAAAGAGGGATGAGCTTGATTATTTGTTTACTACAGAGTCAGAATTTCAAGATCGCATAGTGGAGCTTGCAAAAGACATATTTACACGACATGGAGCACACAAGTTTGAAAGCAAATGCTTGAGAGTTGTTGACGATCCTAGATTGCACAACAGGTTTTAAAGAGAATCTTTCTCTAGCTGAAATGTTGCTATTAAGTTTCGCTATATTAATGATTAATAGCTAAATATCATTTCTCCCTTTGTATTATAGTTCAAGGCTCTTGTCAACATATAAAATCATGTCATGTTGAATATTAGGCTGACATTGTGAATCCTTTTGCCAAGAAGAAAGGCTATCAAATTATTGAGCTCAACTGGGGACATGCTTGAGCTTTGCCATGAATTGCGACTTCCATTTGCCTATTGGGTTGCTGTGAACCAGGTCACTCTCTTTCTCTCCATGCCATACTTTTTGTATGTGCATATGTTCCTACATGACTTAATTGCATTAGCATTGTATTTCATCATTTTGCTAGTGCATATGAAATGGAAAAGAACAGTTTTCTAATTTAAAAGTGGGTTGAATTACTTGAAGTTGTAAGATTATATAGATGCAATATTATCCATGGTTGGTAAATATAGAGGATTAGAAAATGAGCTGAATAGTTTTTTTCGGTTTAATTACAGTGCATGATAAAGGGTTTAAGGAAGTATTTTCAAGAATTTTTACGTCTTGTTTCCTTTGTTCATATTGTGTATCATTACACAAACTAAAAATAATGTATAAAAGATTGTGTTCCTGTACAAAACAAAGAAACTTTTAAAAAAATACAAAAGTTTAAAATAAGACTTTATTAGTTTGAGAATATAAGACTCTAACATCGTAAGTGATAGAATCAGTTTGTCTTTTCCCTTTATCTGAAGAAGGATGAGGAATAAAATTATACGTCCAAGGTTAATGAGGGAGGGGGTTTAACAAGGTGATCGAGGACTGATCCTATATTTATTTTACTAAAGAAAGAACAGTTCATTCTTCCTCTCATTACAATGTATCACAAGCCATTGAAAAGATAGAAAAGGATAACAGATGTTGGTCTGAGACTAGACTGCACGGATACGGGTGCAGGTGCGGGTAGGGTACGCTTTTGGGTACGTTTTATATATATAAATATATAAATATGTATATAAATTATAAATTTAAAGAAGCATTTGCATACTTATTGAAATTTAATTCTCATACATTGCATACTTATTGAAATTTAATACTCATAGAGTCATACAACTTAAAATCATTCATAGAACACGAAAACAAAATTGAAATTTCCAATACTTTGAGAATTGAGACTTGAGTTTGTATTGATTCATAATGACATAATGTTCAAGTGATCAAATTATATGCCGCCAAGTGGCAGTGCTGCCTTAGATACCTATCCATTTATCATGTTTAAGATCCATGGAAACTAAAAAATTACAATGCAGAAACATTATAGGCCCCATTAATCTACACTCCTACAATAGAGATGTGATATAGGCTAAACAACCTAAGAAATCAGGTTGGCAAACAGTAGAGAAGCTTTGAGCCACAGTGGCTGCACACTATAAAATAACTTCTACTAACACTCCTCTTAGGCAAACATTAAAAAGCCTCCAAAGGAGTACACTCATGCTATTTAAATGAAACCATACATACAGCCCAGTGTAACAGGAAGACTACAAATTGCAGTTCTCAATGAAATCACGATACCATCAACAATGGATACCTTCCAAAAAATTGTGGATTTGTCTAAAATTTCTATGCTACTCCTAGTACTGGTAAAAGATTAAGCAGAGACCTATTGATAAGTATTAAAATACAAGCACCAAAAAGGCAAATATGTCATGTACAAAGTTCAACAGAGAAAATGAACAGAGTTTCCCTTCACTGGAAGCTTTCACACAGATGCTGTGTACACCGGAATGACAGACACATGTTTTAAAGTTTTTATGAGTTTCGGTTTAGAAAAGACGTTTTTTTGGACGGTGCGTTCGGAAACGTATCCACGAGCACGGGGTATGGTTCGTGCGGTAAAATCGTGCCCGACCATACCTGCATGTGGTGCGTTCTGGATGTACCCACAGCGTACCCAGCTCCGTACCAGTACTTGGTACGTTTCCAGGTTGGTACGGGGACCTCCGTATGCGTTTCCGTGCGAGTCTAGGTCTGAGTTCATCATTTGTTATGGATAAGTAATGATTGCTATAAAAAACTTGTCATTCATATCATCACCCAATATATCCGACATATTTTCTATGCTTGCTATCTTTGTGAAATGCCATGCTACTGAATCTACATCGTTCATCCTCAAATTACACAATTGTTTCATTGTCTTATATGTTCTTCACAATGCGCCGAGTGTTCTTCGTCTAGTCATCCTTTGGAGTCAAGGTAATGTTCTGTCTACAAACAACCCCGCAAATGCACTTGCTTCCTCGTTCAATTTGAAATTCAAGTTTACATCTTCATTTGATTAGGTCTGAACATCATCGACCACATTCCATAGGTTCCTTGCAAAAATAGTTTCTTTGTTTTGCACTTTCGAATTCAAATATTTCTGTGATAACCTCATGTAATCATCAATCAAAAACCAAGGGGTTGCCATTATGTCACTAGGAAAAAGAATAAGAGTTCTTCTTTAGAGAAAATCTCCGTGTATATGAAATGGACAATGACAATGAAGAATAAAATGTGTCAAACAAGCAATTCAACTCATCAAAATAAATACACCAACTTCGCCATAGATTAGGATTAACTTGAAATAAGGCTTTTAAAAAGATTTCTCCACATTTATTTCATTATAAAAAGTTTATAGGAAGAGTTTTTATTATGTGTATTAGAATATAAGGCTTATAAATTAGCATTATGTTAATATTAGTTAAGTGTTAACTAATAAATGGTTGTAACCACTTCAACCATTTTGTAACCATCTCTCACATAATAAAAGGATAGACAGACAATGGATAACGTGGGCATTCCGATTACTTTTCATTTGTTCTTTGTACATTCTATTCTTTCTTTATTCTCTCTCCACATATTCTAACATTGGTATTAGAGCAGGACAAGCAAGGAGAAAGAGAAGGGAAGAAGTTCAAACCAATCTGTTAGGGCACGAAAGAGCAAAAGACAAGTTCAAATGCTAGATGCGTGAGCAACATCGTAGGGCAGCGAGCAATAATGCGGGTAGAAAAAAATGCGAGTGTGCATTCCGGTTACTCTTCATTTGTTCTTTGTACATTCTATTCTTTCTTTATTTGTTATTTCTCCACATATTCTAACAATGTGGGGTCTCATATGGCCCAAAAGTCTTAGGTTTCTTTGGAAAATGTTGTCTTGGATTGGGAAATGTTACACTATCTTGCACATCATTAGGTCCCTTGTCCATGTGATTCCCTCCAACCTGTTGTTCAGATCCCCAAAATTTTCACGTGATTCTCTTGCAGAACCCTTTGACACAACCTAGTCGGAAAGGTCCGCACTTCCATTGAAGGGGCTATGACAATTTCTATCCACGCCTTACCATCGATGGCATAGGATCGACCAGATCTAGATAAACGCTTTGGCCTTGGCTTGCTTTCAACTTCATTGTTTAGCCTTACACTTGGTACTTCCCTTGATGGATTTTTAGAAATCTTTATTTGTCACATCCTTTGTCATATTTTTGCACCAATTGAGTAGACCATTTAATTTCTTGGTCCCCTCCCTAACTCGTATATGTCTTTCCCGCCTTTCTTTAGAGTTAATAGCATAATTTATTGCTCATATGCATTGATCTTCTTCTTGTGAACTCTTTATTGTGTTGTAATAGCTTGTTTATTGAGATACTTAGACTTGTCAATGACAACGTACATGGAACAGTAATTGCATAACATACCATATCATAACCTAGGGTCCTTTTACTTTCTTTGTGAAGAACTTGTGATTGTGAAAGGTAGCTCACAAGTTCGAATCCTGTAGGGGGTAGGGTATGTACACCTCGTATGACGGTAGCACGCTTTGGTGCCCCCAAGCCTATGTGTAGTAGGCATGTAGGGAATACAGGGTGGTCTGTATGTGCATATGTAATATCCCTTATAGGATATCACTGTAAAATATGCAAAAGATAGACAAAACATAGCCGAACAAAAATATGGTTTTTTGTAGAAAATTACAGCTAGGGCAGCGAACAGTAAAATATGAATAACTCCCAAAATATCCGTTCAAATCACTTGAAATTTTAAAGAGAACTAGATAATAATATAAAGAACACAAGGAAATATTTTTGGAATTTTTCAGTCAATATAACGCTGCCAGAAAATTACAGCGTGCCTAAAACAGCTGGAAAACTTCTAAAATTCATATCTTCCCGATTACAAGTGCAAAAATTATGAAACTTGGGAAATAACATATACAAATATAGAAGATGACTTTCCAACCTTCAGATCTGAAAACGGCCAACTGGAAACGTTAGAAATTAGGGCTGTAATCTCCCAAACAAGTCACCCTCTTTGGTAGATGGCCAAAACCCTTGTGAAACTCTCTGAGATGATGCCAAACCCTTCCTTTATTGCTGCCGTAGGTCTGATCCGAAAACCAGCTGAAAATCTCCACCAAAACTCACCAAAACCCTCAAAACCCTATCTCTGAAAACCCTGAAAATATCTCTGTAAAACAGCCCTGAAATCAGCTCCAAATGACAAGCTAGGGTAGATCTCTCACTACCGAAGAATGCCTGCTAGCTAGGGATGGATCTCTCACCACCGAAGCTAGGGTTCCCGTGGGATCTTACTCCACAAGCTAAATAGTTGCAAACAACAGTTGCACATGAAAAAAATATAAGTGTATGCATGAATGATCTCCCACTACACCCTCCATCTCTTTATATAGTTTTTATGAGCCCCAACGAAGAAATATAACATTTAATGCAATACATATCCCCTCAAGTTGCCAAAAGGGACTTTAAGTGGCCCCAACAAAGAAACATAACATTAAATGCAATACATATCCCGTCAAGTCACCAAAAAGGTACTTTAAGTGGCCCCAACGAAGAAACATAACTTTAAATGCCAAAAGTGTCCACTTAAGTGATCCCAACGACAAAATAGAACACAAAGGGCCCATTAGACCCTCCCAACGCCCAAAATATAACAAAAACATAGTAGGAAATCAGACAACCATCCCCAATAACCTCCAAAGTCGTTAGTCCCTTGGGAATGACCAGGGCTAAGACCAAAATAGGGCCGTTAGGCCAACTGCTCGGAATTGGGGACATTACAATCCTCCCCTCCCGAAAAATGCTTGACCCCAAGCATTATCCTCCTGTGCTGTAGAAACTGAATACCACAAAGTAAGTGCCTCCATCTCACCCTGCAGTCAACCAAAGATCGGTGTGATCCTAAGTGACCAAAACACCACATATAGTCATCATGCTCTCCATGCAGTGTAGACAACAATGCTGTCCCTGAAGTAGAATAATGCCCACATCGACTCTCTACTGGTACCCATACTGAAATTGTCAATCTGTCCAATCCCTGCCACTGCAAAACTGTCATCATGTGATCACTCACTGCATCTCCTGTCGACTCCGTCCCTCGGCTAGCTAGCACATGCTCGTCATCCTCATAAGCAGTAAAACATATAGGAGTGTTATCCCCTATCAACTCCAGAAATAAGGAACATGCATACTCCGATTTGTCACCATGACAAACTACACATCCTTGCACAAAGTTGAGGATATCCTCCCTCAACCCATGCCATCTGACCCTTTCCCATATGAAGTTGAAGGTCTCATCAAAGCTCAAGTGTCCAGACATGGAAGAATAATGCACATGTCGCAGTATCTCCATCCTCAACCATGAATCCGACACGAGGTACAATCTGTCCTGATAGAAGATCATCTCATCCTCCAATCTGTAGTTGTCATCCTGTATGTGACCATCCAGAATCTCACAAGTGTGTCGGTTCTTGGAGTACTCAACAAGCAAATGAGATCTCCAATCTACCGAAACCTCAGACAACCAACATAATGATAAACTCGGATGATCTGAACCTGTAATCCCGATCTCTGTATCGCCTATGTGCAACACTACTGGTCACACCCACATCCATCATACTCCACATCGATCCGCAATAATAAAACCCCTCATTATGTCGGAAAGTCCTCTCCATCCCCTCAGCTGCAACCACCCTAGGTGCTCCTGTCGATAATCCCCTCAAAGTCACATTCCTGCCTTCGACTTAAACTTCAGCTCCATCGTCTGGAAGTTAGTCCGAAACTCACCAAGAGAGTGAAGCCACTGCACTCCCAACACTATGTGGGTCACTCCCATACCAACAATGTGGAAATCATCGGTAACTGTGTAGTTACCCATGGTGATGCTCAATTGTGGAACTTTCCGTGTGCATCTCATATACTCCCCATTGGCTACAACAATGTTGAAGCCCTCAAAGTCCTCGTCTGCAAACCTTGTCTCTCCACCAATGATGCATCAATAAAGTTGTGGGTAGCCCCACTGTCAATGAGTACCACAACTCGCTGACCCTGCATAACTCCTCTAATCCTAAATGCCTTGTACATCGGAGTACTAGACAATGTGGCTATAATCTCCCGAGGGAAAGTCTCCTCCTGCTCCGCATCAGCACTATCCATCGCAACTCCATCCCCATCATCCATCTCGTGAGTCTCCAACTCCTCACCTCTGTCATCCTCACTCTCCTCGAAGACCTCGATGAATTGGGCCTTACCTCTACCTCTCTCGCAATCATGTTCTGGAACCCAAGGTGTGCAGCAATCGAAACATAGTTTCTTTCGCCTCAACTCATCTCTGTCCTCTCGGGAAATGAATGGCTTCTTAGCCACCTCCTGCCTTGGTGGAGGCTCCCTCTGCTGAAGTTCGTCTGATCCAGATGGAGGTTCTCTTTGCTGAACGCGAGGTGGAACCCTCGACTTTGGAGTGGATAACTCCAAGTCTCGAGATCTCCTAATAGCCTCATGCAAAGAAGAAGGCTCAAATGCCTTCACAAACCTGCTAAGGCGTCAGTCAACCCTGCCATGAAGAGTGAAGTCAACCTCATCTCTGAAACATCAGATACCATAACTGATAACCTCTGAAAATCTGCAATGTACTGATCTAGAGAACCTGTCTGCCTCAAGTGAGTCAACTCCCTGAAGTGCCTATCTGGGTCCCTCCTGTCGAACCTGCTCATCAACCTCTGTGTAAAATCTGCATAAGTAGTGATATGCATGTGCCCCTGTGTGATCAATCCATGATGCCACCAGTCATGAGCATCTCCCTCGAGGTGTAGGATAGCAAACTTAATTGCATCCTCTTCGTGCATGGGATTCAAGTCGAAGTAAGTCTTCAACTTCTGAATCCAAGATTGTGCGGTACACTTCTTAGAGCCATCGAAGTGTGGAATAGAGATTTGTCCCAATCTCCTCTGAAACTCAGGTACCTGTGTCTGGTAATCTCTCTTGGGCCTGCTACCAATCTTCATTTTACAATACTCCTGAAATGGCATGTTGTCCCGGAAACCCTCACTCAATGTCCGGTACTTCTCCCAACAAGATTCCTCATCCACAATGTCTGCGGGCTGTCGTGTCTGCGAAACTTCTGGATCCTTCAAGAAAGAAGGCTCGTGGAGTCCCAAGGGTCTGGTAGAAGCATGAGGGGACCCTTGTCCCGAATGTCCACTCTCACCTCTATTACCATGTTGTCCCATATTGCTAGCTTCTCCTTTCTCCGTATGAGCCTCAATCCTGCCTTGTGCTAACCTCTCAGTGAGCTGGCTCAAATAGAGGTTGGTAGTCTCCTGCTGCTTCACCATGTTGGTGAACAGTTGTCTCATCAGATCTACTCCCATCTCTTCACTGTCTCTGTCTCTGTCTCCCATCTTTCAACCCCAACAGGCTGGAGGAACAACTCTGATACCACTGTAATATCCCTTATAGGATATCACTGTAAAATATGCAAAAGATAGACAAAACACAGCCGAACAGAAATCTGTTTTTTTGCAGAAAATTACAGCTAGGGCAGCGAACAGTAAAATATGAATAACTCCCAAAATATCCGTTCAAATCACTTGAAATTTTAAAGAGAACTAGATAATAATATAAAGAACACAAGAAAATATTTTTGGAATTTTTCAGTCAATATAACGCTGCCAGAAAATTACAGCGTGCCTAAAACAGTTGGAAAACTTCTAAAATTCATATCTTCCCGATTACAAGTGCAAAAATTATGAAACTTGGGAAATAACATATACAAATATAGAAGATGACTTTCCAACCTTCAGATCTAAAAACGGCCAACTGGAAACCCTAGAAATTAGGGCTGCAATCTCCCAAACAAGTCACCCTCTTTGGTAGATGGCCAAAACCCTTGTGAAACTCTCTGTAGATGATGCCAAACCCTTCCTTTATTGCTGCCATAGGTCTGATCCGAAAACCAGCTGAATATCTCCACCAAAACTCACCAAAACCCTCAAAACCCTATCTCTGAAAACCCTGAAAATATCTCTGTAAATCAGCCCTGAAATCAGCTCCAAATGACAAGCTAGGGTAGATCTCTCACTACCGAAGAATGCCCTGCTAGCTAGGGATGGATCTCTCACCACCGAAGCTAGGGTTCCCGTGGGATCTTACTCCACAAGCTAAATAGTTGCAAACAGCAGTTGCACATGAAAAGAAATATAAGTGTATGCATGAATGATCTCCCACTACACCCTCCATCTCCTTATATAGCTTTTTATGAGCCCCAACGAAGAAATATAACATTTAATGCAATACATATCCCCTCAAGTCGCCAAAAAGGGACTTTAAGTGGCCCCAACGAAGAAACATAACATTAAATGCAATACATATCCCCTCAAGTCGCCAAAAAGGTACTTTAAGTGGCCCCAACGAAGAAACATAACATTAAATGCCAAAAGTGTCCACTTAAGTGATCCCAACGACAAAATAGAACACAAAGGGCCCATTAGACCCTCCCAACGCCCAAAATATAACAAAAACATAGTAGGAAATCAGACAACCATCCCCAATAACCTCCAAAGTCGTTAGTCCCTTGGGAATGACCAGGGCTAAGACCAAAATAGGGCCGTTAGGCCAACTACTCGGAATTGGGGACATTACAGCATACAGCTGCACATATTGGATCATAAAAGTACCTATAATTGAATGGACTCTTTGAGTCCCATTGACCTACTTTTGGTCATTTATGGACATTAATGTACTTTCTTTTTTCCTTTCCCATAAATGTACTTTTTATGTTCCTTTCTTTCCAAGTAAATGTATGAGTTTCTCTTAAGTCGATTTTTATATATCATTTGGCATTACTTAATGCGGTTACATTTGTTGCACGGTACCTTGCAGTAGTGTAAATAGAGGAGACAAATCTCCTCTATACCAGCTTGTAGTAACATCTTTCCTGATATTGACTACAGACTATAAGAAACTCAGCAGTAAGTTGCAGGAATAAATTTGGAATCTGTAGTTTGCAATCTTGAGAAACTTACCATTATATGACTGCATGCTTTTTTTGACCTCAAACTGCAAATTAGCTGCATATTAACTGCATCATGTTCTGGGCACTAAAATGTCTTGTTTCAAGAAGACACTCTTGAAATTGCAAAAACTGTTTCCATAGTCTGGAATCCCATTTCTTGGTTTCGAAAATGTTTCCCCTTCCTGAAGCTTTTGGAAATCCTAGAGATGTTCATGAACTTCTAATGTTTTCGTAAATTCAGAAACATTTCTTAAATTATCTAGCCATTTTCAAGAATTTTCTTGAAATTTCCTGCATTTGAATCTTCTTTCTAGGATATCCCTCATGTTCCAAGAGTTTATGGAGGTGTTCAATATTGTTTCCAATGGGTTCCAGAATTTTTTCTGTTTCTAATACCATTTACCTTTCCTTCTGTTTCTTTAAGAAATTTTAAGTACATGTTTCCATTTCTTTGAGCAACATAGAAGACACTTAATTTATTACTAAGTAGTAGAACATTGATGTAAAAGAGTAGATTAAGTGTAGCAAAAGAAGAGTAGTGACTATTTTCAAGAACATTACACTATCTCAAAGTATGTTTTGAAAAGACATTTGATTTTTGGCTACTTAAGTCTATGATATATGAAATTGTCCGATTCTATTCGAGAAATAATACTCACATAATAAAAGAAACAAACATATAATCTTTGTAGGCTATTAGGCTCACTGGTTTAATTCTGATTCCATTGGCAAATACAACAAGATGTTTGGCTTCTCACAGGCTGCAATTCAATAATCATTCTGGCTGTGCGTTTTCATTGTAGAAGTTCTGCAATCAAGTCGGGTAGCATGTAATGAGACCAAGGATGTAAGGTTCCACGTCGATAAGTAAGTTTAAAGGGAAATTGACTGGACTTGTGATTGGAAAGGAAATGAACCTTATACTTAGACGACAGATCATTGACATCATGAATCCCTGTATAAATTTCTTCTTTCAATAGACTTTTCTAAAATCATGCATGGTATTGGGGTTCCAAACCTTTAATTTTTATGACCACAACCTATGTATAGCTGTTTTAGAGGGTCTTGTGAGACATGTGCCAGGATGACTCCCTTGGAGTTGGCAGAGCTCTCCATTGCCACCTGTGATTCTAGAATTTAATCATTTACTACTTAGTGGGGTTCTCTGTCTATTTTAAAAGGAATATATTTTAGAATCTAGATGAATGTTTTGTGCTTCGGATGCCACATACTGAAAATCACTCTCCATTACATTAGTGTAGCTGCTAGGAAAGCAAATAAGATGCAAGGAGTTATTTGTAGTTGTCTGAAATTTAGCATGAGATTCTTGAAGGTTCTCATTGAGACACAGAATTAACTGCTTATATTATTTTTCCTTGAATGCATAACAGAAGATGTCCTTCAGGCGATATGAAATATCTCATGTTTATAGAAGGGGAGTTGGCCATTCTGTTCCAAACCCTTACCTCCAGGTTAGTAGATATTGCATTTGTATTCCTTTGACTCTTCAGCATTTTAATTTTCCCTTTGTTTAGAACCTTTTTTTTTCATGTATGATTTGTCAATTGTCATTATTTGGATCTTTTACATGGTCTGTACTTAGTTGAAACATTATTTTGATACCAAAACGATTAGTTGGCCATTTGTCTCAAGGACTGTGCTTAACGTATACAATCTAACTTTACTTAATGTATACAATCTCATAAGGCTGCAGATCGCTTTCTTTTGAGGTCGTTAACTCTAAGGATGTTGTTTCCTGATATAACTACTGGAAATGATATATCAAAAGTCTTATGTATAGTTATGTACATTATAAAGAGACATTACCTGAAAATAGGTTTTTAATATATCTGTTGAAGTCATTTTAAAGTTGATGTCCCTTGGCAAAGTAGGGGGACTTTGATGTGATTGGAGGAGCACCCATATTGACAGAGGCAGAAGTTATAAAGGTATTATTTCAGTTTACATGCCAATCTAACTAAGTGAGTAGAAATGTTCTGTTTCAGGCGTCATCATAAATGAATTGATCAAGATTGTGTCATTGGCATTTTATGGCTAAAGGTAATGCCTAAGCAACTATTCAATGTTATATGCATAGGTAGCTATGGATATTGTAAGAAAGTTCTTTTCTTGGGATGCCTGTGAAATCCATCTGAACCATGCCCACATTATAGATGCCATATGGTCATGGAGTGGAGTTAAACAGGAAGCCAAATATGATGTTGCTAAGGTATACTTTCCTTAAAAGATAAGTTTCAAAATGTTTCATCTGAAATTTCAATTTAAATATTAAATATATTTGGAGATCATCCAGCAATATTGGATATTATTGTTAAAGACTACTATTTAGATTGATTACCATGTAAGTTCAATTTTAATTTTCTTTTGACTTGTATTTGGATTTTATCTTAAGCGCAGTTATTATCATTGATGGTTTCATTATCTCCTCAAGCCTCAGACAGAAAGTCAAAATGGGCTCTCATTCGGCGTCAGCTTTTGCAGGTCTGATAGCATTCAGATCATTTTACTTGATTTTTCTGGCTATTGTGAGAATTTGTTTATCATGCTATTTTTCTTCATTGTTTGGTTTGTTCATTTTATCTTGGTAAATTTCAAGGAAGTTCTAGAATCATTGACATTTATCCTTTGTCTATGATCTATGTAGAGAAGTGTCAAGTGTGGAGGCTCATGATCAGCAAAATAATATTTACTGATGAGGGGATATGTTTTTCCTGACATTCTCATAATAAGTCTATTTGTTGGAAGAGTAAATTGGAAGTAACATTTAATTCTGAAAATAAGGTTCTGAACATTAGCAGGCCTGAAGCCAAATGTTGATCTTACTTTTAATCACTTGATATCTATAAGGTTCATAAAATGAATCTTTATCAGCTAATTTACGTGCAGCTTTTTAACCTCTTCAAAATGATGGCCATAAATGCATTTTTGGATGTCATTATAAGAAAAACATGGATTCTTAAAGTTTTGGGTCGGCTTGGATGCTGTGAGGTTGGTTTCCATTTTGCAGGTCTAGATCGTGCTCCAGAAGAAGACACTTGTTGGCTCAAATATGCAATAAATAGGAGAAGAAAACATCTATAAGATGTCTATTCATTGACATCTTTGTCATATGAGAATAGAACATTTTCTGTTCTAGAAGGAAATGGAAATATCGCCCAAATTATTGGACAGATATCTGTTTGGATTCCTTGCACAAGGGATTCATCAACTACGGGTTTAGTTGACAATTTGAAGATATGCATCCGTATTGAGACGGAAAACATACGAACAATAATCAATTGAGGACATCCGACTGGCTGGCCATCTGTTGGATAATATCTTGGTTGAGGGGAGGGAATAGTGTAATTCACCGGGGCTCTGCTGTGTCCATGGCCATATATTCATTGTCGCCGTGCTGCATCATGGTCAAAAAAAGACTTAACATAAATATTTGGCCACCAAGGCATTGTGGACACTTGGCAACCTAGAATTTAAGGCATCCCTAGTATTAATTCAATGTGTCAATAGCAAAATAATTTCAGACATCAAATAAAATGCAGAAATGACATAATCACTTGATGATTTCTGGAAAATGGTTAAGGCAATCTCTTTCCTACTAAAATCAGATCTTGCGAGATACCCAAGCAGGTCTACAAATTAACTGAGCTTGTAATTTGACGAAATTTGTGCGTTGGTCAAAAACATAAGAAGCAAAGATCCCATGGAGCCACTAGATAGATTAAGCTGCTATTGTAAAGTTAATGTGCTCCCAAGATAATGCTGGGAAATAGAAAGTACAAGAAGCTTCTTCTTGTACCAAAGGTAAAGTCTAGTCATGGTAGGAAACAAAAATAGATATATTAGGTTGCATTAGATACCAAATTTGTACAATCTGTAATGTCCCCAAAAGGACTAATTTTGCACCCAAATGGATTTGAGGCAATTCCCACACACCCAATGCAATTTATAAAAACTACCAATTGTTTATAACACAGATCTGATTTATTCCTAGACAATGCGACTAGGGCTGTGTATGAAACTCATCTAAATCAGAAATTAAAACATGACATTTTCACCGTAAACTGATCCAATGAATTCCAGATTTGAGACCCAAAAAGTAGCTGAAATAATTTATTAGAATTATGCAAAACTTGCCTTTAGACACAGTTGGAAATCTGATAATCTAGAGCCAAATTTCACTTCTCAAAAGCTGATTCAGATCATTAAAATTCAGCAATCATAACAGCAATCAGACTTGGTTTGTAGCAGCCCCAAAATACTCCAAATCAGTCCACTATGCAAGTCACACCAGCTGGAAACAAGGAGAAAACTCAGCCACCACTTTCCTCTTCAAACCCTAGAACAATTCTGCACTTTTACAACCTTCTATACTGCTGGAAAATACTAAAAATATACTGTTAACCAAGTGATTTGCAATGGAAACCCTAGGGTGGAGAATCCTCTCAACTAGGAGAAGGGTTTTCGTCCTTCTACTAGACTCTTGGAGGGTTTTCGTCCTCAAGAGTGAATCTCTAAGGGTTTTCGTCCTTAGAAGATTGAAGATGCAAGCTCAAAGCTCAACATACAAATCTGATTTTAGAAAATAAACAAGTGATGCCCTCCTCAAGCAAGTCGACTTGCTTTTATAGATTTTATGGGCCAAATAACCACCCTTGACATCCAATCAGATTTTAGTCCCTCATTTAATGTTTTCCCCTTAGATCCATCCCTAGGCAAGTCACATTTTCTAGGGGAAAAATATAATTTATAAGGTGACTTTAGCTTTTCAACTTTTATTTTATTATTAAGTCTATAATACTTTATTATAAGTGCTTTTATAATATTATCTTTTTTATTTGCACTTTATAATAAATTATTATAACTTAAGTCCCCCTTGAGTTTATTCCTTAGCCGTCGGGGAGACAAAATGGGCTAAGGGTCTTCGACAAGATTATCTTAGGAAGTGGGACATTTCAGTCCTCCCTTCCCAAAATTGCTTTCCCTCAAGCAATTCCAAACTTGTTTGTCTAAGTGTCATGCACAATAGACAAAACATGTTGAAGTGATCCAAAAGCTTGGCCCCTGTACCTGTCAAGTGGGCTAAAACTTGCCACCATCTATCACTCACAAGATGATCATATATACAAGGTTGCATCCAAGGTATCACATACTTCAGATTGTAGATTTCATCTTCTAGTTCATTTTTCTCAAAACAAATTTGAATATGCAATAATATATATGACATTATTTCACTTGTCGCATACCTTGTGATGTCTTCATGATCAACAATGGGCTGAATTATTTCATGAGACAACTGCTGCGATAACATGCTCTTTTCTCTTCCCTCCTCATGTCTGTGTAATCTGCCCTACTTGGAATGATCCTTCCATGCTCTTGGCTGCCACTCTTTGAGGAACTCCCTTCCTCATACCTTGCAAAACAATTTCCTTGTCTTGCACTTTGAACTTCAACTCCATGGTTTGATAATTTTGGATGAACTCACCCAAAGATTGAAGCCATTGTACACCAAGCACTAAATCCAATCCATCAATACCAACAACATAAAATTCATCTCTTACCTCATGACCTCCCATGGTGAATTGGAGTTGTGGAATCTTCTTGGTGCATGTGATTGAATGTCCATCCGCCACAATCACATTGAATCCTTGGAAGTCTTCTTCTTGCAATCCCAATTTGGCAACCAAATCTTCATCAATGAAGTTATGTGTTGCTCCACTATCAATCAATATGGTGATCTTTTTCCCATGAAGATCACCTCTAACATGGAAAACATAGAAACTAGGCAACACCGTCAATGTAGCTAGTGTAGCACCTGTGACAACCACCTCATCTTTTTTTTGCTTGGTCTTTTGGATCAACATTATCTTCATCCTCATCATTATCTGAAACTACCTCAATGTAGTGGATAGATCCCTTACCTTTGCAATGATGGTTGGGTGTCCATGGGTCCTTACAATCAAAGCATAATTTCTTCCTCCTTAACTCATTCCTTGCTTCAATTTTGGACCTGTTTCTTTCCCATTCTTGTGCCTTTCCTTGCTACCCACTATTTGCTGCCCCTTGCTTATCAATTTGAGCTGTTATTGGCTGCTCAAATGTACTCTTTTGCTGCCCCAAAGGTGATGTTCGTTGCTGCCCAAACTACAATTTTTATTCTTTTCCATTGTAAATTTCAGATTTAGTGACCTTTTGATGGCATCTTGAAGAGATGGAGGCTCAAAAGTGTTCACTAAACCTCTATGTTCCACCAAGTTTTCGGGACGAGGACGACAGGGGATGGGGGACGTGTTTTTGGGACGGATTTTTTGGAGGCCTTTTTTTAGGGACAAGGGACGACTATTTAAAAATAAGGAAAAATTTAAAAAATATAGGAAATTTCAAATATTCATATGATAACATTGCTAAAGCATTCATCACACACATTATAGAACCTTAATATATAAAATTAGAGCTGAATTGAGATTTCACATAAGATTTAACCTTAAAATATAGGAAATTTCAAATATTCATATGATAACACATTGATAAACTTAAACTTAAAGCATTCATCATACACATTATAGAACTTTAATACATAAAATTGGAGCTGAATTGAGATTTCACATAAGACTCAAATTTTAATTACAACGAAATGCCCAAGGGCTACAAAATGTCTGAAACATAGAAAATCAAAATGAAAATATAATATATAGAGCTGCTCCTAATCAAAATCCGCTAAAGTGGCATAAAAAAAAAAAAGACCCTAAGTTTGAGTCACCGAATTATGAGGGGCTGTCTCATCCAATGGAACCCCACCAATCCCACCTATGCCTCCTCATCAATTTGTGTAGCATCTTTGGGATCAACATCCCAACGTCCACCGAGTTTGACGATATTCGGGAGTTTGTCGATCCTCGAAGTCTCAAGGAACTATGCACGGCTACTAACTTCTTTTTGCTCAAGAGGTAAGTCGGTTCCTCTTAATTGTGTGGATGAGGCCATATGTGGACCAATTCCTCTCTGTAGTAGAGGAACTAGCAACTCGTGAAAGGAGGCGAGTGGCAAGAATCCTCAAGTTTGGTGCATCCTTGCCATGCCATGTCCACCATCTAATAGGGTCTACTTGAGCTAATGTATCTCTATCTGTCCTTTCTTCGTTTGCTAAATGTTGGTCCATGGAGATTGACAAAAGATAGCCATTGGGTCCGTAATAAAGTGGACTCCTCATCAATGTACATCTTTCGAAAGGCCTTCATGAGCCCTTCTTTCACCTCTTCATCATCGATGGAGGCACTCATTTAGGTCGTGTTGCATACCGATTAGGATTTAGAGCATAGGCTGCCATATGAAGCGGGTATTCATTGTGTTCCATTCTTTGTGTCACAATGGGTCGATATGCTCCTCATAAAATTCCAAAGTAGGATCCTCGTTATGAAAGGTTTTCTTCATTTGCCCAAGCATGTTTGTCAAATGTCTCATAAATCTATCCAAGACTAGGAGAGTCTCAGATTAGCATATCTTATGACCCCCTACTACAGTGAGATGATGGAGCAAATATATCTGCAAATAAGTTACAAAAAAATAGAAAATATTAAGAATGAAAAACTAAACTAATTTACAAGTTATAAACATGGATAAAAATATTTAAAAATTTAAAACTAAACTTATATAAATAAAATCAAAAATAAATTATCTCACTTTGTGGACCACCAATCATCGTTGAGGATCTTTTGTTTCTCACCTTTTCCTTCGAAGTGTTTGCCTTTGCCTTCTACCCCACTCTTTATTAACTATCATTAATCAGAAAGCCTCCCGCACCTCAAGCATCCTCTCTAACAAAATGAAATAGCTGACATATCTAGTGTCCACGGGCTTGAGGAATTCCTTCCTCGAAAAAGACTTGAATAGAGAAAGTGAGGTGTGATGGTTGCAAATGAACATCTGTATGTGTCTAGCCTCTGCCACCATTGTCTTCACCCAATCTATCTTTCCAATGTCTTTCAATGCATTGTTCAACGCATGAACACAACATGGAGTCCAAAAAATGTGCTTGTAAGCACCCTCAACCATCATGCCAGCTAACTTACATATGCGGGCTGAATCAGTCACCACTTGTACAACATTAGAGGGCCCAATCTCCTCTATGGCATCCTTCAAAATTTGAAATTGGAAGGTTGCATCCTTCCTCTTTCCTATACAATCAATAGCTCTAAGAAAATAAGGGCCAACAGGACATGCGACAATGATATTGATGAGTGGCCGATGTTTAATATCGGTCCACCCATCCATGATGATAGAGTAGCCCACCCAGTATCCAAGTTTGCCTCATCTCCTCCATCACCACACTCACCTTAGAATATTCTTTATCAAGGAGGCTGGTTCGTAGTTTGTGTTCTCCAGAGGGACATATGAGGAACCAACAACAATTACATCTTTGAACATTTGTTTGAAGAAAGGGGAACGTGACACATGAAATGGTATAGCATTGACAAAGAAGAATTTGGCAATAGAAGAGTCAGCTACTTCCCGTGATTGCACATTAAACATCCCCACAACAGTAGAAGCCTTTCTTTTTCCCTTGGTAGAATCCTCTCCCCTTTGACTTTCAACATCCACGGATTGGGTAGGCAATTGTGTACTATGCATAGTCTCCAATGACATCCCTTTTTCGTTGCCTCACCCTCCATGTGCAACCTAGTCACTTCGGCCTTCTCAGCTAATGTTATTCTTTCACAACTTCTTACCCATTGTCCAGCTATGCCCAAAAGATCTGAATAAACCTGTGTAGTTGTCCCTAATTTCTTTGTTGCAATATGGCACAACCAAACTCTCTCCTCATTGATTTTTTTTTCACAATGGCTGTCATAAATTGTGAAAGAGGTTTTTAGGATTGAATAGCCCTTTTGCATAGATTTTGAGGAGTTGAGAAGGGCAATAAAACGGATTATTTGAACCCATAGTTCTGCAACACTCTCACTCCAACTTTTTGGTTCTACCTCTATGTTGCATTGCCATTTGAATCTTTTCACCTTCACTACCCTCTACCTCACTATTGCTCATTGTTTTTATTGGAAATGTAACACCCAACCGCAACTCGCAGTGAAAAAAACTTCCCTAACTTTGTGAAGTTTGAAACTTTGAAAAAAATGAAACAATGAAAAATAAGTTTGTGCAAATTTGTAAAATGAACAAAGGATGATAAACATACCTCTAATGGAGTAGAATATTGCTCTCTTGCCTTCTTCTCACTGCTGCTCTCTTTTCTTCTCTATGCTCTTTTCTTTCTTTGTCTTCTCCTTCACAAAATGAGAAATAACAAAAATGAGCTTCTTTTTTGTTTTGATGGTAAGAGAGGTTGTTTTAGGTTTAGGGTAGTTAGGAATGAATGTGGGGGTCCTTGTGGGCCCCCACATTCCTTTATTTTTTATTAAATTTGTGTTTTTAAAAAAAAGCTGTCTTTTTAAGGTGGTACATAGGGGACGTCTAGACGTTCTGGTATGGTTGAGGGCCTTCCAAAAGTCTCATGGACGTCTTCGAGGATGTCTGACGTCCCCTACCATCATCGACCGTTTCTTGGCAATTTTTTGACATCCCTGGGACGTTTCAATTTTTCCATAGAGTTTGGGGACGGGAAGGGGACGTTTCATACTTGTCCTCAAAGTTCTGAAACGTCTCCGGTATGGGGATGAACTTAAAAACATAGGGGATGTGTCCCCGTGGAGCATAGCCAAACCTCTAAGGGGTTCGATCAAGCCCTCCATGAACAAAACAACTAACCTTCTTTCACTAATATCTCAATCCATGACTGGCAAGTTTTGAAAATCAACATACCTTTCCACGGATGCCTCTTGTTTGAGTTGTGCCAACTCTCTCTCAAATATACCTTTGATCCTTCCTCACAAACCTTTCTATTTGCATTTCACAAACTCTTCAAGAGTGGTAATGGAACCATGTCCTTGTGTCACTAGACCATGATACCACCATTCGTGAGCCACACCTTCTAAATGCAAGGTGACAAATTTAAGATCCTCTTCCTCATACATAGGATTTAGTGATAAGTGTCTAACTTTTTGTAACAAGTTCCTTACAACATTTATCTGAACCATCATAAGCAGGAAGAGTAATCTTACCCAATCGATGTTGGATATCTTTCCTTGGCTCTTGATGACTCACCTTCTTCCTTGGTCCTTCGCTTCTCCTTAATTTGCAAAATTCTCTGAATGAAAGTAGCTCCTTTTTATTGGAATTCAAAGAACCATATGTTTCTCCATATAAGTCCATTTCTTCAGGAAATTCATGTGTTGGTGGCTTTTCTCTCTCCTCTTGTGGTGCATTTCTTTGAAGAAAATTAACACGAAAGAACTTGGAAGGAGTCTTGCTTGAGACTATTTCTCTATGATGAGTAGAAGAGCTTCCTTCACCTTGATTGCCTTTCTGAATTCTGCCTATTAGTACTTAGCCCTTGTATGCGGATCTTCCCAAATCAGCAATGGCCCCTATAAGGATTCCTTTAGATCTCTCGTGGACTTCTATCAACCAGATTCTGCACCTCTTTATTACGCCTAGAGAATACCTCATTCATATAACTCAACTTATCCGAAGGTGGAGGTCTCTCTCAATCATCTAGATCTCCCTTTCTTGGAGTTCTTCTTGAGTAATGGTATCTAAAATCTCGCCACCTCTGTCCATGCAAAAATTGATTTCCCCTTCACAGGTTGGGGGAGAAGTTGTGATACCACCGTAATGTTCCAAAAAGGACTCTTTTTCCCCCAAATGGATTTGAGACAATTCCCACACCCAATGCAATTTATAAAAAAATATACCAATTGTTTATAGCACAGATCTGATTTATTCCTAGAAAATGCGACTAAGGTTGGGTATGAAACTCATCAAAATCAGAAATTAAAACATGAAATTTTCACATTAAACTGATCCAATGAATTTATAGAGCCAAAGCACAGAAAGAATTCCAGATTTGAGACCCAAAAAGAAGCTGAAATAATTTATTAAAATTATGCAGAACTTGCCTTCGATTACGCAGATTGGAAATCTGATAATTTAGAGCCAAATTTCACTTCTCCAAAGCTGATTCAGATCATTAAAATTCAGCAATCATAACAGCAATAAGATCTGGTTTGTAGCAGCCCCAAAATACTCCAAATCAGTCCACTATGCAAGTTGCACCAGCTAGAAGCAAGGAGAAAACTCAGCAACCACTTTCCTCCTCAAACCCTGGAACAATTCTGCACTTTTACCACCTTCTTTATGGCTGGAAAATACTTAAAAATATACTCGTTAACCAAGTGATTTGCAATGGAAACCCTAGGGTGGAGAAATTCTCTCAACTAGGAGAGGGTTTTTGTCCTTCTACTAGATTCTTGGATGGTTTTCGTCCTCAAGAATGAATCTATAAGGGTTTTCGTCATTAGAAGATCAAAGATGCAAGCTCAAAGCTCAACATACAAATCTGATTTTAGAAAATAAACAAGTGATGCCCTCTTTAAGCAAGTCGACTCACTTTTATAGATTTTGTGGGCCAAACAACCACCCTTGACATGTAATCAGATTTTAGTCCCACACTTAATGTTTTTCCCCTTAGATCCATCCCTAGGCAAGTCATATTTTCTTGGGGAAAAATATAATTTATAAGGCGACTTTAACTTTTCAACTTTTATTTTATTATTAAGTCTACAATACTTTATTATAAGTGCTTTTATAATATTTTCTTATTTTATTTGCACTTTATAATAAATTATTATAACTTAAGCCCCCTTGAGTTTATTCCTTAGCCATTGGGAGGCGAAATGGGGTAAGGGTCTCCAACATGATTATTTTAGGAAGTGGGACATTTCACAATCCCATTTCTTTAAAAAGGAAATCTAAAATACTCTAGTTGACTTGGGGTACTGGCAAAGTGTTGCATCGACCAAAAATATGTGCAAAGTGTGTAGGGCTGAATTTGTTAGTGTGCTTCATTATTGCATTGTAGAGGGTGGTCTATATAGATCCATGGGAAGCATCAAAACTCCAACAAGCTCTAGGGACTAAGAGAAACTGGTTTCAATCAGAAACAAGGCTCAAAATGAGTATTACTTGTATGGTGATGAACTTTCCGGTTTGATTAACCAATGTAATGTCCCCTTTTTCGGGACATTATTAATATTTATTTTTCATTTGCATTGTAACCCTTGGCATGCCTAGCGCTACAAGTGGGAGTCTCTTTAGTTAGTTTAATGTGCACATAGGTTAGTTACTTTTATTTATTTAATTAAAAAATAAATAAAGTGCACATAGTCTTAGTATTAAATATTTTAATGAGAGTTTATGTTTTCCCTCCAAAAGGGAAAGGTCGGTCTTTATTGGATATTACACCCCTTAGTTCTATAAAAGGGAGGTTGCATTTCTTTAGAGGGTTATGTTGATTGATCATTTGATTTCACTCCATGCTTGGAGTATTGGAAGCCATTGTTGAAGATATTGAAGACTCTTTTTTTCCATTCATTGTGTTCCTTTGTGTTGAAGTATCTTTTATGTAGGATTTGTGCTCGCTAGCATTGGCAACTTGTTTAGATGTGTGGCACATTTTATTTGAGGGGAATATTTGAATGTTAGTGGTGATTATTGAATGCTTTATGATCTAATTTTTATATCTGCAAATATTCCAACCCTAAGCGAGTTGAATGCGTGATTGATTGGCATGTTTTGGTGATGTTTGAAGTGGTTAACAAAACTGGTTTATTTTCATACATTTATTCCAGCTATGGTGACTTGATTTGGGCATTATTCTAACATGTTTCGTAATGAAATTAGTTGTATAATTCAGATCATGAGCAGAAATATAACACAATATTCCAGAATAATGATCTCAATATGCAATTAGAATAGCTTCGCCACTTCGAGGGGGCAACCTCCAAACCATACAATAATACTCAAATGCTCCAATGATCATGAACTACTACCTACAATTCCCTATATATACTATTCATATATTATGGCCATCACCAAGACCGACCTACTAAGCACGAGAAAGTATAAATGATATAATAAAATGATATGGTAAGCCACAAGTCGGCTACTCTTATCCTAATATAAGCAATAGGTTAAGGGCGTAGCATGCCCTTCCCCTTAAAAGCAACATTGTCCCCAATGTTGAGAAGCTCTGGGTGTTGCTGCAGGAATGTCATATCTTCCCATGTTGCATCTTCATTGTCCATATTCTTCCACTTGATCAGGTACTCAGTAATAACCCGTGTCCTCAATCTTTTAGTGTGTGTTTGAAGGATGCATTCAAGTTCCAAGATGACTCTCCCCTCCTCATCAAGCTCAGGTAACACTGTTTGGGCTGATACTCTTTGTCCAATTACTTTCTTTAGGAAAGAAACATGAAAGACTGGATGTATTTTGGTTGATTGTGGAAGTTCTAATTTGTATGCTACAATACCAATCTTCTGTAATACTTGATAGGGGCCATAATACTTTGGTGAAAGTTTGTTATCCTTTTGTTGTTGTTTCAAAGACATTTGCTTATATGGTTATAACCGCACAAAAACCCAATCACCGACTTCAAAATGCCTTTCTCGTGCGATGTTGATCAACCTGTTGCTTCATGCGGTTTTGTGCCATGACCAAGTTCTCCTTGAGACTAGAGAGGACCTCTTGTTGATATTGAATGTGTTCTTCTACTGCTCTAACCTGCGGGTGTCCTCTCAATGATGATGTGATGGATGGTGGATGGTACCCATAATGCCAAAAAGGAGACATTTTAGATGAAGTATGGAGGGAAGTGTTATACCACCTTTCTGCAAGTGGCAACCATCGGACCCATCTTGCTTGTTTATTTGACGTAAAGCAACGGAGATATCCTCGCAAACACTTATTTACAATTTCTGTTTGCCCATCGATCGGGATGATAAGAAGAGCTACGAGCTAACTGAGTACCCAAACATGAGAATAAATCATCCAAAATTACTAGTAAATATAGGGTCTCGATCACTTACTATAATCTTCGGTGTCCCATGAAGCTTCGAATCGTGTCCATGAAGGGCATTGCCATATCGTGCTTACAACAAATGGGTGTGCCAAGGCACAAAATGAGCATATTTGGTGAGTCTATCCACCACAACCATGATGACATTTTTTCCTTCAGATTTAGGCAATCCTGTGATAAAGTCCATGGAAACCTCTTCCCACCGCTGGCTAGGAATAGATAGAGGTTGTAGAAGACCTAGGGATCGAACTGTTTCACCCTTATTTTGCTGACAAACCATGCATTCTAGCCACAAATTTTGGACATCCCCTTTGAGCCCTTCCCAAAAGAAATCTTGTTTGACTCGATGATAAGTCTTCAAGAATCCAGTGCCCCCTACTAGAGAAGAGTGAAGCTCAGATAGAATCCTATTTTTAAGAGTGGAGTTCTTACATAGGTATAATCTATCTTTATACCATAAAGCATCCCCTTTTAGTACAAATTTTTCAGACATGCTTGGATCATTCTAGAGATCATGAATGAGGTTTTGTGTGGTTGGGTCATTTCTCCATTCGAACCTTGCCTCATCTATCCAATCTTCCTGTAATATGGATATGGCACATAACAAGGCTATAGTCGATTCATTTTTCCGCGACAAAGCATCCGCAACTACATTCTCCTTCCCTTTCTTATAGATAATCTCAAAATCATATCCCAACATCTTGGAGACCCATTTTTGTTGTTCTTCAGATGATAAATGCTGCTCCAAGAAGTATTTCAGACTATCATGATCTGTTTTCACTTCAAAGTGTCTTCCTATGAGATATGGTCTCCATTGCTTTTACTGCATGAAGTATAGCTAGCATTTCCTTCTCATAAGTCAGCTTGGAAAGATTCTTACCTTTGAATTGACGACTCAAAAGGCAATAGGATGACCTTCTTGCATGAGAACTGCCCCCATACCCACCCCTGATGCATCACATTCAACAATGAATGTTTTGGAAAAATCTGGAGTAGCCAAGACTGGAGTGGTGCACATGGCCTCCTTTAGTTTCTCAAATGCTTTGGTTGCATCCTCACTCCAATGGAAGGAGTCCTTTAATAAAGTTGTGAGAGGTGCAACTATGCTTCCATAATGCCTTACGAATCTTCGGTAATAACCTGTAAGCCCCAAAAATCCTCGTAGATTCTTTAGGGTTTTTGGAACCTTCCACTCCATCATGGCTTTGATCTTATTAGGATCCACTTTAACCCCTTCATGAGAGACAATGTGACCCAAATATTCAACCTCCTTGAGTCCAAAAGAACACTTAGAGGGCTTTGCATAAAGTTGATGTTGCTCAAGGGTTTCCAAAACCTTATTTACATGATGCAAATGTTCCTCCCATGTTTTGCTATAAATTAATATATCATCAAAAAACACTAAGACAAACTTCCATGAATGACTTAAAAATAGAATTCATCAAACTTTGAAATGTAGAAGGTGCATTTGTGAGTCCAAAAGGCATTACTAGGAATTCATAATGGCCTTCATGTGTTTGAAAGGTGGTTTTATGAACATCCTCATCCTTGATTCTGATTTGGTGGTATCCCGAACGAAGATCAAGCTTTGTAAAATAAACAACACCATGCAACTCATCAAGCAAATCATCAATTACAGGAATAAGAAACTTATCTTTGATTGTGTACTTATTAAGTTCCCTATAATTAGGACACATGCGCCACATGTCATCTTTCTTCCGTACCATCACTACTGGAGAAGAATAAGCACTCTGACTATGACGGATGATTCTTGATTCCAACATCTCTTGTATAATCTTGTCGATTTCACTCTTTTGCACATATGGGTACTTATAAGGTCTGATGTTAGGTGGTTGACTTCCCTGGTAATAATCCGAATAAAGCATGATCATTATCTCTCTTTGGAGGTAAGCCCTTTGGTATATTTTCAAATACAACAGAGTGTGCATCCAACACTACTTGCATATCTGATGGTATAATGTCCTTAGAATGATGAGCCTCCAATGAAAAGAGTTGTGCCACAAATCCCTCTGCACCCTTTTTTAGCATTTTGTGCATTTGATGAGAACTTACTATTTGTAGAGACTTTGCTCTGAAGCCTCTTTGCTCAAAAGTCCTTCCTTTAGAGTGAAATTGCATGAACAAGTCTTGAAAGTTCATCTCAATGGTTCCCAAAGTGGTAAGCCATTGAACCCCTAACACAATGTCTGCTCCTCCCATAGAAATGGCATACATGGGACTATTTAGTATGTAATCTCCCATGGCAAGCTTAATGCTATGGCATTTTCCAGAACAAGTAACAATACCTCCATCAACAATCATTACTTGACATTCGGAGTCAGTAAAATGAAACAACAGCTTTAGGCGATCGCTAACTTATGATTGATAAAGTTGTGAGTACTTCCCGAATCAATCAACACTGTGACCCTTTGTTTTTTTAGGAATCCAACCACCTTTAGGGTTTGGGGGTGCTAATACCTGAAATTGCACGGCATGAGATCGTTGGCTGAGGATCTCCTGGCTCCTCCGCTCAACCAAGACCTCTGAATCTGAATCTTCATCCTTCTCTTCATCTTCACTAGGCCCATCAATGTAGAACAACTTCTTTTCAGCACATTTATGTCCGGGTCCAAATTTACTGTCACAGTTAAAACATAACCCTTTTTCTCTTTTTTCTTCAATTTGTTGAGGTGTCAATCTAACTGGTTGAGGGAGTGTTGGGGCCAAGGTGTTGCGATCTCTGGTATAAGTGAAATGTTGTCTCCTACTTGAAACAAATTTCTCCTCTGCTCTTCTTGCCATAATCATCGAATCGAAACCTTATGAGGATTAAGCATACGCACCTCATGCTCAATGTGATCCTTAAGACCCCCAAGAAATAGGTCATTCAGATTCTCTTCATAATATTTTCCACCCGAGAAAGGTTTTGGAAGTGATGAATGTAATCCTAACAGATCCTCGTCTGTCTCAACTTTGCTAATTGGTTGAATAATTATTCGACACACTAGAACCGTAGTGTAATTGCGCAACTCTTCAAAGAAGATTGTCCATGTAACATCGAGACCACTCTTTTGCCTTTGAGCACATAACCATCGATACCGCACGAATTGGTCAGTTCGAGATACAAAGTCGCCATGGTCACCTTTTGTCCTGATGGAATCTGATGTAGTTCAAAGAAATTCTCTATTTGGTTGATCCAATTGAGTGGATCCTTTCCATCAAACTTCATGCATCTCCACTTTTGGAAACATAAGACGGGCCCGCAGAGTGCTCGTATTTGGATCAGGCACACTCAAAGATCCACTCTGGCTCATGTGTCTATTATGTTGACCTGAGGATCCACCTTGATTGACATAAGTATGATTACCCATCATATGCGTACTGAATTTTTGCATGAAATCCTCCAATCTTTGTCCAATCCTATCCACATCTTCTTTGCTGGCCACCCGAGATTCGAGGTCTCTCAAGTTAAACTCAAGTTGGCTTACTTTATGGTCTGTCGAAGTAAACCCTAACCCTGAGGAATCTGTAGCTATATCTTCTGTCTCCAACTCCTCAACTACTATCTCATCCTTTTCTGGTGTTTTACCCGAAGTGATGGGATTCTTTTTTCCTCTTGTGGAAGGCCCCACCATGATGCCCCAAAATAGTAGGATGTAGGGATCACGGTCAAATTTTAGGGTTTCGGATTTCGATACGAATTCGCCAAATATAAAAAACTTAAAGAACAAACCCCAAATAATTTTTTTTTTTTCCGAAAATGTAACGAATTTGAAAAATTCCACAATTTGCACCCTAGGGAGCGATTTTATGAAAAACCCTAAATTTGTAATAAATTTTGCAAAATAAATCAAAAAAGTCTGAAATTTTCAGGGAACCTTACTTGAAATGTTTCGCAACTCTGGTAAAAATATCTCCCACCAATTCGCTTTGGTTCACAATATATGGCGGAAACAAAAATTAGGGTTTTTGCCCTAATTTTGGCCCAGATCGCAGCTCTGATACCACTTGTAATGAAATTACTTGTATAATTCAGATCATGAGCAAAAATATAACACAAAATAACACAATATTCCAAAATAATGATCTCAATATGCAATTAGAATAGCTTCGCCACTTCGAGGGGGCAACCTCCAAACCATACAATAATACTCAAATGCTCCAATGATGATGAACTACTACCTACAATCCCCTATATATACTATTCATATGTTATGGCCATCACCAAGGCCGACCTACTAAGCATGAGAAAGTATAAATGATATGGTAAGCCACAAGTCGGCTACTCATATCCTAATATAAGCAATAGGTTAAGGGCGTAGTAGTTTCAAGGGCAAATCATCTACATTCATAATCTGATTTGTATTGGCTTGTTTTGCTGAGTTTGAGCAATTATTTGGGGTGCATTGGAGGGTTACAAAGTGCTGGAAATAATTTAGTAAATTTATTCTAACCCTAGCGACTGGGTTTAGGATTTTGGGGGCTGTTTTGGAGGGTTTTCGGTGGTCTAAAAATTCAGATTTTAATATCTTTGGAAAGCTCTTGAATTATAGATTAGTCTGCACTTTATTTCACGACAAAAGATGAAGTATTGAGCAAGTTATGAATTTTCCAAGTTTCAGCTGTCTATGCCAAGGTTTTATCTACATAGTTTTAGATTTTGTGTGTTGATTTGTATGCCTTCTACTTATCGAAAAAATTGTGATCTATAGCTTGTTGGAAAGCTAAAAATATGAAGAATCTTTTGGCATTGGTTTGATAGGAGAATATTAATAAATTTGGTCCAGATTATTACAAATAATCTAACACAATAATAAAACACCGAATATTATTATATTGAATTTAGAAATCATTCGAGATATGTCTTCATTTACATTGAGAGATATAAATACACATATGATCTCCTATTAAATAGGAGTCGTCCTTTATCCCACATATCTCTCAACCTTCCACTAATCTCTCTTAATCCCTTAATTATCACAACACACTCAACTAATTCTAAAAATATCAATGTGAGTTGTTTATACCATAGCTCAAAAAATCGTTATCGGCGTGTGAAATTTTGACTTGGAAATCGGGAATCGACAATTTATCGGCATTAATCGGCAACTTTATCGCTACTTTTAAAAACATTTAAATTCATAAAATATACTTAAATTAAATGTAAAAACAATGTTAAATGATGCGAGAAGTGACTTTATGCGATATACGATATATATAGTATACTATTATACGTATACTAGTATACTATTATATTGTATACTAGTATACTATTATAATGTTAAATGATGTTAAATGTTAAATCGTTATGATGTTAAATGATGTTAAATGTTAAATCGTTATACAATATACTATTATAATTTTATAGTGTATACTGTACAATTAACTATAAATTTATAATAATGTACAATATATACAAAACGAATAAAATTAAATTTATAGTGTATGTTATAGATTGTATAAAATTAAATAATGTATTTTATATAAATGTATACAATGTACAATATACTTGTATAAGTCAGTATATACCATAGTTGGAATACTCGCATAGTTGTATTTTTAATTACTAATCTGCTCAAAGCGATCAAAGCTCATGATTCTTTCAGAAGATTGCAAGAAGTTGCTTGGTCCAAAAAGGTGCAAAAATGGATTTTATGAAAATAAGAAAAATATTGCCATCAATGCGTAGAGCTCGAGAAAATATACACTTTTAGAGAAAACGACACTTGAAACGGAGCCACATAATGAAAGTTATGGCTCATGCAAGTTTTTGCTGCTACATCTTCCCGGACCCTTTCCAAAAATGGCAAATTATTTTCTTTCCTTCACCAAAAATCCAAAAAAGGAAAGAAATGCCAAAAAAGGAAAAAAATGATTCGAGTAGAAGAAAACAGAGAAAAAATCGCAGAAGCTAAAAACGATTCGAGCAAGAGGAAATGGAGCGATTTTCCACGATTTTTCACACGATTTTCCACTATTTTTCAAGTTATTTAGCGCCGGAAATCGCCGATTTATCGGCAATAAATAAATCGTGATTTATGGAAAGATAAATCGTTTGGCATGTGAAAAACGATTTATCGTGAATCGCTTTGAGTAATCGCAATTTTAGATCTATGGTTTATACAACAAACTCACAACTAATATATAAAACCTATATTATTAATATGAGATATATTTTCTCATATTTAATAATATTACATTTTATTTATTCACCCATATATATTATCTCCATGATAATATATATTACATTAAAACATTCACCAATGTAAACAATATAATATTCCTAACAAATATTGATGGTGAAGGAGTTATTAATTTTGAAGTTTGCAACAGTTTAGTGCATTTATTAATTAATTACTGCTGTAATTAATTTCAGATTTGAAGTGATTAATTTCCTAACTGGTTCTCCCATCTAATCCACCACCTTGGCTCACTCCAACCCTTTTGGGTTGTATTGAAGCTAACATTTGATTATTTGAGGTCGAACTAGGAGGGTTTAGTCCTTCTAGAGTCGATTCAATATATTAAATTGCATATTTGGATAGTTGCGAAATTGCAGTTTGCATTAATTGACGCTTTGTAATTGTTGCGCGCGATTCCCGAACCGCCCGGTGGTTACACAACCGCTAGTTTATGTTAATAAACAGCTTTCACATGTGTTGTTTTCAAAATGAAATTAACATTTTCAAAAGCTTGGTTTTCTCATGTAGGTCGTTTCAAGAACATTTGGGACTTTAAAGAGCCGACATCGAAGGCAAATAGTTCTCTTGTGGGGATCTCTTTGGAAAAAGACAACAGAGCAAGAGAAGAAGATCAAAGAGGTTGTGTTCGACCGGTTTGTGCTCGAGATAAATTTCTATGTAAGAGTAACAAGATCGACATATGAGTCGACCTTTGAGGAGTTTGAGGTCATCTTAATATATATTCACCCATATATATTATCTCCATGATAATATATATTACATTAAAACATTCACCAATGTAAACAATATAATATTCCTAACAAATATTGGATGGTGAAGGAGTTATTAATTTTTGAAGTTTGCAGTAGTTTAGTGCATTTATTAATTAATTACTGCTGTAATTAATTTCAGATTTGAAGTGATTAATTTCCTAACTGGTTCTCCCATCTAATCCACCACCTTGGCTCACTCCAACCCTTTTGGGTTGTATTGAAGCTAACATTGGATTATTTGAGGTCGAACTAGGAGGGTTTAGTCCTTCTAGAGTCGATTCAATAAATTAAATTGCATATTTGGATAATATCCCAAAAGGGGATATTACAACCAACAGATTCAAAATTGCAGTTTGCATTAATTGACATTTGTAATTGTTGTGGCGATTCCCGAACTGCCCGGTGGTTACACAACCGCTAGTTTATGTTAATAAACAGAGTTTCACGTGTTGTTTTCAAAATGAAATTAACATTTTCAAAAGCTTGGTTTTCTCATGTAGATCGTTTCAAGAACATTTGGGACTTTAAAGAGATGACATCGGAAGGCAAATAGTTCTCTTGGTGGGGATCTCTTTGGAAAAAGACAACAGAGCAAGAGAAGAATATCAAAGAGGTTGTGTTCGACTGGTTTGTGCTCAGAGATAAATTTTTATGTAAGAGTAACAAGATTGCGACATATGAGTCGACCTTTGAGAAGTTTGAGGTCATCTTTGTAAGGGGTCCTTACCTTGGTTGTAATTTCATGACAAAAGATTCTAGAAAGATCATCTAAAGTCATTGTAAGCATTTATGAGTTTTAAAGTTTCTTTTAGCTCTATCTCATGCATGCACGAGTCCCAATTGGTTGTGTCTACAACTAGAATGATCTGAGTTATCCAAGTGTGAGGTTTTAAGTCTAAAAGATGTAGAAATGTTTAAGTAAATGCTTGTATGTAATGTCCCTTTTAGGACATCAAACGGAAAATAAGGTTTTGGGCTCAAACCCCGACCAACGAACTCCTACCTGTGAACCAATATTTATTCTCCTAGGGAAATGAACAGTAATGGCACTTCATGGCATCAATTCCCATGCAACACAAGTAGAAAATGACATAGAATGCTTCCAAATATTTTATTCAACCATGGAAATAATTATCCAGCCAATACACTCTAAAATAAATGAGAAATGAGGAGATAAATCACAACTGTAATTAATTTCTTAACAGCAGAATTACAGTCAACACATAGGGCTGGAAATAATGATTAATGAATCCCAAAAATCACTCCAAAGTGTAGATCCAACCTCATAAATTATGAGGAACAATGACATCAACTCAAAATGCCAAGATGTGCCCTAGAAGGCACCAAACACAATACCCAAGCAAGTCGCCTAGGGCTGGAAATGAAGGAATTGCACAAGAAATCTCCTTAGTAGCTCACTTGTGATCTCCTTGTGAGATCACCCCAAGATGAATGAGGGTTTTTGTCCTCAAACAAGGCCAAGAAAGGGTTTTTCCTTTCAAGGCAAGACAAAAGCTTTACAAGCTCCAAATGAAAATGTCAATGATGAATGATGCATGATCCTTCTCAAGCCAAATGATCTCCTTATATATCCTCTATGTGGTGCCAACTTCAATGCATGCTCTTTGTTGGAGGACCGACCTCCTTGGGAGAGTTATTTCTCCTTTATCTTCAACATATGTTTTCCACAAGACCGACCTCATTATGAAGGAAAAGAGCACTTTCTATCACCAACGTAGGCCTCCAAGATGACTGACCTCAATGTAGGAAAAGAGTACTTTCTATCTCCAAAGAAGACCGACCTCATGAAGACAAAAATAGAAGTTCTTCTTGCTTTGTTTGTCAAGTCATCCTTCACAATTATGGCAATGTTTCACCTCCCTTGCTTCCCTCCCTAAGGCCCACGGGAAGTGGAATGGGCCCAAGATCTTCGTAGTCAACTAACTTGGAAAGGGGACATTACATTGTATTATGAGTTTTGCCAAGAGTGGTCAATAAATTGAGTAGCTATAATAATAGCGAGTTCTTGGATGTTCTTGAATGTCACGAGGTGTTGAAAATGGAAACTTGTGTGTATTGTCTCGTGTAGAAGTAATAGAATGATCTCATCTATCTATGAAATTAGGTTGTTTGTTTGAGAGAGGGATGCGAGAGTCCAGCTGCAAGGACAAGGTAGCCATTCACTTGGCCCTATATCTTAGACTCGCATCATATGATATCAAAGCTGGTTTTAAATTTTGTAAAGGAAGAGCCAAAGAAGGAAGAAGTTGCTTAATGATGAGAAGTGTTGAGAAGAATGTTGATGCAACCATGGTTTAGGGGTCCTAACAAAAGGATACCTTAGGCCGTGCAACCTTGAAAAATAACACGCATATGCATGAAATTATAGCAACAATATCTTTTTTTAATCAACTATGGAGAGTACACACTCTTCTCAATTTGGCTTATGATAAAAAACCACACACAATTCCCGAGGGCTTACAAACAATCAAACACCACTGTGTTTCCCAAGTGATTAAATCATGCTAGCCCTTTCTAGGTTTGTGCACAAATCTCTAATTGTAGTATTTCTTACAACCACACCTTAGACCAATTCCTCATGGGACTTATGAATGCCTTTCTCTAGTGTAGTGATGTGTTTATATAGGCTCAACTACATCCTATCCATAAACTTATCAACTACATTTGAAATATTATGTAATGTCCCCTTTCCTACACCAAAGGCCTAAGGGCCAATTTGAGTCCAAGCCTTGGTCATACCCAAGGGCTATGGACGCTGGGAGCTATTGGGTATGAATATCTAGTCTGTTTTGTTATAATTCTTCGTTGACATGAGCTTAAAGTGTTTGGAGGGACTAGATATTATGTTTTGTCGTTAGGAAGGGGCCACATGACACTTAATGTTCTAATTTTGCGTTGGGGGTCACTTTTGGGCCATGACGACTTAAAAAGGGAAAAGTAACTTAAGTTACTTTTATTTTATTGGCCCATCCTAAGGAAAAATGTGACTTGGGCTTTTTGGGGCTCTTTTGCCTTGGGGAAAATTATATAAGGAGTTGGAGGAAAAAAGGAAAGGTCATTCTTGCATACATAATTATTTTCCTTCATGTGCAATTGCTGCTTGCAAATTTACAGCTTGTGGAGTGAAATCCCACAGGAACCCTAGCTTCGGTGGTGAGAGATCCATCTCTAGCTAGCAGGTCATTCTTCGGTAGTGAAAGATCTACCTTAGCTTGTCATTTTGGAGCTGTTTTCAGGGCCGATTTACAGAGATAGTTTTAGAGGAAGGGTTTTGAGGGTTTTGGAGACATTTTGTGGAGAAAATCAAAGGGTTTTCAGATCAGATTTACGGCAGCGATAAGAACAGGGTTTGGCATCATTTCTAGAGGATTTCCAAAGGGTTTTGACCATCTACCAAAGGGGGTGACTTGTTTTGGAGATTGCAACCCTTATTTGGAGGGTTTCCGGGTTGCCATTTTCAGATCTGAAGGTTGGGGTTTCATTCTCCATATTAGTATATGTTATTTCCAGAATTTCATAATTTTATATTGCTTATTGGAGAAGTTACGAATTTTTGAAGTTTTACCCCTGTTTAGGGTTTTCTGTAATTTTCTGGCTGCATTATATTATTCCAAAAATTCCAAAAATAGTTTTCTTATGTTCTTTATAATATTAGCAAGCTCTCCTAAAAATTTCAAGTGATTTGAGTGGGTATTTTGGGAGATATTAATTTTCTTCATTTGCTGCCCTAGCTGTTAAAAATCTGCAAAAATCAGTATTTTATTTGGCTGCAAATTTTCAATATCCCACAAGGGATATTTCATATTAAATAAGGAATAAGACACAAATGAACCATACCATAGCAAAACTTGATGCAAATGCAAGTTGGCCCAACAAACACAACTTGAAAGTAGAGAAGTCATTGTCAACTTCTGTTTGTGATCTCAATGTTGCTAATTAGATGATTATGTCATTTGCACTATGTAAGAACTTTGTGTGCTTTTCCGTGAGAAGTCTAAGCATACTATGTCATCAACAATTTCCTTTGTAGAAGTCCAATGACCTCGTAGTTTTTTTTTGATGTGTGGTATCAAGATGAGTATCTCCTTCTAATGTGAGCCTCTAAAAGTGCACTTTGCATTGCTGCACGCATTTTGAATCTTTCTTGGTTTGGCGCCATCCTTTAATCATCTCGCACAATGTTTTGATTCCATGTAAAGGATACAAGTGTTGTGCCACCCCAAGAAGTGTAAATGCTTAATGCAAAGGTGCCACAATGCATGTTATATGTTCATTGTTTGCACAAGACTGTCCACCCATGAAATCGCTATTTCTGCTCTGCACCATAAGATATAGACTTGTGCCAACTTTTGAAGGCTTTTTGGAACAATTTGCCAATGTTGCACAAAAAAATATGTACAAACAAAAAATTTACTCTAACCATTTTTGGGTGATGTAATATTGTATGTGAACTCGATGCTCTACAACATACACCCTTGGTAAGAAAATGTGTGAGCTAGGTGCTCACACATGCAGGCTGAGTGATAAAACTACCCTTTCAACCTTCCGTAAGGTCTTTGTGTGCCAAAGTGTGCCAATGTGTATTCTCTCGTATTTCAACTATTGGGCGCTAGTTGGGTATGGTCGAGGCTTTTCCTCAAAAGCCAACTGTGTACATCTATCTTTGTGAGGCATTTCTTTCCTTCTCCATCTCTTCTACTCTTGCACAACATTTTTGCACCCGGGCTTTGTGCTCGAACATTCACTCCTCATCTTCCATAGTGTTTGTTTCTACACTTTGATTCTTTGCACTTCTGCGCATGCTCCATTTGCTCTTCTTTGTGTGATCCACCATTGCACTATTGTGCACACTCTATTCCCTTCATCCCACATGATTTGCTTTCCCTTGCATATAAGCGAATGGATTTGTGTCATCTCCATTTTAAAAATAAAGTATAGTAAAAATAATATAACTCGAGTGATGAAAAGTAACTTTATAAAAGACACTTATGTTTTATTATTATAAAAAGTGACTTTTGATAAAGTTTTATTATTATAAAAAGTTACTTTTTGATAAAGCAATATCAATGAGGAAATAGAAAAGGGAAAATTGCTTTTGGGACTCTTTCATCGTGGAACTTGACATGAAAAGTTATAAAAGAAGAGTGTGGGGGTCATTTGAGATCATCTTTTGGCAATTATCTATCTTTTCATTGAGAGTTTGAGCTGCCGCTCCAACTTTTGCATTAGAGAATGAAAACTATCTTGTGTATTCAGAAATTGAGCACGAAAACCCTCCATTGCAAGCAGATTTGAAGATGAAAACCCTCAATTTCAACCAGTTTTGAGGATAATTTCAGCTAGGCCATCATTTATAAATTCAGATGTTCATAAAAATCAGTCAATAGAGTTCCAGATTTTTACCTGGAACAGCTAGGGCATCCTTGTAAAGGATGACATCACAATTCTGATTCATTTTGGGCATTCCCTAGGACTGACATCACACTTCCAACCTAGGAATTCTTGATTTGTTGCCTTTTACTAGGTTCTTTCTGCAACTTTGTATTCAACTGATTGCTTGGAATAAAGTATAATTTTCTGCACTTATTTGTAATAAAATTCTGCCATTTGTTTCCACAAAATTGTTATTTCCAAAATTTCATAAATAAAATCAGAATTCAGATGTATGGTTTTAGATATAGAAAAATCAGAATTTTCAGAATTTTCAGAATTTTGTAATTTTCTTTGAAGGTTTCATATAAAATTCAGAATAATACACTTTGATTTTAGGGTTTGTTGGAAAACCCAAATTGTCTTTATTTGTCTAGGAAAGGGACATTACAATTTGGTGGGAAACTCTTATCTTCTTCTCCAAGCAGCTTTAGAACACATTGTTTTCCATCCTTGTGCACTCACATTGTGTTCGCCCTCCCATTATACAACATCTCCTGGTCAAATGGCCATGTCTTCCCCAATAAAATATGACATACATCCACAGGTAAGATATCACATAGAACTTTGTTCGTGAACTGCCGAATCTTCACGTCCACTTGGCATTGCTTCACACAACGCCGACTTGTTCTTATACTAAGCAAGTCACCGTATGAGGATTTGGATGCGGTTTGCACTCCAATCCTAACTTCCTCAATATCTTTACGAGACACCAAATTGTTTGTGCTTCCACTATCAACAACCACCACGCAACATTTACCTTTTATCTTGCCTCAACTTTGCTTTCTTTCCCACAACCTTCAAGACCATCCTTACTGTGAGTGACGCCTCTCCTTGCTTAGGTTCACACAAATTGTTTAGCATCAATTCTTCTCCTTGAACAACTTATGTGCTTCCTTCGCTCCTCTTTACACCATCGTCATGGGCATGAGGAAATTCATATGTTCGATGTCCAACTTCTTTGCATCGAAAACATGTACCGCTAAATTCTTCACCTCGACCTCTCCCTTTTGCAGAAGTTGTTCTTTCTCTAGCTTCTTGTCCTTGCGCATACCTTGCACCTTTTTCACATTCTTGCTTATGCGCCATTGGTTTTCTACCATCCCCGAGCTTCCCTATGGCCTTCGTGACATTCCATCCGAATACCAATTTCTCCTCGACTCATGCAAGGCATATTAGTATGCCTCTTCTAACGTCAACATCTTCACTATGTTGATCTCATCTTTGATCACCGCCGTTTGTTGATATACCACACTAACTTTTCTTGATCCATTTCACTATGACCATCTTGAATTGTGGTCTTGTCAAACTTTCGTGTATTCTTTCACACTTAACTTATTTTTTCGTGAATTTTGCCACCTCTTCAATAGTTCCAATTGGTAATCACTAGGCTTAAACTCCTATTATTATTAGTTATGGTGAAAACAGAGTAACACGAGGTAACAATTCCATATTGATTTATATTCACCCATATCATCCCATTTTCATTAGAATGACCAATAGCATACATGTATTATTGGCGGGTTCTTCATCGTGTAACTAAAGGCATGGACCACATATGTTGTGTAGTAAATTTCAAGCTGGAGGAAACCACTCAACACTAAAACAAACTCACACAACACTAGAATGATGCTTCATGGTTTGAATGAAGATTGAGTGTGTAATGAACATGAGTAATAGTCGTGACCTTTTTAATGGGCATAATTTGTACATATACAAAAGATGCACTAGATTCATATATAGTGAACAATGTGTATGTGAGTATGAGTAAAGAATATAGGGTAGAGTGTATGACAAAGTAGAAACAAAGTATTGAGATGGAGTTGAAAATATATGTATTTGGTGGTCTTGTAATTTGAACTACGTATTTTGATTAGTGATATATATAAGCAGAATTAAGAGTAGGGAAATTTATGTCTTTTGTTATTCTTTTGTAATTGCTATTATCTATTGAAATCATACACCTACGGTAAAATTTCTGTGCATGTGTGTTAATTGTGTGTTTAATAAATTGTATCCACCTATGCACATGGCAGCTCAAATCAGGGTAAAAGAACATTTTATACTAACAATTGTGTATAGTTTATGCCAACATTTGGTGTCTGAGCCTAGGTCTGGTTAATTAATGTCTTGTAGTGGATACCCATTATAATCTGGAAATATGATATAACTGGATTAGAAAGTTGGTGGGAAGAGAAGTGGGAAGTGTGAAGTTAAGAGAACAAGACATACTTAGACACAGATTGCAGATGAGTTCTTTAGATCGGAGGATGAGGAATTCTATTCCTCCTTTCCTAATCTATCGTGGCCTTGGATTTTGAGCATAGCAGAAACAACCGAGTGGTCTAGATTTCAATTATAAGAGCCTATTCAGTAGGCAAAAGAAAAGTTCCAAAAACTTGAACTTGACGAACCTAGGACCTTCCCTGTGGATTATTGGTTTGAAACCACACTTGATTCATTCATTATTTCGTGGGCATTCCAAGGTTGAAAAAGCTTCGACGTTAGGAAAACTGAATTTTCGAAAGGCAGAAGAGGACAATTTGTAGAGGGGATCCTGTTCTTTATTAGAATTCTTTTAATTGAGAACGGATTGATCTAGAGTGGTATCTAGTTTATTTAGGGGTAAAGGCACCTACGGTATGGCGGCCCAAAAGAAGGACGATCCAAAGTGATGTGACGCTCAAAGAAGATGTGGGTTGATGGTTGGTGGATATAAATGGGAAGGAAGAAATGAAATAAAAAAATAGAGATTGGAGAGACTAGTGTTAAATTTATGATTAAGGGAGAAGAAAAAATTAGCGTAAGGGAGAATTAGTTAGGGAAAGAAAAGTAAAAAGAGAGGAAACATTTGTAGTATACCACATGCCGCAGAAAGAAGGAAAGTTAGAAGAGTAGAAAGATCAATAAAAATGGGAGTAACTCGAGGAAAGGATTATATTAATGGGGAGAAGGAGAAATTGAAGGAAAGGATGGAGTAATATAGAATAGAAACAGCAGAGAATGAGACAACTTAGCTTAAAAGAGAAAAAATGAGGGGGGCGTGACAAACTGCGTTCCTGCAGATCTAGAAACATTGCTCACAGGACCCACCGACTCGGAAGTGGGAGAATTGTGGCATCCCGAGCAATCAAACAAATCAAATATATTACACTTGTATGGTACTTGGAAGCTGGCCTTGACCCCACCGCCAAAAAATAAATAGGAATAGTCTAGAAGTAGGAAACATAGTCATAGATAGCAAGTGGATGTAGTAAGCCCATACGGCCCATAGAAATTAGGTGAGAAGTATGTTAGGGATCATAGATAGAATGGAAAATATTTCAATAGGTACACTTGAACCTTGGGAGTGGAAGACCATGGGGATTGGCTGTCCTTAACTAGACTTCGTGTAACAGAGAAGGGAGAGATGGAAAACAAGTAGAAAGTAGAGGAAGTGACAACGAGGGAGAAGGTAAGATTAAGGAAATAGAGATTTAGATAGATTGGTAGAAGCGGTGGCACGTGAGGCTAAGAAAGTACAATAGGATGTAATAAAGAAGATAGTAGTGAGGTAGAGAGAACTGATAGATTAGGTGAGGAACTTATATAGAATGAGAAGAAAAGTAGTGAAGTGAGGAGAGAGAAAAAAATGAAGAGGATAGATACTAAACATGAAGTAATACTAAATTAAGATGCATTAAGGGCATGGAGTTATGTGATGAAGAAAAAGATAAAGCAGCGAAAGAAAGAAAGGAGATAAGAAATGACACTCCCCTACTTCTGTTGGCTAGATTTTTGCATAGCACAAAACCTAGGCGATCATGAGATAAATCTCCCTCATTTAACCGGTGAGGCTCCCATGTCGATTTCTCAATTAAAGTATGCTAATATCTAAATGGGGTTTTACTTTAACTATTCAATTCGTGAACCATAATCAAAGCATTCTGCAAAAGTAGTCATTTAAAGAAAGGAAAAGTTATAGAAAAGGTAATTACATAAACACATAGAAGAAATGGGGAAGATGTGCATCCCAATCAGTAGATGACAGAGCTGATTGCATGCACATAGAAGAAACTAATAGATATAAACACATAATTCTAAAACAAAGGCAACTCTAGATCCAGATCTAAAATAACACAAAGTTTATTAAGAGATCTAAGATTAAAAGCAAGAAACACAGTACACCGTGACACAAAGTTCTCTGGAAACCTGCTCCTTTGTATTCCTTTGCTCCAAGTGGCTCTCAGGGGTTCAGCACAAAGTCTAAAACACAAGATTGCTGCTTACAAATTCTCATCATTAACCCGAAGGTTCTTCCTCTACTTATAGAATGTAGAGGGGCAATTACAAGTCGGAAGCTTTTAGTTGAACTGGCACATGTGGAAGTCGGAAAAGAAACAACTGGCAATCTCCCTCCTGGAATTCCTCTTTGCATGACATGTATGATTTGCAACTGAAAATAGAACCTTCTATTTTGCACGTCCGCCACCTATCTCCAAGTAGTTGACTTCTTCAAGTAATGGCTTTTATGTCAATCACTTGAGTTTTATAATTTAATTGATCGCTCAATTACTTTGTCGGAGGAAAGAAGAAGGAAGAGGAAAGCTGCAGCCTTTGTCCTTTTTCATGTCTCGCATCCAGTTGATTCTTTTGCCTTTAATTCTCACCAAATCGGATCTCAGGCAAGACTGGATCTCGAAGCGGCCGGATCTGAAACAAGCTGGAATTGCAAGCAAACCGGAATTAGAAGCAAGTCGGAATTTTGTCTTTGCATTGTCTTCTCTTTTATTCTTGAAGTTTTGTAGTTCTTCTCTAGTACATGCATCAATGCAATGTTTGTTGTAGATAACTCATCATCCTTATTTTTAATCGCATATGAGCAATTAAAAATTTTAAAAGCACTCGGGGTGAATGCAAATTCAATGAAGGCTTCAATTGGAAGATGGGAGCATTTGCAAAAGATCTTGGAAGGAATTTTCCATGCACTAACTTCTTCATGGGCTGCATTCGAAACAAGAGGATGAAACCTTTGTGTCGGAAGCTTTTGCAAATATGAGATCTGGATCTGCATATGAATTTGCATCTGCATCTGCATCTGGATATGGATCTGCACCTGCATAACAAACTTTGGCAACTGGGTTGTGGATGGAAAAGCTACAGCTCGAATAATTCCACTTGCTTTTAATCTGCACCCATGAGTGAAGTTTTTCCTGCACACATGAGTGAAGTCTTTCCTGCTCTGGATCTGTCTATCAATTCAGCAAGAGGTTCCAAGCCTAGATCCGTGTCTCCAATATCTGCAAATTTAGAAGTGATGCATGACTCCGTTGTGCTTTCTTTTTCATCTTTCTTCACCATAGCTTTGTCTGAACAATTCTTTTTCTTCTTATTTGACTGGAATTCTTCAAAATTGGTGCAGATTTGGATAATCCTTCAGATTCGGAGGAAATATTCAATGTATTGGACATTGATTAAAGCTCCTTTTCTTTTGTAAAGCACCTATAATGAATTCCTGCAAGTAATTTAGACAAAGATGGCCACCGGAGCATGAATAGTGAATTTTAATTGTAAAAATCTGCACTTTTCAAGCCTGCTGCCCCAAAAATTGGTGTTTAATTTGCACATAAAGAGAGCATGAATCTTTTCAACAACACCTGAGCACCTGTAACACCTATGCAAACAATTATGCAGACAAAGATCAACCTCCTTCAAAGCATGCGCCAAATTTGGAAGCTTTTAGCCTTGTTTCCACCTTGCCTGAGCAAAATCCTTCTTCAAATGGGGTGCACTTTTCCTCTTGGCTGCAATTCTTTACCTGTGAATTAAATAATTCACCCATATGGCAGCCCATGCTTATATAACCCTCACAATTCTATAATTAATAATTGCCCTTCCTATTCCTGGCAATTAATTAATTAAAAATCATGCTTCTCTCTTTAAAAATAGCATGTTTAAGGACAACCATCCAATAAATTAAATTAATCCAATTTAATCCTTCACACTTCACTTCACTTAAGCTTCACAGTGTGCCTTGACCATAGCCACTGAAAATAGAATTTAATATAATCATTTAATACTTTAAAAAGTATTAATTCTTTCTCAAAAGGGGCTCCATTAAATAAATTAAATTTATTTAATTTTGGAATTCTATTTTTAAATTCCTTTTGTCCACTTCCCTTTGTTGACTTTTCCACAAGCCTGGGTGCCAAAATTGGGTGAATAAATATTAACAAATATTTATTTAATGCATTATTATTCACCCAAGGTGGGTCGCACTTTTTGGATAATAGAATTCTATTTTTAAAAACACATGGCAATGGGAATTTTTACCCTGCAAGGCAGCCTCGGAAATCCCATGATCCACTTAAGTGATTTGACTTTGACAATGGGATTATTTATCCTGCAAGGTAGGCAATAAAATCCCGTGATTTCACCGAAGTCACTTTTCTTTATTTCACCATGGGAATTTTTACCTTGCAAGGCAGGCAATAAATTCCCTTTGCCTCGCGCCTCTAACTTTCCCACTGCAGCTTAAGTGAATTTTATATCACGGGAAAAAGTACCCTGTTAGGCAGGTACAAAATTCCCACCTTGCTGCCGCTTCTATTTTTCCCATCAGTACTTAAATCCTTTGTTTTCCAAAAATGCGCCCAATCCCGCCAGGGCTTTTTTGTGCACGACTTCGGATTTTCCCAGTGATCCAGACCTCCGATGGTGACTTCCTCCGGGCATAACGTGCGTATATGTTCTCCAGCTGCTCTAGGCCAAGAATCGGGCTTACCTGGCAAAGGAATTGTTCTAGAGAAATTTCACAGAAAACGAAACGGACAACACAAAAACATGAAAAATTGCCAAAAGTCACAAATAAAGCCCAAAACTTATTCCAAGTTAAAATCCTTCTGGTACAAGGGAATAATGATATGTTCGATCATAACAGAGTTAAAACGGAGCGCAAATAGCCTCATACGGGGCTCAAAATAATTAAATACAAATTTCCCGCAGACAAATCCCGACGACAGAATATAACAATTTTGGGCATCTGCGTATTTGGCGAAAAATGCTAATATGGCTCTTTGGGAATAGTTTAATGCAATACAAGAACTTTCAGGCAATAAAAACACAAAACGACCCATTATTTTAAAAGTACGATTTTTTTTTGAAAAGGTTAGTCACAGATTTCAGGATGAAATCTGGTACACCACTTCCCTAACCGGAAGAGACCGTTTGAGGAAATGAACCCTTGGACCAAATGCCATTGCCACTCGCAACTTCAGAAATTGAAGGATACAACATTTTTCAAAGTAGATATAGGAGACAAGTTGAGTATTAGTTACCAAAAACAAAAAGAGGACGATGAGAGAGGAGAGGAAATAATAGAAGGGTTTAACAAAGTATCAACAAAGAAATATTTTGAGAGAGAACTTGAGAGAGATAAAGGAAGGACTAGATTTTATTAGAGACCGGTGAAAACAAAGGAGAAGAAGAGGCAAAATCCAATAGTAAAACAAAATACAAGTTGTGGAAAGTTGGTACAATTAAAACCAACAAAAATGGCATAGTGACCAAAGTTGCCTTTGTTTGGAAAAGACACTAGGGATGCGAAGAACACTTCATTTTTAGATACATATTGGAGGAGCAGTAATATTACAAATTCAAAAGTGAATTTATTTGACTTTGTGGGGACGTTAAGAGATGATACATTGAAGTGGTATATGAAGATTGGCTCCAAACATAACAAAACATGAGATGAGATAACAATGAAATTTCAAAGCATATTTTCATTATTTTGATGCACCCACAAAGAATGTGAGCAAGATGCAGGGTTTTGATCTAGAAGGCAGAAGAAACAGTCAAGGATTTTGACCAGAGATTTAAAATAGTGAGAAAATTAGATGAATGGATGAACCATTAAGAGAAAAATAGATAGGATTGAGTGGTTTATTTCAGGATCATTACCGTAGCTAAGATCATCAACAAACAAACACCACTTTACCAAATTTATGCAATGTCTCCTTAAATAATTCAATAACCCATGCAATTTTCTGATTTCCTACTCATTGACAATTTCCCAAATAGTTGGTGGACATAAAACCAACACATTGTTTCTGATTTTGGTACTTAGGAACAACCATAACTATCACAAGCATTCATTGACATATTCACAAACATTTGGCAAACATTGAACCACACATTGACATTTTCACAAACAATTGGCAAGTATAAAACCAATGCTGATTAACATTCATACATTCTTCATGACTGAATTACAAAACCAGAATTTATCAAAGCTGATATTAATATTGAAAATCACCAAACTCACAAATGGCAGGGTATTGTAGCGTACTGTAGTGATATGACAACACTGTAGCTGCAGTACTGTAGCAATAGAAAGTGGAATAAAATCTCACTTTGATGGAATCACCTCAATGGGTTAGAGGGTTTTTGTCCTCCACACTTGTATATTAGAGGGTTTTCGTCCTCAGATGAAGAGATTGAACACAATGGCTCAAGCTCTGGATTAGGGTTTGATTGTCCAAGATGAATAATGAATGATGACTCTTTTGAGCCCAACTCCTTTTATAACTTCCCTTTTCCAATTTACCCTAAAAGTATTTAAAAATACTTTTAATAAAATATTACTTTTCATCCACTTAATAATAATTACTTTTTGACCCTCTTAATAATAATAATAATAATAATAATACATAAGTGTCCTTTTTATGTTATAAAATAAAAGTGACTTAGGACAACTTAAAGTATTATTATTAATTTATTTCCCTAACTTTATCCCTTAGCCTATGGGAAATAAGGAATAGGCCATGGGTCTTTCGATCAGTTAATTTCGAAAAGGGGACATGACAATTTCTAGATGCATTAGAAATGGCCACTAGATTAGAAGCACAAACTTGAAGGAGAGGAGAAGAAACAGCGTTTAGATTAGTACTGGAGAAAGCACATGAATTAACCTAGTTAAGACTGTGGCAAGAGATTCAAATAAAAACTGATATAAGAATGAATTCACCACTGATAGCCGGGGGTAGACAAAAGATATGGTTTACGGTTTGTTGCCACAAAGGACATACTCGTGCAAAATGCTCATATATAAAAGGGGCAAGGAGAGAATTTGCATTGAGAGCACGACTGATTGGGATGATACCGCCACAACAACCCGTAGTAAAAGATGGCTCATGGTGCAACATTTGTAGATTATGAGATCAATACAATTAACATGTGTGTCCATTATTGGAGGTAGCTGTGCCGACAAATTAATTAATGTATTGTATCACCTGCAGTTCATATAATCATTACTAACAGAATTGCCCAAGCGTTGATGCCATTGAAGAATTCTAAGAGCATAGAGCTAGATTGGCTACGAAAATGAAATAGGTACCCTAATCACAACCACAAGCTGCCCCAAAAGTCATTACATTGCCAACTACCCCACTAACACAAAACACTGCCACTTTCCAAACACAACCCACCATACTACAACATGCCACAAAACATGTCCCCTCCTACCGAACCAATTCAACAATTTCCAAACTATAATGGAGGTTACGCAAAAAAATTGAGCAAATATTTTTAGCAAGGGGTTTTAACAATATGGGTGGGTACCAAACATATAAAGAATGGATGTTGTTGAGGTTACAGTGGACAAAAGTATAATATGGGAGGCTATAGAGGAGGATATATATGATGATACTAAAGTGGGAGAGGATATCGGTGATATCAAGGAGGAGGATACTAGAATAATCTAGGAGGCGGTTACCAAAACAACCAAGGAGCAAATAATAGATATCAAGGAAATGGAGAAAGGATTTGTGACATGCTATCGTTGTTGAAAAGAGGGACACATCAAGCAAAGCAACGCAATGATCCTAAACTTAACGTATGTGGGTTTTGTCATGAATGCGAAACAAACGCTTTCATTTCGCTGTCTGAAAGTAGCAAAATTTTACAAAAACGGTTGACAAAAAAAGAGGCGCTAGGGATGAAGCTAATAAGACCGTGCAACACTTTACTCGAGTCCCGTGGCTGAACACCTCACTAGAAAAACTCGAGAGATAGAGTAGAATGGAACAAGGAGAAAGTTCAAGGGAAAAAGAGTTATGTTTGATAGATTGAAAGATAAAGAAGAAGCAAAGGAGAATAGAGGGAAAAACAAGACAATACAACAAAAATTGTAGGAGAACAAAGAATCTAGGAAGAGTCGTGGTCACAACAAAAAGTGTGTGCGAGAAAAACAAAAGACACAATTAAAGGGAGAAAATGGGAAGATATATCAAGTTCACGTAACAATGAACTCGCAAGGACCTATCCCAACCCGGAAGTACGCGATAAGGTAGTCACCAAGACATAAGAGGTGATACAAAAACATCAGAGGCAAAAGCCAAAGAAATAACATATTTTGAGGAAGAAGTAATAGTAATAAAACAATTAATTAAATTGGTAATGGAGCGAGGTCTTGGAGAAATTAAAACAATTTTACAAATATTGGAATAAATAGGATAGGACATACCGCATCGACGTAGAGAGACAAGAAAAAGAAAAAGAAAAACGTATTCGAACATAGAGAAATTGGAGAAAAATTGTCGCCTATTAGGACGTAAAGATCAATCGCAAGAATTTCCAAAAGCATTACTTGATTTAGGGGTAGATGTTGATGCGAAAAGAAGATTGTTAATTTAAGCATTTGCATTTGAGCTAATCAAGGAGCATCAGATAAGAAGGGCAACAACAAAGTGCTAAGAAGAGTACTACTACAACACGAACAAACTTGGATCTTGAGGGAAGCCCATGAAGATATAGTTGGGGGACACAATGGAGGAGAGAAAACTGCAAGAAAGGTATTAATGGAAGGTTTATGATGGTCAACACTATTCAAATATCAAGGATGCACATAAGCATGTGAGGAGTTACGATCTTTGTCAAGAGGTAGAAAAATCAAATGCAAGAGATGAGATGCTGCTGATTCCGGTATTAGATTGGCCCCATTTGAAAAATGTGCGGTCGAGGGATCCTTTTTGTGCTCAATTCTTCTCTTAGTAATATGTGGCATCGGATCTTTGATAAAATATCAATGAAATTCACCAAGTGCAAGGACATGCCTTATCCTTACCCGTAGAGTTTAAGTTTGCCAAAAAGTGTTGTCTTCCTTTCCTATTTGTTATTCCTTGTGTTGGTTGTTTCTTGGCTCTCATGTTGAAAAGATTCACCAAATGATAAGAGAGTTTTTGTGGTCAGATGGTAAAGTAAGTAAAGAAAGACATGTGGTGTAGTGGGGTATTTGTTGCTGAAGTCCAAGTGTTGGGGGGCTAGGACTTAAAGATTTTAGAAAGCAAGGAGTGTCCTTGGCCTCCAAATAGATTCTAAGATCATTAAGTGGAAATGAACCTTGAAAAGTCTTGATCGGGTTTAATACAATGAATGGTTCTCCAAAAAGGGTACAAATAGTGAAAAGGGTAACACTTGGTTGATTTGATATTTGCTACCTTCTTTGTGAAATGCTTGGGTTATGTTAGTTTTCACTGACCAGTAAAGCTTGGGAACATATCAAGTCCCCGTTAATCAACCCATTTTCTCTTGGTCGACACTAGATGCCATGGTTTTAGATATCTTTGATGGAACTGTAGATATAAAGATTAGTAGAGAAATTGAGACAAGAAATGAGTTAAGAAGAAAGAACTTGTGCTTCACATGCAAGGATCCATGGACTCCTGGTCACCGTTGTCTTGGCAAAGGACAAGTTCATTATATTGAGGTGATTTCGAAAGTGAAGAAGAAGTTGAAGTTGAGGAAGTAGTCGAAGAATAAGGATGGGAAGAAGAAGAGCAAGAAAAGAAAGGAGTTGACACTACGGATGGCACCCTTGCCACATTATCCGGCGCTCCTAGATATCACCCTTTTAGAGTGAGAGGAGTATTGCAAGGTAAGAAGGTGACTGTGCTAATTGATAGTGGGGCAACCCACAACTTCATTGATGAAGGTTTGGTATCTAGATTGGGTTTGCAAGTTGAAGATTTCATGGGCTTAAAAGTGACAGTGGTGGACAGTTTCACCATCCCATGCACAAAGAAAATTCAGCAGCTGAATATCACTTTGGGGAGACATAAGATTGATGATGACTTCTATGTGGTTGGTATTGGTGAGACCGACATAGTCCTTGGGTGCAATGGTTGCATTCTCTAGGAGAATTCACCCAAAATTACCAAACCATGGAGCTGAAATTCAAATCAGCAGGTAAAGAAGTAGTGCTACATGGTATGGCCAATGGAGCTCCTATGGTAGTGACAACAAAACAAATGGAAAGGGCTTTACAGAGGGCAGGCTTCTTGTGCAGCAGAGTGCTTTGTGAGTTCTACAAATCAGAATTTGGAACAGCAGCAGTATCATAAGGATATTCAGCCCATACTTGATAAGCATGCTAAGGTTTTCAACAACATTCCACATGGACTACCACCAGATAGGGGTTTTCAGCATATCATTGAGTTGGAGCCCGAGACTAAAGCGGTAATAACCACTCCATACCGCCATCCTAGAGCTTACAAGGACGAAATTGAAAAAGCCATCAAAGAGCTCTTAGAGATGGGACACATAAGGCCTAGTTCTAGTCCTTTTGCTTCTTCAGTTGTCTTAGTGAAGAAGGATGGGACATTGGGGATGTGCATTGATTGCCTGTTATTGAATAAAAAGAGCATCAAGAATAGTTATCCCACTCCTAGGATTGATGAATTGATGGATGAGTTACTTGATGGATGCACTTTCTTTTGTTGATTTGGTCATGATGAATAGTAGAGTGTCGGGAGCTAAAGATTTGGTACAACAAAGTCATGATATCTTGGGGGTGCTCAAGGAGAACCTCAAACGTGCCCAAAACCAACAGAAGTTGTACACAGACCAACAACGTTTAGAGAGGACATTTGAGGTGGGAGACATGGTATTTTTGAGGTTGCAACCCTATAGGCAGTCTTCCCTCAAATAGAGTGGCGCTGAAAAGCTTAAGCCACATTTCAATGGGCCATACAGAGTGAAGAATTGGGAGGTTGCATATTAGCTAGAGATGCCAGAGCACAGCCGGATACACAATGTCTTCCATGTTTCGTGCCTCAAAAAGGCACTAGGACAACATATTATTGCTTCTATTGAGCTGCCACCTTTGGATGATGAGGGCAAGCTGATTTTAATTCTGGAAACTATAATAAATGTTTGCGAGAAGAAGCCAAGAAACCAAAGCACAAGGTAGTATTTGGTTCATCAAAGGATCTACTAGTTGAGGACGCTACATGGGAAGGTGCAGCAATTTTAGAGCATCCAAACTTGCAATTGCTTATGGGCAAGTAATTTTGGGAGGAGAGGACTCTAGTGCCCCCTTCTCAAAGCTCGTTCGTCATAAGACCCTTAGCTCAAGTTTGGCATCCCGTGGGCTTAAGGGGTGTTGCAAGGGGAGTATTTTAGTGGTATGACTTAAGTTGCCAAAGTGACTTTATATTATTTTTATAAAAGCAACTTATGATTATATCATTAAAATAGAAAGTGGCTTTTTAAGAGGCAAAGTCAACATCAAAATAGACATGATTAGCCATAAAGTGAAACATAACAACCAATTAGACATGGATCGACCCCCTTTGGGAGTTCTTCCTTGGGATTTGTGCCTTGTAATTGCATAAAAGTGGTCGATGGGAGGTCATTGTGGGAAATTTTTAAGAATATCATTTCCTATTTTGGCGTGTTAAGCTTGTGCTTCAACATTGCAGCTATTACGAATGACAATCCTCTTTGGCCTACAAATTTCGGGGAGGAAAACCCTCAATTTCTTCTTGGTGATTTCATATAGAGGTCACATTTGAGCTTCATTGCAAATAATCAAAGCTAGGTCACAAATTTAAGGTGAATTTTAGTGGTTGGAAGCTATGGCATCTACAAGATATCATATTTATAGCCTTATATGAGCTAGGCAGCCATCATTCTCTAATGTCCCTTTTTCCACTCAAGAGCTGGAAATTGGTCTTCTTGCCATCCCTTCTCCATGGCAAAGAAGAGGAAAACAAAGGAGAAGACCCTTGAGCACTATATAATATATTTTATCTAATAATATAATGTTTTCTTTAGTGTTCTTTTGTTCTATATAGGTCGGCCTTGCCTAATTATGTTTTGGCGCCAAAGGAAAGATATAAAAGGAGAAGAGGGAGTTCATTTGCACTCTAGCTTGGCGTATTTTCTCTATACTTTGGCGAAGAGAGCTTGTTGCTCCTTAGTCTTCCACTTGGGGACAAAAACCCTCATGTGAGGTCTTCTTGAAGGACGAAAACCCTTCATTAGACTTGGGTGAAGGACGAAAACCCTTCATCACCATTTGGCATTGAAGAAGGAAGCTGATTTGAAGATCTTTTTGGCATTTCCAGCAGTGATACTATTTTTCTAGGGTGGAGCAACCTACCTAGGGTAGGGTTTGAGAACATTGGCAAAGAATTTGACAAATCTGGTTTTGTAATCTTATTTGCCATAATTTTAAAGGCCGGAATCTTGAATTGCATGATTTTTGAAGACTTCTATATCTATGTTTCATAATTAATTTGTGGCTGCAATTTCTAGTGTTCATTTCATTTCCAGCAGTGTGTTTTCAGTTTGTGTTGATTTTATTGGCTTCTAAAAAGCAAGAAAACCATATAAAAATATTGGCAATGTTTCATGGTATTTTTGGCATCTTTTTGAGCTAGTATAAGTCGCTGGTTTTTATCTACAGTTTGCTGCAATTTTCAGTTTCAGATTTGCATTTATAATATTTGATAAAACCCTCAAAAGGGTTATTACAGTGGTATCAAAGCTTGATCTTCAAAAGGCCTAGGGTTTATGGAGGAAGGTAACAAGGGCTACATCTACTATCAAAGAAGGAAGAAGGCAAATAAAGAGGACCAGCCAAGAGAGGAGGGACATATGGCTGATATGGATTCTTCAGAGGCTAAGATGGACAAGCTAATTGTCGGCCAAGAGAGGCTTGCAGACACTATGGACTTCCTAGCACTTTCCCTCCAAAGAATCCTTGAACCAAGGGTTCAAAATGGTGAAGGGAGTTCAAGTGGGGCAAATAATGCCAAGCGACCCAATGATTCAGCCCGAGGATCAAGTTGGAAGCCTACTTTCATCCCTAGAGAGGAGGCCATTCTGGAAGAAGAGCCAAGACCCACGGGAAGAAGAAATATTGCAGCGAGTTATGAGGAGTATATGGCCTTGTCTAGAGAGATCTGTGATGCCATTTCTCTTGCCGAGTTTATGGGTTTGGATAGAGGAAGATCTAGGCCCGAGCCTAGGCATGCCATGCCACATAGAGAGGTACAAAGTGCTTTGGGTAAGTTATCTTTTTCTACATTTGATGGATCTACAAAAGGTACCACTAGGGCATGGATTCAAAAATTGAATACTTATTTGTCTTTGAAGCCTATGTTAGAAGAAGATGCCATTAAATTTGCTACTCTACATCTTGAGGGCATTGCCCATGAGTGGTGGTTTCATGGACTTGTGACTCAAGGGCATAGTGAAATTCATGCCTATGATGAGTTTTGTCAAAGGCTCATTGATAGGTTTGATAGAGTGGATCCGGAGGTACACTTCCGTGAGCTTGCTCAACTAAAACAAGAGGGTACCGTGGAGGAATATGTGGCAGATTTTCAGAGGCTTTCCATAATGATTACGGAAGTGTCGGAAAGAAGGCTTGTTGTGCTTTTTGTAGAGGGTTTGATTGAGCCCCTAAAGGGGTTAGTTCGTGCATTTGATCCATTGTCTCTACAAGAGGCAATAAAGAAGGCTTTAGATTTGGAAGGTGCTGCCCCAAAATCAGCAGCAACCAGCAGTGTTTCTAAGGCCATTTGGAGAGGGAACAAGCCCCTAAGCAGCCCAAAAGCATCTCTTTGGACCAGCCAAAGAAACCACTACCAAAGGTGTCTCATGTGCACACGGACCTGCCCAAAACCAGCCTTGAAAAGGAAGCTAAAAATGAGCTACGAAGGAAGAACTTGTGTTTTTCATGCAAGGATCCATGGACCCCAGGACACCGTTGCTTGGGAAAAGGTAAGATTCATTATATTGAAGTAATTTCAGATTGTGATGATGATGATAGCAATGAGAATGACACTAGGCATGATGAGATATTGGAAAAGGAACCGGAAGAAGTAACTAGCACTCTTGCTACCTTGATGGGGGCACCTAGTTACAACTCTTTCATTATTGAGGGTGATTTACTTGGGCACAAGGTCACAATTTTGATTGATGGGGGAGCTACTCATAATTTCATAAATGCATGCTTGGCTTCAAATCTGAAATTAATTGTTGAGGACTTCAAAGGCTTCATCGTTAGGATAGCGGATGGGTACTCTATGCCTTGCACAAAAAGGTGTACTCAACTCCACATCACTATGGGAACACATGAGGTATGTGTTGATTTTTTTGTGATTGATATGGCTGAGTTTGACATCATTTTGGGAGTCCAATGGTTGTGCTTGTTGGGAGAGTTAACTCTCAACTATCAAAACATGGAAATGAGTTTCATGGATCAAGGTAGAAGAGTCTCATTACAAGGTATACTTCCTAGCACTTCCCAAATTAATTATTTGGTAGAAGAGGGCATTTCATGTGAATCACATTTCTGTTCATTGTCAAAAGTCATAGCAGATTGGAAAGCATTAATTTCAGCTGAGTATGCAAAGAATAAGTTTGCTAGTGATGTCTTTGAAGGGGTAATAGATGATGGAAGGTATAAGGTAAAGGATGGGCTGATTCTATACAAAAACCGGGTCTATATAGTGCCGGAATCTAAGGTGAAAAGCAAGATTTTGAGGGCTGCTCATGATGATCCTTCAGCTGGTCATCCGGCCTATTTTAAGACCTACAAATACATAAGAGAAAGGTTCTATTGGAAGGGGCTCAAAGGGGAAGTACTTCAATACATCCGGGAGTGCCTTACTTGTCAACAAAACAAGGCAGAGCACACATTTGCACTCTAGCTTGCATATTTTCTCTATACTTTGGCGAAGAGAGCTTGTTGCTCCTTAGTTTTCCACTTGGGGACGAAAACCCTCATGTGAGGTCTTCTTGAAGGACGAAAACCCTTCATTAGACTTGGGTGAAGGACGAAAACCCTTCATCACCATTTGACATTGAAGAAGGAAGCTGATTTGAAGATCTTTTTGGCATTTCCAGCAGTGATACTATTTTTCTAGGGTGGAGCGACCTACCTAGGGTAGGGTTTGAGCACATTGGCAAGGAATTTGACAAATCTGGTTTTGTAATCTTATTTGCCATAATTTTAAAGGCCGGAATCTTGAATTGCATGATTTTTGGAGACTTCTATATCTATATTTCATAATTAATTTGTGGCTGCAATTTCTAGTGTTCATTTCATTTCCAGCAGTGTGTTTTCAGTTTGTGTTGATTGTATTGGCTTCTAAAAATCATAAAAATCATATAAAAATATTGGCAAGTTGTTTGGGTGTGTTTCATGGTATTTTTGGCATCTTTTTGAGCTAGTATAAGTTGCTGGTTTTTATCTACAGTCTGCTGCAATTTTCAGTTTCAGATTTGCATTTATAATATTTGATAAAACCCTCAAAAGGGTTATTACACATTCAGTGGTAGCAGCATCGGAGGGCATCTTGAGAGTGTTTTGGAGGCCTTTTAGAGCTGGGCAAACCCTAAGGGAGTGGATCGAATCCATGTGGGACCTATTGCAAGGGTTTTGGGTGGTGCATTTGGTGGTAGGGTTTGCACAAAGCTCTAATCTGCCAAAGGACAAAAACTACAACCCTTCTCTCTTCAAATTTGGCATCAAATGATCAGCTGTATTCCTCTATTAATTTCAGTCAAAAATAAATTCATCTGCTTATTGTAAAAATTATTTTCTTTCATATTCATGTACCATGTGGACTTCTCAAGGCTTTGCCCCTTGTGGGTATCTCTGCTTGCTGGTTTTCCATAAATAAAAGCAAGAAGTTAGACTGCTGTACTTTTTATTGATAAGGGTTTGAATAAAAATCTGTTTGTTACATGTTTGGTATAAGGGTTTTTGTGAATATCAAGAATTCATTATTTTGTGCCCTAAAGGGACATTATAGTATTACTCTTCACAATTGATGGATGCAAGTTGACTGTGGTAGGGTCAACAAGTTTATACAAACTACCTTACCCAATGCCTAGGGCTACTAGCCTATCCTGTTTTACCTTAGACACAATATACTTCTTCCTAGGGAAAGTCACTAAAATATTGGAATCTTCAGGTTATTGACTAAAAGATGAGGTTTTTATTCATTTGTGGAACATATCTAACATTCCTTACTATGAATTTTGCAACATTTTTCAATACTATGTGGATATCTCCTATCGGTTCTACAATTGATCTCTCTTCACCGAATGAAATTGAATAAAAAATTGTGTTTGCACTAAGTTTGACATACAAGTCCTTATGACACATGAAATGTCTAGATGCACTGGAATCAAAGAACTATCAACTGTTAGGACTATTTTTTGGGCATGATGCCATGAGTGCATACTCTTCTTCATAATCCTGTTCAACTTCAATTGCTGGCACATTTGCTTGATCCCGTGGCTTTTTATTGTGGGAAAGAGCATATTATCACTACTTGCAATCCTTTTTGATATGCCTGGCCCTATGACAGTGATAACATTTCACCTAATATTTGGAAGTAGGTCCTTTAGAGGTACGTTTTCACTTCCCTTTAGATTAAGCAGCAAATGCATTCTCTGTCCAAAGCTAGACTTATTTGTCTGTCTTCCTGTTTTCCTTCTACAACAAATAATAATGACCTGATCAAGTGTCAGGGTCTTTCTTTCTGTCATCAAGTGTAAAGTCTCTACAAATGATTCATTGGAGGGCGGTAAAACCATTCAGAACACAAGCAACTGGGTCATCATCATCCACCTTTTTGTTTATGGCAGCGAGAGGTCTCAAAGATCTTTCATATGAAGGAGATGTTCGACAAGGATACACCCTTATTCATCTTTGCTGAAACAACAGATTCTTGAGGTGCTGGACTTGACTTTTCTGTAAAGTTTGATACTTGTTTTGAAGACTAGTCCATAGATCACTTGCCAGAGTGGCATTTTGTACCCAAGGATTAAATAATCTGAAACAAATAAGTTCAACAGAAGAGCCTCCTTACGACGTTTATTTTAATCAATAAGGTTTGTATCAGGGCTTGATTCAGTTTTTAGAATAATTTTATTTCATTCATGATACTCTGCAATTGTGAGTATTTTGTGACTCTAGACATTATAAATTTGAGCAATTATTTTCTGCACTTAAGACAGAAGAAAATTCTGGATATTGGTCATGACTTTTGACCTTGTCTACTCACAAAAGAAAAGCTATATTTCGGGTGGAAATTGTGACAAAAAAATCTAAATGTGACTGTAGAGATTGAAAACTGTGTCTGCAAATTGCACATTTTTGGTCTGGTTAGTATTTCTCCTTCGGCACAATCTTCCTCTGCACTATCATGATCTACCTGATTTGCTCACAAAAGAATTGGACCGACGGCTCTAATGAAATCACGTCAAGTCTGTTCTTTGCAAAAATGTGTGCGAAAATGCCCGCAAAATGCGTGTTAAGATAAAAATGTTTGCAAAATCGTGAATCATGTCTTGTCCTGATCGCATCTTGTTTCTGTCTTCCTCACGCATTCTTCACTCTCTTCACTGCACATTGTTGTTTGTTTTCTGTCTGCAAGTGTGTTCTCCTGGAAATTGTGTTTCTTAGACTTGAGTGTGCACTAGCTCGAGCATTTTGGTCTGCAATAACGTTTCCCTCTCGTGTTCTCCTTCACAAACGTCTGCAAATTGTGACTGCACTTTTTCATGCCTCATCCTCCCGTGGCCTGACACGATCTTTTAAATCACGTCCTTCAAGCAACTTGCTGTTAATGCCCTTCTCAAAGGGCTTCTCTGAATAGATTTCTTTGATACCAATGTTGGAATGGAAGAGAGAGAATGAAGAGAATGGAAGGCACACTGACATACTCTTGTATCCATCTTTTATTAATAAAAAAAGTTACATATTCAGGCGAGGAAGTTGATAACTGAAACTAACTGAAATACATTAACTAATAGTTAGTTTTTAATTAATATCTGTTGGCGAGAAAATTTGTCGGGTGGACAAACTTGTGGATTTCTTGCCAATGCTCTGGGAATCTAAGTCCCTCTACTTAACCGGTGCAACTGCCGTATATGCATGTGCGAGAAAATGTGGATTTCTGTGGTGGCCTTTTGACCAGGGATCCAATAGGGGCACTCCACTGACCCTGCGGCAAAGCTAGCAATCTCTTACTAGGGAAGACTTTGTCTGAAGAGTGGGAAAGGGGAGTGAGAAAAGAGGTAGGAGAACTAATGCTGCAGGTAGAAAATCGATTCTTGCACACACACTAGTTAGAAACTTCAACACATGCATTTATGGGAAGAAACAACTCTGCGAATAACAACAAGACCAAATAGAATTCACTGATCACCAAGTATCAAGAAACCCCTTAGTCAAAGAAAGCTAGAAACTCCTTGTATTGATTGCTCAAATCAAAGTTGTACATAATGTGAGAATGGAAGAAATTTGAGAGTGGAGGAAAGTAGAAGAAAATTGGCTATCTCCTTTGCTTTCTCTAGGTACAATGCACTCTTGAGTTTACAAGATCAATCGCCAACCCTTTGAAATGGGAATGGCATTACAATTTATAGAGTGAGAGGTGACTTATCGTCTACCCCCAATGGCTTTTCGAATACCTTAATATGACTTAAGATTGTTCATATTCCACTTTAAATATTTAAGTCCCTTTTATAATAGCAAGGTGACTTAAAGTTACATTATATTTCTGAAGTCATTTAAGTCATATTAAAAAGTGCAACCCTCAACGCAAAAATATAACATTAAGAGAGAGAGAGTGTTGTATGAGAAGAGAAGAGAGAGAAAGAAAAGGAAGAAGAAGAGGAGATGCCGTCCCAGATGAAGTCCGATGATCCTTGTTGATGGAAAGCTCTGATGCGACGAAGTTTTGAATGTCCCATTGTGCCAAAACTGCCCTTTGAGTGTGACTTACTATTTTTAGTAAATGCCCGGATGAGATACTATTTTAAGTAAGGGATGATTCTTGCTTCTTCTTGACCATCGTGATGTAATGAACTCCCTTATTCGATCATGTGCACACTACCCTTGCCTCACCCGCTTCTTGGGGTGACTTACTATTTTTAGTAAGCACCCATATAAAGGACTTACTATTTTTAGTAAGTGGTCATTTTCACTGCAAGTTCGCTCCGAACACTCATTCGACTTCCTCATGATCTTCAATGCCCGTTTCCTTTGTGGTCAACCATAGTTACCTAGGACGGGGGGGGACGGCGATTAAAAAATATATAAATATTTAAAATAAAAAGATATAGTGACTAAATTATATAAATAAGTTGAAATAAAACCATTTGAGATTTAAATAAGGTGAAACTTGAACTCATAAACATCAAATACATTCCTTAATACTATAATATCAATATGTTAATGTCATAAATTGAAAATTCATAATACATATTTGAATTTTGAATATGAGACAAGCTGAAATTTGAAATTTGAAATATATTAATATTACAAAATATAAAAGTAAAACCATTCTAAATTACGATTGATCAAGTGACAATAGCTAATATTCATATCATTAATCTCATAGCCAAATACACCAACAATTGTCTATTGTCAATATTACAAAAAAAGAGGACAACTACAAGTATCAGCCTAAAAATCAGAATCTGCATCTGAAGCAATATCCATGAACTCCTCGCTGGTACTAGCATCCTCGTCCTCAAAGGTAAGCCCAATCAATCCCATTGCGCACGATTGTTCTCTTCAACTCGCCTCGGCTCCTCGGGATCTACATCCTACTATAATACTGAGTCTGTTTTGTACTCGGTGTCTTGCATGATCTATAAGACGCAAAGCACTGTGTACTTCATAAGCTTCTCTGCTCTCGCAGAGGTAAGCCTATTCCTCATAACAGAGTGTATCCAACCATACGTAGACCAGTTCCTCTCAGAGGCAGAGGAGCTAGAAACCTGGGAAAGGAGGCGAATGGCAAGTGGTCGCAGCAGTCCTGGAAGCCCATACAGTCGCCACCAACTCACTGGCTTCTCCTGTGCTAATGTTACCATGTCTGCCTTTGCTGATGTTTTGTACCCATCAAGTTTAGTGAAGTCGAGCCACTCCATTCTAATTTGTGAAGCCTCTTGTGGAGTGTACATTTTTTTAAAGGCCTTCATAAGGCCCCTCTTCACCTCATTATCATCCAATGGGATAACTCTGCCTGGCCTCTCCACATACCATTTGGGATTCAGTGCATACGCAGCCATATGAAGAGGAGTGTTCAACTTCTCCCATCTCCGCTGAATAATGGGTTGTATATGTTCATTATAGAACTCCAAAGTGGGGTCCTCACCCGAATAACCGCCTTCATTTGCCCAAGCATGCTTGTCACCGCACTCGTAGATCTCACCAAGATTGGGGCTGTTAGAATCCCCATATTTGATGACACTAAAATTGGAGCTATAATTGATATGATGTATTTCATATCAACCCAAAATGTTTCCCGCAACACCACTTCCTTCACTCTTTTCCCTTGATCTGTCTTGGACTCACGCCACCTAGTCCAATCCTATGTCATAATCATAATTTGCAGGGGCTCCTGCAACTCGGACATCCTCTCCAACAAAATAAAATAGGATGCAAAGCGGGTGTCAATTGGTTTCAAAAATTCCTTCTTCGAAAAATTTCGAAAAAGTGCCAATGATGTGTGGTGATTGCATATGAACTTCTGCACATCTCTGGCATCAGTCACTATCTAGTTAACCCACTGAATCTTCCCTATGTCTTTCAATGCATTGTTCATGGCATGCACACAACATGGAGTCCAATAAATATGCCTATATTCCCGCTCCACTAGCTTGCTCTGCTGCTCTGCACACATAAGCTGCATCCGTGACAACCTGTACAACGTTTGAAGGTCCAACCTCCTCAATGGCATCCTTCAAAATCTGATACTGAAACTCAACATCTTTCCGCTTCCCAGAACAATCAATTGCTCTCAAGAAGTATGGTCCATTTTTGCAAGAGACAATGATATTGATGAGAGGACGGTGTCTAATATCCGTCCACCCATCCATGATAATGCTGCATCCATGTGACACCCATGTCACCTTCATCTCCTCCATCAATAGATTAACCTTGGAATAGTTTCTATCCAAGATTGTTGTCTCTGAGTTTTGTGTCTCCAGGAGGCACATAACTTGTACCTGCTTTTGCAACCTTAGCCATAGCCTCCTTGTAATAAGGAGAGCGAGCGACATTAAATGGAATCCCAACAGCATAGAAAAATTTCCCAATAGCATCATCTGCCTCTTCCCTTGCCTTTGAATCAAACATGTCAATAATTGAATTTGGGGCTGCCCCCACGGCCTTTCTCTTCCCTTTGCTTTCCACTTCCGACACTCCAAAATTAGAACCAGCCAGAGTATTAGTATGTTTGCCAGTCCTATGAGTGCTCAATGGAGTATTAGCCGTAGAACCACGAAATTTTGGCACTTTGTTCGTCTATTTTCATTGAAGATTCTCACCATCTCAGCTCTCTGCTCTAGTGAAAGGCCCTTACAAGTGCCAACCCCCCTTCCTGTAAGATGCAACAAGTGTGCATTGGTCCTAGAGATACTACCATGCCAAGTCAGTGCACATATGTTGCACTTCCATACTTTGCTCCCCCCTCCAGACTTGGGGTTATCAATTATTAGGGCAAATTGTTGCAATGGCTTCTTCTTATCAAATGGTCCAATGGCCAATTTGGACAACATTTGAGAGGGGCAATTGGTAGCACTACCAGCTGAACTACCTGTTGCCGTTGCCACTACATTTTGTGTCCCTTCTTCACTCTCCCCTATTGTGGCATCACCAACTCTTCCACGACCATCTATCTCAACTTCCAGTTCAACCCTCTCCTGCTTTGATTCATGCTCTGATTCATACTCATACTCAGAAGAAGAACTCATGGTGATGATTGCTGCAATGAATTAAAAACAACCATAACTATATGATTGATTGATTATGTAATGAATTAATTTAAAAAAAAACGTAGCCAATATGCATTTTTTAAATCGTACAAACTATATGCGTGATTATATTGTGAATGTAGATGCAAATGCTAAAAAACAACCCCTAAAAATGCAAAATATAATATAAATTTTAAACTAGAAATAAAATGTAATTAAAAAAACGTAACCATTTAAATTTTAAATTTTACAACCAAACCCTATGCAAGATGCATTTTTAAAATCCCACAAACTATATGCATGATTGCATTATGAATGTAGATGCAAATGCTAAAAAACAACCCCTAAAAAATGCAAATATAATATAAATTTTAAACTAGAAATAAAAATGTAATTAAAAAAAAAATGTAACCATTTACATTGTAGTTTGTACAACCAAACCCTATGCAATATGCATTTTTTAAATCCTACAAACTATATGCATGATTACATTGTGAATGTAGATGCAAATGCTAAAAAACAGCCCCTAATAAATGCAAATATAATCTAAATTTAAAAAAACTTTAACATGTATTGTAAGCAAATAAAATTATAAATACCTTTTGCTCCCTCTTGTTCTTGCTCTTGCTCTTGCTCTCACTCTTGCTCTTGCTCTTGCTTGGTGTGAATATGAAATGAGCCCATATTGTAAATTTATAACATAAAATAACACTTTTAGGGTTAGGGTTAGGTTAGGAATGTTACTTTTATGCTATTAGTCATTTACAATAAAAAAAAATTGTTTTTGTGTATTAAAAGTCTATTTTTTTATTTAAAAATGCGCAACAATCGTAGGGGACGACAGGGATGTCTTGACGTCCCCGCCATCCCCCCACGTCCCCAACGTCCCCGAGACGTTTCCTCCACCCTCCAGCCATCCCCAAGGCGTTTCACGCCAAGTGTGCAAAGTAGGAAACGTGGGGGAAACGTTTCCCCCACGTTCCCACGTCCCCAGGACGTCCGGGAATTCCCGGACGTTTTAAAAACGGGGGGGACGCGTCCCCGCGTAACACCGGTCTCAACTTCTTTTGATGATGACTTTCCAAACATAGCAAGTCTATATAGGAAAACTTACTATTTTTAGAAAGTGTGTTTCCAGTGCTCGATTTGAGATGGAACATAATTTTTTGGACTCATCTTGTTGTTACGATCACACCCTCCGAATTTCACATAGTTTTGTCGTCTAGAATGATTGGAAATAAATTTTGAAATTTTGACCTGGTAGTGGCTTCGGGCACGAAGCTACCATGGCGGCCATTAATGGAGCTTGAAATTTGTAGGTCTGGTTTTTGTCTCCGTTTGAGATGAAAACAACTCCATTGCGATAGGTTTTTCATTTGGAGCTCATGTGCAAGTTTTTAGCTCACTCCTATGCTGAATGATGGGAAATCTGACGAATGTGAGCCGGTGCACGAAGTGGGATTTTTGTTGGAGAAAATGATTTTGGGCACCATTTGACCTCTTGTTTGTTGCATCTTGATTGTCTTGCAAAATGTGAAATTTTGCAAAAGACGACATCTCGATCCGACTTGTACTTTGCAAGATATGATGAGTTTTTGATCGGGTGGCTTCGTAGTTATCTGGTGAAAAATCTCCATTTTCTCTTCGTTCTTCGTCATTTCACTCCATTTTTTTCTCGAGGCTTGCATATTATTGTGCATTCATGGTGTGGAGAGTTTATGTGGCCATGACGGAGCTGGTTCGAGCAACAATGGTGGACCAGTGTCTGGATAATCATTCACGGAGCCATGGCAAGGTATGAAGTTATGAAGGAGAAATGAGGGGGAAGAAACAGCTAAGTGCCGGATTTAAATTTTCAAAGAAATGCACATGGAGGGGTTGGGCGCATTTTTGTGTCCCTGATGTCCCTGACCTCAGGGACGTGAGGGACATCAATTTCCACGGTGGTCAAGGTGATGCCATGTGTCCTCGATCCGACGACAGGGAATGAATGCTCCAAAAATGCACCTGGGGCTGAAAGTCGGTCACATGGATGTCCAAAAGGCTCCCCATAGGGGGTGGGCACATTTTCCCATGTCTGATGTCCCTCACCTCAGGGACATAAGGTACGTTGGTTTCCACGATGGTCCCGAGGCCGACACATGGCGCTTGATCCGACAACAGGGAATGAATGCTCCAAAAATGCACCTGGGGGCTAAAAGTCGGTCACATGGATGTCCAAAAGGCTCCCATGGGGAGTCAAGGCGCATTTTTTAAGGTCTGATGTCCCTCACCTCAGGGACATAAGGGACATCAGTTTCCATGGTAGTCCTGAGCTGACATGTGGCGCTTGATCCGACGGCAGGGAGTGGATGCTCCAAAAATGCACCAGGGGTTGAACTGTCAAGTCTGGAGGTCACATGAGGGTCTAAGAGGTCACATGGGGGCTGGGCATATTTTTCAATGGTTGGTGTACATGACCTCAGGGATGTCGGGGACATGAAATCCCGCTAGGCTCTTGGTGCTGACATGTGTCCTCCCGAAAATGACTAAGTCCTAAACTGCCTTTGAGAGGGCAACTTAGAAAGAAGATAACTTGAGCTCCCGGTGGAATTTATTGGTAAAATTTTATATGATCCTGACTGGAAATGGCATTTTGAATCCAATGGTGGGGGTCTCATGTCTTGATTCATCCATATGATCCATGAAAAAGCGGATTTGTGATTTGAGACTCCATTTATGCCTGATAAAAACTGCCTGCAAATCCTATGCGCCAAGGTGTTGTGAAAAATATTATTTCACCATCATGTAGTTCTTGGAATTCTCTTTCCGAAGATGTTTCGTTTACTTCTAACTCCATCAGGGAGTTCCCGAATCTTCTTCTCAAGCCTAACAACTATTTTAGGCTTGTGTACTTTGCCCAGAAGCTTGGAACCCTATTTTTATTCGACTGTGCCAAGTCTTTCAAATCTTCCCCAAACCTTCCAAAATCATTTCTATGATGTTATAATGTCTTCAATTCACCTCCATGTTGAATTTGGCCCTTCTGTTCCGCTCCAGGGGTTTGATCCAGTCCTGGGAAGGCTAGCGATAGCCCTTCCCAATACTGCTAGAAGATAGTATCTTTTCAGAAATCCCTAAAATCACCTAGGGGGAATGAATAGACTTCTCTAAATCACCTAGGGGGATGAGATAACATTAGTTAGGAGGTCATTTGACCGACCGGACAGATCCGGGCGTCTTGGAATGATGGGACTTGAAAAAATTAACACTAGGGTATCGTTGTCGTGCTTGCAAATTGTCAATTTCCTTGTTGCACATTTGCATGACAACAATATCTTTAATATTTATTGTCTTTTCACCTCCTAACCTAATATTACATGTGGTTTATGTTGTCGAGCTCATCATTTTGTTATGTTTGTCACCCTTTTTTGGTGACGAGCTCCCCATCTATAACCATTGTTCGTAGTATGTAGTTAGCTTTTCAGCACAATATGATATCCTTTGTTAGGATCCATCCATTGATTTAGGGTATAACACCATAATGGTAACTTGTTTTCTGAATATTGTTTTTTTAATGATAAATTCCTCCTGCTCATGCAAATAATTGGATTTTAGATGAAATTTACCACCTTATGGAGTACTTAACTTTAACATATTTAAAAAACCTTTGAATTTTTTTATAATGAGAAAATATATGTTATTGAATTGTTTTCGACTTGACAAGTTATATTTACTTTATTGTGAGTGAAATATGGATTGCAGGCAATCAATTATTGAAAACACAAGAAACACATGTTAGATGTTTATAACCTTAGAAATACTCTTATTAATAGATAAATACTAATACTAGATTCTAGAGTTTTGTTTTTCAAGCATTTTCTAAAAATATTTTGTACCAGGTAAATGTTAAAGGGGCCCTAAATTCTATCTTAAGACCTGAAAATATCTGTTGAGGTGATGCCATGGAGACATTGATTACCTCCTCTCTACACCAAAACATTCTAGAAGTGGACCACCAAATTTTATTGAAGCTTTAAGTAACTGGACCATGGAACTTGTAACACTTGGAAACATGCTGGCCGTGGGTGGGATTATTTTAGCTGAGTGGTTCAGTTGAAAGGAAAACCAAGAGTCCCAGTTACCAGTTTCAGTTAACCAATATAGAGGGATAATGATATGCAAAGTTTGATTCAAAAATGTAAATCCTTTTCACAATTAGAGATGTTCTTATTTTTGTCTGCCATCTGCAGGGCCTTCACTTGCCAGAATCTGTTGTTGATCGGCTGCAAATAGTAGAGCGAAGATTTAGTGGTGCTGCAGATGAAGTTCTCCCAAGGTTGAGAGGGGCTCTTCCACCAGGTAGTGCCTCATTTATGTTTTTCATTAGATTTTTTTTTGTTTGTTTAAGTCTGAAGATATTTATGTGTCATTCTTTTGCAGATAGATTTACACTGGCTGCTCTCGAGGAATTATCAGCACTATTGAGCTATCTAAGAGTATGGGAGATTGAGAGACATGTATTCATTGATGCTCTCATGTTACCTACAGAGGAATATCATAATGGAATATTTTTCCAGGTGAATCGAAAATTTCCTTTCTGCATAAGAATAGTGTTGGAATAATTTATATTGCATATTTTAATTTGCGTTTTTCATTATTGTCTTGTAAAAGGGAATTTTGATGTTTATTGGATAATAACTGTTCTTTTGGGCAGCATCAAATGTATTTCTTAATCCTAACTGATGTGTGTTTTGTGCATTAGGATTCTTCTGTTTCCAGTGGGTGTTACAGGAGTGTAGGATTTGTCCTTGACGAAAAACACCCACCCAAAAACATGTCAATTCAAATAAAACAATAGGATAAAATGAATGCAAGAAAGAGCCGGCAGGTGTCCTACAAATCCTTATCATCTTTCCTTGGAGAGAGCATCTATAATATGTATGCTGTCAAATATTTGAATCTCAAGTTTGGAAACCAATTGCACCTGATTCTCACCTGCACACACGCTTTATGTAATCTGTAAAAAAATATTAAGAAGACATTGTTATTGATCCTTTATGCATTGCAAATGGAACACGCATCCGGCACTTAATGAGAGATTGCACTTGGTAAGTGGAGTCTACGACTCTACACTGGGTGGGTAGAAGGAAACAAGATACCACTTTTTAAAAAGTTCAATAAGACATCCTCAAAAGCAATTGAAGACAACAGAGACATCCTTTACATGAATAATGAGGCGAAAAAAAGCATCTTTCACAAGTTTCATTATGGAAAAGAGGCATCTGTAATGTCCCCTTTTTGGGACATTAATTAATTAAAAATATGGGAGACCTTTAATCCACTCTTCCCATGGATTAAAGGATAAATATTGGGAAAAATGTCATTACTCCTTTATTTTAAAATTAAATAATTAATTCTCCTCTTATGTTTTATTTTTAAATATTAAAAGAGGGAGTTAATATTCTATTTGGAGTTTGACTTTTCAAGGAAAAGAGACCCATATTAAAAGTGACCCTTCTACATGAGAAAATGCGCCAAAGGAAGGAGGGAAACTTGGAGATTTCAAATGCTAAAGCTATATAAGGAGAAATGGCGACCCCTTGGGGCATGTTGAGATTTTGTCAAAAATATCTTCATGCTTGAAGAGGGATGTATGCCCATGTGATCACATTATAAAGGTGTTCTTCAACACCACCATTATTGTGGAGAGTGTGAGACCTTCTAAGCTTGCATTGAGTGAATGTTGCATGATATATTCATTCCATGTTTGGCGCCATTATTTGAGAAGGATATTTGCATGTTGTTGATAAGTATTGGAAAGTTTTATAGTGCTTTATGATCTTCTATTGATTGTATTTTCTTTTGAAAGAAAAACGAATAGTGAAACCTGATTGTAAATGAATGGCTCGTGGAGTGTATTTTCCTTTGAAAGAAAAAAACAACCTTGATTAAATCCATAATTACCTAAGACTCGGGACGGGGACGACGAGACATAGGGACGGGGTTTCCGGGACGACAAAAATTCCTAGATTTTGGGGACGACAAGGGGACGGTTGGGGGACAACTATTAAAATAATATATAAATATTAAAAATATACAATGGGTCCCCTAACCTTGGAAAAAAAACATGAAAGGTTATAATTTCAGCACCATAGCCAATAATGTTACCAAAGGGCCTGTAACATGCCAACATCTCTTTATCATGTCACTTACATGATTATATCCTCGAATTAAAAAAATAGCTTTTTGGAACAATAGAGGCCATGCAAACTACATGAATAGCCATCCATAGACAAAACTGGCTAAGGTAACTGAAAAACACTAAAAATTAAATACAAAGTTGGCCTCTAGAACATCCTAATATACCGGTAAAGCCTTCAATATCATACAAAAAGAAGCAGAAAGACTTGCACAACAAAATTTTGAAACTAAAGAAATCCTTTAAAATATGCATATGAATTTATTGATCCTATTGCTATGTATAAGAAAGGCTTTAAAATGTAAAATAACAGCGACCTCTCATTAGAATATCTTCTTTTGGAACCTACATAAGACAGCAAAAATCCATTTCTTGGGACAGCGAAAATCTATTTCTTGGGACAGCGAAAATCTATTTCTTGGGACAGCGAAAATCCATTGCATGGGAAAAGGATTAGTTTTCATTTTCCTCTTTTCAAAGTCATAATCCTTTATATTTTTTATTTTTTTGGGACTCTGAGGACTTAGAGACATCCCCTAGCCGTCTTGGGGACTTCATGGAGTCCCTGTTGGAGTTCCCATAGTCTTGAAGTACGTGGGACGTCTCGGGTGCGTTTCCTAAAGTTAGGGGACATCCTCGGGACGTCCTGGACGTTTGGGACAGCTTGGGAATGGAGGGTGCGCGTCCCCGCATAATACTGATTAACTCGGTGCAGGGCCTTTCGTGACTTTGTTTTCTCTTGATTCACAACTTTAAACTTAATTTTTCTCCTTGCACGATTGTGATATTGTGATTGATTTTTGCGTCCTCATAACTCGCGAATTTTACACAATCTTGCTTGCCCTTTCGACCACTTGTAGACTTTGAGACTCGTGACTTTATTTCGTGCCCTAACTGGTACTTGTGACTACTTATTTTCTGCCCTCACGAAAATGTGAACTCGAAAATCAAAATGAAAATCTTCACGAATGTGCCCTTGATTTCTGACTATGCCCTTGATTTCATTCACTTCGATTCAGCCTGCGTGCCCTAATGGGACTGATCTTCTTCCCTTCTCTCTTTCCTTGCTTGTCTCACTCTGATACCAATGTTGGAAGATGTGCACAAAGAATAAATAAAGAGGAGGATTGCACATTATGGTGATAGTGTGCCCGTCAATATATTATGAATGTAGTTACAAAACGGTTGATATGGTTACAACCGGTTATAACCATCTCATTAGTTAAATAACTAATGAAGTCCTTATTTAATAAGCCTTACATTCTAATAGTTTCACGCATCCATCCTCTAGCAGTTCTAGAATAGTAGTGCCGACTGCTGCAACTCGCATTCTACACCACTTATTACTTCCATGATGCACTCCTTGCTACCGGAAGCATACATAAGCGGTTCCATTAGCAACAAAAGATTGTTATATAATTTTCTTGACAATAAGAAAGTTTGTCATAAATAGGATATTGTACCATCATTGACACACATCTTATTCCTTTAAGAAAAATTGCATTCTTTGCTAGCTGGGGCTATGGAATATTGAGAAGTGTGCTAGGCTGGAAATGCAGATTTGCTTATTAAAACATCAGTTTGTAGATAGCAAGGGAAAGGTATAAAGATTTCACCTCTATCCCTTATTGCCTCGACAACGCTAGTGCCAAAAGGCCCTATACCAAGAAATACTCATGGCAGCAATAAGTTTCGAGAAGACTGTTTTAGACATTTTTCAAAATCTCTATTATCTACAACAATCTGATCAAACCCATGATTCACCTACACGACTTAAGATTTCTGATGTTAGCAAAATGGGGACATGCAAAAGGCGATCATTTGGACTTATAAATAAGGGCGGGCAACATCAAATAATGGCTCTAGCCATTCTAGTAAGAGATATCTTAGATTCTATAGAAGGGAAAGAAAGAGGAAAATAACTCATATTTCAAGAAAATCATTGCAAAACTCTTAACACCCACTTCCATACATGAATAATATTCGACAAATGCCCATTCAAGTGGATGATGGTGAAGTCTCTAGTATGCAAGAAGATTTCCAAAAGCAAGACAACTCTCAGGGACTCCCATTCTATATCTCATGGACTTAGCCATAGGAAAGGGAGTTTAAAATGGTAATGGCTTCCACCCATATCTCTGTTCCTTTTTCTTTTGTGAATTGAATCCAAGAGCATAAATCTTTTTCAACTCTTAATCCCTCTTTCGAAGGCCTTGCCTCAATCTTGATTTTATTTCTGCCCCTATGTCAGTTCTTGCTAAAAACTTTCCATGTAATGACCTGCTGACTTTGTTCATAGAGGCTTTGCTTTCAATCCAGGCCCTTGTTGGCTAGATTTTCTGCACAGCTAAAAACCTAGCGAGTCATGAGATAAATCTCCCTCATTTATCGGTGAGGCTCTGTGTAAGATGTTTATCAATCTGGTAAGTATGAATCCTAATAACTATTTGCAGGGGGTTTTACTTTAATTACAAAGCTCATGAACCATAGCTTAGCAATTCTGCAGCAAGTAAGCAATTGTTTATGAAGTATTTGCAAAAGGGGGAAATAATGAAATTTGGGAAAGAAGAAAGGAAGATATGTAATTCAACCAATAGTTTACAGAGTTGGTCTCATACACAGATTAAATAAACAAGTAGATCTCACAATATTCAGAAGTAAAGGAAAAGAAAAGCTTCTAATCTAAATCTCAGATAACACAGTTTATCTAAAGATCCACACAAAAGTAAGAAGCAAATGCACCGTGGACACAAAGTTCTCCGGAAATCCGCCTTTATTCAATTCCTCAGCTTTCACAGAAATGACATCAAGGGTTACAACAAAAAGTCTGGAACTCAAGAATGCTGATTAACAAATTTTGATCCTTTAACCCGTAGGATCTTCCTCCTTTTATAGTGTACCGAGGGGCAGTTAAAAATAGGAAACTATAATTGAACTCACACATGTGGAAGCTATAAAAGAAACAACTGACAATCTTTCCCCGGAATTCCTCTCTAAGTGACATGCATTTGAAGACTAGATCAAAGTTGTGCATATCTGCCACCTATTCTCAATTAAAGGACCTTTTCAAATAACTTAAAGTAATGGATTTCAACCAATTACTTTAGTTTTACAATTTTGTTTGAGAAAATAAGAAAGAAGAGAAGAAAGAGGAGAAGAAAGAAAATATGCCAGTTGTAACACCTCATGCTTTCCCTTTGTTCTGATATTGAATGTACTTGTCAAACATGTAATTCAATGTCTTCCCATCTGTTTTAACAATAGCTTCTTTCTCAGTCTTGAACCGCAACAATCCCCTGGAAAGAGTATCAATGCTTACCTTCACTTCCTCCAAACTAGGCCCAAATTCTTTGATGTTTGCATGAAGTCTCACTAGTTTGCTAATTGAATCCAACGTGAAAGGCATGACGGCTTCGTCGATCTTCTTTTGAACAACTAGAAGAAATTCCTCAAGAGAAGCAGGCAACTTGTTTGGAATGTCTCTTGTATAGTAACGAATACCATCAACTTCCTCTTCCTGTAGTGAAAGCAACTATGTTCTCCGACAGTGAATTTATTTAGTCTTCCAAATAAGTTCAAGAACTACATTCTATTCAGCATAAGCTTGAGAATCTCCATGCGGAAAGAAACTACTATCTCCAACTGCTTACCCTTCTCTATCAATCCATCAGGTACAAGCTGCTCTGCAATTAATACATCCTCCGACAGTGAATTTATCTTAGCCAAGATATCCAGGTTACTCTCAACAACTATATTCTCGTCCACTATGCATGTCATTAGTTGCTTCAGCTGAGATAATGCCCTGTGCATATCCTCCAGGCTAGCTGGTACTTCCTTGAACTGCTCTGACGCTTGGTGGATGATTTTGCTTTTCCATTCATTAATAGCTTTGACTTGATTACCTGCATCCTCAACCTCTTCAATCAAATGGCTGCTCACCTGCTCTTGTACTAATACTGGCTGAGAGGAAGGTTTGGCAACCTTAGTGATGATCTCACATAACTGGGAGATTTGCATCTGAAGTTTGGCTTTCTCTGCCTTCTCCTTGTCAAGCTTGAGGAATAAAGCGTCTATCAATGTCTGTGTATCCTGCTTTAATCCTTCTGTGGTGATTTGCCCCAGTGGTACTTTGGTTACCGATATGTTTGTTGCCGTTAGCTCTCCCTTTAGCTTCCCTTCAGCTTGAACTGATAATTCAACAAACTTCTGCCCTGATTCTTCAATAACCAACCTTGAAGTTACTTTAGCAGCTTTAGACCTTTTGCCTTTACCTCCCAAGCTCATGAGTAGTTGCAAATCCTCCTCTTCTAGATTAATTACTTCTCTTGCCTCTAGAACTGTTTGCAAGGCTAACCAAGATGAGAAGTTATTCTCCAGGGAATGAGAAGCCTCTGTGTGTACCACCATTTCATGCTCAAGGCTCTGCTGCATCTGAATTCACCACCGTATTATGGCTGCCTTCTCCTGTGCCATCCAAGGATAATGCCCTCTCAAACTTTGCCATCTGTGCTTTCAACTTTTTGTAGGAAGAGGTGAAGAACTGGGTGGCTGAGGAGTAAATACGATGATGTTGGATTTAACGGCCGAATAACTATATCTCGCCCAAGTCTTTGGAACTATCAAGTGTTGTGAGTTGAAACAGAGAAGCCTCGTTCGCATGCGACACTCGATATAATAGATAAAGATTTGCCTTTCTCCAATTCCTGAGGCTTTTTGTGCACTTTCAGCTTCTTCGGTCTTTTGCTAGTCTCACCGTCATGCTTTCTTTTGTTGGGGTTCCCTGTGGTAAAGATTCTCTGTGATCTGGTTCATCAAAGCCTCATCGAAGCAACATCGTTTTGTTAACAACCAATTTGAGGTGTTAACCAGGATTGCTGAAGACCTCTCCTCAATTGTCTGGCTGCCACCTACACTGGCCTTGAAGAATAACGTTATCACCTCCCATTTGATGATGTGTCAAGTACCACATGTCCATCATCTAAAAGATTTGCAGGTATTCTTGCTAGACCAAAGTCACACACTTGTTGAGTTGATAATCTGCTGAAGTCCCTTTTTCTAACTTCGTATTCACTCCTGCACTGCATCCAAAATCCTCCAATGAGGGGACGTGTGAGTACTCCTGGGAGATTGTCTTCCTTGCTATTCCATAAGGATCAAAATTCATCCGAGCTAGGAAAGACTCGTGCTCGTAGCAAAGAAACATTTCAGCTTTGATGCCTCTGGCTTTGTAAATAGACTGACAACTATAGTGGCCCACTGTGATCGGGAAGCTAACTGTAGGCTTATGTCGCTTTGATTGTAGGTCCTGTAACTCTACCAGCTGCCTACATAACTCCATGATAATCCACTTATCATTAGGGTACCTTGGCAGTTTGACTGGTTCACCTGAAAAGCCACTAACCCTGAGATACGTGAAGTCAACAAACTGGATGAAGATACAACCGAATTGGGAGACAACTTCCCAAGCCTCTTTGCTTACTCTGTTAGCTTTCAGCTCAACGTTTAGCCTGCAAATGAATCCATAGAAGAAATCATCATTCACTACCTTGTAACCCTTGTAGCACTCAGGAACCACCAGCTGTGGGTAGCACTCATAAATAGGATCCTTTGAAAGAATCCCTCTTCTGTCTAATTTGGAGAATATTCCCTGTGAGGCTGCAACATACACAAGGTATGAAGTCATTTTAAACCCGAATGTCTACCTCACACTTCTGAGCTGTTCACTAATGTTGTTGCTAATGATCTCTGCCCAATTGATCATAGAATTAGCCCTGTTGATCTCGATTGTCCGCATGAAGTAATACATCCACGAATAGAAGTTCTTCGTGTTACTTTCTCCATTGATTTTGCTCAACAACCGAGTGATATCATCAACCTCCTGTATCAGATTAGATCTAGGAAGAGCTCGTGGAAATTTGGATGGCTGCCTGGATTTCCTCATATAGCTTTTATTCACAATACCTATGCAATCAGTTGTGCTATTCTTCCACCAATTAATAGCCTCCTGCATGCTGATTGCAATCACATTGGACCTAGAGGGAATTCTGAGGCAAGTTAATGTACTGAGTATCCAGTCTCACCACCACCTTTCTTCTTTGTATCTCTTAACTGTTCTGGATAAAGGATGATAGAATTTGGCACATTCCAAAACAAACTCGAGGCAATTGGGCAGTAGCCGGAAATGTTGCAGCTCTGGATAATTCCACTGTCCCTGATAGCCCGCATGAAGGAAGTCCTGCAAGTTGCCTGTATCTGTCAATCAATTCCCTGATAGGCTCATGCCCCATGTTCGTGTTAGTAACCTCAGCAAGCCTGGATGATATGCATGGTTCTGCTGAGTTTTGCTTATCATCACCCTTCACTTTCCCTGAATCAACCTTTGTCTGAGATCTTCTTTTTTATTTCTACTGGAAGCTTTTGCCATTGTGAGAGCCGGATCCATTCGTGCAGAAGCTGCAATTGCTTCCCTGACTCTGAAGATATATTCAATGTATCAAACATTGACTCCTGCTTCTTCTCACAAATATTAGCACAGATGAAGAATTCCTGTAATCAATTCAGACAAATATGCAATTCATCACCCTCATATTTATTTTAATAATATGTGAGCAATTATGGCTTCTGGGAATGACTCTAGGTGCAAGCAGATATAAGTAGACTCAGTGTGGGCTCAACTGGGAGTTTTTAAACAACATGCATGAGTTCTGGGAAGGATATATTGGATACTTTACATGCATCTTCTAGGGCTGCGTGGAATATGGAAAAGTTAGCTTGAGTGGTGATCCAATTTTGGCGTGGATTTTGCAAAGAGAGGGCAGCTTTTAACTTAGCAGACAAGCCCCTAAGAACCACGACTTGCTTCCAAACGTGTTGCTTCTAACCTTTCAAAAATTGCGTTTAAAATCCAAGGAGACTCTTTGTTGGAAATCCACGACTTGGTAGAAGACTGGGCTGTCAGGAACCACATAATTCACTTAAGTGATTTGCTTTTTATTTAAAACAATTGTGTGGATTCCAAGGGAGGAGGATTATGTGGATCTAGAAGGGAGAGGATGCTTTGCAAAAGGAAGACAAGACATCAGACATCCACACAATTCACTTAAGTGATTTGTTTTTTATTTAAAACAATTGTGTGGATTCCAAGGGAGAAGGGTTATGTGGATATAAAAGGGAGAGGATGATTTGCACAAGGAAGACAAGACACCCGACATCCACACAATTCACTCAAGCGATTTTTTTAATTTAATACAATTGTGTGGATTCCAAGGAGATTTATTTTGTGGATATAGAAGGGAGAGGATGATTTGCAAAAGGAAGACAAGACACCCAACATCCACACAATTCACTTAAGTGGCTTTGCTTTGTGCTTTTTTAATACAAAAGTGGCATTGAAAATTTAGAAGACAAGCTTCCTAACATCCACGACTTGCACTTTAAATGATTTTCTTATAAAAATAAATAAATTAATTGCGCACATTCCCAAAAGCTTGCGTGGATATCGCAGCTATGGAGGATTCTTCCAAATTGGCAAACAAGACCTTGTAGATCCACGATTTGCATTAAAACAAGAAGACTTAGGCATGGGAAACCATGACTTGCATAAAAACTCATTTTTGGACCATGGCGTGGGAATTTGATGATGGGGGCAGCTTGCAACAAGGAAACAGAGGCATGAAGAACCACGACTTGGCTAAAAGCTAACTTCTTTGGCAATTGCATGGATCTTGGGTGATGGTGGGCAACTTTATTTATTATTTTGCACATTCAAATCACTTCTGGCAAAAACTGCGACTTATACCCAAACTGCTGCATTAAAAACCAGCTTTCACAATAAATTTCCCCCTGTTTGAGGCCATGGGTGACTTCTAAAAATCCTATGCAAATTGGGCGATTAGGTAGGATGAAAGAAAAAGCATTGGGAATTGCCAGACAGATCACGAGAAAAAACCAAAACTAAACACAAAAGAAATATATAAAAATGAAATCCCTGACAGAAGTTGTAGACAATTGCTCAGAAGTAACTCGCCAATTAGCTAGTCTATAAAAACTCCTCCCGGATGAATGCTCCACTTAGAGATAAAAGTAATACTGGTGTGGTAACAATGATGGGGTGAGGTGGTTTATATAACCTAAAATTCGCTAAATTTAGCCCAATCTATTTTTAGAACTTTATTTATTTAATAAATAAATAAATAAAACGCTTTCAGACAAAGCTTAATGAAGGAATTGAGTGAGCTTTGGCATGTGGGTATTTGTCGAATTTGACTTTTATGACTCCTTAAGGATACCTTAGAGCAATGCAGACAACTGCAGGTAAAACAAACCCAACCGACTCGTCACTTTGAAAAGAACGAAAAATTTAAAAAGGGGTAGTCCCAGATTTCAGGGTGAAATCTTAGGGACACCAGCCTGTTAATACCTGCACAAATCCTCTCGCATGTTAACAATACTATGAAAGATGTGTTGTCACCCTTTAACCCTTATCCTCCTCTCAAAGCCCAAAGGTATGAGAATGTTCTTAATGCTTTTATGAAATTATCTCAAATGGTAACAAACTCGGGAAAATTATAGAGGTTAAAGGAGTGCATAATCTGTGATGAAAAATGCTCTCTCTAGGTTGACACAAACCACTTGAAATGTCCCTTTCTCTAACATAACAAGTCGAAGACCCTTAGCCCATTCATTGTTTCCCGATGGCTAAGGGAGGAGTAAAAGGGAAACTTAGTCATAATGAATTAATTATAAAATATTATAAGCACTTTATATTAATTTATTAATGATAAAGTTAAAATAAAAGAAAAGAAAAAGATAAAGTGATAAAATGATAGTCACTTTATTTTATTATTTTCCCTAAGGAAAATGGCGACCCATGTGAAGAGGGAAAAGGGCCAAAGAAAAAATTAAATGCAGGAAAAGAAATGTGATTGGTGGTCTTGGGTGGCAAAAAGGCCAAGAATTGCTATAAAAGCAAGTCGACTTGCAAGGGGAAAGTATCTCTTTTGTTATGATAATTTTCAGATTTGTGGTGTAAGCTTGCATGCTTTCCATAAAAACTCCAAAGGACGAAAACCCTTTGAAGTTAGCTCTTGAGGACAAAAACCCTCTTGAGGATTAGAGATAGAGGAACGAAAACTCTTCTTTCTTTTGAGAGGATTCTCCATTCAGGGGTTTCCATTGAAGATCAAGGTTCTAATTGTGATTTTCAGCAGTGTATAAAGGCTGTATTTTGCAGAAGAATAATTGTTGTGATTCCTCTTCATTTCCAGCTTATTCATGGTGGAGCGACCCATATAGAGATCTGTTTTGGTATGTTCTAGAGCTATTTTGGATCAGATTTGTATTGTTGTTCCAACATCTGATTTTTAGAGATCAAATCAGCCACTTGGTGTAATTTTTGGCACAAAGGAATTGGTATTTTCAGTTGTGTCTGAGGACTATCATCTGCAGATTTATAATAAATAATTCAGCCTTCTATTTTGATCCAATCTGGTATTTTTCTCATGTTCTTGTCCTTACAAAAATTGTTGTTTAGCTTTTTGGTTGAAATTCTTCCTTCATGCAAGTCGTCATTCACTAGTAAAATTCAGATCTGCATTAGAAAATTTATATATATTTTATATAACTTGCTCTTTGGATTGGGATTTGCGGATAATCCGTGTGAGGGTAAAAATTGTCCATTTGGGGACATTACACCACTCATGAACACCATGAAATAATCAACACTCTTCAAACCAATGTGGAACAATAGAATAAAATTGTGGCAAAACAAGAAAAAATGATGGATGCTATCATGCTCACTAAAAGTGCAAAACACAAAATTGATGCAACCGTGTGCAAATCAAAGAATCCAAATATGCACACAAGGCTTGGCAAAAAAGGGAAAAAGGTATTGTTGTCACCCAGAAGTGCACCTTGATAGAGAATAGTGTGTACTCTCTCTTACGTTGACAAAATTGTAACACCTCGGGGTTGTGAGTAAGCTATGACATAGGTGAACCTCCAAAGAGGCTGGTTCCCTTGTGAATCACCTAATACTAATAAATTTAACAAGGAAAAGGGAGAAAGAATGCGGGAAATATAAAATGGAGGTGATAAACCAATGATTTAACACACACATGTACTATTGCATACTGAAAATATAGAGATCTACACACCCACAACTCTAAGCTAATCTTCAAAATTAATTCAAAGGTTTGGGTAAGGGACACCGGTATATGGAAAAATTTCCACAACAAAGCAATACAATACCTTGCTAAATACGATGAAAACTCAGAAAACCAACAATATGAGAGGACAAAATGAAGCTTTTTATTCAGAGATGCAAGTACAAACTAGGATTATAATAGCAAAACAGCTGGAAGTGGTGTGTATGTCTAATTTCTTCACAAAAATCAGTCTTTAAAGACTGCTGCCATCTATTTTAGACCCCTGCTGCACATGCAATAATAAAATACATTATTTTATTCCACCTCTGACTGCCCTATTACCATGCAAGTGTCATGAAATAATAATAGAAATATCTCCCCTCACTGCTGTGTTGAATTTCAGACCTGCTGCGTCGAATTTTTTTATGCTATAGTGTTAGAAAACCACTAAATATGCCCTCCTAGGCTGCTGTGTTGGAAATAGACATGCAAGAGTGTTTGAAAGTAATTAAAACCTGCCCCCTTTGACTGCTGCGTTGAATCTTAAGCATGCTGAGTTGAATAAAGCATGCAAAAGTGTTCAAAACAGTTAACTCTGCCCTTTTACCTTTTTGGCTTCTTTTGTTTTGTCCTTTTCTGCTTTTCTATTTTTGTCTCTTTGTAGCTTTACCTTTGGCGCAGACTTTATCTATCTTTAGCATGCTTTTATTAATTAAAAATAGCACAACTTTAGCATGCTTTTATTAATTAAAAATAGCACACACTCAACTGCTATTTATCCTATTTCTAGTATACTTTTTGCTATTTTTAGCAGCTCTTCAACTAACCTTCTTTGGCGCCACCTTTTGTGCCATAATTAGCTGCTGCTAATTTATGACTGCCTTCGCTATTTTTAGCAGCTCTTTCCCGTATTGTCTGCTTAGCTTTTCGTGCATGCTTTTGCACTCTACTTTGGAAACTCGCTATTTTTAGCGAATGCTAAAAATAACAATTTTCACCATTCAACCAATTTCCATTTAACACACTTTATTTTTAGCAAAACACTAAAAAATAGACTTTTTGCCAAAAATAGCCAACTTCTTAAAAATACCCTTGTTCGTTCTTGCATGGAAAAATATGGGAATAGGGACATTCAAGGGTTTCACTGCTAATCCTTTAGCAAGTATCTAACTTATTGGCTTGCAATAACTAGGGGCAAATAACTAAGCAACAGATCTATCAACTAGAAGCAACCAGTTTTCACTAACAATATGAATCCTAAACTAGTGTGGTTTCCAGATGATAAAAGAAAACTTGAGCTATGAATTGAAAGGAACTATAATTCAAAGAATATGCAAAAATATGCTTAAGCATTTTTCCTATTTTTCCTAGAACAACAATACAATTCAAAGAGTAAGTGCATAAAATATTCAGAATCTATCCTAACAATGCATAGACAAAAGATTAAGAGACTATCCTAACAGTAAATATGTGAAACAAGTAAGAAACTAACCTAGCAATATATATGCTGAAATAACAACTATTTCACCTTGCAATCAAGGTGCCTTCGTGTCTAGCTCAAGTGGAAATGTTCAGAGGTTCTACTGACCTGTTTCTAAGTGATCATGGCTAAGAGGAAGAAAGGTGAGGATTTGAGATCTGGAGTAGATGACAAGACGATCTTCTAAAAGCCCCTTTCCTTCAATGTACATAACAACGAGAGAGAGAGAGAGAGAGAGAGAGAGAGAGAGAGAGAGGCTGCCACATGATTGCCATGCTAGCCGAGGGAAGTAGGCCCAGCAAGTGATCAATCGCAGCAATGGAGTGCCATCATGGATGAAATGATCTCAAAGCAAGTAGAGATGAATGTAGGGTGTTTGAATTTAAAAAATCAAGTAGGTTGAAATGGAGGTCAAAAGGCTGCATGCACGACATGAATAAAACATATTTTTGGCCAAAGAGCTGTTTAAAACCATTACAAACTAGGTTGCGGAGACGAAACGGATACGAAACGCGAAAACGACAATTTTCAAAAAACCTTGGATACAAAACGTTACCGGAAATGTCCGTACAATATATTATAAAAAAATAATATATATATATGCATAATACTCATTTTATAATTGTAGACCATAAGAGATAATTGATAAAGCACTCAAAATATTTTGTATTCATTGAAATTTGAACTTCTAAAGAGTCATGACTCATCATTCAACATGGTTACAATTTCAATGATTCACATATACATGATAATAATCTAGATTCTAGATTCTAGAATATATCATCCAGATTTTCCTCATAATCATCTCCATGAACACCACTGGCAGCTCCACTCCCACTAGCTCCACTTTCCATCCCTTGTGCAGTGGATCCCGATTCTTCTTCATCAATACCAAGCAGTGAAAGTTGGCTAAGAGTAGCCGCAGAAGCATCAAAGTCACTACTCTCAGGATCAATATCCCAAAGTTTGTTGGGACCTCTAATATAGCCTTCAGTCTTGTGTGAGAGGATGCACAAATTGGAGTGTACATACACTAAATCCTCAGCCTTCTTGGATCCTAACTTGTTCCGTTTGGCTGAGTGGATGAAACTATATGTACTCCAATTCCGCTCTGCTGAAGAATTGCTAGCCACCACAAAAAACAAAGAAATTTTCAATTAGTAATAATATTAATTTACTAAGAAGTAAGAACATACATTTTAATTTTTAATTAATAAACAAACTTTTGATTTCATTTTAATATTTTATACCTGTGAGAGGACTTTAATGGCAATAGTTCGTAGGTGCTCTGCAATCATGGCCATGTACATACCACCACATGAATGGCTTTAGGTTGTACTTGTCACTTAATGCATCTACTTCACTCATGCTACTATTAGATGAAGAGACAAAGCATGCCATTTCATAGCGGACTCGTAGTAGCTATAGCTGGATCAGGAAAAAGCCTCCTGGAATGCTTGCCTTAGTTCCAGTTGCAACTTCATGGTCATTGTATGGTGCTTGCCTACCAGGTAGCCCAAGTATTTCACTGCTATAATATTTGGGATTCAGGGCATAGGCTAGAAGATGCAATGGGGTGGTCATTTTATTCCACCTTCTTATGATCACAGATCTTAACTTCAATGTAGAATTTTTCTTCAGGATCTTGCTCTTTTTTTGTATGATGTCTCTAATTTTTCAAGCATAGAGTCAATGCCATCATAGATCTCCCCTATGCAAGCATCATCTGTATCTGCATATCTAATCATAGATAAAATAGGCTTAGTAAAACTGAGCAAGTATGCAACCTTTTCCCACCAATCATCATCAAGTATCAATGTTTTTATTTTGATGGCTCGTTCTATGTTTTCTTGTCTCCACATGGACCAAACATCATCAATCACCATAAGCCTCAAGGCTTGTCTTACCTTCACAAGTCGTCTCAAGACGAGCGTGAGAGACAAATCTTGTTTCAACAACCTATTAAAATAAATTAAAACAAGTTAATAAAATATAAAATTAAATTTAAAGAAATTTAAATGATAATTTGTTATTTCATAGAAAGTTAGCAAATAAAAATTAGAAACTAGCAAATTTTTTTGTTACCTTCAGCAACTCCAACTTTGAGAACCTCCTAAAGATAGCCTGGGACATGATGATTTGTGACAAACATTTGAATCTCATTTGCCTCTTGTATACATTTCCTCTATCCATGGTATTTTGCCAATCTTCTGTAGCATCAAATTCAAGGAGTGTACTGCACAAGGTGTCCAAAAAATGTGCTCATATCTCCCTTCAACAATCAGCCCTGCCGCTCTACAATTTTTGGCATTGTCCGTGATGACTTGGACAACGTTTTGAGGGCCCACTAACTCAATAGCCTCAATCAAAATATTAGCAATAAATTGAGCATCTTTCACTTCACCCTCACAATCAACAACCCTTAAGAACATTGCCCCTTTAGGGCACACTGCAACAATGTTGATTAGAGGTCTATTTCGGGCATCTTTCCATCCATCTGAAATGATAGATACCCTTGATTCCTTCCACGAATCCCTAATTGGTTGCAAAAAGTATGTACATGGGCCACTTCTTTCGCCAACAATGATGTTCTCACCTTCTCATAACTAGGGCTTTTATACTCTTGTGGTGCATCATTCATTCCTCTCACCATTTGTTGCCAATATGGTGACCGCAATATATATTGAAAGGCAACCCACATGCATAAACACATCGAGCAATCAACTCATTAGCTACTTCCCTCTTCTCGTTTGCAAACGCTTGCTCTAATGGACCTTTGGAGGTTTTCTTTCGTGACAAGCTCTCTTCCTCTATGGGAGTTTCAACTTCAATTTGAATAAAAGGATGGTTTGATGAGGTGGGTGGTTTTTGTGAACCCTTATTTTGCAATGGAACAGTTTTAAATCTAGCTTTTGAAGCTTGCAAATCAGCCTCCTCTTGCTCTTTCATATATGCCAAAATATGTTTTCTTTCAATCTTGGCATATTTTCTAATCCCCGTTCCTGATTGCCCTATTAAATGAGCTTCGAGTCGGGTATATGAGGCTTTGAATTCAATATTGCAATGATTGCATATCCAAACACGAGAGCCATCGTCAGCAAGGTTCTCCAACACTTGCGCATGTCTCCAAAGAGGAGCTCTAGGATCCACAATTTACACACCCCTACCTTGGCCTACTTCACCCCCACCTTGGCTTCCTTCCCCATGCCCTCCCACTGAAGCTGAACTGGATGCCATTTATCTCAAATAATCAAGCCTACATTGAAAAATATTTAAAATAAAAACATAAACTTAGATAACAATAAATATTAAATATAACTACAGTTACTACACCCTACATATCCCATTCTGCTTTTGATCACCAAGTTCACCGTTTAGGCGCGAGGTGAGAGCATACACAGATTTCATATTTTTTAGTTATAAAAAATAGGAAAAAGAATTAAATTATTAAACCCTATGTATCCTATTCTGCATTTGATCACCAAGTTCACCGTATAGGTGCGAGGTGAGAGCCTACACAGAGTTCGATTTTTTAATTTAAAAAATACAAAAAAACTCTTAAAATAACAATAAGAAAAACCCTACGCATCCTATTTTGCTTTTGATCACCAAGTTCACCGTATAGGTGTGAGGTAAGAGCATACATAGAGTTTGGATGATGTTTATAATTTAAAAAAATAATATATGATTTTTATTAAAAAACCGCAAAAGAAATGTTTCATTTTATTTTATTTTTAAGCATAGAGTTTAAAAATTACTACATTAAATCTACATATTGATATCATGATCAATGATCATGAATGATGTGTGCATTATGCACACATCATTCGTGATTATTGATCACATTAACATTTTCTTTAAAAAAATAACTTGAAAAATACCTGGTTTTTCCTCCTTGAAGCTTCCAAATCTGCTTTGAAATTCCTCCTTGATGCTCTTAGCTCTTAGTAGCACCTTCTAAACTCTTCCTTCAAGTTGCTCCTTGATGTCTCTTTGCTCTTCACAATGCTAAATGTTAGTTTAGTGAAAAACTGAATTTAGCAAGAGAAAATGAGAGTGTGATTTAGAATGGACCCAAGATGTCATTATATAGCTTTTAGGAAGTGTCTTTAGCAAGTCTAGGTAGGTAGATTAGGTTTAGGTTCATTAAATGCATTTATTTTTATTTTTTAAAAAGTTTTTGGGCTTTAAAATTTGAAAAATCGTTGGAAACGTGGCATACATTTCGGAAATGTTCGTGACGTTTCCCCCATGTTTCCGTTTAAAGCGTTTCGGGGAGAAATGTTGCCCTTTTTGGCATTTCCGTGCATCACAGATTACAAATGCTAATGGTCATGCCAATGATCATAAATAGGCAAGTGTGGCTAGGTTGCGGGTTTTGGCAATAGGAATGGCCATTCCAGGCCTTATTGAAAATCCGATAGCTTGGCTGCAAGAGGGCCAAAAACAAGGTTTGTGCTAGGGAAACTCTCTCCGAGGTTGTTTTGGGATGCTTATAGTCCATGGTAGGATAGATCCTCTATGGGAGCTGAAATGTAATCATTAGGATATGAATATTAGAAAATGAGCATTACTCCATGGTTGAGTCAGACAACGAAGTCTGCCTTAAAGAGGCTAGCCACTACAAGAGGGGTCTACATTAAAGAAAAGAATAAGGAAACCACATTTCTCACACAACAAACCTCTTCTTCAAGCATAGCTTGGGTAGCTCGCCCTATGTAGGAGGAAATTTTTATGTTTACTATTGTTCATGATCACTGATTCTTCAATTGCATATATGATGTTGTTGTTGGCTTTGGGCATGTAAAAATGCATCTAGTGTAAACTTCTAGTTGGATGTTTTGGTCTCAAGCTTCTTTGTAATTTTCCTCTCTTAGCTTGATCCAAGTGATCAATTCTTTCCTTTGGATCTATCGTTGTAACTCCTCTTTATATATGGTTGACAGTGGAATTTGTACCAAATTGATAGATCAACTCTTTCTCTAGTGTCGTCTTTCGTATAAATAAGAATTTCATGTCTAGCATATAGTGTAAATTATAATAGGTATTTTTAAATATTACTAAACAATGCACACACCACCTATTTAGAGATTGCTTTATTTGGAACGACTAATATTGTGGTGATAATGTGTCAGGATAATTTGATCATGATATTTGAACTTTAATTCTAATTAGGTAATTTTCATATCTCATGCTTCAATTTTTGTGAGATCTATTTTCACGGTATAAGATTTCAAGTCTGGTTCAAGGAAATTGTTATGAGTAAACTATGATATGTGCATATTTTCTGCAAAATTCAATTTGGAATGTAATTAATCTTTTTGTTTATGAAATTATATCAGCTAGAAAATGGGAGATTTTTTGTTTTAACATTATTCTTGTTTGAAAAATATGTTTTTGTTGAGAGAGGTCTAAAAAGCATTTCCTTTTTTTTTTTCCAGATTTACTTGCCTAAAGGTAGCAATTATGGACCACTTTCTGAAGGCGTTCTTTTGGCTATTGGGGGTCGATATGATCATTTGCTTCGTCAAATATGGGATAATCATTTGGTTGGTCTTATCTCTGATCTTTATTGTTGTGATTTTCTTCTTCCCATATTTGTGGCAAGCTTTTCAAAATGTCTTTCCACAACAGGATATATGCCAGAAATTGGAATCTCCATAAATTTTTAACATTGTTGATAAATGATTGTTTTTACAGATTGATTTTTTGAAGCTGTAAATTTTCTTCAAGTTTTAGATTTTGTTTGTAAAGCTATCTAATATTACGTTACAGAAACAGATGATGATGTAGGTCACTATACTAACAAAGTGACAGGTGTAACCTCTCCAAATAGGTGCAGATAGGGCTATTTGTGTAAGTCTTGAGTGATTTTGACAGCATCGAAAGGCCCTTCATAGTGTGATCACTCAGCCAAATGAAAACTAGTGTATAAGAAAATACTTCAAGAGAGATATTATCCATTTGGGGCTCTCTCCTAGCATGGGTTGCCCATTCCTTAGTATAAGAATGCAATTCTAGAGAATCATTTATTTGTATATTTCTAGCTTGAACATAAGTAGCAGGATCAACATAAATATTTCATTGAAAGTTGTCTTAGACATACATCTCAAGAGGAGGAAAATTCCTCATAATTGAAGTGTGACCTACATTTCATTGCCATGTGGCATGATAATACTCAAATTCCCCAAATTCATAGTGTTGCAGTTTCCAAGACCAACTAAAAGAAGAGTAACATTGAATCTTAACTCCTAAACCTTGTAATGTTTTTGTCTATAGTTTTTAGGTTATATTATCTAATTATATCTATTTATAAGCAATGTTTGTTATGCATTTTATAAGGGTTTATTAGGTATACTAACCGATTGTTATTAACAAACAACATTCAATTTACTTTATTCTCAAGTCTCTCTTTACATTAATCGAATTGTCAATTCTCAAGAAGTGAATTTCTCCATCAAGGTGAAAAATTGGAAATGAGTATGTGTAGAGGGGAGAGAACATTGAAGCAAAAACTTCAAGTCTTGGGAAATAAAAATAAGTTCATTATTAGTACTTAGGATATTAAAAAGACTAAATGAAAGATATTCTAAAGTCCAAGTTATTATTTGTTGATGATTATATTCTTGGAAAAAATAAACGTAAAAATATGGAGCGACTTGGCAAAAGCTTTTATCAATATCACTAAAGTTAATGTTGCTTACCATAACAAATGCTCCAACACAAACCCCATTTCCATTGAAATAGCTCCATCCTCCTTGAATGAAAAATTCTACAAAAATTGTTGGAAATAGTTAGAGATAAGTTAGTCTATCACATAGTAATGTTAGTAAGAATATTATGTGTGAGAGTGAGTGTGCACGTGAGTTGTACTAACAAATTGTTCCCAAGAATAGGACTTAGTTGAGTGTTAGTTGGAGTAATAGCTCTAGACTCCTTAGCGGGATGACACAAGCCTATACATGTACTTCTTCAATATTGAATATGTTGAATTGTGCAAAGTTTAATTTGATATTAGAGCGGGTTACCTATAAGCAAAGATGCCTTTTTGATTACCCAAGGACAATACCAAATGCTTGATTGTCAATGCGGGATGGTAGCTTTACGAACTATGATGCATGGGTTCACTGCACCCTCCTGTACCCCCTTGGATATGTACCTAAATGCGGATATGTGCCGGTATGGTATTGATATGTTCCAGATACATCCAGGGGGCGTCTTGGGTGCGTTTTGACATACCCAAAATATACCAACGAGGGTTGGGTAGTGGGGGCTCTAATTTTTTTTTGACTTGGTCAATGACCAAAAATGAACCCTAACTCATAAATTAATAAAATAATAAACCCAAAACTCTTCAAAAAGCTATAAAAAGGCTACCAAGAGTGGAGAAAGCGCGAGAGGCATGGAAGAATTTGATTATGAGGAAAATCTAGATGATATATTATATATTTGTTTGTATTCATCTAAACATGATATTCATATATCATATGTATGACAGCCATATTATCAATGAAATGTAAAATCTTAAGTATATTGAATGTTTTGAACATTTTTTTAAAACACCACATTTATATTAATAGAAATACAAAGTAAAAATTACAATGCCAAGCTGTTATACTCATACTCGAAGAAATGTCCTTGGAATTCCAACAACATATTAGAAACGAGAGAAAGCATATCTGCAGATTATCCATCTTGCGATTGTAAACGAAGGATCTTCTCAATCTGTTTCTGCTTCTCTGGATACCATGTCAAAGGTAAAGGGCCAAAGTTGATCATATTAGTATGATCTAACGCCCAGTTGGCCAAAGCATCTGCCACCTTGTTCTAATCCCTATAAAATCTTAAGTATATTGAATGTTTTGAACATTTTTTTAAAACACCACATTTATATTAATAGAAATACAAAGTAAAAATTACAATGCCAAGTGTTATACTCATACTCGAAGAAATGTCCTTGGAATTCCAACAACATATTAGAAACGAGAGAAAGCATATCTGCAGATTATCCATCTTGCGATTGTAACGAAGGATCTTCTCAATCTTTACGCTTCTCTGGATACCATGTCAAAGGTAAAGGGCCAAAGTTGATCATATTAGTATCATCTAACGCCCAGGTTGGCCAAAGCATCTGCGCCACCTTGTTCTAATCCCTAGGCACATGTTGATATTTGATTATCTCGAAATTGTCGGCTATACTATAATAATATTAGCTTCTTCCTTGAAAGTGCACCAGCCACTACATTCTTCTTCCCCTTGACATACTCAATGTCAAAATCATAAGCCTGGATCCTGTTGACCCACTTTTTTGCCTCTCGTTGAGCTCTTTCTGTTCCAAAAAATACCTCAAGTTGTTGTGGTTGGTCCTCACCACAAACTTCCCACCCACCAAATACTGTCTGAACTTCGCCAATGCATGCATGATGGCGAGCATCTCCTTATCGTAGGTGGAATACAACCTCTCATTCTCCCTCAACTTCCTACTCTCATAGGCAATGGGATGACGGTCCTGCATCAAAACTGCACCAATACCTGTGCCCGAAGCATCACACTCCAAAATGAATGGCCGAGAGAAATCCGGAAGAGCTAAAACTGGACAAGTGCTCATCACCACCTTGAGCCTCTCAAATATCACCTGTGCCTCATCTGTCCATTTGAATGCTCCCTTCCGTGTGAGATTCGTCAATGGTGCTGCAATATCAGAATAACCTCTCACAAATCTCCTGTAATATCCACACAATCCTAGGAATCCCCGTAGCTCCGAAATGTTCCTAGGTGGAGGCCAATCCTGCATAACCTGTATCTTCTCTTGGTGAACCTTGACCCCATTGGCCCCAATGACATGCCCAAGATACAAAATCTTTGTAAGTCCAAACTCACATTTGGACATCTTAGCAAATAGAGATTGGGTCTCCATGATGCTAAGTACCTCATCAAGATGCCTCAAGTGATCCTCCCATGTCCTGCTTTGTAAATCAAGATATCATCAAAGAACACTAGCACGAACTTCCTCAACTGCCTGTTGAAGAGATGGTTCATGCATGACTGAAATGTGGCAGGTGCATTAGTGAGACCAAATGGCATCACCAAAAACTCGTAGTGCCCGTAGTGACATCTGAATGTTGTCTTGTGGATGTCCTCCCGAACACGGATTTGATGATATCCCGATCGAAGATCAATCTTCAAAAAGTAAATAGCTTCACGTAACTCATCCAAAAGCTCATCTATATGAGGAATGGGATACCTGTTTTTGATTGTCTTCTTGTTGAGAGCACAATAGTCAATGCACATCCTCATAGTCCCGTCCTTCACCAACACCACTGAAGAAGCAAATGGGCTAGAGCTAGGACGGATATGCCCCATATCTAGAAGCTCTCTGATAGTCCTCTCTATCTCATCCTTAAATTTCTTAGGATGACGATAAGGTGTAGTGATCATTGGCTTGACACCCTCCTCTAACTCTATGACATGCTCAAATCCCCTGTCTGGTGGTCTACCTAGAGGAATGTCACAAAAATTGTGTTGTGTTTATCCAGTATTGCTTGGATATTTACATGAAAAGGCTGCCTGCTATCTGAAGAAGATTTGGATGAAATGTGGCATTGGGCTGCCCATGCAACCTCTCCATGCTTGATAAAGGACTCCATCCTATGTGCTTTGACACCACTCTAGGCCCACCATCTGAAAGAGCCCCAAGCACAATCTTCTTCCCATCTGCCATAAACTCCAACTCCATCCGTCTGAAATCTTGCACATATCTCCCAAGGGATTATAGCCATTGGATACCCAAAGCTGCATCAATCTCTCCAAGGCCAACTACATAAAAATCATCTGTCAATGTATAGTCCCCTAGCTGGATGCTAAGCTGCGGAATCCTCCTAGTGCAACTCAAAGAAAAACCATCTGCAACTCGTACACTGAACCCCTCGAAATCCTCAACCTGTAATCCACGCTTCATCACAAATCCCTCATCAAGGAAGTTGTGTGTAAGCGCTATATTGTCAATCAAGCGATAACCTGCGTCCCCCTTAAGTATTCCTTTGGTCAAAGAAAGGATGGTACCTAGGGACTCTAGAAAGTGATGCAATAGTACCTGAACTTGGTATCTCACTCTCTCCAAGCTCTATCTGGGGCTGCTCATGTGCACCACGATCACCATCACTGTCCTGTGTATTTGAATTTGGTGAAGGCTCCTCCTCATCTGAAATCACCTCAATGAGATGCACCTTGCCTTTTCCAAGGCAATTATGTCCAGGCTCCCAATGATCTTTGCAATGAAAGTGAAGCTTCTTTCTCCTCAACTCGTTGCGAGTCTCCTAATCCATCTTAGGAGGGGGGATACTCTTCCGCTGAATAGTAGAGCGCTAGAAAGGTTTGGTGCTCGTAGAAGGCTTCCCACTAGACTGGTAAGAAGCGGGAAGTGTCTCCAAATCTAATGTTTTCTGAATGGCATCGTGTAATGTCCTAGGCCTAAGAGCCTTGACTAATCCCCTCAATCTTTCATGAAGTCCTTCAATGAACAACATCACCACACGTCTCTCGGGCATCACTCCTATATGCTAAAATTCGTTGATGTATGTATCAACATGCCCACTTTGTCGAAGCCGTGCTAAGACCACCGTAATAAAGCGTAAGATCATGATTGTGTGTAACTAACCCATGGTGCCACCAATCGTATGCCACCCCCTTAAGATGCAATGTGACAAACTCTATAGCCTCCCGCTCCAAAGATAGGCTTAAGGGTGAGGTATGTGTCGAGCTTGTTGGCTAAATTTTCTGCACAACCGAAAACCTAGGTAGTCATGAGATAAATCTCCCTCATTTACCGGTGAGGCTCCCATGTAAGATTTCTGTCAATTATGGATCTTAATAACTGTCTGTGGGTTTTACTTTAATTGCAAAGCTCATGAACCATAGCTAAGCAATTCTGCAACAAGTAAACAATTGTTAATGAAGTATTTTCAACCAAGGGGGAAATGATAGGATTTGGGAAAGAAGAAAGGAAGATGTGTAATCCAACCAATAGTTCACAGAGTTGGTCTCGTATACATAGACAAAACAAATAGATCTCACAATACAGAAGTAAAAGGAAAGGAAACGAAAAGCGTTTAATATAAATCTTAGATAACACAGTTTATCTAAAATTTCACACAAAAGTAAGAAGCAATGCACTTTGTTGACACAAAGTTCTCCAGAAATCCACTTCTATTCAATTCCTCAGCTTTCACAGAAAAGACATCAAAGGTTACAGCACAAAGTCTGGAACTCAAGAATGCTGATTATAAATTCTAATCCCTCAACCCGTAGGTTCTTCCTCCATTTATAGTGTATGGAGGGGAAATTACAAATAGGAAACTATAACTGAACTCGCACATGTGGAAGTTGTAAAGGAAACAACTGACAATCTTTCCCCTAGAATTCCTCTCTAAGTGACATGCATCTGGAGACTAAGTCAAAGTTGTGCACATCTGCCACTTATCTTAAAGAACCTTTTCAAATAACTTAAAGTAATGGCTTTTAAACCAATAACTTTAATTTTACAATTTCATCCGAGAACATAAGAAATGAGAGAAGAAAGAAGAGAAGAAAGAAAATATGCCACTGTAACACCTCACGCTTTCCTTTTGTTCTGATATTGAATATACTTGTTGAACATGTAATTCAATGTTTTCCCATCTGTTTTAACAATAGCCTCTTTCTCGGTCTTGAACTGCAGCAATCCTCTGGACAAAGTATCAATGCTTGCCTCCACTTCCTCCAAACTAGGCCCGAATTCTTTGATGTCTGCTTGAAGTCTCGCTAGTTTGCTAATTGAATCCAACGTGAAAGGCATGACAACTTTATCAATCTTCTTTTGAACAATTAAAAGCAATTCTTCAAGAGAAGCAAACAATTTGTTTGGAATGATTCTCGTATAGTGGGGAATACCATTAACTACCTCTTCCTCAGTGAAAGCAACTACATTATCTGGCAATGAAAAGATCTTATCTTCGAGCAACTGCATTCTTTTCAGCATAAGCTTAAGAATCTCCATGCGGAAAGAAACTGCAATCTCCAATTACTTACCCTTTTCCACCAATCCATCAAGCACAAGTTGTTCTGCAATCAAAACATCCTCGGCAGTGAATTTATCTTAACCAAGATATCCAGGTTACTCTCAGCCACTATATTCTCATCCACTATGTTTGTCATCAATTGCTTTAGCTGAGATAATGCCCTTTCCATAACTTCCAGACTAGCTTTGGTACTTCCTTGAGCTATTTTGAAGCTTGGTGGATGATTTGGCTTTTCCACTCATTGATAGCTTTGACCTGATTACCTGCATCTTCAACCTCTTCAATCAGATGGCTACTCACCTACTCATGTACTAAAATTGGCTGAGAGGAAGGTTTGACAACCTTAGTGATGATCTCACACAATTGGGAAATCTGCTCTTGAAGTTTGGCTTTCTCTGCCTTCTCCTTGTCAAGCTTGAGGAATAAAGCGTCTATTAATGTCTGTGTATCTTGCTTTAATCCTTCTGTGGTGATTTGACCTAATGACACTTTGGTTATTGATATATCTGCCGCCATTAGCTCTCCCTTTTGCTTCCCTTCGGCTGGAACTGACAACTCAACGAACTTCTGCCCTGATTCTTCAATAATCAACCTTGAAGTTACCTTGGCAACTTTAGGTCTTCTATCTTTTCCGCCTAAACTCATGAGCAACTGCAAGTCATGTTCTTCCAAGTTGATCTCTTCTCTAGCTTCTGGGACTATTTGCAAAGCCAACCAGGATGAGAAATTGCTAAATGTACCACCATCTCATGCTCAGACTTTGCTGCATCCGAATTCACCACAGTGTTATGGCTGCCATCCTCTAAATTGTCCAAAGACAACGCTCTTTCAAACTCTGCCATTTGTGCTTTCAACTTCTCTGCAGGGAGAGGTGAAGATCTGGGTGGTTGAGAAGCAAATATGAACGATGCTGGATTCAATGGTGGAATGATAATATCTGCCTGGGGTCCTGGGGCTGCTGAAGTGCTATGAGTTGACGCTGGAGAAGCTTCGTTTGAAAGTGGTACTGGTATAATAGATGTAGACTTGTCCTTCTCCAGTACCTGAGACTTCTTGTACACCTTGAGCTTCTCTGGTCTTCTGCTACTTTCACCTTCATGCTTTCTTTTGCTGGAATCCCCTGCAATGAAATTCCCTGTGATTTGGTTCATCAAAGCCTCGTCCATGCAATACCCCTTTGTTAACAACCAATTTGAGGTGTTAACTAAACTGTGGAAGACCTCTCCTCAATTGTCTGACAACCGCCTACACTTTCCTGAAGAGTAGCTCTATCTCCTCCCATTTGATGGTATGTGTCAAGTACCACATGCCCATCATCTGCGAGATTTGCAAGTATCCGTGCTAAACCATAGTTAGAAACCTGTTGCGCTAATAACTTGTTGAAATCTTTTTTTCGACTTCGTATTCGCTCCTGCACTTCATCCAAAAGTCTTCCAATGAAGGTACATGCGAATATTCCTGGGAGACTGTCCTCTTTGCTATCCCATATGGGTCAAAGTTCATTCGTGTCGGGAAGAACTCATGCTCATACCCAAAAAACATTTTTGCTTCAATTCCTCTGGCTTTATGGATGCTCTGACAACTATAATGACTTACTATGACTGGAAAACTACCCGTAGATTTGTGCCGTTTTGACTGCAAGTCATGCATCTCCACGAGCTGCCTGCACAACTCCATGATGACCCACTTGTCACTTGGGTACTTCGGCAACTTAACTGGTTCTCCTAAAAACCATGAGATATGTGAAGTCCACAAACTGGATGAAGATACAACCATGTTGGGAGACAGTTTTCCAATCTTCTTTGCTCACTCTGTTGGTCTTCAGATCACCATTTAATTTGCAAATTAATCTATAGAAGAATCCTTCGTTGACCACCTTGTAATCTTTGTAGCATTCAGGAATTGTCAACTGCGGGAAGCACTCATAAATAGGATCTTTTGACAATATGCCTTGTCTATCCAGTTTTGAAAATATCCTCTGAGAGGTTGTTGTATATACAAGGTATGAAGTCATTTTGTAGTTGAATGTCCGCCTCACACTTCAAAGTTGCTCGCTGGTGTTGTCACTAATGATCTCTCGCCCAATTAATTATCGAATCAGCTCTGTTGATCTCAATGGTCCTTACAAAGGCATACATCCATGAGCGGAAGTTATTGGTATTAACTTCCCCATTTATCTTGCAAAGCAATTTGGTGATATCATCAACTTCCTGCACAAGATTGGATCGTGGAAGAGTCCTCGGGAATTTCGATGGTGATCTGGGCTTCTTCATGTATCTGTTGTTCATTATACCCACGCAATCTGCTTTATGCTTTTCCCATCTATTACCAACATCTTGCATGCTAATTGTAATCACCATGGGTATGCCAGAAGATTAAGGCAATAATTAATGAATTGTGCATCCAACTTGATTATTGTCTTCCTGCAGCATCTCGGATTGTCCTCGAAAGAGGATGATAAGACCTTGCACATTCCATAACAAACTCGGGCAATTGAACCGTGATCGGAAGCGTTGAGGCTTGAATAATAATCTGTTGGCTAGATTTTCTGCACAATTGAAAACCTAGGCAATCATGAGATAAATCTCCCTCATTTACCGGTGAGGCTCCCGTGTAAGATTTTGTCAGTTATATGTTCTAATATCTATTTGTTGGTATTACTTTAACTATGTAGCTCATGAACCATAGCTAGACAGTTTTGCAGCAAGTAAGCAGTTGTAAGAGAAAGGAAATATTTGTAGAAGAGGAAAATAATAGAAAAACAGGAAGAAATGATAGAAGATGTGCAACCCAATCAATAGTTCACAGAGTTGATCGCATGCACATAGAAAAACAAATAGACCATGAAATACAAAATTCAAAGCAAAGGAAAGTTTCAGATCTAGATTTAGAATAACACAGTTTATGAATAGATCTAGAAATAAATAAGAGACGAATGCACCGTGGACACAAAGTTCTCTGGAAATCTCTTCTCTATTCCTCTGCTTGCAGAAAGATATCAAGGGTTTCAACTCAAAGTCTGGAACACAAGAATGCTGATTACAAATTCTGATTCTTTAACCCGTAGGTTCTTCCTCTATTTATAGTGTATAAAGGGCAATTACAAATAGGAAGCTTTAAATGAATTCCCACATGCGGAAGCTATGAAAAGGGAAACAACTGACAATCTTCTTCCTAGAATTCCTCTTTGCATGACATGCATGATTTATAACTTGAAAAATAGAACCTTCTATTTTGCATGTTTGCCACCTATTTCTAAGTAATTAACTTCTTCAAATGCTTTTAAACCAATCACTTAAGTTTTATAATTTAATTGATTGCTCAATTACTTTGTTGGAGAAAATAAAAGAAAGAGGAAAAGAAATAAGAAGAAAGTTGCAACCCTCCTAGTCTTGTTCTTCTTCCATATTCTACATGCGATTGACTCTTTTGCCTTTGATTCTCACCAAACTGGATCTGGAAGTTATGCATGACTGTGATTTGCTTGCAGGGGTATTGCCTTTGACTTGTTTTCCCTTTTATCCTTGAAGCTTTTGCAATTCTTCTTGATAGACATGCATCAAAGTCAATGTTTGCGTAAATAATTCGAGACAAAACTCATCATTTTTATTTTTATTTGCATATGAGCAATTTTGACTTCTGGAAAGCACTCTGGGTGAATGCAAATACAAGTAAATTCAATGAAGGCTTCAACTGGAAGATTGGGAGCACATGCACAAGATCCTGGAAGAAATTTTCCATGCACTGACTTCTACACGGGCTGTGTTAGAAACAAGAGGATGAATTTTTTTTGGAAGCCTTTGCAATTATGACATCTGGATCTGTCAATTAAATTGGTGATAGGTTTAGGGCCAATGTCTGTATCATTGACTTCAATAAATCTGGAAGCTATGCATGTTTCTACTGATCTTTCTCTTTCATCATGCTTCAACATGGCTGGAACAATCTTTGTCTGAGCTCTTTTTCTTTTAATTCTGTTGGAATCCCTTGCAATTGGATCAATTTGTGCAAATCTAGGAACTTCAGATTCGAAGATATATTCAATGTACCTGACATTGATTTGAGCACCTGTGATGAATACCTGCAATTAATTCAGACAAAGATGGAGTCCAAGGCATGAATACTTGATTTTTATCACCAAAATCTGCATATAAAGCCTTCTGCCCTAAAATTTGAGGCTTTGCTTGCATGCAAAGCTAGCAAAAATATTATTTTATTCACTAGAGCACTTATACCAACATGTAGATAATTATCATAGCAAGAATCAATCCATTCCAACCCTAGGCGCCAAACCTTGAAGCTCCCTAGCAATGAAAAACACTCTTTAATGCAAAAACCTCCTTCCTTTGGCGCCAAAACCTATCCGAGCTGCAATCCTTTGCAAAAAGAATTAATTGCTTTTTCATTATGGCAGCCGATGCTTATATAATCCTCAGCATGCTATTTTTTAATATTTTCCCTTCCCATTTCTGGCAATTTAATTAATAAACAATCTTGTTTATTCACCCAAATTGGGCGCCCAATTATACATGTTGCTGGTTGCTTTTAAATAAATTATTTTATTTATTTTTAGCATGCATCCTTGACTTCTCCTTAGCTTTTCCACTTGCATTGACTTTCCTTCTATTTATGGTGCCAAAATTGGGTGAATAAACCATTAATAAATATTATTAATTGCATTGTTATTCACCCAAGGTGGGTCACATTTTTTAGCAAGGGTAATTTCCAAAAATAGGAAGTCAACTTTGATGGGAATTTCTACCCTGCACTACAGCTCCAAAAATCCCCTCTTTCACTTAAGTTGTTTGACTTTTATAATGAGAATTTTTACCTGCAAGGCAGGTAAGAAATTCTCGATGGTGCTTTAAGTGATTTTCTTTTATAATGAGAATTTTTACCTGCAAGGCAAGTAAGAAATTCCCACCTGCCTGCCGCATCTAATTTTCCTATTGCAGCTTTAAGTGACTTTGACTTCATGGGAAAAAGTATCCTGCAAGGTAGGTAAGAAATTCCCGCTTGCCTGCCGCCTCTAATTTTCCCATCGCAACTTAAGTGACTTTGACTTCATGGGAAAAAGTACCTGCAAGGCAGGTAAGAAATTCCCGCCTGCCTGCCACTTCTAATTTTTCCATCGCAGCTTAAGTGACTTTGACTTCATGGGAAAAAGTGCCTGCAAAGGCGGTAAGAAATTCCCGCTTGCCCGCCACTACCAAGAATTCCCATTGCGGCTTACACTCATTAATTCCAAAAATGCGACTTGCACCTGGAGAGGCTTTTTATGCATGATTTCATTTTTGGTCAGAAGTTTGCATTTTGAGGCTGATTCCTTCTGGTGCTACGTCAGTAGATGATCTCCAGATGCTTCAGGCAATTAAACAAACTATACTGGACAAAGAACAAACCTAGGGGAATTTTACAGAGAAACTGCGGAGAAAACCGAAGAAAATGCAAAAGAAATAAATAAAAGCGAAAAACATTGCCAGAAGTCACAAACAAGGCTCTGAATTCATTCCCGGTGAAAACCTTATTGAGATGTGTGAATACTTGACATGTAAAACATCAAAAGGATTCAACCGAGCACAATTTACTTCAAACGGGCATTATTTATTTAATAAATAATTAAATAAAAATTTCTGCAGACAAAACTTGGCGGAGGGATAAAATGAGTTTCGGCATCTAGGTATTTGTCAAAATTGGCTCATATGATTCATTGGGAATATCTTAACGTAATACAGACATCTTCTGGCAATAAAAACATGAAAAAACCCGTTATTTTAAAAAGAACAAATTTTTTACAAATGGGTAGTCCTAGATTTCGGGTGAAATCTGGGACACCAATACCGCTATTTTTATTGCCCGCATAAGAGATGATCTTCCGGTGGCTTTGGATCTATCAATTAAATCAGTGATAGGTTCAGGGCCCATGTCTGTATCATTGATTTCAGTAAGCTTGGAAACAATGCATGATTCTGCTGACCCTTCTCTTTCATCACACTTTATCATGCCTGGAATAATCTTTGTCTGAGCTCTTTTTCTTTTATTTTTGCTAGAAGACCTTGTAATTGGATCAATTTGCAGAACCTGCAATTCCTTCTGATTCAAAAGATATATTCAATGTATCTAACATTGATTTTGACTTCTTTTCACCAATATGAGCACTTATGATGAATACCTGCAATTGATTAAGACAAATATGGAGTCCATGGCATGAATACTCAATTTCTATCACCAAAATTTACTTATAAAGCTTGCTGCCCTAAAATTTGAGACTTTGCTTGCATGCTAAGCAAGCTAAAATATTATTTAATTCACAGGCACTTATACCAACATGCAGATGCTTTGAATAATAAAAAAAAAGCTTCTCCAACCCTAGGCGCCAAAATTGAAGCTTCCCGGCAATAAAAAATATTCTTTAATGCAAATCACTCCTTCCCTTGGTGCCAAAACTCTCCAGGGCAGCATGCTCCATCAAAAAGAATTAATTGTCTCCTCCTTATGGCGTCCCATGCTTATATAGATAACTGCATGCTATATTTAATAATTGCTTCTTCCTATTTTTGGCAATTATTAATAATAAGTTATGCTCTTTCTCTCAATTTGGGCCCAAGTTTGCATGCTTTAGCTTGCTTTTTTATGTAATTCTTTTATTTATTTTTAGCATGCTTCTTTGCCTTCTCTTTAGCTCATCAAGTTGCTTTGACTTTCCATCTATTTTTGGTGCCAACTTTAGCTAGGAATAATAAAAATAAATATCATTAAATGCATGCAATTATGCCAAGGTGGGTCACACTTTTTGGCTAGAAGACATGCTAAAAATAAGAAGGCAAAGCAATGGGAATTTTTACCCTTCCAGGCAGCTCCAAAAATCCCATCCTTCACTTAAGTGATTTGTCTTTAATGATGGGAAAAAACAACCTTCCAGAAGGCACAAAATTCCCACCTCCTTCCACCACCAAAATTCCCATTGGCAGCTTAAAACCTTCCTTCCAAAAAGTGCGACTTGCATAAAAAGAGTTTCTTTCTTAAAAATGCGACTTGCATGGGTGAATAAAACTTCCTTGATGGGAATTCTTACCCTTCCTGGTAGCTCCAAAATTCTCATTGGTACTTTAAGTGATTTATCTTTCATAATGGGAAAAACAACCTTCCAGAAGGCACAAAATTCCCACCTTCCTGCCACCTCCAAAATTCCCATTGGCAGCTTAAGTGATTTGACTTTAATGATGGGAAAAAACAACCTTCCAGGAAGGCATAAAATTCCCACCTTTTCACCTCCAAAATTCCCATTGGCAACTTAAAACCCTCCTTCCAAAAAGTGCGACTTGCATAGAAGAAGCTTATTTCACTTACATCCTTCTTTGTCAGAAATTAGCACTCCATGATTAATTTCTTCCTTTGTCTGAGGCCATTGATGATTTCTAGAACTTACAGGCTATACAGAACGAATGAATGTATCAAGGGGAATTTAACGAGATCAAGCTGGAGAAAACCGAAAACAAACACAAGAAATAAATAAAAACGAAAAACGTTGCCAGAAGTTGCAGACAATTGTTTTGAAAATAACCTGTTGGATAGCCGGTTCGTAAAAACTCTTCCCTAGTGAATACCCTATTGAGAGGCGGGAATATTGGCATGAAAATCCTCAACAGATTCAATTGTAGCACAATTTATTTATACGAATCGTATCTATTTAATAAATAATAAAATAAAATTCTCTCAGACATAACCCGACGGAGGAATAAAATGAGTTTTAGCATGTGGGTATTTGTCGAAATTGGCTTATATGATTATCTGGGAATACTTTAACATAATAGAGACAACTGCAGTTAATAAAAACACAAAATGACCCGCTATTTTAAAAAGAACGAAATTTTTTAAAAGGGATAGTCCCAGATTTCAGGGTGAAATTTGGGGACACCAGAGCTTGTGAATCCATGCTTTGGTACTGATCTTTTCATTACCGTCATATGTTGAAATGGTCACCTTTTTGGTGGCCTGCTTGAACTCCCTGTTTGGCTGTGCTTTATAGGCCTCTGTACTGCTCGCTCTCATACTATCACCCTCTGAGCACGATACTTGATGAAGGGAAAAACATCCCATACCTGCTGGGGAAAGCTCTCTACTTACCATGGGCTGCCATCACATTAACATGAAAAAGTGTATCCTCGGCCATCGGTGGCTCATCTCTAGGTAGAAAGCTAGGCTACATAGGTCTATCCACAGTCCTAGTAGATCTCCTCTCCTCTGTATGTGTATGTCTCCTCTCATGACAAGGGGAATCCCTCACACTACCAACCTCCGTAGGTGATCTGCTGTGTCTCCTGTGACTACTAAGTATTGATATAGACCTATCCCTCCTGTCATGTCTATCTCTTGGCCTACCTACATCCACCTATGCATCATCTGCATGTTGTGTATCATCTGCTGCTGAGAAGCAATCATAGGTTTGAAAAACTCGCGATCTGGGTCAACCTGCTCATCCCGAGGAGGGCTACGTGATCCATCTCTTCATCCATGGTTTCAGCTGTGAGACGTGCCTGTCTCCTTGTATAATACCTATGGGGACCAACTTCTCTTGGATGCATCAATCAAAACCCTCTAGGTGGGAGGAACATTGCTCTGATACCACTGAAAGATCCCCAATGGATCCTTGGAGCAAATATAAATTTTTCCCACTCAACACAATAGCAAAATACAATGGCAAAATATAAACTTCAAAAGCTAGGGCAAACGGGATTGATTTCAGCCAAATCGACTAGGGTTTTATATGCAAACACACCCAAAATCAGCATGCAATAATTATTTTTACTCCCAAACCCTTGGAACAACCTTGGAGAATTTATGGCAAAAATCAGATTTTACAACAGCTAGATAAGATAAGATAAACTAAGATAATGTTATTAATGTCCAAAGACATGACCACAAAAGTAGGTCAATGGGACTGCAGAGTACAAAGCAAACAAACCCAACAAGAGGACCCAAACGGGTCACCCGAAATACAATGAGAGAAGGAGAGGAGGAGAAAGAAACAACAAAGGCCGAGAGACCAGAAATGAAGAAGAGAGAGATGACAATGCTAGAAAATAATTTAAATATGAAACCCTAATCATGCAATCTTCAAGATAACATAATTTTTCTACACAATTCCGATCTAGGCAAATGACATATGCCCGAACTTGGAAAAATACAAGGAACAAGATGATGTAAACCAAATTATAACTACCAAACATGTAGATCTGGCCCTCCTACTATTTCGGCCCACACATTTAGGGCATCAAATGAGCTCCAAATATTATTTTCTCTATCCCAGATGCTTGCCTATATTTTTAGGAACTCATTCCTATAAGAATCACAATTTTGGGTGCCAAATCAACTCAAATCTGATTATAAAACTGGTAAAAAGCCTCTTAAAACTCTAAAAATTATGAAACTGCTGTGATTTCATTCATAAAAATTAGAAGATATTAGACAATATTTTGTAGATGTAAATACCTCAAAGTTAATGCCAAATCAGTCCCAAAATAAGTCGATCCAATAGAAGATGAACTAATGTAATTTTTATTCAACAAAAGCCTTTAAAACACTGCTAGAAATGCTCAAAAATCTAATTACAACCAATGGAATTTTTTGAGTGAAAATCCCTCTCAACTCTTGGGGTTTTCGTCCACAAGAGAATAAATTCCTAAGGGTTTTTGTCCTTGGAATTTATTTGCACAAGCGCAAAGCTCACATGCAAGAGAAAATATCATATCAAAAATCTGCAATGCCTCTACATAGGTCGACCTCTTCTTTATATAGGAAAAAGGACCCAAAGTGACCTTTGGACTTCCAATGAAAGCGAAAGTGACCTTTGGACTTCCAATGAAAGTGACCTTTGGACTTCCAAAACACATTTTCCCTTAGGAAGTACAATTTAATTAAGTGCTTTTATTTTATTGCACTTTCCTAAGTTCTAATTTAAAGTTAAGTCTATTAATTTATTATATGTGTTTTTATAATGTTATATTTTAATTTTAGCACAATATAATAAAGTTAATAAACTTAAGTCACCCTTGAGCTCACCCTTTGGCCGTCGAGTAGACAAAATAGGCCAAAGGTCTTCAATAAAAGTTACTCGGAAAGGAGGGACATTACATTTAGTTTATTAAATATTTTACTATAATGAGAGTTTATGTTTTCCCTCCGAAAGGGAAAACGTTGGTCATTGTATGTTGCACCCCTTAGTTCTATAAAATGAGGTTGCATTTCCTTTAGTGGGTTATGTTGATTGATTTGAAATGCCAAAACTATATAAGAAGATGTGGCGACCCCTTGGGGGCATGTTGAAGTTTTTATTAAAATATCTTCATGCTTGAAGAGGGATGTATGCCCATGTGATCACATAACAAAGGTGTTTATTCAACACCACCATACTTTGGAGAGTTTGAAGCCTTCTATGCTATTTTTGAGTGAATGTTGCATGATATATTCATTCTAAGATTGGCGACTTGGCTTATATATTGGTGCATTTATTTATTGGGTTAAATCTGCATGTTGTGGCTCATTTTTAAGTGATATTGGAAGGGTTTGAGGTGTTTTTATTACTGTTGTTCATTGTTGCATTTATTCCAGCTATGACGACTTGCATTGGGTAATATTTTGGCATGTTTTGGGGGTGAATAAGCTAGATCTGCAATCTGATTTGTATTAGCTTTTATTTCAGAGCAAGGGCTGATATTTTGAGTGTGTTGGAAGGTTAGAAAGAGCTGGAAATAATTTATATAATTTTCTCTAACCCTAACGACTTGGTTACAGATTTCTCGGGGCTATTTTGAGGGGGTTTAATGCTCGAAACATATGATCCATAGTGCATTAGAAAGCTCTGAAATTCTAGTTTATTATGCACTTTATTTCATTGCAAAAGATGATGTATTGAGCAAGTTATGAATTTTCCAAGTTTCAGTTGTTCTGGGTGCCATATTTATTTATTATCTGCTGTTATAAAATCAGATCTGGAAAAGATTGGGTTTCCAATTGGTTCTCCCATCTAACCCACTACCTTGGCCTATTCCAACCCCATTTTGGGTTGTAATAACGCTGACATTGGGTAATTTGAGGTAGATCTAAAAGGATCTCATCCTTCTAGTTCGATTTGGGTTTTTAAAATCGATGTATCTATGTATCGAACCCGTGCCGAACTCGAACCCGAACCCATACCCGTATCCTAGCAACATAGTTTGCGAATGAACACTAGTTTGTAATGTAAAAGGAATTGTTTGTTTTTCATAATTTATTTTTGAGAGTATATCACGAGTTAAGGTAGTTTTAGTTTGTTATTGATTTAACAAATATGGAATTTGTGAAATCCTAATTGCAAAGTCATGTATGATAAATAAATGCTAAAGTACAGATCTGACACAAGCAATAAGCTAAAGAAATATGAAACCCTAAGTGCAAGAGAGAGAGTAGAAGACTTAGTTGGTTTCGCAATTGATCCCGAAGTGTTCGAACGGAAAAGCTGATAAACAGGAGGAGCAGATTGTCGCAATGATAGAACACGAGAAAATCCTGAAGGCTATTTGGATGAGTCGGGACTAGGGTGTCTTGAACAGGACTAGGGCGCGTAGGCGCCAGGGACCTCTACTGGCGTCGTGGATCACAAGTAAGAGCTTAAAAATTGATTTTTGTTGAGTCGCACAAGTGTCACTAACTTTCTCTTTTGGTCATATGTATGTCGTTGGTTGATTGTCGATTCACCTGCACCCCATAAACAAATGATAACTGCAACACCCTCAAACTACATCAAATCCCAAAAAGGATGCATATGGAGAGTCGGATCGACCGGCGGTCACCCGATAGGGTGAACTTATGGTGAGCACCGCACTACATCTCGCCTCCATGTAATTCTTATGTGTGTGTGATAGAATCGTGCCCTAGGAAGCCCTTGTGCAAGTGCATGTGATAACGGGCGATAGCTAGATGTACCAATGTAAATAGATGTGTGGATGACAAAATGAACTTCCCCTCCTATGCGTGTATGTAGAAAATGTAGTCCCTTGTCCCTTGAATGAGTGCTAGATGGATACATTTGATGCTATTAGATGCCTTTGGATGCAACGTTAAATGATGATAATAGATGTTTAGAGTTTGGTCCTTTATTTTGGTCACATAGCTTTGTATTTATATGATTCCCTTGGTTGAATTTCGTAATTGATAGCTAAAAGGCTGACCCATAAGAAAATAAGATGCCCAAAAGATAAAAGAGACCCAAAAGAAGCAAGTAAGATGGAAAGAGGTTGGGGCGCCCGGTGTTAGGTTGTGGAGCTCTGTTTTCATGTGTGAAAGTGTTGAAGACTGTACACTAAAAGTACTATACACTTTCCACAGTTGTCTCATTGGGGTACATTTCTAGGTCCTAATCACATACTACTATTCATATGATTTCTAAGCGAGAAAACTATTAATTGACAACTATCTTTGGCCTTTTTGCTTTGTCTCTGGTTTTCTTTCTGGTCTTTTACACCCTATAGCCCAGTCGGTACTTTATTGCTTTATCTATCATGACTGTGGACACTAGCACCCATGCACCCTCATCCCCTCTAGGTGTTAGGAAATAAGGGATAAAATATGCGGAACAATCCTTCACAGAAACACAACTGTAGGAACTAATATGTAGAAAATATTGCAGATCTGAAATAAAAGTGCAGAATAAAAAGAACACAACACAAAGAGACAGTATTTAACGTGGTTCACCCAATTTGGGCTACGTCCACCAAGAATCACTTGCTCAGATTTTATTACACCCCACCTCTTCTCTCAATACAATATCCAAATCTGTTTGGAGCTATGCTCAACAAATTCTACAGAATTCACATCCGAATTCACACACATCTGCAATGTTACATTAACTCTACCATATGCACGTTTTTCGAGGCCAAAATTTTTTTTGGGGGTGTAGTGAGACAATTGTGGAAAGTGTACAATACTCTTAGTGTATAGTCTTCAACACTTTTACACATGAAAACAGGCTCCACAACCTAACAAGGACTACGCACTAACCGATGATTTCTATGTTGTTGGTCTTCGTGAGATTGATACAGTTTTGGGCATTGAATGGCTACAGTCCCTTGGGAGGTATGTGCAGGACTTCAAAAGGATGGAGTTGGAGTTCATGGTGGATGGGAAGAAAATTGTGCTTAGGGCTCTTTCAGATGGTGGGCCTAGAGTTATTTCAGCACACAAGATGGAGTCCCTTGTCGGGATGGAGAGGTTGCATGGGCAACCCAATGCTTTATTTCGTCCAAGTCTTCTTCAGATAGCGGGCAGCCATTTCATGTGGATATCTAGGCAATACTAGATAAGCATGGTCTAGTTTTTGGTGATATTCCTCTAGGTAGACCACCAGATAGGGGATTTGAGCATGTCATTGAGCTAGAGGAGGGTGTCAAGCCTGTGATCACTACGCCCTATCGACATCCTAAGAAGTTTAAGGATGAGATCGAGAAGGCTATCAAAGAGCTCTTGGATATGGGGCATATCCGTCCTAGTTCGAGCCCCTTCGCTTCTCCGGTTGTGTTGGTGAAGAAGAAGGATGGGACCATGAGGATGTGTATTGACTACGGGCACTCAACAAGAAGACCATCAAAAATAGGTACCCCATTCCCGCATAGATGAGCTATTAGATGAGTTGCATGGAGCCATCTACTTTTCGAAGATTGATCTTCGCTCGGGGTATCATCGATTCATGTTCGGGAGGAGGACATCCACAAGACAACATTTCGATGTCACTACGGGCACTATGAGTTCTTGGTGATGCCATTCGGTCTCACCAATGCACCTGCCACTTTCCAATCATGCATGAACCATCTCTTCAACAGACAGTTGAGGAAGTTCGTGCTTGTGTTTTTTGATGATATCTTGATCTACAACAGACCTGGGAAGATCACTTGAGACATTTGGATGAGGTTCTTGCATCATGGAGGTTCAGTCTCTATTTGCTAAGATGTCCAAATGCGAGTTTGGACTTACTGAGATTCTCGTATCTTGGACATATCATTGGGGCCAACGGTGTCAAGGTTCACCAGAGAAGATACAGGCTATGCAAGATTGGCCACTACCAAGGAACATTTCAGATTTGCGGGGATTCCTAGGACTATGTGGCTACTACAGGAGGTTTGTTCGAGGCTACTCCAATCTTGCAGCTCCCTTGACAAATCTCACGCGGAAAGGAGCATTCAGATGGTCAGACGAGGCACATGTAACATTTGACAGGCTCAAGGAGGCTATGAGCACTTGTCCAGTATTGGCTCTTCCAGATTTCTCGCGGCCTTTCATTTTGGAGTGTGATGCTTCGGGTTCAGGTGTTGGTGCAGTTTTGATGCAGGATCGTCATCCCATTGCCTACGAGAGCAGGAAGCTGAGAGAGAATGAGAGTTTGTACTCCACTTATGACAAAGAGATGCTCGCCATTATGCACACTTTGGTGAAGTTCAAACAATACCTGGTAGGAGGGAAGTTTGTGGTGAGGACCGACCACAATAGCTTGAGGTACTTCTTGGAGCAGAAGGAGCTTAGTGAGAGGCAATAGAAGTGGGTGAGCAGGATCCAGGGCATATGATTTTGACATCGAGTATGTCAAGGGGAAGAAGAATGTAGTGGCAGATGCACTTTCTAGGAGGCCACATCTTGCTACCCTATGTTCCTTGAGTAAGATTTCATGGATTGGAAATCTCAACTATTAGTTGAGTATTCCAAAAATTCATTGGCATGTGAGATTTTGGATGGTAAGATTCAGGATGAGCGATACCAGGTAATCGCTGATTTGATTTACTATAAGGGAAGAATTTATTTAGTTCCTGAATCTAAGCTCAAGGAGAAGATTCTTCGTGCCTTCCATGATGCACCACTTGCAGGACATCCCGGTACTTCAAAACATAAAAAGGTTAGGGAGAGATTCTCTTGGAAGGGTCTCAAGGAGGACGTTCTTCGCCATTCTCTTGGAAGGGTCTCAAGGAGGATATTCTTCGCCATGTACGTGAGTGTATGACTTGTCAGCAGAACAAGTCAGAGCATACATTTCCTGCAAGTTTATTGCAGCCCTTGCCCATTCCAGAGCAGAAATGGGAGAGCATTTCGATGGATTTTATTACAGGTCTTCCCGTTGTGCAGGGGAACAATCACATTTATGCGGTTGTTGACATGTTGACCAAATATGCACACTTCTTCGCTATTCCCACCAGCTTTAAGGCACCACATGTAGCTGATTTGTTCTTTAGAGAAGTATTCAGATTACATGGGCTTCCGAAGAACATTGTCAGTGACCAGGATAGCAAGTTCTTGAGCACATTTTGGCAAGAGCTTTTCAGGTTGGTAGGTACAAAGTTGACTCCAAGTACGAGTTACCACCCTCAGACTGATGGACAGACAGAAATTGTGAACAAATGGATAGAGGGTTATCTTCGTAATTATGTTTCAGGGCAGCAGAAGGCATGGGTAAGACGGTTGTACTTATGTGAGTATTGTTATAATACTACTTACCACATGTCTATTGGTATGACCCCTTCTGAGCATTGTATGGATATGATGCGACATCCTTTGTTGATTTGGCCTTTGGGGACAGTAGAGCTCCTAAGGCTCGAGAGTGTTTACAGGATAGTCAGGATATCCTTAGAGCACTTAAGGATAATATCCAGCATGCACAGAACCAATAGAAGATGTATGCGGACCGACATAGGATTGAGAGATCATTTGAGGTTGGAGACATGGTATTTTTGCGTCTACAACCATATAGATAGAGTACTCTCAAGAGGAGTGGTGCGAAAAGCTTAAACCTCGGTTTTACGGTCCATACAAAGTGGTGAGGAGAGTTGGAGAGGTAGCTTATGAGCTGGAGTTACCTTTTGAAAGTAAGATACACAATGTTTTTCATGTGTCTTGCTTAAAGAAGGCCTTGGGGCAGCACGTGGTTCCTTCTACAGAGTTGCCGCCATTGGATGATGAGGGACAGTTGGATCTAGTACCTGAGGAGATCCTGGATAGGAGAGAGAGGAGGTTGCGGAGTAGAGTGATTCGAGAGTACATGGTTCGTTGGAGAGACTTGCCATTGGAGGATGCTACATGGGAAGGTGAGTCTATACTTCAGCATCCAACTTTGCAGTTGCTTGTGGGCAAACAACTCTGGGAAGGGAGGACTGTAATGTCCCTCCTTCTTGGGTGACCTTTATTGAAGACCTTTGGCCTATTTTGTCTACCCGACGGCCAAAGGGTGAGCTTAAGGGTGACTTAAGTTTATTAACTTTATTATATTGTGCTAAAATTAAAATATAATATTATAAAGAGCACATATAATAAATTAATAGACTTAACTTTAAATTAGAACTTAGGAAAGTGCAATAAAATAAAAGCACTTAATTAAAATGTACTTCCTAAGGGAGAATGTGATTTAGAAGTCCAAGGGTCACTTTCATGGGAAGTCCAAAGGTCACTTTCATGGGAATTCGAAGGTCACTTTCATGGGAAGTCCAAAGGTCACTTTGGGTCCCATTTCCTATATAAAGAAGAAGATGGCAATTTGCCTAGAGGTATCCAAAAATATTTTATGATATTTTCTCTTGCATGTGAGCTCTGAGCTTGTGCAAATAATCCAAGGATGAAAACCCTTAGGATTATATCTCTTGCGGATGAAAACCCCAAGAGTTTTGTGAGAGATTTCCACTCAGGAATTCTCATTGATTTAATCAGATTTTCAATCATTTCCAGCAGTGTATTTGAAGGCATTTTGAAGAATAAAATTGCAGCAGTGTTTTCTCTAGTGAATCAACTCACCTTAGGACTGTTTGGGCATTATTGTTGAGGTATTTAGATCTGAAATTCATTGTCTAACATCTCATAATTTTTGTGAATGAAAATACCCAAGTTTCATAATTTATTAGAGGGTTTTTAGTGGGTTTTTTCCAGTTTTATAATCAGATTTCAGATCTGATTTTTGAGTGTTTGTGGCATCAATAAAATCAGATTTTTGTATGTTGGAACTCCTAAAATTAGTGGCAGTCATTTGTGATAAAGAAATAATTTTTGGAAGCCATTTATGTGTATTTTTCCATCAAACCCTAGTCGCCATTTTTGAAGATTTATTGCAGCAGTTAGGCTGATCTTGCATGGTCTTGTATTTCATTTCCGAGTTTGATTTGGGCCATAGAAAAATTTGTTTTGCATACTATTGTTGTTACCTAACTTGTAAGTAGTTGCATGCTAAGTGTTTGATGAAATGTCAAACGAGTCAAACTAAAAATTTGGGTCAGATTTGGGAAGGTATCTTTTAGCCCCGGGAGCCTCGGTGGGACTAGTAAGAGGTACAATGCCAAACATCATTGCTGTGTGTAAAGATTTGTAGAAAGTTTGCATTCACAACTAGAAAACAAGTGAACGTGCATGTGTATATATAGAAAGATAATGACATACTAAGTATTTGTCTAGCATGTGAAACAAAGTGTACATGTAACTAGTATAAGCAAACAAGAGTATGTGCAACCAAGATATGTAGTATGTTGTGAATGAGTGAGATGGAATGATATGCAATGTGAATGTGATAGGAGCAGCGTGCCCCTCGAGCGGATGTGTACGAGTATGTATGAGGTTCATTTATAAAAAACCCCTTGACAGTCAAGAATGAACCATAGAACAAGAGTGTATCATCGGGAAATGGTTTGAAATGTGCACTAGAAATATAGATCAATGAAGCATAGAGCGTAAAGAGTGTGAATATGGTGAGGTTCATTTCAGATTTAGACCCTCAGCAATCAAGTATGAACCGTGGAACTAGAGTGCGTCATAGGGAAATGACGATACAAGTTGTGTGTATCAAGTTGTGTAAGATGAATGAGAAAGACTAGATGTGAAGCACAGAGCGTAATAGTAGAAATGCTAGACACCTAAGAATGCTAGGAGGGGGAAAGAAGTAAGCATGATGCCCCCAAGTGTATGATGTAGAGAAGAATCAAGTAACATTGTCTAAGAGATCATCATTGTCATGGTCGAAGCCAAATGGAGAAGCGTCAGAGACTTGATAAGCAATAGTATGGGGTTGATCAGATAAAGAGCCATTGCGGCGTAAATTGTACATGCCCATTGTGTATTCTTCATCAATGAAAGGTGGTAGTGGACATCCATGTGCATACTAGCGAGTAAGATTTTGTGTATAGCCGAGAAATGAATCATTGCAAATAGAAACATGGCTAAAAGGCATGGGAAATGTGATATCAATATGATTAGGATCTAAAGTGCCACCAATGTAATCAAGCCAAGATTGCCCAAGTGTAAGTGGAGAAGTGTGAGAAGTGCATGCAACAAAGACTGATAGATGGAAAATGTGAAGGCCATAAGCAATAGTAATGCGAACATATCCGTGATAAAGGTGAGGAGAATGAGGTGGAGGGAGGAGATCATTGAGTGTGAATCCTAGCCGAGCTAAACCATCATGCATGCAAACAATGTCGAACTAGTAGGATCGAATAGAATATGTGGCCAATAAGAATTATTGATGAAAAGAGTGCATGTGAAAGGAGGAAGCGTTGATGCAGAGTGCTCATGGGAAGATGAGGAAGGTGGTATGACGTCCAATGTATGGACAAACCCCCAAAAAAGTACCATAGCATTAGTAGGAGGGGGTGCCGACACAAAGTGTTCTTGGAGAGATGAAGCAGATGACATGATGTCCAATGCACAAATGGATCCTTAGAGATGAATCATGTCGGTGGTAGGGGTAGGAGGTTCCGTGAGTTGATAATCATCAGTGAGATATGTAGGAGGATTATGGGGATGACCAACATTGTGATAGAGAAATGGAGTAGGGAGAGCAGTGAGTGGGTCTAGAGTGCAAGAATGGGTCGTGGTTAGCAAGAACAATATACGCACAACCATCATGTAGGAACTTAACGCATTGATGAACTGTAGAAGGTATTACCTGCATAACGTGAAGCCATGGTCTACCAAGTAAGAAATTGTATTGGAGCTTGGCATTGATAACAAAAGAATATCGTAGGGATGGTTTTTGGACCAACTGTGATAGGTAAGGTGATATGGCCCATGCACGGTTGTGTAGAAGAATCATAACTACGAATAGAAATAGATGTTGGACTGAGATTAGCTGAGGAAAGGCCAAGTTCTTTGAAGAAATGTAAGATTACAAAGATTGAGCTCAAATCCATTATCAACTAGTACCCGCCTAATGCCTATGTTAAAGATGCAAGCGTTAATATAAAGAGGAGGATCATTGTCATAAACAGAAAGAGCGGCAACTACATCAGATGGGAAAGTAAGGTGTTGAGAAAATGCATCAACGAATAACTAATATACATGATCCGGAGGAGTATTAGCAAGAATGTAAGTATTAGCCAAGAGAGAGTTGATTTTAGCCTTACATTCAGGATTAGCTTGCAAAAATGCATAGATAGAAATAGCCATGATGGAAGAAACTTAGGATATTGAAGCAAAAGGAAGAAAGAAAGATCCAATAGTGCTCAAAAGTCGGGTTCACCAAATGATTTAACAAATATGGAATTTGTAAAATCCTAATTGCAGAGTCATGTATGATAAATAAATGCTAAAGTATAGATTTGACACAAGCAATAAACTAAAGAAATATGAAACCCTAAGTGCAAGAGAGAGTAGAAGACTTAGCTGGTTTCGCAATTAATCCCGAAGTGTCCTGAATCGGAAAATTGATAAATAGGAGTAGAATGTCGCAATAGAACACATAAAATCTTGATACTACCGGATGAGCCGGAGACAAGGGCGCCTGGCGCTAGGGACCTCTGCTAGGCGTCTGTGACTGCGCAGGAGCTCAAAAACTGATTTTTGTGTCGCACAAGTGTCACTAACCTTCTCTTTTGGTCGCCTGTATGTTATTGGATGATCACCGAATTTTCTTGTACCTTGCAAACAAATGATAACTTGCAAAACCCTCAAACTACATCAAATCCCAAAAAGAAAAGATGCAATATGGGGAGTCGGACTGACCTTGGTGGTCACCTGACAGAGTGAACTTACGACCGAGCACTACACTACATCTCAGACTCTATGTAGTTCTTGTGCGTGTGTGATAAAATCGTGCCCTAGGAAGCCCTTGTGCAAGTGCATGTGATAACAGACGATAGCTAGATGTACCAATGTAAATAGATGTGTGGATGGCAAAATGAACTTCCCCTCCTATGTGTGTATGCAGAAAATGCAGTCCCTTGTCCCTTGAATGAGTGTTAGATGGATGCCTTTGATGCTCTTAGATTCCTTTGGATGCAACATTAGGTGATGATACTAGATACTTAGAGTTTGGTCCTTTGTTTTGGTCACATAGCTTTGTATTTATATGATTTTGTTGGTTTAATTTTGTAATTGACAACTAAAAGGCCGACCCATAAGAAAATGAAATGCCTAAAAGATAAAAAAACATAAAAGAAGTGAGTAAGATAGAAGGAGGTCAGGGGTGCCCAGGAGGTGACGAAGGCGCCTGGCGGCATTGTGTCCACATCCACGAAATATAAAACAATAAAGTACCGACTAGGTTGTATTGTGTAAAAGCTAGGTAGCGATGCGAAGTGCAGGTGCGGTGCGGTGCGGGGGGATTCGATGCGTGCTGGTACGGCAAATTTTTGGGGGCACAGTACGGCACTTGGGTACGGCAATACAATATACATATAAAATATTAAAAATATAGCCAAATAAGCAAAAATTCAGCCTTATACATGAATAGAGTAAACAAATTAATAATTAAGTGAAATAGCCAAATAATGTATTAATAAGTCAATGCATTTTGTCATGATATTCATTGATTGAACTTCGAACAAGTACATTGTTCAAACTCCAAATGTTACAATGTCCAATTATTAACATAAATAATAACAAATCACATAAGCTCGGACTGGAATTAGGTATTACCAGCTCCCTTCAAATCTGGCAGTGATTAAGATTCCTTTGGGGTTTCTCTTATTATTCCCGCATTAGTCTTACTTGCTAGTGGAAATGCTGCCCTTGTGTTTTTGATCCTACATTACCCAAACGCATCTCAACTGTTGCAGCTTTCAGCCATTGTTTTAGGTACTTCCGTGAAGTTTTACCACAGTTGAATCATTTACGTAATCGCATCTATTGACCTTTATTGACCCCCAAAAATAGTTTTTTTTTTTTTTTACAAAAAAAGTTAAAAATAAAAAACAAAAAAAAAAATTAAAAAATGTTGTTTTTCTTGGTGGAGTACGCCTGGTGCGGTGGAGCGGCCGGTGCGGCTGGCCGTACCCAAGGCGTCTTGTACCGTACCACGCGTCTGCAGTGCGTGCACGTGCCCGTACCCATGCCCTACGGGCACGCACTGCAAACTACCTAGTGTAAAAGACTAGAAAGAAAATCAAATAAAAAAAAAAAGGCCAAGGATAGCTATCGAGGATTAGTTTTCTTGCTTAAGAATCATATGAATAGTAGTATGTGATTAGGACCTAGAAATGTACCCAAGTGTGTGATTTTGTGTCTACGCTTTTGTAGATTTTAAGGAAATTTGCAATGCTTAAAGTCTTGTGTATTTGTATACTAGACCGAAACTTGAGATTTTCTAAATATCTTTAAGAAAGCAAGAGTTTTATGTCATTACAAAGACAAAAACAAATCCATTGCATCTTTGAGGTATATGTACAATAGAGTGGCATCCCTCAAAGGATTACAAAAATGGTGTCAATCTATTGTGTAGATGCGCCAAACCCTAGAAAACAACATAGTGTGTTAGAAGACTTGAACAAAGAAAGAATGAAGAAGTGGATAGTACACTTTGTAGTATGTGTTTGTCATTTTATGCGAGAGATAGTTACTAAATGGTTGAGGTGGTTACAACCATACATTTATTAATACATAACTAACAATGACTTAATAATAAACTGTAAGCTTTATATTCTAATACCTATGTTCTTTAGGAAATGGGAATGGGTCTGAAGCCCAAAATGCCATTTTCAAAAAATCCTTGGGTACAAAACATTATGGAAATGTCCATCAATGTGTGTGTGTGTGTTACTCATTTTCAAAATTTTAGTTCATGGACAATAAGAGATAAAGCACTCAAAATATTTTGTATTCATTGAAGTTCTAATGATTCATCATTCAACATGGTTACAATTTCAATGTTTCATATATACATGATTATAATATATATTCTAGAACAATGTTTTAAAAATCGAAACCGGACTCGGAACTAGTTTGAGGTCAAACCGGAACTAGACCGGTTTAAACTTTATGAACTGGTTTACTAAAAATACATAAAAAATTATATTTTTAATGAAAACAATTTTTTTAAAGATTAAAAACCATGATTCCAACAATTACACACAAAATATGCAAAGGTTGCTCTTGTATATATGTAAGAAAGGTGCACGAACTCCAAGTCTAATACACAATACATATATCATAAATGAGATTCCAAAACAAAATACATAAACAATGAGGCTTTAAATAGCCTCCATATTTCGAGACTCCAAAAAAACAGCATCTGCTATGATCATTGATACATTATAGATACTACAAGTTACAAAACTTTAGATAAAATAGATGACGTGAATGATCAATCATCGGACTTACACCGCTTATTGAAAATGGTATTCTCGGGGTCATCCTCATCATTATCATCACCGGCCTTTGGCTTTGACTCGGACCCATCCAAATCTTCGGGTATATCAAAGCAACAACCCAGTATTGGCACGGGAGTAACATGAGTGCGACTAGTGCCTGCTATGTCTCGTGACGGTGGTGGCGGTGTTTCTAATGGCTTATCATCCCGATCCAAACCCATGCAACCCAAATCACGGGGATCAAACTCTGCTGGCTGACTCTCCTCTAACCAATCTGAGGTTGGATCTATATCACCCAAGACAATGGGATTTGTATCAGGTCTTCGGTTCAGCAACTGGATGTGCCTTAGTCGAAGGTTGTACTACACAAAGACAAGATCATTCAACCGTTGTTCCAAATGGTTTCTATTCTTTGTGTGAATCCGCTCAAAGACAAACCAGTTGCGCTCGCACCCAAAAGCACTGCAAACTTGGCTCAGGATCCTAATTGCAAACTTTTGCAATTGAGGACACTAACTCCTAAATGAATCCCGTCAATGTGCTGCGATAAAAAATGTTAATGTTTTATTAAACAATGACGATAAAACACAATTAAAAATTAAAAGTAAAACTTATAACTTAAAGCATAATTCAACAAATTAGATTGTGTCTTATGCTAAAAATTCATGATTATTCATTAAAAAGTTTAATCAAATGAACTTCAAAAAACTTAGAATTGCTTACTTGGTTGGTCCACATCTCTTGCAATCTTTGCAAGGTTTTTCCCAAAGGTACTTGTGGCTTTGTTGAAGAAACTGATTTGTCGGTGAACCTCAAGTTGTTGCCTCTCATCAGGGACCATGCGGTCTAGGCACTCATACAAACCATCATTACTTTCTTCTCTGTTTGATCTTCTCCAAGTTGAGCTCTGTAATGATATTTTGGGTTCAAGAAATATCCAACTGCATGTATAGGGCGATGGAGTTGATTGTTCCATCTATTATCTATAATCTCCCATATAGGCCCATACTTAGTTACCCTGTCTTTGTATGCTACCCTTATCTGCTCCTTTGCCTGATCCATAGCCTCATAAATATAGCCCATGGCTAATTTTTCCCCATCCACCAACATGCAACACCTTAACAAGAGGCTCGACAATTTTCACAATCTTTGTTTTTTTTTTTCAAAATAAATTGTCAAAAACTTTCTTCTTTGTGTCTTTCCCATCTTGTTTGCGGCTCCACTTTGATGCATTCCATTCATCACTTGAAAACATCTTTTTCAAGTTCTCGTGCTTGGAAAGAAGAGATTGCAACGTGAGGAAGTTTGTTGCAAATCTCGTGATGGCTGGCCTAACAAGTTCTTTGCCCTCAATGTTTTTCCTCATTAGGTTCAATACCCATGAGTGATTGTAGATGTATTTTGTGATGCTTTTGGCATGCTCTACAGTGTTCTTGATCCAATCTTTTTTCCTATATCCTCAAGCATGAGGTCTATGCAATGTGCAGCACATGGAGTCCAAAATATTGTTTTGTGTTTAGCCTCTAACATCTTACCAACAAGAACATAGTTAGAGGCATTATCTATTATGATTTGTACAACATTTTCCACCCCCACCTCTACAACAATCTCATCCAAAATCTCAAACAACAAATTTGCATCTTTCACCCTATCAGATGTATCAACTAATTTTAAAAACATAGTACCTTGTGGACAAAAGGCAAGAAAATTTATTATGGTGCGAGTTCTTGCCATCACTCCACCCATCTGACATAATAGTACATCTGTTTTGGCCCATGATGCTTTACAACTCTTCAAATATTCATCTATGGATGCAACTTCTTTCTTCACAAGTGATCATCTCAAACTATGCATAATAGGTCCTTTGAAGCCCTTACCAACAACAATGGAATCAAACATAGGCTGGTAATAAGGTGAGCGGGCAACATTGAAAGGGATATCTGCATCATACCACCATCTAGCAATGTATTCAAAAGTTGCTTCTTTGTATTGCTTCTTCCAATGGTTATCCAAGGTGGGCTGATTTTCTGTTGGCATGGAGGCACTAGCAGTGTGGAAGATGGAAAAAAACTTTGAATGTTCTTTCTTTTTTGAGGCCGATTTTCTTGACTATGAGTGGATGGGGAGGCATATACCAAAAGGGGTCTCTAACATGGACAAAAGGGTCAGAGCAAGATCCTTCAACACTCAAGGCATGTTCCCTCCTCCCTATTTCAGCTTCCATCTCTTTTTGCCTAGCCTTCTTTATGTTTCTCAAGCAAGTTTTTCATTTCCAACCTAATGGCATCAATATCAGGTGCATCACATGGGGAAACTTGGCCTCTTTGACTAGCCAAGTGTTGTTTCAACCTATGAATTCCCCCTCGCCCCCGATGTGTTTCTTACAATATTTACAAAAACTTGATTATCAACTACGTCTACATGGTTCCATGTAGGGTCTTTAGTTTTGGGGGCCATTGCAAATGCAAAGAAATCTGAAAATGCAAATAAAAACAAAATAAATTTCAGATTTCCTATTTAATAAAATTTACAAATAGGGGCAAGTTTAAAATTTAACATACCTTTCAATGTGCACACAAATGAGGTGAAGAAACACTCCAAGCTTGTATATGGGTTGCACCCTCCAAATGTAGATGTGAAGACCACCACAAAGAGCCCACACTTGATGCCAAACAACCCCCAAACTCACTCCAAATCAACACTCTTCAATGCTGCCCCAAGCCTCCAAATCCTTCCAAATAAGAGAGGTGCTCACAAATAGAGGTGAGGAAGTCTCTATATGGATGCCAATATCACCACAAAGAGCCCACAAGCAATGGCAAACTATTGGAAATATTGTCATTGATGTCAAAGGCTTAATCATTGATGTATTTGGTTAATGGAAATGTGTAACGGAAGTTGACGGAAATATTGACGGATGTTGACAACGGAAGTTATGCGGAACTATTGACGGATGTTGACAACGAAAGTTGACAGAACTATTGATGGATGTTGACGGAAATGGTAGAAAGTAACGGAAATAACCAAGTAGTATAGAAAAGCTGAAAACGAAAGTTTAACTACATGTAAAGAAGTATTGTTACATGGTATAAGCGAGATATACAATGTACATATGAGAAAGATATCAGCATTGAATATTTTGTGTGAAGAGAGAAAAGGAAGAGCAAAATATGAAATAAAAAGGAGTGAAGGGCAGATTTATTTTTGATGAAAAGTTGCAGCAATTTATTTATGTGAAGGAACTGAAATAAATAAAAAAGGATATTCTGAGCAGCAGTTTTGTTCTATCACTTGTTGAAGCAACAACAACATAAAAGATAGAAAAGAGTTTGTTTTTTTTTGAGGAAGGTTGGTGCCTTCATATTTGAAGAGATAGGTGTCTCTTGCTGAGTTGGTGCTTAACAAAAAGGGGTTGGTGCTCTTGTAGGTTGGTGCCTACAAAAATTGTAATTTGGGGATTGGTGTCTCCCGTAGGTTGGTGCCTACAAACATTTGAGAAATATAATAAAGAAGATTTTCTCCGTGGTTTTCTCCCGAAAGGGTTTCCACGTAAATTCGTGTCTATTTGCAGTGTGTTGGTTTGCTTTGCATTCATTGATTGCTTTGATATATTCTTTGTGAAACTGATTAATTGTGATTACGGATTTGAGATTAAGTGTTAAATTTAAAAGAATATCATAATACTTGATTCACCCCCTCTCAGTATTATCTTGTGCTTAACACAAACAAGCTCCAAGCCTCCAACTTCCAAGCTCACTCCAAAACTAAACTGCTATGCTCACAAATGATTTTTCTCATAAATGCTCACAAATGCTCAATGAGAGAGGTGTGAAGTGAATAGGGGGGTGTATATATAACACCAAATTAGGGTTTAGGAGTTTTAAATAATATAAAATGTAATTAAAATTGTGAATTTTTATTGAAAAGTCAGTATAAGGTATGCGGGCCACGACTCGGCTAGTTTGGGTCGAAACCGGACCGGTTTGGCCCCAAACCTGTCAACCGATTTGTTTTTTTGGCTGGTCGGTGCATTAAAAGGTCAAACCGGTCGAACCCGCGATTCCGTTTCCGGTTCGATTTGATTTGACCGGTTTTTAAAATACTGTTCTAGAATATATCATCTAGATTTTCCTCATAATCATCATCATGCATCCATGTTTCAAAAATTATAGTTGTAACCCGTTTCATTATATTCATTTGATTGAGGATTCCAATGGAAAAGTCTATTCTAAAGAGCAATAATATCTTGAGTCAAAACCTATTTTCTAGCTTGGAATTCCTTGGTTTTTGCCAGATTCTTCATACTTTCTTTGGATTATTATTCTGACCCAAACTATCTCTAGGCTTGTTTAATGTGCGTCCTTGTTAGTATAGTTTTAATGTTATAAGACTTTACACTTGAGCACACCGTAAGTTATTCCGGGTTTTGAAAATTCTCCGAGCAGAAATATAGGCTATATGTGACAAGATTAAGTGGAGTAACACAACAACAAACTAGAATAAACTCTTCCTTATAATACATAAGCAACGAAACTTCAGGACACTTCGAAATGTCTTGGATGTTTTTGGGACGTTTTCGTACTCATTTCCCTACCATAAACAATTTAAGCTGGATACGGGGTGGGGGATGTTTCCGACAACAAAGTCTAATACCCTCTCATAAGGCTTGCATTACGAAAAGAAAACAAACATACCTTGACAAAAGATTAAAATAACAAAGCCAAACAAAACCACACATTCTTCAGAAGCTTTCTCTTTGAAAACTGTTCTTTGACTAGATAGAGCTCCATATAGCTGCCTCATAACTTTCATAAAGGTGTAGCTCTCGGGTTGAATTCTCAAGTTCCTAGATTCCACCTCTCCAAACTTTCAAATTACGAATTTCCTGAATTATTGGACAACTATCCATATTGAGTAAAGTCCACATTGTTCCATCAATTTGTCTCACGACCCTCGTAAGGGTATAATTCCCAAGATTCACAAACTCTTGATCTAACTGAGCAACCATCCATACCGAGTTTCAACTACTCTAGATCAATTCTTGTCTTCAAAGTGTGGGGCTTCTTTAAAATAAAAATTCTTCAACACTTTTAGCATCCGGCGGGTCTTTAACAATGGCTATATTAACCTAATTTGGCATGCCTTTAAGATTTCCCTTGAGAACATCATTGGTTCAAATGCTACAATTCGATGCTGTCTGACCTTTTTCTTTCTGTAATAACATTCAATGTCCCCTTCGCCTTTATTTCAATAATTTTTGACTAGAATGCGCTCTCATGTCAAGAATCACCTTTTGTATCTCTTGCTGTTCTCTTTTCTTCACCCAAGAGAGTTGAAATCATATCTTCTAGAAATTGAGAGTATATCTGCCTAAGAGTAAAAATGACATTGTTGTATTTAAAAGGAAGACTGTTTAACAAAATAGTTTTGGCATCATCAACGACCACTTCGGCTAGTTGTTTGATGAGAGACGTCAAATTGTTTTGCAGTAGTGAAGTCGTCTACATGTAACAGAGGTCATTTTTTTAGGGCAGATGTTATTCTACTCTAACCAGATATATATTCAATCCTCTGTTCCATAAGAGACTGTAAGAATGAAAACCCCCACTATCAATTTGCTTTCTTAGAAAGCTAGATTGTTTCCTACTGATCATGAGATGAGGCAAAGGTTCAAATAGAAATAAATACTGAATCTTAGCCTTTCCTTGGGCCTTAAAATTTCCTATTTATAACCATCCGGAGTGAGGTGCCATGCTTGTAAAATTCTCTTAAGAATTGCACGACCTACTATCTTGAGGAAGTGACTCTTGCACGTCACACCATACAAACTGAATGGTCCTCTCATATCAAGTATGTGCGTGATTGTCTCTAAATGATAAGAAGCCTACGGTCTACCATTGAACATGATCATGGGACAATATATTGATACATCTATTTTATATTTAATTTTTTGACATATTTTGGCACTTTTATAGGACATAAGTACACTATAAGTAGTGTTATACGTGCACGTGCCCCTAGATTTTGGTGATGTGGATGTCTTGAACATTTTGGGGACTTGGAGGATGCCCCCAATTTTATTGATCTTTTAATTTTTTTGGTACTTTTAAAAGTTGTTACCAAAAACTTTGAATTCTAATCTCGAAAGTACCTAAAAATACAGTTTAATCCCCTAAATTTCATTGAACTCGAGTTCATTTATGGTATCTATATAGGCAGTCTCCAACCCCTAATCCCCCTCGCCTCCCGCCTTCTATATTTATTGGCCCTCTATATGTGATCCATATGGACTCTCTCGCCCCTATATATAGGTGGCCCTTTAGGGATGAAGAGGATGAGGGGTTCGCTACATTCACTTTGATGAGGAGGAGAAGGGGACAAGGCATTATGAGGAGGGAGAGGAGGATGAGGGGTTCGTTGCATTCACTTTGATGTTTGGGAGCATAAATGCCCCTTATGTATATATGGGGCTTTTGGTGTCTTATCTACCAAATGAGACGCTTCTTTTCCTCCTCGTCTCCCATCTATATAAATCGGCCCTATTAATATAGGGGTGACCTCAACCCCAACTCTAGAGTAAAGAGGGCCTGCTTAGATAGGGTCCCCATATATAGATAGGGCATTGGGCTATATAGATATATGGCCCCAAATAGATAAGATATATAAGGGTAGGGAAAAGCCTCCCCCTCCTACATTGGGGGAGACCCTCCCTCTCTGAACACAAATAGATCTATAGGGCAGGGATTGGTCTATAGTGGTGGGACCTTGTTTGCACCCCTACACATATTGGAGAGAAAGTGTTCGCTACACCGTATAAATGTTTAAATATTATTTTAATAGTTGTTCCTTTGCTGCCCCCAAAAAATGGGAAATGTTTTGCCATTCTTGAAACTCATCCCTCTATCCCTTGTTCCCCTGTCCCCAAGACTTAGATAACTTTCTGATCTTAGGGTAATAGCCAATAAATCTATGAAGCGCATGAGGTAGTGAGGATAATATGAATGAGGAAGTGTGATGGGAGTGATGATCTGATGATACATGACATTGCATGATATGATATAATACTTTGATATTGTTTAAATGATCATCTAGCATAGCTTTGTGTTCTTGTGGACTCTTGCAAACATATGAGCACTTTAATTGGTTTTTTTAGGGTGCCTCTATGAGTGGCAATGTTCAAATGACCATTTGTTTTGTGTTTTTATTGCCCAATGGTGCGTGCGCGCATCACACAAAAAGATAACACAATCCTCTCTCATTCTCTCTCTATCTCACACACACACGTGTGTGTGCTGTTCTCTCTCTATCTCACACACGTCCGTTCTCTCTCTATCTCTCACACACACGTGCGTGTGCACACGCACGTGTGTGTGAGATAGAGAGAGAAAACGAGAGAGGATTGTGTTATATTTTTGTGTGATGGTTCCTTGTTTATTATGTGTAGGAGTGAGCCATGCTAATGACTTAGATTGAAGAATGCAACAAACCTTTGAGGCATCTAATCAATAGCTATGCATTCGCCTAAATGCCATTTGAAAGTTTGAGATGTCTTGTTTGGCACACCCACGATGGTGCACATATGGACTATATGCTCAAGGACTTGGCTTTTACATTACCACCAAGTCCTTGATGGGATAAAAAATTGAAAACATGTTTAGGCATCAAGATTGAATATTTCTTATGTTTTGTTTCTCATGCTGTCACTTATAGCTACAAGTGGTACAACTGTAATGAATTTCCAAACCTTTCAACTAGATCAATAAGACTAGTAACTTTGAAACTGCAATTAGTTTCTCTTCCATAGCAGAGCTGGCATCCCAATCCATGTTTGGACTGGGTAGAACCATCCTTCTTCCTCAGAAATGCAAATTTTTGTGCAATTCCATGCACATTGTACAATATGTAGACCACATTTGCCCACCAAAAAAACCAACGGATGACCCCCAAAGGTATCCTTAGTTCTTAATGGAATGGATAATAGGCCATGGATATTAAAGTAGAAATCCCTCATATGCAGGTCCATGGGAGTCTACTCGGGACCAAAAACCTTCAAAATCTGGGTGCACAGGAGCTGGAAACCCAATGGATCTGTGGACATTCTAATGATAGTGAAAGGAAACTTCATTGCAATATTCAGTGCCAAGAAAGGATAAATCCTTCCAAAGTGGACCCTGGTTCATGAACTAATCAAGGCATTTGATGAAACACTGGTCATCTGCCTTCAACTCCAAAAATTGTTCAAGCATGGTGCCGGTTTGAATCCATTTTCCCTTACTTCCAAGGGAATATTGGCTTGAATTGTGTCTAAATAAGATAGGATATGCTACTGGGGACTACGTAAAAGCTTCAAAATTCACAAAACTCTGGTGTTCTCAACTATGCCCAGATGTGCATCGATCTTGATTTGGATAAGCCTCTGCCAGACAAAATCATCCTGGAAACGGAGGGATTGAATGGAAACAGCCCTTGGATTATGAACATGTTTCCTTGCCTCTGTCATGCTCTTGGACATCTTGCAAAGATGTTTAAAATGGACATCAAAAATCATCGATGGCAACCTGAGCAAGAGATAAAATCAAATCAACAAAACATGGACAACCAGTTTTCACATGGTGGAATGAACCAACTAGATAATCCATCAGATAAGCCCCAATATATGAATAACACCAAATTTCAAACAATATACAGTACAAGGAATCAGCATACAACAGCAGAACAAGTAGCAGAAAGAAAATCAGTAAAGGCTTATGCAAGAAGACAGAATTTTCCGCAATGGCTCAACCTCCCACAAAAAACCCTTTTGAGGTATTAGCAAATATGGATACAAGTGATTTGAATCTGGTACACAACAGTCTAGTAGCTTCACTCCAAAGACCAAATGAACAATCAGTAGCTCGAGGTAAGTCTCCTCTCCTTGCTGATTTCTCCACAACAAATGATACCAAATATTCCATGAGAAACACAAAAAAAAGTAATCTTATTGCCAAAGATCCTTATCTCATAGATCTGGTCAATCTTTGGTCATCCAAGAAGGGCAACACCTTGCAGAAAAAAAGGAAATCATTTGATAGATTTCAGATAGAGGATGGGGCTTCACAAATTGACTCAATAGAACTTATTCAGGAAAAAAGGGATCCCATTCCCGATATAGTGATGGTTGAAATAATTTTCTCAAAAGACATGAGCAATCAGCTCAAATTACTTGTTATTTAAAAATGCCTAGTTATCTGGTTCTATTTCTTTGGTTATTATTATCACTATATTACTTTTTCTCATCTTTTATGTTATTAATTCTAAGTTTGTCTTTTGTTTCATCTGATATGAAGATAAACACCCTCAATTGGCATTTATATTTTTTTGCCTGTCATCCACATTTTATTTTGAAAGTGTTTGAACCATATCTATTCTGTTCTGACTAGTCCACTAATTAGAATAGTCGAGTTATTTCTAACATGCATGTAATTTGAACATGTCTTTGATATAAGTTTTTCTTATCTGTTCCATTATCTTGGCTGCTTAGATATCAAGTTGTCCTGGAGCAGTTGGTCTCAGTGTTGCTCTTGAGAAGATTCTGCATCCAGCTTCAGCAGAGAGGTTATTATTGTTGTCTATTTGTTTTCTGTCATAACTCATAAACTGAGTTGATGGTTTGCATACACTTGATATGTTCTTTTACTTACTACTTAATTCAACCCAGATTAATAATGAGCATATAAAATTTGTTATTGCTTCAGCTTTAAGACTGAAACTGGCACAAGTGTTCTTGTTTGCTCAAGAGGTGGTGGCGGCCTATTGAAAGAACGGATGGAAGTAGTTGCAGAGTTGTGGGATGCAAACATTAAAGTGGGTGGACATCTCATACACATTGCATTTTTGAATATGTTGCTCATTCTTTGTTTGACAAAAATGTTGAAATTTTAATCTCGTTTCTCTGATCAGGCTGAATTTGTTTGCACACCGGCACCCAGTCTTACAGAACAATACGAATATGCACATGAGCATGGTATTAAATGGCTTGTCATAATAACTGAAGATCTATCCCATACAGGCTCTGTCAAGGTATATTGCAATGTTATGCACACCCTGTAAATTAAATTTCATGTTTGATAATAGAAGAAGAGTGTTTACCATCTGCATTACTGTCTATTTACAGGTACGCCACATTGAGTTGAAAAGAGAAACAGAAGTTCCAAAAGAGGATCTGGTCAAATTCATTGCTGAAGCAACTTCAGGGCCCTTTAGAAAGAAGTTTTCTGTGTCAAGAACTTAAAGCTAATGTTCTAACTCAAGAAGCTTATAATCTTCTATATAATTGTTCAAATTTTCAGTCTCTTTCTTGCTCTAATTGGAAGCCCCAGAGCACAAGAGAGATTCGAATTCTCTGTCCGGCAATATCAAAATTTTCTGTTGCTCCTGCCAATACGATGTTGGAATAAAATTGTACATAGAAAGATGTGGAACTTCCTATGAGCAGATAGGCCCATCCTGTTGTACATTACCTGGTTTTTTCAATTTTTGTATAGCATAGAACAAATAATTTATTTTTTCTAGGATATCCAAGTCAGAATCTATAAAATGAACCCAATAATTGTAGCGACCCATCTTCCAGTTCTTGGAAAATACGACCGATTTTTTTTTTTTTTTCGCTCCCTATTTGAAGAGAAGTGCTACTTTTCCTTTCATGCTTGCAATTAATTCCATTGCATAACCTAGCTATAGGCTCGATGTAAATAAATCATTAACTGCTCAGTCTTTATAATTGCCAACATTAATATCTCATAAGGAAAAGGTTCAGATGAAGTCCCAATATATATACCGGAACCTACTTCATTTTGCAGCGCTACTCTGATCCTTCTGCTTCCGCAGTAATGAAACAAGTACGCGACATGTTTAAACACAATCAATAAAACCTCTAGACCTTTTGCCACAAGGACCCCTCAACAAGGATTTAGTTTAATTATCCCATAAGGTTGTCATTAATGTAGTTAATTTAGTAGCAAGAGTTCATGTAATATCCCTTTCAAGGGCTGAAACTGAAAAAGAAGGAAACCACACAAACCCAAGTGAAGCAAAATCTGATTTTATAACAGTTGTAATATACTTTAAAACCCTAGAAGCAAACTATATAGGGACTCAAATGCACCCTAAAACCATGCACAATAACTTGAAATTACTTCTAAATAATTACTTCAATTACAACAACCAATATCCATCCAATTTGCAACAAATAAATGGAGAAAATCAGCGAAGATACATTGTTGACAGCAACATCGCAGCCACAAACAAAGGCTGAAATTAATAGATAAACCTCTCTAAAAATAGGCAAATTATGAATTCCGGCCTCATATATTATGGAGAATCAAAATATGAATTATGTGCCCTAGAAGCATAGTTACAGGATGGGGGATGGCGGGACGAGGGGACGGGGTTTCCGGGATGGCAAAATTTTTCTAAATTTTGGGGACCGCTGATTAAAAAATATATAAATATTTAAAATAAAAAGATATAGTGACTAAATTATATAAATAAGCTGAAATAAAACCATTTGAGATTTAAATAAGGTGAAACTTGAACTCATAAACATCAAATACATTCCTTAATACTATAATATCAATATGTTAATGTCATAAATTGAAAATTCATAATACATATTTGAATTTTGAATATGAGACAAGCTGAAATTTCAAATTTCAAATATATTAATATTACAAAATATAAAAGTAAAACCATTCTAAATTACGATTGATCAAGTGACAATAGCTAATATTCATATCATTAATCTCATAGCCAAATACACCAACAATTGTCTATTGTCAATATTACAAAAAAATAGGGCAACTACACGTATCGGCCCCTAAAAATCGAATCCGCATCTCAAGCAATATCCATGAACTCCTCCTCGCCGGTACTAGCATCCTCGTCCTCAAAGGTAAGCCCAATCAATCCTCGCCGCAGTGTTGTCCTCTTCAAATCGCCTCGGCTCTTCGGGATCGACATCCCACCGTAATCTTTGAGTCTGCTTGTACTCGGGTGTCTTGTGATCTATAAGACGCAAAGCATGTGTGCAACGACAAGTTTCTCTGCTCTCGTAGAGGTAAGCCTATTTCTCTTAGCAGAGTGTATCCAACCATACGTAGACCCGGTTCCTCTCGGAGGCGGAGGAGCTAGAAACTGGGAAAGGAGGCGAATGGCAAGTGGTCACAAAGGCAATCCCGAAGCCCATACAATCGCCACCAACTCACCGGGCTTCTCTGTGCTAATGTTACCACATGTCTGCCTTTCTTTGATGTTTTGTACCCATCAAGTTTAGTGAAGTCGAGCCGCTCCATTCTAATCTGTGAAGCCTCTTGTGGAGTGTACATTTTTTTAAAAGCCTTCATAAGGCCCTTCTTCACCTCATCATCATCAATGGGACAACTCTGCCTGGGCTCTCCACATACCGTTTGGGATTCAGTGCATACGTACTCATATGAAGAGGGGTGTTCAACTTCTCCCATCTCCGCTGAATAATGGGCTGTATATGTTCATTATAGAACTCCAAAGTGGGGTCCCTCACCCAAATAGCTGCCTTCATTTGCCCAAGCATGTTGTCAATGCACTCATAGATTTCACCAAGATTGGGGTTGTTAGAATCCCCATATTTGATGACACTAAAAATTGAAGCTATAATTGATATGATGTATTTCATATCAACCCAAAATGTTTCCCGCAACACCACTTCCTTCACTCTTTTCCCTTGATCAGTCTTGGACTCACACCACCTAGTCCAATCCTGTGTCATAATCATAATTTGCAGGGGCTCTTGCAACTCAGACATCCTCTCCAACAAAATAAAATAGGATGCAAAGCGGGTGTCAACTGGTTTCAAAATTCCTTCTTCAAAAATTTCGAAAAGTGTCAATGATGTGTGGTGATTGCATATGAACTTCTGCACATCTCTGGCATCAGTCACTATCTGGTTAACCCACTGAATCTTCCCTATGTTTTTCAGTGCATTGTTCATAGCATGCACACAACATGGAGTCCAATAAATATGCCTATATTCTCGCTCCACTAGCTTGCCTGCTACTCTGCACACATAAGCTGCATCTGTGACAACCTGTACAACATTTGAAGGTCCAACCTTCTCAATGGCATCCTTCAAAATTTGATACTGAAACTCAACATATTTTTGCTTCCCAACATGACAATTCCTCTCAAGAAGTATGGTCCATTTTTGCAAGAGACAACGATATTGATGAAAGGACGATGTCTAATATCCGTCCACCCATCCATGTGACACCCATGTCACCTTCATCTCCTCCATTAATAGATTAACCTTGGAATAGTTTCTATCCAAGATTGTTGTCCTGTGTTTTGTGTCTCCAGGAGGCACATAACTTGTACCTGCTTTTGCAACCTTAGCCATAGCCTCCTTGTAATAAGGAGAGCAAGCAACATTAAATGGAATCCCAAAGTGACATAGAAAATTTTCCAATAGCATCATCTCGCCTCTTCCTTGCCTTTGAATCAAACATGTCAATAACTAAATTTGGGGCTGCCCCCACGGCCTTTCTCTTCCCTCTGCTTTCCACTTCTGACACTTCAAAACTAGAACCAGCCGGAGTATTAGTATGTTTGCCAGTCCTATGAGCGCTTAATGGAGTATTAGCCGTAGAACCACGAACTTTTGGCACTTTGTTCGTGCTATTTTCATTGAAGATTCTCACCATCTCAGCTCTCTGCTCTAGTGAAAGGCCCTTACAAGTGCCAACCCCCTTCCTGTAAGATGCAACAAGTGTGCATTGGTCCTAGTGATACTGCCATGCCAAGTCAGTGCACATATGTTGCACTTCCATACTTTGCTCCCCCTCCAGACTTGGGGTTATCAATTATTTGGGCAAATTGTTGCAATGGCTTCTTCTTATCAAATGGTCCAATGGCAAATTTGGACAACATTTGAGAGGGGCAATTGGTAGCACTACAACTACCAGTTGCCGTTGCCACTACATTTTGTGTCCCTTCTTCACTCTTCCATGACCATCTATCTCAACTTCCAGGTTCAACCCTCCTGCTTTGATTCATGCTATGATTCATACTCATACTTAGAAGAAGAACTCGTGGTGATGATTGCTACATGAATTAAAAACAACCATAACTATATGATTGATTGATTGGTTATGTAATGAATTAATTTAAAAAAAACGTAGCCAATATGCATTTTTAAATCGTACAAACTATATGCGTGATTATATTGTGAATGTAGATGCAAATGCTAAAAACAACCCCTAAAAATACAAAATATAATATAAATTTTAAACTAGAAATAAAATGTAATTAAAAAAATGTAACCATTTAAATTTTAAATTTTACATCCAAACCCTATGCAAGATGCATTTTTTAAAATCCCACAAACTATATGCATGATTGCATTATGAATGTAGATGCAAATGCTAAAAACAACCCCTAAAAATGCAAATATAATATAAATTTTAAACTAGAAACAAAAATGTAATTAAAAAAGAAACCGTAACCATTTACATTGTAGTTTGTATAACCAAACCCTATGCAATATGCATTTTTAAAATCCTACAAACTATATGCATGATTACATTGTGAATGTAGATGCAAATGCTAAAAAAAAGCCCCTAACAAATGCAAATATAATCTAAATTAAAAAAAAAAAACTTTAACATGTATTGTAAGCAAATAAAATTATAAATACCTCTTGCTCCCTCTTGTTCTTGCTCTTGCTCTTGCTCTTGCTCTTGCTCTTGCTTGGTGTGAATATGAAATGAGCCCATATTGTAAATTTATAACATAAAATAACACTTTTAGGGTTAGGGTTAGGTTAGGAATGTTACTTTTATGCTATTAGTCATATACAATAAAAAAAAAGTGTTTTTGTGTATTAAAAGTCTGTTTTTTTATTTGAAAATGCGCAACAGCCGTAGGGGACGGCGGGGACGTCTGGACGTCCCCGGGAAGTTCCTAGGGACATCCAGACGTCCCCGCCGTCCCACCCCACGTCCCCAACGTCCCCGGGACATTTTCGCCACCCTCCGGCATCCCCAGGCGTTTCACGCCACCTGTACAAAGAAGGAAACGTGGGGGAAACATTTCCCCCACGTCCTCTCATCCCCAGGACGTCTCGGACGTGTTAAAAATGGGGGGGATGTGTCCCCGCGTAACACTGCCTAGAAGGCACCGATTCAACACCAAAATCTAGTCACTCCCCTAGGGAAGAGCTCCAAAATCCATGCAAAGCTTTTGTTATCCTTCTTCTTAATGCCTCGATCAAATTTAACAAACAAATCTTCAAGACATGTCTTCAATGCACTACCATAGAGAGTTTTCATTCTCCACCAAGCCACATGGAAGGTTTCCATCCTCTTTGGATGCCACATAAGAGGGTTTCGTCCTTGAGGGGAACGGTATTGAGCAACTAGCTTAACAAACCAAATGTAGATGTAAAATGCGCCAAGAAGATTTGCAAATAAATTCATACAATCCCTTTTATACTCCTTGTTTGGTGCCAAAGGCCAATTAGACAAAGATCGACCTCTTAAGCTTCACTTGATCTTTTAATTGCTTAATTAATTCCTTCAAACCCAATCGACTTGCCTCCTAAAGGAAAATCACTAAAAGAAAATATTAAATATTATAAAGGAAAATTGAAACGAAGTGCAATTCCTTCCCTTGTTCACTTATTCTTCTTTGCCACAAAAAGGAAGTGGCAAGAAGTCTTCATTAGGCCTCAATTCGAAAAGGGGACATTACAGTCCTCCCTTCCCGAAATTGTTTGCCCTCAAGCAATTGCAAACTCATATGCCCAAGCATCATCATATCAAGGTAAAGGAACATGTTGTAGTGCTCCCATAACTTTGGATCATGTGCCTGTTAAATGAAGGAGTTTCAAATCAAACAAACACAAACCTCTATTGCTCCCTTCTTTGAAGTCTTCTACGTCACAAACAACATTGACACCTACTTTATTTGTATACTCAACTGTACCAAAATCCCTGCAAATTGATGTAGTTTCCATCACAAAGTAAGAAATGGACAAATAATCGGCTTGATTAGCTCTCTCTCTTATTACAAGATGCACATCGATTGTGTAATGTCCCTTTTGACTGAAATTGAAAAACAAGAAAATAATACAAACCCCAATTGATAGTAAATTGAAGTTTATGCAAGAACTAGGGCAACGACTTGTTTTAGGTCCACCAAACCCTAAGTGACCTAGGTAGAATTCAAATTTTAGCCTTTCCCACACACAAATCTTCAAAAATACATCAACATGAAACACTTGATGAATTCATGCAAAATAAATGCTTCAACAATCAATTAAAGATTGCTAGAATTAATTATTGCTAAAAAACATCAACTTCAAATTTCATTTCTTAATAAATATTAGAGATAAAATGCAAATGATAGGTCAAATTGACCTCAAAATATCAACTATCCAATAAAATTAGAATCAAATTTTTCCAACCACAAAAAACCCATTGAAAAGTGATCCTGAAATCTCCAAATGGGTAGATCAAGACGGAAATAAATGTGGCAGCCCCAACACGGTGTGCCTTAGCATTGATGAAAACCCTTGCCCTTATGAAATTATGAATTTTGAAGCCCAAATGCGACTCTGGATGAAGCCACCAATGCAACAAATGAGGGTTTTTGCACCCCAGTGTTACTGCAACTATTGAGGGTTTCGTTCTTAATAGGATCTAATGAGGATTTTTGTCCTCAAAGGCCGAAAATGAGAGCTTCATGCTCCAATTTCCAAAAGAGAAGTATATAATTTACAAGACAATGAGCCCCTTTTATAGTCTTTTCTTTCCTTTATTCATAGAGCACTCCATGTAGGCCTCTTTGTTTCTTTTGTAACATTTGTTTTTCCCTCATAAAGAAATAATGGAAATCGGCTAAATGTCTTTTTTCTACTTTATTATTTAAAAATACTTTCTATTTTAATAATAATATTATTAGCAATTGAATGTGTACAATGCAATGTGAACGCCGAATGGAATATGTTATTTGATTTAGAGGGATAGTTATTTCTTTTGTAGTTGATGTGGATAAGGGGTATGATTGACAATTCTGATTTTCTATTAAAGCCAAAAAAATATTGCAAAGTACATTTAAACGGATGTTAAATAATAGTTGTGTAATAATCGAATACAAATGCAAGTGAGACATGTAAGTTTGCTAACACTCACTCTTGAGAATGTAGTGAATATGAAGTGTTGACGTCAAAGTAGATTTAAAGAACCACTCAGTGCTTTAACATATTAGCTCTCCAAGAAACATAAATGAGACAAAATATGCAAGCAAATATAAACGAACCTTAAATGGCTAGGGTACATTGTAGAGTGTTTTATTATCTCAAAGAGTTTGAGAGCATCATTGTCAGAGCTATTTTGTGCATATCCTACAATTATGGCATTCCATGAGATTGCATCTGTTTGAGGCATTTTGCAAACAAAAATCCACTTTCCATTATACTTTGATGGATGTTCATACCTTGCGCTAAGGCTCCCATATTGGTATAGAAAGGGAGTATGCTAACAAAGGCCGTAGAGGTTGAGTTTGCACATGTCAAATGGAGTCGCCTAAAATTTTTAAAGGCATTTTCAACAAACCCATTTCATGCATATCCTACAATCATTTAAGTCCATAAGATCACGTCTCATTGAGACATTTTATCATACAATTCACATGCCTTGTGTATGCTAACATAATGTACAAGGGAAAAATAACATCCATAATAACAAGATTCCAACACTTCAATGGCAAAATAACATGTCGTATTTGTTGAGTACTATTGCACATGACAATGATGAGCTGGCGTATAAGGAGATTGCAGCAAATCCCTGACAGAATAGTATACCAAAATGATACTTGTAGCTTGTTTTCGAGACACAACTTCTTGAGCAAGAAGGGAAGAGGCAGTAAGATGAGTGTGCAAAACATTTAATTATGCATTCATATCTCAAGTGTTGACTACAAAGGAGCCTTCCAATTTTGAGGCAAGTGACAATAGTATGTCAGTTTATAAGGAACTATAGAAGTTTTCTTTTGAAGCAGGGAAAAAGGGCAAAACATAGATTTGAAATAAGCAACATAGCGGTGATAGTTCAAAGTATAGAATGGGATGGGTGAGGGTGTAAAGTTTGAAGGGACAGATACATTAGAAGTATTTGCATAAAGAAGGTTACAGAGGAGTTGCATTGTTATCCACTTTCTTAGAACTGAGGATGACACATTTCAATCTATTGTTTCCGCAATATGTCTCTTTTTTCAGGGAAAGTGTGAAGCAGTATTCATTGCCGATGACATTGCTTGTAATTTCACTAGTCGCGTCTTTGTCTATAGACAATAGGTGGAGATTGCTAGCTTCAACACCCATGATTGACTCAGTTGTCTCATCAAAAGTGGTAACTAATTGGAGTTCTCCTGTTGGGTCCTTTAGATCGATCCTGAGTGCATATCTATAATCATAGTTATGAAGTTGTACGTTACAACTTGAACAAAACCATGAACCATTACCATTCTCTTTCACCTTTTTCCTGCATTGTTTATCACCTTTTTGAAGAGGACATGCCTTGTAAAAAAGTTTTCCATGTTGATATTTGTGATTTCTGCAGTAACCATGGCCCATTCATTTCTCTCAGTGTTCCCCATTTGTACGACGTGTGAAATCATTGTTACAAAGGTCAAGATTTTTGGAGGGCCCAGAAATTTACTTGTGATAGAGGGTACCAGAAAGGGAGTAGTCATCAGAATCAACCCAACCATGAAGTGTATTTGTTTATGAAATTAGAGGGTTGACGTAACATTTGGTTCTTGAAATAGTGTCAACTGAGCTTCCATTGAAACTAGAGACGCGAGCAACTTTCAAGGCAAGGACTGGAAGAGGCAGTATAGAAAGCATGTCTTCAACTTCTTTGCTTATCTCATCTAAGTGTTGTCCCCACAATGTGACACTTACACTAAATCCCAACATGTCCTTTAATTGTAGTGTTCTTCTCTTTGTTTCAGACTTGTCATGTTGACGAATTGTTGAGCATGGTGACATCGTAAGAACAATGCCAATCAAATCAATTGTAGAACCTTCAACGCTTGCAGGTATGTCCTTGATTTTGGTGAAGTGAAAGTGATGGGAAGGTATTGTATTCTCATTTGCTATGAGTGGAGATATGGTTGAGGAAGGTTGCAGGAAAATCTCCAAAGCATTGTTCAAATGGTTGTAACATAGCTTTGCATCAGCAATCCTCCCATTGGAAATTGTATATAGCTTCCCCTTCTTCCTGATCCGCAAAATCAAACCCAAACACGGAACCATCTCCGCTTGGATTGTGATATTCGCGAAGGGTTGTTTTTGCTAGGGCACGACCCTCTATGGACCACATGTGCATAAATGTATTCAATCCACTTATTTTAGTTGGTGTTCTCACAAAATATTTGTTAACTTGATTGGCACTTGCATCTGTTTGAGACAATTGACTGTCTTGGAGAGCATTTGTTAGTAGTCAGATTGGAGCACCGATTATCAAATTTTTTTTGACAACAACATCCATTTCAATGATAAGAACAATCTTGCAATGGAAAATAAAATCATGAAAAAACAAACATAAAGAAATTATAATTAATATAGGGAGTTTATATACATTGGTAATCGAGTAGGAGATGAAGCTTACAGTTCACTTTTGATCATTCTAACGTGGGATTTGTGTAAGCACACAATGGAGCCTTTTTGTATTGATTTGTCGGTTACACGACTTACAAATTTGGAGGGTAGAAGTGTTGTCTGAAAATGTATCCCATCTAAAAGGTCAACACGATGTTGGGCTGCCGTGTTGAGAATGGACCTTAGGGAGGACAAGTGTAGTATCTGAAATGTGGGGTCAACAATGGAACCACCCTCAATCAATTGAGAAATGCCTTCATGTGTCAAAGTTATTTCCATGGCAACTAAAAGATGCTCGAGATAGTCGAATTCTGCAAATGTATGGTGGAAAATGTAAACTTGTAGTGCAGTCAAAGATGAAATGAAGGATGTGTTTGGAAAGCATGCATTTGTAAGCAATGAGAACCTTTAAAGTTTGCTTCCTTTTTCATTTATATTTTCTAAAAAGCGCAAACATGAAGTCTAACCCTTTAACAATTCAATATGCAAAAAAGTGATATAATGTACAAAGCTTTGCATGAAAATAACTAAAAATTGCATGATTCTTTCTCGGCATTTTAAAACTATATGTATTTGTGTGCAGATATAATGAGGAACACATTATAAATGCGTTGTTGTTGGTTTACATAAAGAAGCAAGAAATTGTATAAAGGAAAGATATAATGAAGAACATGTTAAAAATGCATTGTTGTTGGTTTACATAAAGTAGCGAGCAATTGTATAAAGGAAAAATTGAACACATTTGTTGAAAAGTTAGATTTTGTGTTCCATATGTTCCACCACAATATATACATGCATTTATTTGAAACGAATTACAAATTATTATGTTAAGCAAATAAAATGGAAAACAATAAGAATAATATGTACACTTGAAGTGAGAAAAATATAGGTATTTGTATGGAGATACAATGATAAAGAAATTAGGAATGCATAGTTGTTGGAGAACAAAAGCTCGAACATGTGTTTAATAAGTTTGATTATTTTTCGGATATATATTGCCATGATACATACATGGAATTATTTGGAACGAGTTACAATTCGTTTCAAAAACACTTATGTAGAACACTTATAAACTAACCACTACAAGTTATTTTTAAAAATCAATTTTCTTGTTTTTTTCTTGTATAATTTTATTTGTATGTTTCTTGTATTTTTGTCCAGTTGCAGATGTCTCGATTGGTATTCCCATTCTCCTCAATTTGTGGGGTGGTTCATATTTCAGTGCATCTTCGTTAGAATCATAAATCAAGAAGAATCCTCGTGAATGATCTCCAATCGTTCGGATTTTGGAGAGAAAAATTGGGGATGTTGCCATTAGGTGGAGTTGATCTCTGATCATTTTGGCTATCACTATTTTAGGTGGTTTTGGTTGCTTGCAATGCAAAACATTAACAACACATTGAAGACGTTTAAACTCTTCCTCCCTCTATAAGCGAGGCGTAGTTAATGTCAATCCCGTTGTAGGGAGGGGAATTGTGTTTCTAGTCTGCATCATATTAAACTGGAGAGGGAAAAGAAGTATGTTAGTTCTAGAAGATGTTTTTAGGTATGACGGGAAACTTAAAAAGCCTTGTCAATGATCAGTCTAATGTCCAACTTGGGACGCTTCAAAATGGCCTCATTGGGGAACAAACCCTCAACACATAACAAATCATGTCATTGACGAAGGCACATGCCCCCACATGTCACTTCGGAAAAAGGATTGTAGTCAACTATAAATAAAAATGTAACAATCAAAAGCAAATAACATGAAAGCACTCTACAATAATTTTTTAATCCATAACATGCAATAAACAAAACAAATGAATAAATACTTCAATCAATATTGAAACCCACCTGAGTTTAGAGACGACACTCTCTTCTTTACTGTGGGAGAATGAGAATCACAAATACCCTACAAAAAAGTGAAAAAGAAGTTAATAAAACTAAATATATCTATACTTATTCAATTAGTTACATAAAAAACAACCCTATTTTCGACGAGATTATAAATTGATCAATGAATAGCTGAGCACCAATTTTCAAAGGTACAAATTAATATAGAGGTAATTTTACAATATTTTCACACCCACGAGCCCAAATCTCATTAATCAAGCTTCCAAGGCTTTACATCTTCCTGATTTCTGTTAAATTGACATATCAGTTGCATAAACATTGCCTAAAAATTGCTATGATTAAGACAAAATAGAACACATATGGCCTAACAAAATACTTTTCTATGATAAGAATATTATAGACAAACACACATACATATATATAAGAGAGGTCCAGAAGAGCTGAGAATCAAGATCAGTTACTCAATGTTTTCTGCATAGGCAAATTCATTATATAGGACTACAAAAGCTATGCACAAGATATAACTAAGTAAAGGAATCTTAACGATGACAACCTTTAAATACGACCTTAATATCATTTCAAAAAGTTTAAATCGAATCTCTAATTGTTATTCAATCAAAATCTAACAATGACAACCTGTAAATATGGCCTTAATATCATTTTAAAAAGTTTAAATCGAAGCTCTAGTTGTTGGGAATAGGATATGGAGATCCATTAAATAGTGATAGAAATGGTTTTAGTGTGATTGAACAATTGAGAATACATTTTGCAAATGAATGGTCATGAGCGTTGGTATAGAAGACATTATGGTGGTGGTATGAGCTTACTCTAGAGGAAGAGACACATGACTGGACACACGGTATGCAACATGTATAGGTCGTAGTATTCTCTTTGTATCCTCTATGATTGCATGTAAAAGTTGTAGTTTTTGAAGAGCAACAATTGATGGTATTGCTTGCATTGGTAGAACAACAACTAAGAGAGCACATCCTTTGGCGCGGTTACAAGATACGGTTTTTCCTTGTTTCTCTCATTGTTAGACAACGCCTTCAATTCGTCCTCCCATTTTTGTCAGGGTAGTGTTGGCGAGGAAATTTGTCGGGTGGACAAATTTGTGATTTCCTTGCCAATGCTATGGGAATCTAAGTCCCTCTACTTAACCGGTGCATTTTCCGTGTATGCATGCACGAGAAAGCATGGATTTTTGTAGTGGCCTTCGGCCGGGGATCCAACAGGGGCACTCCACTGACCCTACGGAAAATGCTTACAATTATCTGCAAGGGGGGAATTTTCTATGAAGGTGGGAAAGAGAGTGGGAAAAGAGGTAGGAGAACTAATGCCGCAAGTAGAAAATCAGATTCCTGCACACACATTAGTTAGAAACTTCAACACATGCATTTATGGGAAGAAACAACTCTGCGAATAGCAATAAGACCAAATAGAATTCATTGATCACCAAGTATCAAGAAACCCCTTAGTTAAAGAAAGCTAGAAACTCCTTCTTGTATTGATTTCTCAAATCAAAGTTGTACATAATGTGAGAATGGAAGAAATTGAGAAGTGGAGGAAAGTAGAAGAAAATTGGCTATCTCCTTTGCTTTCTCTAGGTACAATGCACTCTTGAGTTTACAAGATCAATCGCCAACTCCCTTTACAATGGCGTGAAGAAGCCATTAAATATCTTGCAAGAAACGGTTACAACTTCTTCTTTGTTAGCAAGAAATAGTTTACAATATTTTCAATCATTCACGTCCGATTCAGATTCTTGATTCGTGAAGAAACGCCAATGGCGAGAAAAACCAGACTTTTCATAATGTAGCCATTACACTCATTTTGTAACTTTGAATTTGAACCATTCATCTTGCCTTTGAAACTTTAAACTAGAGTCGTCCACGTGGGAGAAATTTACTGGAGCGGGCGTGGAGGATGCCTTTTACATTTTGTGACTTTATAGAGATTTGGCATTTTTACATTTTGGTCCCACTCACCTACTTTTGATATGGTCTTGACACGTGGCCTCACTTGAGTGGAGACAGAGTCGCAGGTCACTTTTATAATTTTACCTTTTTTCAATGTGGGCTCAAAAACACAAATTGCTCACGGCCTTGCCCCCTACTTTGACCTTCGATGTGGGCTTAATATTTGACTTTTTCCTTGGCATGGGCGGGGCTGGGTCACTTTTTAACTTTAAGCCCTTTAATGAAAACAAGGCTCAAATTCTCAAATCTCCCCGATGGCCCGCTTCCCCACTTTGACTTTCTATTCGGGCTTAATATTTGACTTTTCCTTGGCGTGGGTGGGGTTGCGGGTCACTTTTTAACTTTAAGCCCCTTTAATGAAAACAAGGCTCAAATTCTCAAATCTCCCCGACGGCCCACTTCCCCACCTTGACTTTCTATTTGGGCTTAATATTTGACTTTCTCCCTTTTGTTTGGGAGGCCATATATCTGACCCTGGACACGTGGAGAGCTGGCGCTCATTTGGAACCTACCTTTGGATTTTTCCTTTGAAGTTGCATGCAAGATGACATGTGGAGAGCTTTACTTGGTTCTTTTATACTTAGCTGATTTGGGCTTACTTCCCACTTGACTTATGTTGACCTCTAGACACGTGGAGAATTGGCACTCATTTGAGTTTCCCTTTGGATACACCTCTTGAAATTGTGCCGAGCTAACACGTGGCTCCTTTAAGCTTCATCTTAGACTTTTCAATGCAACCAACTCTATCTCTCCATTAACTCTGACCACATGGCAAATTGACGCTCATTTGAAGATTGGCCCTTTGGTTTCATTACTGAAATTACACCGTTGAGGCACGTGGAGGCTTCCATGTTGACCCACTCATACTTAGTCAATTTAAGCAATCGGACTTTATCCCCTTTTTGGACCTAGGACACGTGGAGGATTGGCGCAAGTTTGAGAACTACCCCTAGCTTTGACCCTTGAAATTGTGTTGATGAAGCACGTGGCGCCATCTGTTGAACCTTCCATACTTAGCCGATTTGGGCTTGTTTTGTCTTCATTTTGGACCTTGGACATGGGAAAGCCTACGCTTATTTGGGGAAAACCCTTGGGCCTTTCCCTTGGAGTTGCAAAATATTTGGACATGTGGAGGATTCCACTGTTGCTTGAAACATGGCCATGCCACATCCAATCAAGATATCCACAATACTATACTTTGGATCCATGGGGCAAAAAAATTTCATTCAAAAGATATGCTCATCATTCTCGAATGCGGGAATAATAAACAAGAGGAAAAAATCCACGTGTATGCTTGAATTTCTAATTTTTCTCCTAATAGAAAATGAAAACAATATTTTAGGCTTGACGTTATCCAATACTCACTATGGTAGGGCGTGACTCAAAATTTTCAAAACTTGACTTCAAAAAGAGGGGGATTTTGAGGATGACAACAACTTGGCTCTAGCTTGGGGACATGACATGGACTGAGCATAGTGAAGACATGACATGGGAATCAAAATCTCAATCTTAGACCATATAATTTGTTGACCAAGTGCCTTATCCATTGGGCCTTGCGAGTCATGTACAACCTATAACAAGAGAGAAAGAAGAAGGAAACACACACACACATGAAAAAACATGACAAAAGGAAACACACGACACACAACAAGAAGGGAAACACACCTAGCAATCACCTATGGTACAAGGCGGGGGACAACCCACTTTCACTGAAGCACTTTCCATTTCTCAAAAGTTACCCGTGAGTGGGAAACACTGAGTGATGATGTTTTGCAAAGCCATTGATGGGTTCCAGAAAGTACCCTCCCCTCCTCAATTGTTTATAGAAGCCAGACACTTCCATGATTGTACTTTTACTTTGTAGGAGTGAGTCCATGTGAGCTTCTTGATGCTCAGGTCCTTGCTTGGAAATTCCACTACCTTCATGCCCTTTAAAATCAGTTTCATCATGCCAGTTTCCTTCCATGTTTATCCATATAGTGATTCTCCATCAAACATCTCATTTCTTCCCCAGGGATTCTTTTCATTCAAATTCCTTGTATATTCTGAGTTACTTTTGTTTCCAGGTCTATGCTCATTGACATCTTCTCCATGAGAAACATTTGATTCATCCTTTATCTCTACTTCACTATGAGGCATTTGAGTACTGACGGGAGGATCGGAGGAAAATAATATTTGTCTTGTATGTCCATGGCACTAGTGAAGAGATCAAGAATCAGCTCAGGATCTTCCACAACTTCTACTTGCATCCAATATTTTTGCATGGAGTTATGCTTCGTTGTTTCCTGCAGCTCCTCTTTGTATGCCTTTGAAGGATCTTTATTTTGCAGCTCAAGGAAACTATCTAGAGGGATTACCTCATCATCTTGGGAACACTACATTTTATCACTCCTTTGTCTAGAGGAGCTTCAAATTCAAAGGCCTCAAAACTTCTTTCTTTAGTTTGTTCATCATGGAAACATTCTTCCTCTTCAAATGGGAAAGAAAATACCTCCATTTCGTTATTACATCCATCAATCATTAGCTCAAAAGCGGCATCATACTTTTCAATATGGCCAACCTTCACATTGGTTAAGGCTTCCAAATCAGCTTCACACTTGTCTTGCAGATTTGTGGCTTGCATCAGGAGATCAAGACTGATCTCAAGGTCTTATTTCTTCCACGGCTCTTAGCAGTCCTTGTATGGATATTTCTTTCAAGCCTTTCAAAGGCTCATCGCAAGCTGATTTTTCTCTCCATAGATGGCCTAAATGAGATCATCTTCATCCCCAAATGGGAATGAGAATAACTCCTCATCTTGGAAAAGCATATAGGCTGATTTTTCTTCTTGAAAATCATCGATAACCATCTCCTCTTCCTCGTGGTCTACATCATCTAGAAATTCCGGGCTGCCCTCTTGTAACTCGAATCTCCTCAATGCTTCTTCAAAATCCAAATCTCTCCAGAGAAGGCATATCTGGCCCTATCAAGATGGGAATATCTTCTTCCTCCTCGGTTGTCACCAAGTGATTCATCTTCCTACTATCTTGATACAAGATGTTAGCTTTTGGGCTTCCGAGAATTTCATACCATGTACCTCATCTTCTTCTCGGGAAGTAATTTCTCCATGTCTCCCTTCACTTGGTATGGTTGCAGAAGACCAATTCATCTAAATTTTCCCTCCCAAATCTTGGCAGAAATTTCTACTCAACAACATTCCAATGAGGTTGGGACATCTACTACCAAAATCATCACTGAAACTTTCTTGTCTGGAAATCTGGAGAGCCACTTGTGCATCTTTGACCTTCCCTACAAGTGGGACCTCTTTTGACTCCAAAGAGTAACAAGAGCCACTGGGTGGAGTCATGGTAAGTTTGAGAGCCTTGGCAACCTTCAAAGGCATCACGTTGTCTGAGGCACCAGAATCTATTATGCAATTGTTCAGTACATATTCTCCAACAAGAAGGGAGACGTAGAAAGGTTCAACTTTATCAGTCTTTGATGCACTCAGAGAAAGCATGTTCTATGAGGGAGGTGTAGGTGAGTTTGGTAGCATGCCTTTGGAACTAGATGTTATAGCATTGGGTGTTAGACTACCACTCTTGATATATCGGATGAACCTCTCAAATTTTTTAGGATGAGTCCACAAATATTCGGTTTCGGTAATCTGCACTTTGGCTTTGTTTGCATATTCTATGAAGTCAAAGGGAGAGATGCGGACAAGGGGGTGAAGGGATTGATTTTTGAGTCTGGATAGGCTTGGGAGAAGGATTTGATTTTTGAGGAATGGATGATATTTTGAATGGTACACTAGGAGCTTTCAAGGTATTAGATTTTACAAGAGAAGATTTAGATTTAGACTTGGAAGAGACATCGGAAGACTTACTTGGGATTGCGGGCATCTTCTTACTTGCTACAGGGTCAGGCTCCAACAACGCAGAATTCATGGAAGATGGAAGTGGGGATCCTCGACTGATTATTTTATTTTTGTGGAGTCACCACAGGAGGATCATCAACCTTGTTTTCTTTTGTAGCAGTGGAGGGAGATGCTCTTTTCTCGGACTGAGAATGAGTGAATACCGCACATGAGAAACTAGGTGCATCCTCTTCATCTTCTTCATCACATCTAGAATACTCACAGAATCTGATTTGTGTATCATTCTCAAACTCATCATTTTCTAGGAAATCACCACCTTCACTTTCTTGTTCAAGCTCTTCTTCATCTTCTTGAAATCTGCAATTTATGTTCACGGGTGGGGCCTCCAAGGCAAGCCTTTGGGGTGCTCCTGCAATCTGATTTCTGTTGCTTCTTTGAGAAGATACTCATTCAAATAATTCCCTCTTCAAAGATGCCATCTCATTCGCCAAATTTTGCAATGATGGATTGGTTCTCTTGTCTCCAGGATGTTGGGTTTTTCCCTTTGATGGATTCTTGATCTTTCCAGAGAGGATGAGATCATCATCAAGTTCAATGGCCATCCTTTGTGCTTCTACAATGTTCCTTGGTTGGGCTCTTCACGAGAAAAAACCCTACTTCTGATGATTGAGCATTGATGAAGAATCTCTTGACATTGTTTTGAGATGGTGAATCCTCTTCAGGTATCTGTGAAAAGCAACCATTTGAAATGAGCCACAAAGTCTCTCATGGTTTCATTTTCTCCTTTCCTCATTTGAGCCAACTGCACCAAGAGGTCTTGACAGTCTTCTAGTTGATTTAAATCTTTCCTCGAAGGTAGTCTTGATGTCATCCCAACCAGTGATGGATCGGGCAGAAGGAGGTAGAACCATTCTATACTTTTTCTTGGAGGGACTCCATGAATAGTCTCATGGAAACATCTTCATGTTGGACACCAAGAATTCCACATGATGTCATGAAAGTAACAATGTGTTCTTCAGATGTTGTGTGTTGTCACCTTTGAACTTTGGAAAGTTCTTGTGGGAACTTGTTGGTAGATCATGGAGAGGTGGCTCAAGAGCAAGCGGGCCTGTATTCCTTCCCCATGGAACAATGGGTTGAGGTATTTCTTCTTCGTCTTGCCATTGTTCATTTCTACTTTTGCTCTTGCTTCTATGAATTCTTCTTCAAATTCTTCTTCTTCTGGGAGCTCAATGCTCAATGGTGGTTGAAAAATGGGAGAATTTGAAGGGGGAGTATCCACAAGAGTTTTGATAGGATTTCCTGGTGAACTTCGTGAAGAGCCAGATGGAGAGGAGGCTTGAGAGAAGAAGTATGGATTATCTCTAATTTGTTCTTTTTGATTTCTCAAGCTCTCAAAATTGAAATCATCAAACCTCTGGTAACACCTCTCGACCTGCTCAACTTGGTGTGTCTTCCTTCAGCTGATTTTTGAAATTCTTGAAGTGGGAATATGAAAAGACACGTGCAGAAATCAGCAGTGTGTCTTTTAGCAATGGATTTTCATGAACTCTTTTTTTTTTTCAATATTTGATTTTTTTTTTTGAATTTTCAGACCTTGCGGTCATATATTGGGTGCAGATGCTGCTAAATCTGCCCCACGTGGGCACCAAAACTGGCAGCGAGAAATTTTTGGGTGGAAAAATTTGTGAATTCCTTGCCAACGCTCTAGGAATCTAAGTCCCTCTACTTAACCGGTGCAGCTTCGTGTATGCATGCATGAGAAAGCATGGATTTCTGTGGTGGCCTTTCGGCCGGGGATCCAACAGGGGCACTCCACTGACCCTATGGAAAATGCTTGTAGTTATCTATAAGGGGGAATTTGCTATGAAGGTGGGAAAGGGAGTGAGAAAAGAGGTAGGAGAACTAATGTTGCAGGTAGAAAATCATATTCCTACACACACACTAGTTAGAAAATTCAACACATGCATTTATGAGAAGAAACAACTCTTCGAATAAACAAGACCAAATAGAATTCACTGATCACCAAAGTATCAAGAAACCCCTTAGTCAAAGAAAGCTAGAAACTCCTTCTTCTTGTATTGATTGCTTAAATCAAAGTTGTACATAATGTGAGAATGGAAGAAATTGAGAAGTGGAGGAAAGTAGAAGAAAATTGGCTATCTCCTTTGCTTTCTCTAGGTATAATGCACTCTTGAGTTTACAAGATCAATCGCTAACCCCTTTTAATGGCGTGAAGAAGCCATTAAATATCTTGCAAGAAATGGTTACAACTTCTTCTTTGTTAGCAAGAAATAGTTTACAATCTTTTCAATCATTCATTCGTCCATTCAGATTCTTGATTCGCGAAGAAATGCCAATGGCGAGAAAAACTAGACTTTTCATAATGCAGCCATGTTACACTCGTTTTGTAACTTTGAATTTGAACCGTTCATCTTGCCTTTGAAACTTTAAACTAGAGTTGTCCACGTGGGAGAAATTTTTCTAGAGTGGGTGTGGAGGATGCCTTTTACATTTTGTGACTTTATAGAGATTTGGCATTTTTAACATTTTGGCCCGCTCACCCACTTTTGATATGGTTTTGACACATGGCCTCACTTTGAGTGGAGATCGATTGTGGGCCACTTTTATAATTTTACCTTTAATGCGGGCTCAAAACACAAATTGCTCCATCGGCCCGCCTACTTGCTTTGACCTTCGATGCGGGCTTAATATTTGAATTTTTCCTTGGCATGGATGGGGTTTTGGTCACTTTTTAACTTTAATCCCCTTTATTGAAAACAAGGCTCAAATTCACAAATCTCCATGACGACCGCTTCCCCACCTTGAACTTTCTATTCGGGCTTAATATTTGACTTTCTCCTTGGTGTGGGCGGGGTTTGTGGGTCACTTTTTAACTTTAAGTACCTTTAATGAAAAAAGGCTCAAACTATCAAATCTCCCTGACGAATCGCTTCCCCACCTTGAATTTGTATTCGGGCTTAATATTTGACTTTCTCTCTTTTGTTTGGTGGGGCCATATATCTGACCCTGGACACGTGGAGAGCTGGCGCTCATTTGGAACCTGCCTTTGGATTTTACCTTTGAAGTTGCGCTAGGTTGACACGTGGAGAGCTTTGCCGGTTATTTTATACTTAGTTGATTTAGGCTTACTTCCCACTTGACTTATGTTGACCTCTAGACATGTGGAGAACTGGCGCTCATTTGAGTTTCTGCTTTGGATACACCTCCTGAAATTACGTTGAGATGACACATGGCTCCTTCCACTAGTCCTGGAATTTTCAATGGCAAACTCTATCTCTCCATTGACTCTGACCACGTGGTAAGCTGACGCTCATTTAAAGATTGGCCCTTTGGTTTCATTACTAAAATTGCATCATTGAGGCACGTGGAGGCTTCCGTTGACCCGCTCATACTTAGTCAATTTAAGCAATCAGCTCTATCCTTTTTTTTGGACTGGGACATGTGGAGGATTGGCATAAGTTTGAGAACTTCCCTAGCTTCGACCCTTGAAATTGTGCCGATGAAGCACGTGGCGCCGTCTCTTTGAACCTTCCATACTTAGCTGATTTGGGCTTGTTTTGTCTTCATTTTGGACCTTGGACACGTGGAAATCCTGCACTTATTTGTGGACTATCCCTTAGGCCCTACCCTTGGAGTTGCGCCATTTGGACATGTGGAGGCTTCTGCTATTGCTTGAAACATGGCCATGCTGCATCCAATCAGAGATATCCACGTACTACTCGTGGATGCTGGGGAAAAAATTAACGGGGAAGATATGCTGTCATTCCCGACTGTGGGAAGAAATAAACAGAAGAGGAAAAACTCCACATGTACGCCTGAATTTCTAATTGTTCTCCTTGGAATAGAAAATGAAAAACAATACTAGGCTCGACGCGATCCAATACTCCATGGTACTGACTCAAAATTTTTGAAACTTGACTTCAAAAAGAGGGGAATTTTGAGGACGAAAACATGTGGGAAACTTCTTCATAACTTTTAGTGTTTCTTGTAGCATGTGGTGCCAGAGATTCCTACTAATATCTTTCTACTCTATGACCTAAGATCACAGTTGCTTGAAATACAACTAAAGAGTTGAGGCCACTAGAGAACCAATCATAAACAAAATAGCAACAGATAGGGTATGGCGCCAGACCAGTCGTGTACCCAAAACAGAGCATGTCCCTGAATATGCTCCTAAGTTACAAATGGACTATGGTGCTAGACCATTCATACCCAAAGCAGAACATGTCCCTGAATATTCATCTACGCTACAAATAGAGTATGGCATCAGACCAGTGCATGTTGAAAGCTTGGCTTCAGACAATCTATCTCTTGTACCCAAAATTGGATATGGAAATTCAGGGAGCTTGGTTATTGTACAAGCCCAAGAACGGGAATACCTAGGCCAATGATCCAAAATCTAATAAAGACAACTTGTAAATATGACCTTAATATCATTTTTAAAAGTGTAAATCAAAGCTCTAATTCACAAACCAGTAAAGCACTAATTCTAACCTCAATTCTCCAATATTCTGGAGTTGAGAGGGATACTTTCAAAAGAAAATAACAAAAATAGAAATATGTATATTAAGTATCCAAAATTATATACAATCACTTTTAAGGCGCATGAGATCAAATGAATTCAGCCAATTGACTATGAATTTAAATGCATACCTGCAGAATTTGATTTAACGCAGGGGATTGACTGGAACTTGGAGAGCCTGAATAATGAAATTATAGTGTTAGTGACCAGTATTTAAAGGTTAATGCATGCAAAAGCTATAAAATAAAATTTAAAAATAGTAAAGTCAAAGCAACATGCAAAATCAGAAAAGCAAAATTGTTAGAAAGCAAAAAACAAAATTGTTAAAAATAACAAAAACAAAATTGTTAAAAATAGAAAAACCGTCATTTAGGCCATCAAATTTAACACAGTCCCATGAATTTCCGCAAAGCCCTTTCCCATAGGGGTAACGCCTTCGACGTAATTAAGTTGTTCCAAAATGAAGAATTCGCAGGGCCTAACTTAAAATATCATTAATTTAGAAAAGAAGACATTACATTGTGGAGGGGTTGAAAACAATTCACCACAATCATAATTTGCATGGAATCTTATCCAGATTCGGACTATCAAATCTGATATATTTTTCCCTTTCAGCTTGTAATTATCTTCCCACATCAACCCATGATGGAATTCCCTTCGAAAATGCAAGTTTACCGATTGTTCATGGCTGCTAATGGCAGTCCCAAATCTGATTTTTGCACATTCAGCCCTATAACCATGTCATAACAACTACCAAACTGAAATCTTATGGAAAAAGAAAATTCATGAGTAGCATAGGGACTGAAAATTGTCTTACATAGGTTGGAAAATGAAGATCAACAAGTCTATGGTTGAAATCAACAAACATATTAGCCCTTAACTCAACATTCTTGCATCCCATCCTTACCCCAACTTGGTGTGGAAAATGAATTTCAACAAGAAAGCTCCAATTTTCTCTTAATTTCTCAAGTGTTCCCCACATTGAGGTAGTATTGTGCATGCACGGAACTATCCGAAAATCATCACCTTGAGGAACCTTACCCAAGAGTATGCCCAGGCTAGCCTCTATGCATTGAATGCCCTAAAGATGTCTCTTCCTTCTTCATGCTTGGAAGCATTTCCTTCTTCTCTTTATCATTGCATTTCAACATAAGATACAAACAACACATACCAAAAATTATGCTCACCTCCTTTGGATGGTTGTTACGTTGTTAATTTGGGTTTCCAATGATTGATTTTGAGCTATCCCACTAAATTTTGGTCACCATTGAGTTTGGATTAGACCATAAAAGTGCGGATGAGTGGGTGTAGTGTCCATGCACAACTCTAAATTTCTTCATAAGCAATGAGATGTTGGGATGTTGGATTTTTTCCTCAATCTCCATGTGTAAACCCTCTTATCCATCATATTAGGAGGAAAGAGTGCCCCTAAACATGTTGTTTTCTCACTATCCATGGAAGGTATGAACAACCCGATGCATACTTTTGAAGAGGACAACCCATCATGGCTATAGTATAACATCTTTAGCTCAAAATTCTTAGATGTTATTGACATAGGAAGGATGCAACAACTATAATACTTGAAATCCCTTCCACACATCAAATTAAACCCAAAACATCTTCATAAAAATGTCAACCTATAGCTGTCCAAGGAGAGTACTATCCATCCAAAATGCAAATTTAGGAAGATCATTTTACCTTGGTTGTAGCATTGTGTTGTCTCATGCAAAATTGGCATGATGGTGGTGGAAGACCATCTTGTATCCCATGCAAACACTATATCTTCTACTGTGGATGAGAAATGCATTTTTCTTGTGATTGCCAATTTTCTTATGGCTGCCATAAGGATGTAGACAACAGTCCTCAAATTTGTATCAACATCCTTCCAAAGGTTCCCTGGATCCCAAACTTCTAGGTGCAAACAACCCAAAATTTGCAAGGAAGAATTTATGTGCCCCTTGTCCCTCAATATGTTCTTCCTCTTATCAAATTGATATGCTGCCCTCCATGATACAAATATGGCAGCGACATAGGAGGAATCAACAAATTTGGAATATGATGGTCATGTCTAGGGCTTCCCACAAAGAGTTCCCTTCTTAGGGCTAAAGTAGAATCCTCTTCCCATTTGGTACCCTTCATCCTCACAAAGTTGTTAGAATATTTCTTATGACGACCAAAATATTGCAAAGACATAACATGAAGGTGATGTAGCAATTCCTTAAGAAGATGAAATTTCTTACCATAGGCCTGTCCTGAAATTTCCAGCGAATTAAAATTGATTATAGGCACCCAGAAAAGCACTCTCTTCATCTATATGGCCCCCAACAAGGTCACCCAAAAGTCTTGGCCCATTGACCCTATGCAATTCTGATTTGTCTCCATCCTTAGCATCATGAAGACTTCCCATTTGTCGTGATTTTCTATGGAGCATCAAATTTTCCCCATGGTCATCCCTTTCAACAAATTGCCCATGACCATAAATCTGAAATGGCATAGTAGGAAGAAGGAAATCTAAATTACCTTCATATCTTCGATTGTCTTCATAGTGTTCATCTGTCTTCACCTTATGAGAGTTTATCGAAGCCTCCTCATTTTGTTAATACACGTAAGGAACTGCATCATGAATCTTTCCGAATCATGAACGCGTCACAATTTTTCTTTCATTGCTTCTTGTCCTAAGGTCCTAGAAAGTCGATCATCCTCCTTGTCCTTTAACTTCTCTTCACCATCTTGTAAATCTGATTTTTCTTCTTTATTTTCCTGTAACATGTCATCATTAGAAATCAATGAATCATCATGAAATATCAAAGGATTTATACCTTCCAACTTGTGCTTCACGATTTCCTTCTCTTCTCTAGGCTTGTGCTTCAAGATTTCATCAAACCCTTGGCCCTTCATACTACTGTTCTGAAAATCAGTCAAGGGCTCATCCTTGGGAAGAGTGATGGGTGCTTCTATGGATTCAATGGGTTGCTCCCTCTCAATGCCCAACAAATTCGATTGTTCTTCGTCATCCTTGATCATGATGGAGGGATTCTTTCCCTCTAGGGTTGAAACATCTTTCCCATTTTCCTTGGGTATAACTCGGGGTTTGGACCTTGGTCCCATTCCCACTCTACCATTCTTCAACCCTATGAACTCGATGAGTGTCATGGCATCACGAATCTCACCCGGAAGAGTCCTGTACTCCTCATAGATGGTAGCAATGTTATGGCTCCCGAATGCCACATTTCAAACTTTGGAATGGCTTCTTCCCTAGGGAGGAAGGTAGGCTGGAATGGCCTAGCAACAACTCCAAAACTGGACCCTAAGGGCTATCTCACACAATGAATTCTTGAAGAGCTTCCTTCTCCATTGTGGTTCTGCATGGTCTGGATAAACTATGTCATCCTTTTTCCAATCTTTCTTGCCATAGGGCACAACCATCAAGCCCAGTATCATCAAAATGTATGTTCATCATTTATCTATTCCTTTTGAATGAATCCCTCATTTCCTTCTTACATGAAACCCTTAGGATGGGAAGATCGAAGCTCGATACCACCGTAATATCCCTTTTAAGGGTTGAAACGAAAAGGAAGGAAACCACACAAACCCAAGTGAAGCAAATTCTAATTTTAAAATAACAGCTGTAATATACTTTAAAACCCTAGCAGTGAACTGTATAGGGAATCAAATGCACCCTAAAAACATGCACAATAACTTGAAATTACTTTAATTACGGAAACCAATATCCAACCAATTTTCAAAAAATAAATGGAGAAAATCGGTGAAGATACATTGTTGTAATTAAATTTGTGGCAAATAGGGCAGCCACAAACAAGGGCTGAAATCAAAAGACAAACCTTTCCAAAAATAACCAAATTATGGATTCTGACCTTATAAATTATGGAGAATCATAATATAAAATAATATATGAATTATGTTCCCTAGAAGGCACCGAACCAACACCAAACCCTAGTCGCTCCCCTAGGGAAGAGCTCCAAAATTCATGCAAAGCTTTTGTAATCCTTCTTAATGTCTATGATCCAAATTAGCAAACAAGTCTTTAAGAGATGTCTTCAATGCACCACCATGGAGAGTTTTTCGTTCTCCACCAAGCCACAAAGAAGGTTTCTATCCTCTTTGGATGTCACACAAGAAGGTTTTCATTCGTAAGTGGAATGGTATTGAGTAACTAGCCCAACAAACCAAATGTAGATATAAAATGCACCAAAGATGATTTGTAATTGAAGTCATAAAATCTGTTTTATACTCCTTGCTTGGAGCCAAAGACCAATTAGGTGACGAATGACCTCTTAAGTTTCACTTTATCTTTAATTACTTCATTAATTCCTCCAACCCTAGTCGAATTTCCTCTTAAAGGAAAAACACTAAAAGAAAACATTAAATCTAATAAATGAAAATTGAAATGAAGTGAAATTCCTTCCCTTTTCACTTATTCTTCTTTTCCATGGAAAGGAAGAGGCAAAAGTCTTCGTTAGGCCTCAATTTGAAAAGGGGACATTGCATTTCATCATAAAATTTTCACTACTTCATCAATGTATAGTTAATGTATTAATTGCACTAGATATAATCATTTCATATTATTTTTCATAATATGCTTTATTGATTTATTTTCATACTTGTTTCGGGGTTTAATAATTATTATGATTTGTTTTTCATTTCTATGCATCTAGCTAGTTCCATACTAGTGAGATAGTCAAATAGATATATAAGGATATTATAGACCCTTAACGAAGGTTAAACCAATCCAAATTGCCGTAGATAATATTTATAAAGATAGTTTTCATGTTTTTCAGCAAAGGAAATCCCTACTAATAACCTTAATCAAGATATAACAACTTTGAGGTGTATCCAATTACAATTACAATTATAATCCAATCTAATTGATTTTCTATTCATTTCATACTAACACTATACATCTGATAGAATTGGAATTAGTTTATTTTAATCTTGAATCATATTTTTAAGTTAGAAGTTATTATCACATCCTTTAGTACTTGCTACAAAACTCATGTCTCAATTGCACCTTCCATAATAGAAGATTGAAGAAACTATCATGCAAGTGAGTCATGGATTTCCTTCCTACATATACAAATTAGAAGAAGCTCCATTCAATCTCCTTTATAGATGAGATTGATCTTGTCATGATTAGAAATGGTATTGGCCATAATTTTAATTCATCTACCTATTTAAGTTATTCAACAATTGATCAATTTTCTCTCAAATAATAATCCCATAGTATTTACTCAATACTGGTACCAAATGTAGTATTCAAGTCATGTTATCTCGAACCATTATAATTCCTTTATTCATCTACATTAATATCTTCATATAGATAAGATATAAGTCCTTTATTATGATCTCATAAAAATATTTTACCCGAACCATTTATAATCTATAACATTTAATAGTCTATTTCCATTTTTGCACATACAAGTAATTCAAGAGATAGTAATAAATTTCCAAGTTATAATTCCTTATTTTATTAAATATGAAACTCAAATATAAAGCATATTGTTCATACAACTCATAAGAGGGTTTTAATAAGAGTGCACATTATCCCGTTATGACAAGGTTACTCACATTTCATGTTCTTTTCCGTCATAAGGTTTCCAAGGGTAATCCTTGTTTAGTTCATCATATATCTATGTTTCTTTACTCATAAAATTTTATTCAAATTTCATAATCAAGATGTAAGTATAGTGTTTCTATGTCAATGAGCAAGATACTCCACAAACTTAGTTTTTTTTTCCTATTTATCCCTTACGAGAGAGTAACCATTCTCTCCTATTTCAAGGTAAGAATACCCATGTACAATTTGTTACTTATAAATCCATGCAGTTATGTTAACTTGATGTGAGTTGATATTACAAAATACTCCATAAGAGTTTCCATCCTTCACCTTTCACTCAAGGTGTATAAGACACCATTATAGTATAAGATCATTGTTGTATGTGTCTAGTCTTTGCACTACACATTTTCATTTATAAAACATTTCTTTCCTCATGCAAAAGTAGACCTCATACCATTTTACATATTCATCATTACTGGATGAAGAAGTCCTATTATTCCAAATTAATAGGTAGCTTAATTAACCTATCAAGTCCCAATCTCAATATGAGAGTGGCAGGAATAAAGACATTGGGGTTGGACTTAATTTATATGTAGTCAAAGATAATAACATATCAAATTTATTATTATATGCATAATGATGATACAAAACTTAATTTTAAGTGTATCAAGTATACTACTAAATTCTCCCAATTACTACAATGTGAAAGTTGAGGGTAGACCTTCCCAATAAAATATGTTTATCACCAAAATGTATGATACTTAAATTCCATTAAAACCTTATTCATTGAATTCCATTCAAATATAAAAATTCAAGGAAACTAATTGTACCCTTTCACCATTAATATTCAACCCAAACGTTTATAAAAACAAGTGAAAATTACAACAACACATTCATTGGCATGTCAAATGAATACAAGTATATTCATCCTTTCCCTATTGGGAAATTCTTCTTTACATCACAATTAAACAATATTTTACAGAAGCATAAAACTCTACAATGTTCGTTTCACATGCAAACAGGTTTAATAAATCATATTTATTTTCCTTAGTCTTCTTTCATTGTAGCAAAAGTACTTCAAGGTAGATTAGTAAACATCATTTCTTCCATCTTTATTTCAAGTATGTAAAACACATATTGGGTCAGCTCAAAGATGAATTGGCATGAATTCTATTCCTTTTCATTAAGAATTAGTCAACAATAAATCATGCATAATCATGTTTCCAACTAGATAACGTAAAATAATTCAAATCTTTTTCCCACTTCATTGTTTTTTCGGCCGAGAAATTTATAGTTGGAAATACAAAGTCTATTTCATGCAACTAAGAGTTCCATCATACATGTTTAAGAAAGGAAATTGCACCCCTTTTCAAGTATTTCAACATAATGCCATAATAGCCAACTTTAATGGATTTCAAGTTTAAAAGAGCAAAAACACATATCATTTACAAATAATTCAACACATTGCCCCCATGGCCAAAGCAGGGCTCACAAGATAAAACCTCCACATAATACCATATGGGGTTATCACCCAAAAAATCAAGAAAAGAACATAAATAAACATGGATGCTTACCCACATATATCATTATATGTACAAATGCATAAAATGGTATATACCTAAAAACATGTATCCAAGAATCATTCAAACCATAACTAGAAGCTAATAAACACATTTGTAAATGTGTGCATCAACAAAGCAAGAAAAAAACATGCATCGTCTAGTGTTAGCTACTACTTAGTGTAAGGAAAAGAACCATGCTCGAAAATAACAATGGTGGGCAGTTACCAAGGATGAACTACGAGTTCCTTATCATGTCCTCCTTCCTGTTTCACCCTTCCCAACTTCTAAAACTTTCTTCTCATTTAGCACGAGTTGTGTCATTGAGGAGAAATTTTCCTACTTGAACCATTGTTCACAACTTTCCACCGAGTATGGATTTTATAATTTTCAACTCTTAGTTTCAAATGCATGTAACTAAAAATAAATAGTGCCATCACAAAACCGTAGGCTCATGTTAAAAATAGGAAGCACCGCCATGAGCTAGGGTTTCCAATATTCCCATGAGCTCGCCCATGCAAAAACAACATTGAGCTCTCAAAAGGTCAAAATACCCAAATAAATGGATTTCAACTTTTCATATTTATTTTCAATATCCTGGCCAAGTTTGCGACCCTTACATTTTTATTGGAGGCATTATAGACAAAATATCATTCCTTATACCAAGTCAACCAAAAACATCAACAAAACAACAATGCCTTTTCAATAATTATGTTCCCAATTTTTCACTAAGTAATAATGTTCAAATCACACATAACTCATGAGGGTGAAAACATATTTTAATTTTAATCGCCAAGCCAAAAAACAAACATGACTTTTAAAACACATTTTCTTATGCCAAGTCTTAACCATCAAGCCTTTTTGAAAAGTCAATAAAAACAAGAATGCCTTTCAAAATATTACCAAAGCAAAAATCAAGAATAATACTTTATTAATAAGATTAATACTTATTTAATATCTCAATAAAATGATTAATAAACAATCATATTGTTAAAATCAAACCAAAGATCATACAACCCTTATATACTAAGGCTAAATACCAAAATCCAAGTCAAACAAATCATATTGAATTTCCAAGTTACAACAGTCATACCTATTTTGACAAGTCAACCATACTAATAATGCCTCTTATAATATACATAATACCATACCATAACCTGACAACATAAATGTTTACACACCATCATGCAAAGTTGACAACATTGTCGTTCTGACACGTGCTAATTTTTATGTTGATAATTTATCATTCTAGGTGAGCCGAACAATAATAATTATAGAAAGCACACTCTAACAATTTACCTTACTACCTTATTAAATGTTAAGACACTCTAACTACCTACTAATGTCAATATTTGAATTACAGGATGTACATATACATATACATATACATATTGAACACATAATGATAATACAAGAGAAAGGTTAACAACATAACCATTTACCCTTCCACACAACCATTATTTGCGGTCAAAGATAACTCTTCCTAGTGCACGCCTACTAAAAGGTAAGATACATATTTATAAGTGTAAGGGCTCTTTGATAATAAGGTCATCATACTCAATACATACAATAAACATCTTGTTTTATTAACATATAGGCGAGACCTTAGGCGTTAGCAACATACACCAAAATCAAATATACATCATCATATTGCTTGAGAGCATAATGCCATGATAAATAAGGTTACAATAATTTAATAGACGATTCCGGCATGAGTTAAGACTCCCAGCAGTTAATCAAAGTTTACTAAGAAAATCTTAAACCAATATTTAATTGGTGTATTGCTCGAAATCACTTTTACCGATCTAATCTAGCCTATTGACGGCTTGCACGCATGACATCAAATTTGGGGATCCCAAAATGGGATGTGACAAAATCTACCTCATCGATCAAATTTAGTTTAAGCCGTCCCAGACTACCAAGTATTGTTGTTTACAAAGCATGGAGTTTAAAATAGAAATAGTGTAGAACAAAAACAACTTCAACTAGGCATGAGATATACAAAGCACAATCTTCAACAACCACAACACAAATCAATGTTTCATTTTAATATTTTGTATACTTTATAGCCTATACAATTAAGGGATTTAATATTTTGTTTTAAGTTATTTCACAAAAACAAAAAAGGGGGATAAAACTATATTTGATATTTACAATTTTAAAAATGTTTTCGTAAGGTTACTTGGGAACCTAAATTAATTGTATAACTACTAATCCAAAATTTGGTTTCAGGAAAAAGTTTTTACATTTTATAAAAGTACATTTTAATTGTTGTAGTGGATAAATTTCACATGAAACCTTACAATTTTCGTGAAATATTTTTTTTTCAATAAAAACTAAGTTAAAAAGATTTATTTTGTACACGAGTGGATGCATGTGAAGGGGAAGAATATATAATAAACACACACATTTACGAAACTACTTGTGCAATCGTATGGAGGAAACGATTGTCCACATGACCATCAAGTTCCATTTTGCTAAGTAAGCTAAGACAACAGGAGGTTAGAGGAAATAGAGGGAGGAGGTTAGAGGAAATAGAGGGAGGAGGCCCATTAAAAACATGGAGTTTACCGCTAACTCAAAAGTCACATATTGCTATAGTGGGAAAACCAAATGTTGTTAAAAATACTAAAGTGAAGAATGGTGTCTAGTGTTGGTAGATACCTTTTTGGTTGTTCATGATTTAGTTGTTACAATCACTTACAATTGCTGCAAATTGGAGATTGTGGTTACCAACAACCATTGAAGATATAGTGAGGACATTGTCCTAGTAGTTGATTTGTGCTTGCTTGATGAAGACAAGCCAACCGGAGGACTGAATTTGAAAAGATAAGTGGAGGCCCATGCCACTCTTGCAATATCATAACCAAAGTGAAATGGAAGTCCATGCCCCACTTGTAGTTAAGAGTAGTTTGTATACTATAAAAGTCAAAACTCAATATGATTGATCTCGTTGAAGTATATTCTTGATCAAAGTTGTAATGAGGCCATTCCCACTACTATTTTTGGATTCATTGATGTGTTTCCATCCATCTATATGTGGTTCCAATACATTTGTAATATTCTCTTTCCCTATGTTCATAAGATGTGGAATGCTGAAAATAGTCATAGATAAGTTACTACATCACATTGTAATGTCAATAGTTAGAATATTATTTGTGTGATAGTGCATGTGTGCAGGATTTGTTAAAACAAGACACCTTGCAAGAATAGGATCTAGTTGAGTGTTGGAGTGAGAAATTTGGACTCCTTTGTAAGAGAATACAAACACATATATGTACTTTTCTAATATTGAATACGGTAAATTGTGTAAAGAGTTTAATTAACCTTTGACTGATTCTGTGCTAGACATTCATTAATGTTATTGGAAGCATGTATAAAAGCCGTGAATGGTCATGCTTAGTGGAAACAACATTCTATATTGTGACATTGGTTTCAAAGGGTTAAAGAAACTAGCAATAATGCCAAAGGGTGCAATGGAAACGCCGATAGTCGTAAAAGAAGAAAATGTGTCATGTACGGAGGAGGATATGAAAGAGAAGTGAGAGATGGAAATACAACATGTAGTGTAATTGAGTGAATATATAGAAGGAAGCATAACTGAGCATTATTTTGGAAAGGAGGGAGCAATAACTATTCAATTTGAAGAGAGAAGCAAATATTAAATCAAACTATGGTTAGTTTAGTGTCCTACTTTCTAATGGTCATGTTATTGGTTATGATTTTTGGTGGGAATTTTGGACAAAAAGATGGGGAGTATTTGAATTTGGATATCTCATTGCATATGACATTGACTCAAGGGGTTGGACATCCACAACTCCAATGACAACGTCGATTGTTTTGTTGATTTTTATCTCTTAAAGAAGAAGGTAAGCTAGATGAAGAGGATGAGTTGGAGGGCATGTCGAGTAAGGTAAAAACATGAGAGACTAAAACATGATGAAGCTTCCTATTTGTAGGCATTGGTGAAGGAGACTCGTCGAAGCCTTTGAGGTCATTGAGAATATGGAAAATGCAATCAATGGCTCAAGGCTTGCCCCCTTAGACAGGGGTCATTTTAGTCCCTCAATGGCCTATGTAGAGCTTAGTTTTGGAATCAAATAAGACTTTTGAAACTATGTTTCCTCCTCTACGAGGCTTGTGCATTGTGCAAAGGCCTATGCTTATCGGTGGGAATGTTGGCGAGGCCATTAACAACATCTCATGGATTTGTTTGAGGTCCTGCAACTACCTTATGAGATAGTGTCTCTCTTTCATGTTGTTATGTTAGGGACTAACTTGTTTGAAAATGAACATGATTCCATCCAAGCCTTTTTGGACATGCACCAACATCCCTACAATTGCACAAAAATAGGAGTTCATAACAAGGCAAAATAAACCATCAAGGCTTAATGGAAGGTGGATTTTGTGGATGTTTCCGTGTCGGTGGTGACAAGACCCATTTTGAATTTTTTTGTTTCACACAAAGCACAAGGTTATGGAGGTACAACTAAAGGCAATACCATCCAAAGAACAATAGAAACAAAATTTTCTTAATGGAAAAGAACACCAAAGCAAGAATTTTTGTTATTTTCTTCAAAGCTTTTGGGGGTGCATGTCAACGTCAACAATAGTACAATATAATTAGGTCCATTCATTGCAATATTTTGGGAAGAAAATATGATGTTTGAACTTATACAACATGATATTAGAGTTATTTTTGAAATTTATCAATGAAGTGGGTAATATGATATACACTACGTGTTAAATTTGACAGTTGTCTACACATTTTTCATGATTCTAGATGTAGAATACTTGTAAATACTTGAAACAATTGTTTTACATAACATGCAAACTTTAAATATGATCATCATTTTTATATAGATTTATATATAAAATATATTACAACACACACAAGTATATACATAAATATACAATTTTTTTGTTTTAGACAAAACACAAGGTTATGGAGGTACAACTAAAGGCAATAATTTTTGTGTTATTTTCTTCAAAGCTCTTGGGGGTGCATGCCAACGTCAACAATAGTACAATATAATTAGGTCCAATCATTGCAATATTTTGGGACTAAAATATGATTTTTGAACTTATACAACATGACATTAGAGTTATTTTAGAAAGTTATCAATGAAGTGGGTAATACGATATCCACTATGGGTTAAATTTGACATTTGTCTACACATTTTTCATGATTCTAGCAGTAGAATACTTACAAATACTTGAAATAATTTTTTTATACGACATTTAAACTTTAAATATGCTAGTCATTTTTATATAGATTTATATATAAAATAGATTACAAGACACACATGTATATAAATAAATATATAATAATATTATATTTATTTATTAATGATATATAACTAAAATTATTTTGTATTTTAAAAAGACAATATAACAACATTTCGTTTATTACAAATAAATCTATTTTATTATAAATTATAAAATATAATTTTATTAAGAATAAATTTAATTACAAATGTTAAAATTAAAAAATAAATATAATATTAAAAATGATTTGTACTACTTTATTTCCATTTTAGATATGTGGAGGTGTCGCTTGGTTAAAACCTTCAATCGACTGTCAGTAACTGCCAAACTAGGTCTTACGAGACCCAGGAGCAGCCCAAAATTTCAAATTATCTCCGCTGTCAAATCAAATTTTGTTGACAGTTTAGTTCTTTTATGTCCATGTAAATTTTAATTTTTTCTATATTTATTTTTATCATGTCTTCTTATAAATTTGTATATTTTCATATATTTATATAATTTTTTTAAAAAATTGATGGTTTTTTAAATTTTCAACATGTCATTCTTTACTAAAACTATTTTTTGTGCCGGTAATATAGGACTAAAATAAAAAAAAATGATATTTGATATAATACACAAATATAATTTAGATTTAAAACAATAAAAGATTCCACATTTAAAAAAAAATCGCATCACGAAGGGCAAAAGCAAAGGCACCCACATATTTAACAACAAAATAAAAGTTGAGTGGGAAAATAGACCCATGTCAAAAAACCCACCAATTAGGTTAAGTGCTTTTCAAAACCCAAAGCAGAGCATGGAGAGGACACAACCCACGCGGCCTTACGGACCTATCATTTTCCTTGCATGCTAATACAAGCAATTTATTCCAGTTCTTTTGAGTGACCAACATACAAAGGAGCGTCTTTGATAGGAGGCAATTGGTCAAGGTCACTAATAAGAATTAGAGATCTATTACCGAAAGGTGTTGTTTTGAAATTAGGGAAGGCCTCACGGATGAGATAGTTAACACAAACAAGTAACTTGGGGCCATTGATGTGAATCCAACTATAAGAGGTTGAAATACCTCCAAAACACACATAAACAACTTTGAAAATAAAAACTAGGAGTTTCAAAATATATTTATTCTCATTCTAGAATCCACACTAATCTTTTACATCATTACAATCCTCCTTTTATTTCACGTCTACTCTAAAAACCCTAAAATTGTAAAAATTACCTACTAGCAAAACAAATCGGATGAGACCCAAAATTTGTGTACCAAATATTAATTCATAAATTAAGGCTCACATGAAATTTTAACTTATTCTAATAAGCACAACACAAGTTATTAAAGTTCTAAAACCCAGTCAAAAGTAAAAAAATATATTCGAAGCCAATTTTAGGTCACTAGATGAAGGAATCTGGGCCCGAAAATGTGCCAAAATGGCCACAACCTTGTAGGCTAAGTTGAATCTATGCATAATAATAATGTATATCTACCACCTTGTAAATTATCATGACAATCCAAAGGTTAGATCAAAATTTATGGTCTCTATAAGTTATGCTCTGCGCATCAACGATTGAAATTCATTTAATCAATTAGTATATATTGAACATGTTGCATGGATTCCTGAAAGTTTGACAAATATTGTCCCTCTAATGGTTTTATTTCTTTGATAGGTATGCACAAAGCTATAGTCCTATTATATGTTGAAATATTGAAGGCTCAACACTTGTTGGCGAAAGAAATAAAAGTGTTGATTTTGTTTCATTGTTTGTGGGAGAGAGTGTTGATCTAATTGCATTAAAGAGATACGACTTATTTATTCCAGAAGTTCCCTGAATTATTAATTTGAGAAGAGGTGATTGGTCTCTGTGCATGAAATGATGAAGTACAACATCAAAAGAAAACTTTTTTCAAGCGAGAAAGTTCAAGTAGGAAGGGCGTACGTAATGCGATTCTGGAGATGTTGCATGTAGCTCTGGTTTCCTCAATGAAGGAAGAAACAATATCCTGTTAAGTTGGAAGCAATGAATTTTATGCCCAATTGTGTTTGATGTCGAATTATTGATGCCCCAATATATCAAGGGTATGTATGTCCATGCTATTATTGGGATCGATCCGAGACAATAGCTACCATTCATCTAATTGAGTAGGTAGATTTATATTTTTTTCTTCATTGGAAGTTTATTAGCCCGAAGGGTGATTGGAATCCAATGGAGTATGGATGACATGCCAAGGATGATATTTATTTTGAAATAGGACCCAATTTGAAATTATTTTCTTTGGAGAGGTGCCTATGGCCATTGCGATGTTTTGAAAAGGTTTGTATAGAAAGAGATTAGTCCAATAAAAGGTTTCAAATTTTGACAATTCATAAGCGAGGATCTTAAAAACATAGGGAAGACACAAACAATTTCAGGGCATTGTATGCAATATCCATTCCCCCTTTCATAACTATTGTACTTGACCAAGTTTGAGATATTCATATAAGTGGAACAGATTCCATTGTTGCAGTCATACCTTGTAGGCATCAAGGAGAAGAGATGAATCTTGAGATTCAATGTCAAATTGGATGACCCTTCGTAAAACTTTCTTGCCAACATTTATGAAAATAAATGAGCAACTATAAAGAACAAGAGGAAATTTGAGGAGTATATGGAAAGTTTCTTGTGCATTGATATCATGGTTAATGATGATTTCAGTAATCATTTTATAGAAAGCCAAAAGTTCCACTGGTCATCACCGACATCGCTCATGCATTCTAGAAAACATTTGATGGTATGTTTCAGAGCGTAGTTCTTCTTTGGAAGCATATTTTTCCATGTACTTTAGAAATTCACGATGGGAGAGAATTGGTTGACATCAACATTGGATCTCGATATGGATAACATTGTTTGGTTATGGATATTTAACCTATCATCATTTTTGAAAGGAAGGTACTTTACTTTTCCATCTCCCTCGCATGGAAAAGTGCAGATTCTTTGCTTGTATTTTTTCATCAAACATGTTTTTTCTGAGCATTTGGTGTGTTGTTGAACACGATTGAGAATATATTCAAGATAAGAGAGGATTAGAGGTAAGTATTTTTACCGTGTTTAAGAGGAAAATATTATCTTTTATGGGCCAGGCAGTGTATATGATGCGACCATTGGTTGGTGCATCGAGGGTTCCATGCAAAAACATATCTATCAAAGTATTTTTTGTGCCTCTACACTTTGTGGGTCATCCCAATCCACTTTGTTTCAATATTGGGTGCATTTTGAAGCCAAAAAAATCATGCACATGTGTAGAACCTCTATGTTTCCATTCATATCTATCAAAAGAAAGGATTCAGATTGAAAGGCATGAATTTAAAAGAGGACAAGGGAAAATGGAATGAATTTTTTTACCTGTAGCAATATTCTCTTGCCCCAAGATGTTTCTGGAGGACTTCTTCACAAAATATTGTGAAACACTGATGGAAGTAAGCAGAGTCATGATGAGGATTGAAAATAATGTTTTTTTCTCCATTGTTGAGCATCTCTAGCATCTGTTGGGGGTTTCCCATGCATTGCATTATGAAGGTCCATCCATTTTGTGTCTACGATTGATGGTAAAGAAAAAGTGGGTTGGCCCAATTGTTCTATCATATCGAAAGCTCGGATCTACTGCGAGAAAAAAGGAATGCATCCCACTAAGATTGGTGCCAAAGCGCATCAAACTATCTGGGAGGGCATCATTAGGAGAATCATGAAGTCTATGGCAAAGATCTACATTTTTGTTGGTAGCCCATGGTCTAGGTCTTGTTTCATGAATATGGATGTTGTAGCCTAACTCCTATGACACATTATGAGGTTAAGAAAAATATATGAACTGTGGATGGGAACCAAACCGACCATCATGATAGTGCATCAAATGTAAAGTGTATTCATGAAGTTGAACCTATTTCATGTGAGGCTCTTTAAACATGGCTTCTCCTGTAGGGAACAAATTTGGAAAGGCCATTGAGAACAACCCTTGTGTGTTTTATTCATTTATCGGGGAAAGGCCAAGCTTTGGCCAAGGGAATGTGACAAAGGGTTTTGTTCAACCACAAGAAAGAATCAATGAATCTCTTCTTGTTCAATACTTGTATTTGCAGTTGACGGAACAAAAGATGATGAAAGGCCGACCATATCTGGCAATGGACAAGGTTCCATGGTAGGTAACTCTGAAGCATCTTCTTGGGGTTCAAGAATATCTAGTGTGACATTATTCAATAACGAGGAAACATTTGTTAGGTCAAGAGGGTAAAAGGCAAGATAATCACTATCCAACAAAACATCTTTGTAGTATGGATCATGAGTTATTTTATATTGCATGTAAGTCTGAACCTAGACTCGTGCTCTATTAACATAAAAGTCATACTTTGTGTGGTGTGGACCTTTTCATTGTATAAGTAAGATGTCTAATTCTCCAAGGTGATGTGGAAGGTATTTCACAATGGAGGAGATGTTTTGAGGGAAGCTGATGGTGTGACCTATGTATTTGTATTGGGATCCGTGAGCTTGACTAACATGTATAATATGATTAACTCTTGTAATTAACATTTCTTCAACTTGTGTTAATAAATGTAAACAAGGTGATTGAAATCTTGGGTCCATGTTGTTCCATGAAGAGAAGTGATGTCCATTTCTTTCAAGATTACATCTACTGCAAGTATGCACACATCCAAAATTTCTTGTTGTCATGCCTGGGTAGTTTTCTAAACAAATGGAGCATGTATTTCTTTTAGACAGAAGATCAATTATTTGACAAAACATGCGCTGATTTGTAAAAAATGATTTTGGATGTCGAGCATGAGGTTTTATTGTAGGGATTGGTAACTAATAGAAGGGGATGTTTCTAGCTTCGTGGAAGAGTAAAGTGAAATAGTTTGAAAGGAAATGTGTCCCGATGGCCGATATTGTTGTTATAAGGCATACAAGAGGGTTATTGCAAGAAAGGTATTCTAAAAGAGAAGGAAAGATTCGAAATGATGCAACCATCAAGGATATTTTTGTGGTTATTTATAAGTTATGAACGACTCCAAGAACATGAGGATAAAATGTGGCTAGTAGAAGGGGGTATGTTTAGGAAATTGGTTTCTTCTTGTAGGTTATTTGAAGGTCGACGGGCGGGGGTGGTAGGGATTTGAAATTAGGAATGCTTTGGTAGGAATTTTGGTGTGGGTTAAGAGCATGTGATAATTTCTTTCGAGGCTTCTTTCTCGGCACGATAATGCCGACGAGGTTATTCACACCTTTAAAACCTTTTTATTAGTCCAACATAGTTGGTTTGTAATTTTTTGGCAATCGGTTCTCATAAAAAAAGGAATTGGAATTGGAAAAGAATTATGACCTGTGAAAAAACATACATTTATAAGCATGTTGGTAGAAAAGGAACATAACTAAATTTGTCAAACATAACAATAGAATGAAAAAACTATTATTAAGATTTATGTAACACAATGCAACTAAAATCAATTCCATATGTATAATTTCATGAAAGAATTCATATTTCATGATAAATAGAGACATTTGTTTGCATATATAACAAGGAATGCATGTTTTAGTAACCCTTTTAAAAGAAAAGTATTGTACAAGAGAGGCATTTTTTTATTCTATACATAATTTTGTGCTTCCATATTTAGTGAGGCCAAACAAGGTTGCATTAGATTGACGAGGTGATGAAACATTTCATGTATTTTTGAGCCATTTTTTTGGCGTATACAATAAAAAGGTATTTCTAAACATAGCTATATTACAACATGTTTTGTTCTACACAAAATTTGAATTTCAATGCAACTAAAATCCATTCATTTTGTGTAAGTTCTTGAAAGCATTCAATTTTCATGCTAAATAGAGACATTTTTTGTAGATAGTAGAAGAAATGCATGGTTTAGTAATATTTTTTTAAAGTTTTATACATCATTGCACAAGTGTATAAGTTTTTAATATCTTGTTTTCAAGGTTCACTCTTGTAACAATGTAAAACACCATGAAATAAATTGTTCCATTTAAAAATTTCCTCCGATAATTAGTGCAACAAAATGAAGGGCATCTCATGTTGAGGTGACCTAACATTTGTGTGATTTTTCTTCCATGGAAAACAACATTGGAACTAAATATAAAAACAAAAAAAAAACATCAGATGAATAAAACACATATATGAACAATTCCAACTGCAATGGAGAGTAAGAATCCATTTAAAAATTATATTTCCAGGTTGAACTACAAAAGATGAAATAAGATATCTACCTTTTTTTTTGGCAAGCGACTTTCAAAACCTTTGCATAGCACAGACAAAGATACCACCCAACTTGGAGTGGATCGATGTGGCCTCATAAGGGAACAAGTTCCCTTAACACATAATGATTAATGACTCCCTACAAAGGCACGCGCCCTCACATGCCAAAAAACCAAGAGCATCATGAAATTTAACAACATGTTTTCTTTTAATAAAACTTTGATTTAAACTATATAATGCAAGGAAAAAAATTCTCACAATGGAAAACAAATGAATAGTTTACAATCAAGGGAAATTTATTGCGAAAATGGAAGGGACAAATAAATCTACAATAAATGTGCAAGTGCGGAAAACAATTTTTTTAATAACCAAAAATTCAAAGGGAAAAGAAAAAATATAAGCATACACATTTTTAACAACCACAAATTCAAAGGGAAAAGAAAAAAAGATATTGCTTTTTCAAACATCAAATAAATATTCCAAGTGAGACAACCCGCAATAAGCGAGTAAAGTAAAAATGTTACAAAAACGTAAATTTACCTAAAAAATTTACCTACAACTTAGTTATTGATTATGATATTAGGATATTATTGTAGTTGTTGATTTCGCATGATGTTAGAGATCACAGATGTTGATTTGATTTGATTCATATATGATGCATGTGGATTATTAGAGACATTTTATATTAATGTTGATATGTTGTTGACATGGTTATATATATATATATATATATTTTTCGGACATGTGATATTTCGTCATATTGAGTAGACCTTTGATAATTGAACTAATGTTGTGATCATTTTGACATGGATGAGATGTAGAATAGAAATGTTGCTAGAAATTGTAAATGATATCATATTTTCCTAGATGATATTTGATTCATATATAGATGATTGTGGATTTATATTGTATATTTTATCCTAAATGTTTTTGATGCGGCCATGAGGCCGAAGGAGGTGTTATGTGTTTTAGGTAAACATGTCACAACAAACATCGGGGGATTGGAGACCAACCACATTGGAATTCTAGATGAATTCAACAAGGGTCACCATGGCAACATGTGTTTGTGTGTGTGTGTTTGAATTATTGTTAGGGAAAATTGTGACCAAGGGGTTATGTGTTGTATTTTGTTTAGTTTTCCTTACTTAATGTAGTATGTGATTTTTAGTGATGTAATTTCCTTGTTTTAATTATTTAGAAAATGATGTATTCTTCCCTTTATCTTAATGGGTTTTAGTGTCCTATTTAAATTAATTAATCTTGTTATTAATTATTGTGGATGTGACCAAAATTTTCATTTATTAGACTAGATGGCTCTTGGGTTTTGTGTTGTAAGATTGAGTGCTTGTGACCTTGAGTGTTGTACACTCTACCCCCTCATGGAAATTCGAATTTGGCCTTAAGGACCAATTTTGAAGGCTTGTGGGACAAGTTAAACTTGTCCCACACCTCTTAAATTGCTATGCCAACCCTACCTATGGGTTGGGGGTCAAAAATTAGACCCCATTATGTGTTTTGGGAAGACAAATTGTAAGTCTTTATTACACCTTCTTACATGTAATTACTTTTGGTCCTTAAGGGGTGTGGGCATGGATTGTGTGTGTAAGTAAAATGTCATTTCTTCAACCACTTATTAATTGTGCTTTGGAGTTTGAAGTTTGACTTGTGAGGTGGAGTTGAGGATGAGTGATGTGGCATCCTACATGGAGCCACCTCACCCTCCTCTCTCCCTTTTCTATTTATTCAAGTTCTTTTTCTTGTTTGGGGGTTACTTCATTCTTTTGTGCTCTTTCATTTCTTGGAGTTAGAGGATTTTGGAGAGCTTGTGGTCTTGTGGGAGCTTGTTGGTGATTTCTTGGGTTTGAAGGAGCTTGGAGTTGACTCTTGGAATAATCTCTACTATGGAAAGGTAGGAGCTTTACTTTTTCTTATGTTATTCCTTTATTTTGTGTTTGTGTGCTTGTTTTTGTTGAGTGTTTGGAATGCTTGTTGGGTGCTTGGGTAGATTTCCTAAGTGTGGTGTAGGAGGGGACTATGGGGAGAATTCATGTAGGGAGGCATAAGAGTTATTTCATGTTTGGAGGGAGTTTGGGTTGGGTGCCCCACCTTGGACAAGGAATGCTTGCATTTCTTACTTGTTCTTGTATGAGGGAGGCATAAGAGAATGAGGGAGGCATAAGAGTATGTGGGAGGCATAAGAGGTACTTGAGGGAGGCATAAGAGTATGTAGGGGATTTGAGATATGTATTGGAGGTTTTTAAGGTGGGCACCCATTTCCCATTGGGAGGCATAAGTGGCCTCCCCATAGGTTCTTGCTCCTTTGGCTTTCATTTAGAAGCCTTGTTTATTTTTTGTTTCTTTTCCTTCTTGTGTTTGTAGTTTGAGTTGAATGTGCATTTGGAATGGTTGTGAAATACTTGGTTTGTGATGTGGAAGCTTGTTGTTTTCCATGTGTTGGAATCACCTCTCATTGTAATGTGGTTGGGCTCGGGCCAATGAGGAGGATGGCTTCTCCCCTCATTGGATATTTTGGTTGGGTGGAGAGTGTTGCCTCTCCCCCATTTTTTTTGTGTGGATCAAGAAAATCATGAAGGAGCTCTCTTGTTGGTGTTGTGAAGCTTGGAGCTTTTGTTGGAGTCCTTAAGAAATTCATTCTTGTGAAAATCCTTTTATTATTCCCACTTAGAGTGGAGGAACTTGTAATATTGTATTCCTTTTAGCTTACATTCTTGTATGATTTTTCCACTTCAAGTGGAGGACATTGTGTTGATCTTGTGAAGTAAAGTTGCATTCAAATAATTGTTATTAAAGTTGTATTGTATGTTGAAAAAAAAAAAAAAAAAAAAAGAAAGAAAGATTTGTGTTGTAAAGTTAGTTTTGTGAAATGGAAAAAAAGTTCATTATTTTTGTTTGAAAGTTGTATTATAGGAAAGGAAAGTTGTCTTCATTTTGTATTTGTATTATTAGAGATGAAAGGAAGAAATATTAAAGTTCATATATTAATCAAAGGAATGTAGTGAAGTAAGTTGTATTGATTCATTTTCTTGTAGTGGAGGAAATATATTTAAACCTTATTTCAATAGATGGAATTTGCTTAAGTTTTAATTAGTCTTTTAGGCCAATGAAATAATCTAAGTCCTAACTTTAGTATGTTATCCTCATTTAAAAGTTATTGTAAATCTAATACAATTAACTTTAAGGGAATTGAAATGAAATTCTCCTTTCCTCCTATATAATGTTCACTAAATGGACTAGAAGAAAAGTATTAATGCAATTTTTAACTTGCCCATACTACTACTAGTTACATTTAACTTTCATGTTGATAATGACTTAATGCTAATTTCCTAAACCTTATCAATAATAAAACATTGCTAATAATGAAAGTTTTACAAATAAGATAATATATAAATAATATATAATATACTATTAATATTAGTATATTAATATAAAAAAAAATACTCTATTAAGCCATAGTAAAAGAAATAATATCAATATTATATATAATATATATATATACACACACACATTTATATATATAATATATATTATATATAATGCGTATTGATAAAAAAGATTTTATTAAGTTTGAAACTTATTCAAAAAAGGTCAATTATGGTTGGCCGCGGCCTATGCTTTAGGGCCTATGATTTAAAATGGGGTGGGTGGGGTCGATTACCCCACCCCCCATTATTTTAATTTATCAAACCCCTCCAAACTATGGGTTTATAACCCACCTAAATCTAACCCCCTACACCACTAATTAACATATGAAGATTATCTACGGGTATATTACCCCCATGCATGACTTATTTAGTGGACTATATATTATTTATACCACACACACATAATATACATACCATATATATCATACACACATATATATAAAACAAGAGGCATTTTTTTTTTATTTATAATGTTTTAAATCAATATATAATAAGTGATTATATATATATATTTATATATATATATATATTATACATATATATATATATATATATATACCTCAAACCCAAATGAAATCACTCATCAAATATAGCTATTCAAAAAAATGGAAAAACCCACAAGCCCATTTGGGAAAAGTAAAGAAATGAGCTAAATAAAACAAATAAATACATTTTCAAACCCTAAGAGGGGCATAAAAAATGAGAAAAATATTGGAGCTTGTAGGCCACTTCCAAAAGCTTAAGAGTGCCTCCAATGGCTTCCCTTCCTCCTCCTTTAACCTGCAAAACCAAAGAAAGAAAATGAATCAAATGAAATGAGAAAGAAGACTTCATAAGGATGCTTTAGGGTTAGTTACCATTTTTCCACATCAAGGGCCCAAATTGAATCCATCCAAGGGATGAGATTCATCCCTACAAAAGTAGGTGGAGAGTGGGTGAGTGGAAATTACCTTTTAATTTAAATGTTTTATTTCAAAACATGGGTTGACTTTTTAAGGGTCACTTTATGGGGTAATGAAGTGTTTATTATTCTAACCCCATGGAAAATGGGAACCTTGTTAATTGTTTAAACCTTGTGGAATTAAATACCTTGGATATTTAATTAATTTGGCCCCTTTAACCCTCTAAATTTAATTATGGAATATTTAACTATAGTAGGAATTTAATTATTTATTAAATTAACACTTAGAGAACTAAACCTTGCTTGGACTAAATCTACTCATTAGTTTTAATGCGGGTTTAATATATTTGTTATAATGGGAAAATTTTATTTATTAAATATAATTGACTTTGAAACATTATTGTGACAACTGTAGTTTCGAAGCCTGTATGTGGGCACGCTTTTCAAAAAAATTCCATAATTTTTCTAACTAAACCTAGGTTGTTCTTGGTCTCGTGTGGGTTTTTTAGTGGGCGTTACACTTGGTATCAGAGCTGTGGGTTCAAATCTTGGACCCTTGGGCACACAGAAAATGTGAGACACGAACATTGAACCTAGTACAATATTAAACCTAGCACAATACTAAACCTAGAAAACAACTTGTTTGAAAGATTGTATATTTTAGTAAACATAGAAAAATGGAATAAAACCTAGAATGATGAACTAACTCTCACCTTGATCTGTGTAGGAGGCGTGGATCGAGAGGGGGTCCTTTCACATAGACCTAGATATACCACCTCCAGAGTAGGTCGTAGTGGCCATTCTACCCCATATTTTATAGACGCTTCAGGACGTCAATGCCCTTATACTCGGAGGGTCCTTATGAGGAAAATCAACCAGACATGATAGGGAGCCATCCATTGAGGCTCATGCATCTCCTCAACACAAAGCGAGGAGAATAGGGAGAGAAACTCCGCGTGGAGTCACCAAAGCGAGAGTCACCACAGAGGGGACAGGGAGACAGGATTTTTAGGACATAGGGATAGGTCTCAGAGCCCTAGACCTAGAGATGAGCATGCAAAGAGGCATAGGGGTCACTAGTCGATAGTTGCAGACCATATTAGGGAGATCCTAAAGCTACACCATCTCACTATTCTAGAGATACAAGTGGATTTCAGGAAGAGGCTTGGTTGGTGAGCTTGAGCGGGTGCTTTAAGCTCTACCCTTGTACTAGTAACATGAAAGCTCATGTTGCGATCCATCTTCTGAGGGATGGAGCTGGTGTCTGAGTGGAGGACCGAGGAGTAGAAGCTCCACGTTGATTCAGAGATGGTTACCTAGGAGCTCTTTGAGGAGCGGTTTAGGAGTAGCATACTTATCCCAGGAGGTTTATTCAGTAGCGTATAGATGAGTTCCATGACCTCCATCAGGCATCTATGATTGTAGCTAAGTATGAGAGTCAATTTATAGACCTACTCTAGTATGTTGACTATATGCAGGATGAGAAGGTATGGATTCACAGGTTCATCAAGGGCTTGAATTTGGACTTGGGTGATGTAGTATGTGCATTCACTACCCATAGACCTTAGCAGAGGCCATGTGAGAAGGCCTATATTGCAGAGGAGACATGAGGAAAGACACAACAGGCCAGGACAGAGTTCGAGCCGCATCCAACAAATGTAGGATAGCAGATCGAGGGGGTCAGTTCCTCCTCCTCCTCATGTGGATATGGGTTCAGTCACAGTCATCTTTCATGCCACCACACTAGCCACCTCAAAGCAAGAAACAGAGCCCACCATTCATTCAACATACTCAGAGGTTCGACGCACAGAGAGGAAAAGTATGGGGCCTCCTCCTAGGGGTCCCATTAGGACACAGGGTGCACCGAGAGCACAGTTAGCAGGAGCTCGCTAGTAGAGACCTCAACAGTCCATATCCGGATCATCAAGATCCACAACACAGACCTCTAGAGTACCAACTGGAGCTACATCTCATTGGAGAGGATCGGGTAATTTGTTATGGTTGTGGTGTTGCCGGACATCATTGGAGGGAGTGCCCACAGAACCCTAGTAATAAGGGTAAGACACAGATTTCTAAGCCTATTGTTGGTGACATGGGGCACACCATCGGATCTATGCAGTGGTCGAGAACCACGCTAGGCTGAGCACCAAAGTACCATCATAGAGACGACATGTAGCATTAGTGGTATTCCTACCTCCATTTTGTTTGATTCTAGTTCATCAGATTATTTTATTGCACCATCCTTAGTAGAGCATTGCAGCTGGTGGCAGTTAGGTAGGGTCTTAGTTGGGACATTGAAATGGCTTTGGAGCCAAAATTTATGTAGACTCCTTAGTAAAGGAGTGTGTAGTGGATTTGGGACCCTTCACCACTACCTCGGATCTTCGCATCCTTCCTCTAGGTTCTTATGGAGTCATCTTGGGCATGGATTGGTTGTCTACACACAGAGCCAGAGTGGACTATTACCATAAGACTATATCATGTACAAATGATCTAGGAGTTGAGTCAGTGATAGCAGGGGTTAGGAGGCCCATTTCTATTCACACCATCTCTCGCTATGCAGCTTAAGTGGTGTGTGTGATGAGGTTGTTAGATGTATGCTATTACGGTTAGTGAAAAATTAGAGGATGAGTCTAGTGGACCATCCCTTGATGATCATCCCATCTTGAGAGAGTTTTTTGATGTCTTTCTAGGGGAGCTACCAGGTTACCACCCCCATGTGAGATATATTTTCACATAGATTTGGTTCTAGGCACAGAGCCTATCTCACGAGGACCATATCAATGACTACTCCTGAGCTCTGCAAGCTCAAGTACAACTTGAGGGCCTTCTAGAGAAAGGCATGATCCATCCTAGTGTATCCCCTTGGGGTGCACCAATGATTTTTGTAAAGAAGAAGGATGGATCTCTGCGGTTGTGTATTGATTACCACTAGTTGAACAAAGTAACGATCAAGAATCATTACCCCCTTCCACGCATTGATGATTTATTTGATTAGATGAAGGGGGCCACAATTTTCTCCAAGATAGATCTTAAGTTAGGTTATCATTAGCTGAGGATCACGAAGGAAGATATTCATAAGACCACCTTTTTATACGAGATATGGCCACTACGAGTTCACAGTAGTGCTTTTGGTTTGACAAATGCCCCTGTAATGTTCATGAGCTTGATGAATGGGGTATTCAGACATTATTGGATCACTTCATGCTCATTTTCCTTGATGACATTCTGATTTACTCACGTACGTGTGAGGAGCATGAGGAGTAAATTCGCCAGGTTCTTCAGTGTTTTCATGAGAAACATATTTATGGGAACCTAGAGAAGTGTGTGTTCTTTAAGACAGAGGTGCAATATTTGGGCCACATCATTTATGGGGAAGGTATCATAGTCGATCCTTCCAAGATTCAAGATATTATGGATTGGCCAGCACCCACTAGTGTGATAGAGGTGTGCAGATTCATGGGTTTAGCGTGATACTATAGGAGATTTGGTCAGATAGATGTGAGCAGGCCTTTAGGACAGGAAGAAGAAGTTTGTTTGGTCGAGAAGATGTGAGCGCGTCCGACGACACTACATATGCTCACAACAGTGCTATTCTTGATCCCTCAAGGTGAGTTTTTCGTATTTATAGATGTTTCTTTGGCAGGAATTGGAGGGGTGTTGATGTAGGAGGGAAGAGTGGTTACTTTTGAGTCTCAAAAAATCAAATATTATGAGATCAATTATCTGACTCATGACCTTGAGCTTGCGGCAGTTGTTCATGCCTTAGTTCTATGGAGACACTTCCTTCTTGGCTGATATTTATACTTAGGACTGATCACTTAAGTCTTCACCACCTCTTCACGTAGCCCAATCTCAACACTCATCAACGGTGTTGGATGGAGTTGCTTTGTGAGTACGACATGGAGATAGAGCATGTGAAGGGGAAGGACAATGTGGTTGCAGATTCCTTGAGAAAACAAAGACATGTGGTTATGGCCACTTCAGTGGGCCTAGATTTGTGGAGCGATATTTTGTAGCATGTTCCTCACGATGGCTTCTATCTTATAGCCAGGGTAGAGATTGAGTCTCGTAGGCCCCTTAAGGGAAATTTGCATGGGTTCTCATTAGAGATAGATGGCCTTCTCTGGAAAAGAGGTCAGATTTATGTTCCTAGAGATGGAGGCTTAAGACAAGACATTTTGACATAGGCTCATCGTGCACCCTATTTAGCCCATCCCGGGTGAAGAAGATGCATGCCACTTTGAGATAGTTGTACTATTGGAGGGGACTTTGGAGAGACATGGCTCAATTTGTGTCACGTTATTTAGAGTATCAGAAGGTGAAGGCCGAGCATCAACATCCTGCTTTGGCCTTCTCTTTTCTCATGCTATACCGGAGTGGAAGTGGGACACCATTTCCATGGACTTCATAGTTGGGCTACTGACGTTGAGATACCACCATGATGCCATCATGGTCATGGTGGATAAATTAACGAAAGTGGCTCATTTTTCTTCGGTGAAGACCACCTACATAGCTAGTGCAGTGGCATGGGTATATCTTGATGAGATCGTCAGGTTGCACATGATTCCGCAGAAAATCATTTGTGACCACAATCTTTTATGCACTTTCCACTTCTGGACTACCATGCAAAGATGCCCTTGGGATGAAGATAAATTTTAGCACAACATATCACCTTGATACGAGATGGACAGACTGAGTGGGTGAATAAGATTTTGTAGGACATGCTTAGGATGTACATCATGGATCACCGATTGAGATGGGAGGAGTATCTGTACTTGGTACAGTTTTCCTACAATAATAGTTTTCGAGTTCGATGGGTATGGCTCCTTTTCGTGAATTATATGGTAGAGAGTGCAGACACCTCTTAGTTGGGGTAGGTTAGAGGACAGGGTTTCTCTTGGGCCATCTTTATTATAGGACATGGAGCATCGAGTGGTTATGGTCGATAGAGACTGCAGGAGGCACATGCTAGAACAAGAAGTATGCAGATCAACATAGGACAGACCATAGTTTTGATGTGGGCATGAAGGTGTTCCTTCATGTCATGCCACATAAGAGCCCTATCTGTTACGAAAAAAGGTTCTAAGTTAGCTCCTAGATTTGTGGGTCCCTTTGAGATCTTAGAGCATACCGGTCCTTTGGCCTACCGTCTAACGTTTCTACCTAGCTTGTCTCGCATCCATGATGTGTTTCATGTTTTAGTCCTTAGAAGATATACTGCAGATCCTTCTCATGTGCTGGATTGGACCTCATTACACGTGCAAGATTAGGGGTAGGTGATGGTACAACGCATTTGCATTTTAGAGTGTAAGACCACGGGCCTTCGAGGCAGAGAGATTGACTAGGTTCAAGTGTGGTGGAATAGGTATGATGAGACTGCGGCTACATGGGAGGATGCTACATTGCTACGAGTTTAGTTTCCACACATGTTCTAGTGACTTCAAGGAGGAAGTCGAGTCTAAGGGGAGGGGCATGTAGTGCCTGATAATAATGGTATAGCTCTGATACCAAATGATAGAATAGAATAAGATTGCAATGACCAAAGAGGGACGGAAGCCTCACAAATATTATTGATCATGAAATTAGATTACATAACAATGCAAGAGCTGTAATATTTATAGATATTAGACAACCTCATATGGATAGACATGACACCCTATCAGGCACCAACTACAAGATGATAAGACCCATCTCACATGCACATGTAATTACTACTAATACCAATATTGAATGTTATCCAACATAACAATATTGAATGCAAGTCACTAGACTAGAGTGCACATGTTGCACATTATTAAATAAAATACAATGCAATAAATATGCCTATGCTAAATTATGCTAACATTCCCCCCCTTAATTTTACATAGTTTCCAATGAAGTGGAGAGGAACTCTCTGAATAGTGTGAATTTGTCACGTGCAAGTGACTTAGTGAAAACATCTGCCTTCTGTTCAGCTGTAGGACAGAACTGGAGCTGTATGTTGTGCTTCAAGACATGCTCGCGTATGAAATGAACCTATACTTCAATATGCTTGGTTCTCTCATGAAATACTGGATTGCAAACAAGATTCAGAACTCCTTCATTATCAACATATATTGGAGTAGATTTCTGTTGTGGTAGACCAATTCCTTCCAGTATTCGGCGTAGCCATATTGCTTCACAAACAGCTTCACCTACAGCTCGATAGTCCGTTACGTAGAAGAGCAAGAAATAAAGTTCAGTTTCTTACTTCCCCATGATATCGGTCCAGATCCCATAAAGAAGATGAAGCCTGATGTTCACTTCCTATCATCCATGTTTCCGACATGATCTGAATCTGAATATCCTGTCAAGAAGAAGTTGTCGTTCTTCTTGTACTTAGTCTTGAATATCCATCTACATCTAATGGGTTTCTTCCCTGGTGGAAGGTCGACAAGTTGCCATGTGTTGTTCTTCATCACTGACTGATACTCTAAATCCATGGCATCTTTCCAAGCTTTTGATTGTAGGGCTTCCTGAACTATAGATGGCTCAACTATTTCAACAACTTTGCTCATTAGGGCATAATTGACCTCTTCACAAGCTTGACTGTGAGTTCTAGGTCTAGGATTGGATGATGTGCTAGGTGCTTCATCCAAATTTGCATCTCTTATTAATTGAGTATACCATTTAGGTAACTTCTTAGCTATTCCATTGGCTTGTGGTGGATCCAAGTTTTCACCATCATCCAATTCATCACTGTCATCTTCAGTGGGAACATCAAATTCTGTCTTCACAAGAGGTGTATTCTGCATGTTTGTTGAGTCGTTGAGTGGAGCATCTGCTTGTTTCTTCTCAAAGAACTCAACATCCCTACTTGTGTATAATTTCTTTGCTTTCAGATCCCATAATATGTACCCAAGTTCTTCTTCACTGTATCTAATGAATATCAGTTTCTCAGCTTTCATATCCAACTTGTTCCTATTCTTCTTGGGTATGTGCATGCTAGCTTTACACCCAAATATTCTTAGGTGTGAAATTGATGGTTTTCGATTTGACCATGCTTCTTGAGGTGTCACTCCTTCAAGAGCTACTGTGGGCACTCTGTTTAACAAATAGACTGCAGTTCTTGCAGCTTCTACCCAAAATGTTTTTGTTAAACCTGAGTCATCAATCAAACATCACACCATTTCCATGATAGTATGATTCCTTCTCTCAACTATACCATTCTCTTTGTGGTGTGTGAGTAGGAGGCATTTATCGATGAATCCCATGAGCTTCTAGGTAAGTCTTGAACTCATTGCTTGTGAATTCCCCCTCGATCCGAGTGGAGAGTTTTGATCTTACGACCAACTTCATTCTCAACAAGTTCTCTAAACTTCTAAAATGTCTCAAAGGCTTGACTCTTGTTTCTTAGACAATATATCCACATATTTCTTGAGTAGTCATCAACACAAAGCATGAAGTATTGAAATCCATAATGACTTGGTTGCATGGGCCCGCAAAGATCGGTGTGCACCAAATCAAGCTTTCCCTTAGCTTTATATTTGTTCTTCGGAAGGGTACTCTGTGTTTGCTTTCAGCTAGGCAATTCATGACACTTTTCAAGGTGTTGTGCTTGAGTGTAGGCAATCCTTTCACCATGTTGCCCTTTTGAAGTGTTTGGAGATAGCCAAAACTGATGTGACCATATATGTGATGCGATAGTTCTATAGATTGTGTGTCTTTGGCCACTAGAGCTTGATCATCCTTGTGGAAAAATCAAGTTGGGACATGCGTCCCACATTGGAGGCTCTTGCTACAATATTGGAACCTCTTGACTTATCTCTTATCAAGCACACTTTTTCTCCATTATTACTTGTCAAAATCCAACTTCAAGTTGTGATCAAGGAGTTGACTAACTGATAACAAATTCTTGGTCAACCCAGGTACATAAAATACATCTATGATTTTGCAGTCATGCTTTCCAAGAGGTAGTGAAATATTTCCAATCCCCTTGACACTGTATGATGAGTCATCACTTAATGACACATGGTTCTTGTTAGGTGAGTCACATAGTGTGTAGAACCAATCCTTGTGTCCAGTCATGTGTCGAGTTGCACCCGAGTCAACATACCAGATATCTTGTGTGGACTTGGTTTCTTCATCAAATTGATCAGAATACATGTGGTGTCCTTCATTTGAATCATCTTCATGTTCGGAAATGTACCCTTGTTGTTTGGGTTTTCTTTGCCAATTACCATTTCTCTACCCTTAATTGTTGTTGTTGTTGGACTTCCCTTTATTTGAATTGTTGTTACCCCGTTGGTTGTTGGGTTTTTAATTGCTTGATGAACCCTTTCTATAGGAATTGTACCAACAATATTTGATGTCATGTCCCCTCTATTGCAAATGGGACACTTCTTGGTGTTGTCTCGTTGAATTTGGTACCTTTGTTGACTTTGATTTTGTTGGGACTTCTTTTGATTGGACTAAAATTTCCCCTTTCCTTTATGATTGGAAGATAGTGCTTGCTCATCTTCATGATCTTTGTTGTTTATTTCCTCTTCTTGTTGGGGTAGATTGACTAACTTCTCAAAGGTGACTGTGTGTTCACTCATATTGATAGTTGTCACAAAGATTCTATAGGAAGGAGGAAGTGCTCGCAACACAATTAGTACGAGGTCTTCATCACTTATCTCTTTTCCCAATGCCAATAGAGATGCCCTCAAAGTAGCAACTCATCTAAAAAAAAACTTCAACCTTCTCATTGTGCTTGAACTTGAGAGTATGCAGGTTGTGATAGTAGGTTGAGGATGGCATTCTTTTCTTTGCCTCATAGAATGTGCTCAACTTATCCCATGCATCCTTGGCCGATGAGGCATCTCTAATGTGGGGTTGCACATCGTCGGTTACGCCAAACAAGATGATCAACTTGGCCTTTTGATTGGCCCCACAAATTGAACTTGTTGTCTTCCATCATTAAGTGATCTTGTTGTTTTTCCATCTACAACTGTCTATAGGTCTTCAAACTCAAGCAACATCTTGATCTTCAATTTTCATGCAACATAGTTGTCTCCTCTAAGTAGTTGTGAATCGGAAAGAAGAACTTTGGTGCTTGTGCACCCATTTCTACAATCTAAATTTCTGAAACTCTAAATTTCTGACAAAGGGTAAGACTCTTATCACTCCAGGTTTATGGTCTCCCTCTCAATATACCGTTAGGCCAATATACCAAACCTTTCTATATACGCTCCCTTCCGATATACCCATCGGTACGTGGAAGAAGATCACCCTTTCAATATACCCATCAGTACGGAAAGAGGTGTTAATGCACGTGAAAGAATTTAGTACGTGGTACGTAGACAATACAGAGAGGGGTTTGTGCAAGCACAAATGGATGGGAGGGCTCAAATGTGTGTGTATTGTGTCCTTATTACTCCCCGTCGATTTTATAGGGTCGATGCCCAGACGACGTTTAGGCAGCTGTGTTAGGCGTTAAGTGCAGTAGTAGTCACGACGGCATCACCCGTAAGCGCTTCCTAGAGGCACCGTATATACCGAATGCTGCTATGAGATCAAAGATCTCGTGTGATAGAACCAAACATAAAATAAAAAATTTATACTTTTTTTTCACTTTATGCACCAAGATTAGTACAAAATGCTCCAAAAGTATAGAAAAATGAAATTTTTGTGTCCCCTCTCTTTAGAAAAAAGTGTCTAGAATCACAAAATACACAATTTAGGCCAAAAATATTTTTACCCCAATAGGTGTTTTTCTGCTAAATTTAGCGGTGGCTCTAAATGTGTTTGGTGAGCTTCTAAATTTGGAAATATCCCAAAATTTAGTAATTTCTCCAAATTTTTCAAAAAAATAATTTAATAAAAAATATGGAGAGAGTGAGAATTGAATTGCTTGACTGTTTGTTCCCAAGATCCAAACAAACAATCTGAATATTGTTTTCACCTTTTCTCACAAACCGTGATCTAGGTTTTTCTAAATTTTTTACAACAACATCATACAATATTTTTATTGAAACCCACAAAATTTTAGAAGAATTGGAATCTTAGTTTTTGATATCTTACCAATTTACCAGCTAGATCTGATTTTTTTCGTAAAAACAATGATCCAATTTGTACAGAATTTTCGTTACATGTAGAGGCCGAATCTGAAAATATTGTAAACTGCAAAGTTGTGCAACTTCTTCTTATCTTTTCAGAAAAAAAAATGGCACATCAATCTGACATTTTATGAAAAAGTTACATCCTTTTTCTAAGAGCTATCTCGCTGGAATTTTGTTGTGGACTGCTTGACAACCAACTTTCTTTGCCGAATTCTTCACACCTCCACTTTGATTTGATTTTTTTAAAAATTATATCTGATTTTTTCTTTTCACTCTTTTTTAGATCTGCAAATTTTTTTCAATATCTTTCTCCTTTTTTTTTTAAGATCTTTTTTTCACAAATCTTTTTATTTTTTTTTTTTTAAAGATCTCCAAATCTGAAATATTCGCCAATATGTTGGATCAATTGGCTATGTCAATGACCAATCAAAAAAAAATTACCTTCCAAATAAGTGGATAGGTCAAATTTTAGTTGAGGGATGCTTGGAAGGAATAAAGACTGCAGGATGCTTCAATGACTCTCCTTTGATGCAGATCTTCTCCTCCAATGGATCCTCTCTAATAGTGCTCCTCTTCAACCTTACTTGGATAGAACTTGCTCTGATACTAAATGATAATAATGGTATAGATCTGATACCAAATGATAGAATAAAATAATATTGCAATGACCAAAGAGGGATAGAAGCCTCACAAATATTACGATCATGAAATTAGATTACATAACAATGTAAGAGCTGTAATATTTATAGATATTAGACAACCTCATATGGAAAGACATGACACCCTATCAGGCACCAACTACGAGATGATAAGACCCATCTCACATGCACATGTAATTACTACTAATACCAATATTGAATGTTATCCAACATAACAATATTGAATGCAAGTTACTAGACTAGAGTGCACATGTTGCACATTATTAAATAAAAGACAATGCAATAAAATGCAATAAATATGCCTATGCTAAATTATGCTAACGATGCCCACTTCCCTTCAACACCTTTTTGTTATTGATTATGGTACTATTTCGGCTATACTTATGGATATTATTGTAGTTTTTGATTTGGCATGATGTTAGATGTTAGAGATCACAGACTATTGTTGATTTCGATTCATATATGATGCATGTGGATTATTAGAGACATTTTATATTAATGTTGATATGTTGTGGACATGGTTATATATATATGTTTTTCGGACATGTGATATTTCATCATATTGAGTAGACCTTTGATAATTGAACTAATGTTGTGATCATTTTGACATGGATGAGATGTAGAATAGAAATGTTGCTAGGAATTGTAATTGATATCACATTTTCCTAGATGATATTTGATTCGTATATAGATGATTGTGGATTTATATTGTATATTTTATCCTAAATGTTTTTGATGCGGCCATGAGGTTGAAGGAGGTGTTATGTGTTTTGCAGGTAAATATGTCACATCAAACATCGGGGGGGATTGGAGACCAACCACATTGTAATTCTAGATGAATTCAACAAGGGTCACCATGGTAACATGTTTTTGTGTGTGTGATTGAATTATTGTTAGGGGGAAATTGTGACTAATGGGTTATGTGTTGTATTTTGTTTAGTTTTCCTTACTTAATGTAGCATGTGATTTTTAGTGATGTAATTTCCTTTTTTAATTAATTAGAAAATGATGTATTCTTTCCCTTTATCTTAATGGGTTGTTGTGTCTTATTTAAATTAATTAATATTGTTATTAACTATTGTGGATGTGACCAAAAGTTTTCATTTATTAGACTAGATGGATCTTGGGTTTTGTGTTGTAAGATAGAGTGCTTGTGACCTTGAGTGTTGTACACTCCACCCCCTCATAGAAATTTCTATGCCAACCATACCTATGGGTTGGGGGTAAAAATTACACCCGTTATGAGTTTTGGGAAAAAAAAATTGTAAGTATTTATTACACCTTCTTACATACAATTACTTTTGGTTCTTAAGGGGTGTGGGCATGGATTGTGTGTGTAAGTAAAATGTTATTTCTTCAACCACTTATTAATTGTGCTTTGGAGTTTGATGTTTGAGTTTTGAGGTGGAGTTGAGGATGAGTGATGTGACATCCTACATGGAGCCACCTTATCCTCCCCTCTCCCTTTTCTATTTATTCAAGTTATTTTTCTTGTTTGGGGGTTACTTCATTCTTTTGTGCTCTTTCATTTCTTGGAGTTAGAGGATTTTGGAGAGCTTGTGGTCTTGTGGGAGCTTGTTGGTGATTGCTTGGGATTGAAGAAGCTTAGAGTTGACTCTTAAAACAAGTTCTACTATTAAAAGGTAGGAGCTTTACTTTTTCTTATGTTATTCCTCTATTTTGTGTTGTGTGCTTGTTTTTGTTGAGTGTTTGGAATGCTTGTTGGGTGCTTGGGTAGATTTCCTAATTGTGGTGTAGGAGGGCACTATGGGGAGAATTCATGTAGGGATGCGAAGAGTTATTTAATGTTTGGAGGGAGTTTGGGTTGGGTGCCCCACCTTGAACAAGGAATACTTGCATTTCTTACTTATTATTGTATGAGGGAGGCATAAGAGAATGAGGGAGGCATAAGATTATGTGGGAGGCATAAGAGGTACTTGAGGGAGGCATAAGAGTATGTATGAGATTTGATACATGTATTAGAGGATTTTAAGGTGGGCACCCATTTCCCATTGGGAGGCATAAGTGGCCTCCATGGGTTCTTGCTCCTTTGGCTTTCATTGTTAAGGCTTGTTTATTTTGGTTGTTTTTCCTTCTTGTGTTGTAGTTGAGTTGAATATTTTTGGAATGGCTGTGAAAGTTTTGGTGTTGTGTTGTGGAAGCTTGTTGTTGCCGTTGGTTGGATTCACCTCTCATTGTAATATGGTTGGGGCTCAGGGGCCAATGAGGAGGATGGCTTCTCCCCCTCATTGGATATTTTGGTTGGGTGGAGAGTGGTGCCTCTTCCCTTTTTTGGTTGTGGATCACGAAAATCATGAAGGAGCTCTCTTGTTGGTATTTTGAATCTTGGAGCTTTTGGTGGAGTCCCTAAGAAAATCCTTCTTGTAATAAAACTTCCTTAGTGTTTTTTTCCCACTTAGAGTGGAGGAACTTGTATTTACATTCCATTTTAGCTCACATTCTTGTATGAATTTTCCACATCAAGTGGAGGACATTGTGTTGATCTTGTGAAGGAAAGTTGCATTCAAATAATTGTTATTAAAGTTGTATTCCATGTTGAAAGAAACAACAAAACAAAACAAAAATTGTTGTAAAGTTAGTTCTGTGAAATGGAAAAGAAAGTTCATTACCTTTGTTTGAAAGTTGTACTGTAGGAAAGGAAAGTTGTCTTCATTGTTGTATTTGTATTATTAGAGAGGAGAAGGAAGAAATATTAAAGTTCATATATTACTCAAAGGCATGTAGTGAAGTAAGTTGTATTGATTCATTTTCATGTAGTGGAGGAAATATATTTTAAAACCTTATTTCCAATAGATGGAAATTGCTTAAGTTTTAATTAGTCTTGGAATAGGCCAATGAAGTAATCTAAGTCCTAACTATAGTATGTTATCCTCATTTAAAAGTTATTGTAAATCTACTACAATTAGTTAAGGGAAATGAAATGAAATTCTCCTTTCCTCCTATATAATGTTCACTAAATGGACTAGAAGAGAAAGTATTAATGCAAGCTTTTAACTTGCCCATACTACTAGTTACATTTCACTTTCATGTTGATAGCAATGCTAATTTCCTAAAACTTATTAATAATAAAATATTGCTAATAGTGAAATTTTTACAAATAAGATAATATAGTAATACCAATATACTATTAATATTAGTATATTCAATAAAAAAATACTCTATTGTAGGCCATAGTCAAAAGAAATAATATCAATATTACATACATACATACATATATATGTATGTATGTATGTATGTATGTATGTATGTATGTATGTATGTATATGTGTATATAAACATATTTATACGTAATGAATAAAACAAGATTTTATTAAGTTTGAAATAAAATCTTGTTTTATTCATTACGTATAAATATGTTTACACACACACACACACACACACGTGTGTGTGTGTGTGTGTGTGTGTGTGTGTAAAAATATTTATACGTAATGAATAAAACAAGATTTTATTAAGTTTGAAACTTATTCAAAAAGGTCGGTTATGGTTGGTGCGCCTATGCTTTAGGGCCTATGATTTAAAGTGGGGTGGGTGGGGTTGACTACCCCACCCCCATTATTTTAATTTATCAAACTCCAAACTATGGGGTTATAACCCACCTAAATCTAACCCCCGACACCACTAATTACCATATGAAGATTATCTATGAGTATATTACCCCTGCGCATGGCTTGTTTGGCAGTGTGTATTATTTACTAGCCTTGGTCGAGCCTCACAATCACACACACACACATAAAACTAGAGGCATTTTTATTGGATTTACAATGTTTTAAATCACAGTATTAATAAGTGATTCAAATTTTTCTTATCCTTTTCTTTTAATACACACACACACACACACACACACACACCAATACACATACATATATATACATCTCTCTCTCTCTCTCTCTCTCTCTCTCTCTCTCTCTGTGTACACACACACACACCAATACACATACATATATGTATGTGTATTGGTGTGTGTGTGTGTGTGTGTGTGACACACACACAAATATATATATATATATATATATATATATATATATATATATATATATATATATATGTATGTATGTATGTATGTATGTATGTATGTATGTATGTATGTATGTATGTATGTATGTATGTATGTATGTATGTATGTATGTATGTATGTATGTATACATATGTATACATATGTGTGTATACATACATACATACATACATACATACATATATATACATATATACATACATACATACATACATATATATATATATACATACATATACATACATATATATACATATATATAGATATATATATATATATATATATATATATATATATATATATATATATACATATATATATACATACATACATACATACATACATACATACATATGTATACATACATACATACATACATACATACATACATACATACATACATACATACATACATACATACATACATACATATATATATATATATATATATATATATATATATATATGTATATATATACATATACATATACATACACATACATATATATACACATACATATATATATATACACATATATATATATATATATATATATATATATATGTATGTATGTATGTATGTATGTATATATATATATGTATGTAGGTATGTATATGTATGTATGTATGTATGTATATATATATATGTATGTAGGTATGTATATATATATATATATATATGTATATATATATATATATATATATATATATATATATATATATATATATATATATGTATGTATGTATATATATCCTCATACCCGAATGAAATCACTCATCAAATATAGCTATTCAATAAAAATAGAGAAAACCCACAAGCCCGTTTGGGAAAAGCAATGCAATACGATCTAATTAAAATAAATAAATACATTTGTAAACCCTAAGAAGGGCATAAACAAATAAGAAAAATATTGGAGCTTGTAGGCCACTTCCAAAATATTAAGAGTGCCTCCAATGGCTTCCCTTCCTCATCCTTTAACGTGCAAAACCAAAGAAAGAAAATGAATCAAATGAAATGAGAAAAAGCCTTCATAAGGATGCCTTAGGGTTGGTTACCCTTTTTCCACATCAAGGGACCAAATTGAATCCATCCAAGGGATGAGATTCATCCCTACAAAAGTAGGTGGAGAGTGGGTGAGTGGGAAATTACCTTTTAATTTAAATGTTTTAATTTCAAAATATGGGTTGAATTTTTAAGGGGTCACTTTATGGGGTAATGAAGTGTTTATTATTCTAACCCCATGGAAAATGGGAACCTTGTTAATTGTTTAAACCTTGTGGAATTAGATACCTTGGGTATTTAATTAATTTGGCCCCCTTTAACCCTCTATATTTAATTGTGGAATATTTAACTATAGTAGGAATTTAATTATTTATTAAATTAACACTTAGAGTGAACTAAACCTTGCTTGGACTAAATATACTCATTAGTTTTAATGTGGGTTTAATATTTGGTTATAATGGAAAATTTTTATTTATTAAATATAATTGAATTTGAGACATTATTGTCACAACTATAGTTTCAAAGCTCTGTATGCGGGCACACTTTTCAAAAAAATTTATCCCATAATTTTTCTAACTAAACCTAGGTTATTCTTGAGTCTCGTGCGGGTGTTACAGTTAATCCCTAGTATGTTCTGGGAAAAATCTATATAAATGCTTTGTATTTCCCCGAATAAAACATGACAACAATACAAAATACATATATATCCATCTATTATTATATGATCTACACAACACTTCGCCATCTAACAATACAAAATTACCTTTTCCTCGAAAGACCCCAATGAAGAAGGGTGCCAATTACCCTCATACTATTATCATAGCCACATGAGAGGCATGTAAATATTCTCACACTATTTTCTAGGGAGCGCTTGCGTTAATCCCCTTAGGAAAATATTTTTCGAGGCCCCTTACTTATATAACCTTGGTGTGATTGAAAGCTTGGCATGCCACAACACAAAATGCCAAAACAAGTAACGCATCCCTTCCCTTCTGAATCTACGATTGAAATATTTGAGGGCATTGAATACCTTTCTCCATAAACTCAGATCTTCCTTCCCACCATGATCATGCCCACTTTTCTTGTTTGGCTGCTTTGAGAAATGTTTGGTAGAGGTGAAATTAAACTTGTAGAAATAATATTTTTTCCTCCCCCCGCAACTAGTATTTTAGGAAGCTTTGGTAATGGTGGAGGTGGAGCACAAACATTGCTGATCTACCTTACTATGGTAATATTGGTACCCTTGCAAGATATGATCCCCACAAACCTTACCCGATCTCGTATGACATGAAAATAGAGAGGATTGGAATATTGTTTTTCCAATAGCGGATTAAAACTATTGAAGAAATATGATGATATTTGGATGAAATTAGGCGAGAATGAACTTGCTGCGTAATCCACGGTGGCATTTGTACTACGCATCAATGTATGCTACGAAGGAGGTCATGGATTTTTCCATGCATGTCATTCGAGATGAGGTGCCTCTCCCCTTTGGAAGACGTCTTTCATCATAATTACACATTTTTTTAATTTTTTGCAAATAAGTGAATTTTTATGATTTCCAAATCACGATCTACAAAATGAACCCAATAATGTAGAGGAATATTACACCTCATTTTTATTAATTGCAAATTTAAGCTATCGTGTATGAAAAATATACCCATTTATTACATACTAATATTTTCACAACTTTATTGAAGTGAACTATTCTTTATATCTAGATACTATTGTAAACCATTGATTTCTTCCCAATATTTAACATCCAATTCAAATAAAATTGTAAGGTTTATGTACAGATTTTTTAAAAATTGAGATTTGATATATTGTTTTTAGCAGCTTCGATACGTTAAGACAATACACTTTGCGATTATAGATACTAAAATTTGGTAACTTATACTTTGATAATGAAAATTTTAATGTTTTTCCTATGCTAAAACAAATTCTCACATTTTAAACTACATCAATTCATCTCTCTTTCTCTCTCATGATATGTTAATCCACACACATTTTTATGTCATTCATTAATGCACTATTAATTATCAAAAGCAATATTCCATCCTTGGGCATCATTTTTGGACTTTGGCTCTTTCACCACTAAATTCTTATATGAGACTATATAGAATAGGGCCAAGTCATACAATAGTATGAGTTGAGCTATATGGTCACATACCTTTTTATATAACAACTCTTTTCTAATTTGAAAACCTTATGTGTGTCATTTAATCTTCCTTATATCGACCATAGTATAAATATATAATGGAAGCTTATATATTCAACTCAAATGCACTTTATAATTTACTTGGCTCTCTCAAGAAATCTTATTACAAAATATCAATAGTAAATCACTTTAGGATTTCAAAATTCTTCCAAAATTAGTTGCAAACATCCTAGAGCCATGTAAATTAGAAAGACCAAGCCACTTCAAGTATTTTCATAGAGCTTAAAGGACAAAGGGGATTGGTCTTATCATTGTGAATCACATCACACCATAATACTACCGTGCGAGGTATAATTTAATATTCTATCTCTAGTTATGTCCGCTATTTTATGTTAAGAGATGCGATGAAAACATAGGGTGTTGGCTTAGATTGCATGTAACACCCGCACTAACACTAGGATGATTACAAGATACTTTCCCCCTACTCAAAGGGATGTAGTGCAACACCTAGATTAGTTTAGCATGGGTTGAGTACCAAAATTATTCCAACCTTTCCCATCCACAAATTTATCATTTTTATGTAATCGTTACATGAAATTGGCTACATTTATATAATGTTTTTTATTTGTTGCAAGTCATTATAGTTGGTGTGGAGGGTGCACGAGCCCTATTGAAAAACAATGACAACCACTTTCGGACAAATGACGTGAAATTGAAGTTATAAAGATACACCATTTGCAGTTTCGAAACCATATGAAGTAGGACAAAAACATATTACATTTATCTAGATCCATATACTTTTGTATAAGAGAATTTCCTAGGAAAATTCTCACGAATGAATCACTTATAGGTTTATATCAATCTTTTTATCCAATATACACACCTATAACACTTATGTACTTCTATGCACAACTAAGTCCTCACCTTTTCTTGTTTTTTACACTATATTTTCATCATTATATCATTATTTATTGTTCTAAATTGTATGGTTAATGTGGATTGTTTCATTTCTAGAATATTTTTCCTGTAACATATCTTTCATCCTATTTTATCCTATTTATATTTTTAGGATGTAAACAACAATTAAATTTTAGAATAAGGAATCCATAACATTGTACTTTATTTGAATAGGGTATGTTGAAAGAACTGGTATTTCTATTTTAGTTACAAGATGAAGCCTTATAATATAGATGCAAATGCATTTATAAACCCATATCTTATTAACATTTTTAAACTTATAATTGCTATCAACCTCTAAGCAATCACTTTTAGAGGTGGTATTCCCTCACGTGTATGTGAATCACTAATATGTTTTTCTCACAGTTGGCATCTAACACACACATGTACAAAGTTAGCTCTCAAATATATACCATAATAAAGCTTGTGAATAGAAGATGAAAGATGAGTTATCCGTAGTGCAAGTGGTTCTCTTCAACAAATAGAGGAAGGATTGAAGACCAACAAATATGATAACCGGGTCATTTATCTACTTATTTTGGTTCTCGCAAGGGGTAAGTGCATGGAAATGGGGGCCAAAAGGGGGTCTTAAGTGGATGTTTTTTTATGAAAAATAAGAAATTTTTTTCTTGTATGAGTTATTCGAGATAGTTATACTCAAAATTTGAAAATGTTATATGAACATGAATTGTATCTTTTCGAGTCTAGTTTCTAAACTACTATTGTTTTTTGAAGATGGTTAAGTGTAAGTGGCTTAAAGAGATAAAATTCCTCTAGGTACTCTTTTTTTATTGTAAAAAAACATAATAGACATTTGGTCGTGCCCCCCGTACCACCTCCCCTTTTTTGAAGCGCTATTTAGTATTTTTGAAAACCCTTTAGTAGAAAGATAGATAGGATCATCTAGTTTGGGACACACACACACACACACACACACACACACACACACACACACACACACACACACACACACACACACACACACACACAAAAATAAAAAAATATAGTGACACACAAACACACATGATTTTTATGTACAAATATTTTGAAAATTTAAAATAATGGATACCTACCCATGCCTCCCACAACTACCTAAAAATATAAAAATTAGATTTTTTTAAAACATGTATAGAATTAGTTCTAGTTTGGGACTCTGTAATTTTTATTCAATTTGGAGGAGTGAAACAAAATATACACAATGAAAGATGGATGTGTATAAATACAAAAAATAAAGCTATAAAAAGACATAGAACATAATAAGGAGTGAAACCTTATATTAGACATAAAATATGAAAAATCATATATTTAGAAAGAGGAAAGTTTCATTGACCTCGTAGTCATATTTTAAAGAAATTTGTTGATCCTTTTTATGGGATTTATAGTGGCGAAAGACACATTTTTGCATTTTTGTCAAAAACACACTGCTTTATTGTGTTTGAGCAAGTCCTAGCCTTAGGCTCGAGGTTTTAAGCCATGAGGCCTTCCCATAGAACATCAATAAAAGTAATGTATATGCGTTATATTTTTTCTATTCCCCGCTCCATCTAATGTTCTTTTCTACCTCTTTCATGGGAATTTTGTCTACACTATGTCTCTTTGCAATATTTTGTACATTCTGCGTAAAATTTTAGTAGTTGAATTTCTTCCCACCCCCATTATCTATATTTTACTAATCATAAGGGATAAAAAATTATGTAAGGACATGAAGAAGGTGAATAACAATACACTAGAGCAATTATAAGTGATTAGAATAAATAAAGTGAAGTAGATGCAAAAACTACGTGGAGGGAAAGGTACATCTACTATCTCAAATGCACCTAATGTTGTAGAAAATGATGATGAAATACATAATGAAAATGAGGAGAATAATTATTTTGCAATGAGTATTGATAATGAATTGAATGATAATGTTGTTATGGATAAATAATTTGATATGAATAATAATATTGAACCTTTACCTAAGAATCCAAATGTTAATCCTAAAAATTACATGGAAACACCAAATGAGGAAAGTAACCTTACTAATGAATCTTTACCTCTAAGAACACCTCCTTCCATTTTACATAGAAAATCCATTCACTTAATTGAAATTGATGAAAACATTGTAAAACCAATGCCTAACAAAACGTTTGACAAAAAAATTGAGAAGAAAAGCTATGATAATTTGGGATAATTACTTTTAGAAAATAAATGATACTTAAAGATGTCAATTATTTTCTATGTTAATGAAATTAATTAAGATTACACCTAAAATGAAGACCCTAAGACTAAGAACATCTAATATTGATGGTCGAAATGCGTGAATTGTTGAAAATATACATATATCATAACATACTATAGGTGTCAAAACATTTACCAAATATATTAGTAATACTATATGGCATGCACTTACTAATTGTATAGTATGTGATAAAACATTGAACAAATACTTAATTAGAAAAAAGTAGAGATTTGAAGGTAAACAATAAAACACCAATAAAAGAAATAGGAGATGAAAAAGTCTTGAGTCAACCAATAACACCGACTCACTCGAGCATTCTCTAGTAGACTCCCATAGAAAGACAAGGATACATATGATATTCTAAAATAATTACTTGTAAAATTTTGGAATGAGAACACAATTTCACCAAATAGAAGAGATTTAGTAAAAATAAGAGTAGGTTCTAGTAATCGTAAATCACATGCAAAACATGTATTATATATGCCTTAAACATAATTTCTCTCCAAGTTTAAGAATGAAAATAAAAAAATTGACATTAGCCAATTTTTTTTTGAAATGAAAAAATCCTTTTATGTGAAAATCAATCACTCACGTACCCCACTTGTTGTAGGCATCATGTTGAATTTTCAATGCATTATGATATTGTTTGTCAAGTATGTTGTGTTTTTCATACTGACATCATTTTACATGAGTGTGGATTAAATGTTCCACCAAAATCTGAAAGAGAATTTTACTCCTACCATATTTTGTGAGAGATCAATTGTACAATTTTTTATAACTAATCATGTTTGGATGGAACATGCAACATTACATGTTGTGGATTTCTGAAATTGAAAATTTTTATCCATGAGGAGAGTATACATGCAATAGAAAAAAAAATAGTTGGTCTCAGCAAATATAAATTTGTGGCATATTAATTATAATATGGAAAATAATATAAGAAGTGAGGCTTTTTATGTAACAATTACATGTATCACAATATATGTTCAAATTTAGAGAGGAAAATTTTTATGAGTATGCAAGGCACACACATAGAGATCGATAGTTGGATTATAAATTCAAGTTAATTAAGGACACATTCCCATTGGTTACTATTATTTTAGTACTTAACTCTACAAAGAATTGCAACAAAAATGGAGGTTCAAATCATAATACTATAACTTAATGCAAGTTGCTATTTTTGTACATATAACATTCATGTACTCTCGAAAAGTACTTGTGAAGATCAAAAATATTAAGAGAGTATAATTTCTACATCACTGATGATCGAACACATTATACAAAATATGTACAAGGAGGTTCCAGTTGTTTTATGAAAAGTTAGCTAAGAGGAACATTATTTTCAATCAACATTATATTTTGTCGAATAACTACACATCACAATTTAATAATGCACATATGTTTTATTGGCTAAGAAGGCTGCACATGATAGTAAGTGTAAAATATATATGGATTTTTACTAAGGACATGGGAAAGGAGAAGATGATGGTGTATGAGCATGTGTGAAAAAATCCCTAGCAAGAGAAGAAATAAAGTTCAAAGATCATGGTGCTAAATTTACAGTGTAAAAAAATTGTTGATTAGTTTAATAAGAATATGAGCCATGTATCTCAAGAGAGATCAACAATTCGTAGATATTTCTGGTTGATAGAAGAACACAATTTGGAAAGCTATGAATATTGTATGACAGTTACAGGATCAAGTGATATACACTCATTTTGTAGTTCAAATATAAGTTCTTGCACTATTCATACTAGGTGCATAATTTTTTTATATAACACGTATTGAATATGTATGGAATTAATGTGTGTCATGGGAGTGTGTGGATGAATAGACTTGTAAACATATAATTTTACTCAACATATATCAATTTCCATGAGCATTATAACTTGTGTCTTCAAATCATATGACAAAATCACCTAACTTTGACCAACTCTATGATTTAGTGCAAAAACTAAATACATGTCTTGTTATAAATTTATAATTTTTTTGAATTGAGTTTTACTTGTGATGAAAAGCATGTTTTTTTTTTTTCAGTTATTGTGACATAATTTAATGAAGAAGGAACAAAATAATTCTTGTCTCATTGTGTAGAGGGAAAACAAAAATGACTTTCCTAGTCACCGATGGGTTAAAACCTTAAGTATCCCACTGGGTCAATGGTAGTCACCGAAACTTGGCTTCAATGATATCTTATGAAAAATAAAATAAGCTGGTTGATTGAATATTATGAAATAGATAGGAAGATACTTCACTATTCACATTTGGTTCTTACAAAAATATTTAGTTGATCAAATATCGAGGTAGGCAATCAAACAAGAATTTGTAGAAGGTTTGTGAGTTATATCATGAAGTGATTCTCGCTACTTTCAAGAGTAGAGTTGATCCTTGCAGTTTATTGGATTGAATTTCCAAGGTATGTTCACATAAGACTAGGTATAAATCTACATAAATTTCATTTGAATAAACTTTAATGATTTTTTCTAAATTTTGTAAGTTTTAAAATTATATTTAATTGCTTACTAACATGCTTATGTAGGTTAATAGTGCGATAAAAGATTCTACCCTCACATGGCTAGAACTATTAGTAGATAATTCTTTATTTTCAAGCTAAGATAAGATAAGGGAAATTAAAGGACTGATTGGACATGCATGTTTTAGTCATGACAACTTGTTTACTTGAAAAATGACGAAAATTTCACGTGTGAATGAAGTTAGTTTAAAAGCCAACATATAAGTTGCAACATAAATCTTGAAAACAAAAAATAAATAAAAATGATCATTTCACGGCCTACATTGTATGAAAAATATCTTCTTAACATCTTCCTTGCAAAAGCGGACAGTTCGCTACGCACACAGAAATTTGAGAAATTGCTGTAACCATTATATCACTGAGAAGATGGGAGGGCCTCCCTGCCAAATTGAGCCATGCGCTGACCCCGACTGGAAGGAAAATACAGAGCTTTGGAACACTCTCAGCAAAGGAGGCTTCACCAACTTCGTTGATAAGATGCAGGGCCATGACCAAAGCATATCTGTTCACTTTGCCAAGGAGTGGAAAGAGAGGACTGTCGACTATGGGGGTCAGAAGATTTTAATCAATGAAGATCTCATTGCTGAAGCGACCGGCCTTAGCTTGGAGGGGTACCGCTTCTTCAACAAAAGGGTTGACAAAGAGGCTGAAGAAAGAAGATTTGTGGAGGGAGCTGAGAAGCTCACTTTTAGCACAGCGGGCCTGCTTGTCAGCTCAATTCCATCACCCTATGATGAGGTCACTCGTATGATGATTCGATTCATCTCCTTGGAAGGCAGGTTTGTCACTGTCCCTGCTAAACATCTAATCTTTTTAAACCACTTCCGTAGGAATCGATTGGTTTGCTTCCCCCATTATCTGTTGAACTCCCTTGAACGCTCCATTTTGGAGTTTCAGAAGCACACCAGGCGATTCCCTTGCATCAGGGTCTTATTTTGTTGATCCATAAATGCTGCCTTCTGAAGTACCCTGGTCTTCCTTCCTCTCCTAGCCCGGCTCCCCCTTTGTTGGGCTCTGCTGCTGCCAGCCCTGCTTCTCCTGCTGCCCCTGCTGCTGCCCCCTCCACCGTTGCTGCCACCCCCATGCCGGCTCCACTAACTTCTCCTTCCATTCCCCCTGCTGCTGCTCCCGTCACCCACCTCGCCTCTACCTCTAAGAGACCAGTCACCAGGGCTTCCAGGAGGCTCAACCTTGAGACTCTTTCTGTGGAGAGGGAGCCTTTTGACCTTGAGATTGCTCATGACCTGCTGAACATCAGTAGTGCCAGTCCCCGGGAGGTGCGGATGGATAGCTCTTCTAAGAGGTTGGAGGCCTTAGAAGCTGAGATGAATTTGCTGAAGGATGAGGTCAAGAACCTTGCCAAGCAGAAAGGCAAGAAAAGCAGGGAGGAAGAGGGGAACATTGATAGCAGTCAGATTGAGGACATATACAAGAAGCTGACCTCCTTAGACCTCCGCTTAGGAAAGGCCAAGACTAGACATGATTACAGCATCGTTGCCTTTAGGGCGATTGAGGAGTTCATCCAGGGCCATGCCAAAAGTGTTTCCAACCTCAGCGGTGTCCCGGCTGCACTTTGGGGCAACGAAAAAGAAAGCAAAAGAACCATTGAGGAGCTTGATACGACTGATGCTGCCCATATGACTGCTTTGGGTATGTTTCATGCCTGGAAGAAAATCAAGATCAGTATAGATAAAGCCACCAAGAAGTAGCTCTGGGAGCTTCTGCTGATTTTTGTTGTTTTTCTGTTGTTTCTTTGCGGTTGGTTTGCTGTTTTTTTGCTTTGTTGTTGTCTTTGTTTTGTCTCGGTTGAGTAGCTGTTTCTGAGCTACTTGGAGCTTCGTTGTAACACTTGGATTTTGATCCATTCTCTCTGTTTCTCACTCTTATTCCGGCTCTCAGGCCTTCTTTTGTATTCAAGGGTATAGTCCCTTTCAAAAAACTATTTGCCAATAATAAAAAAAAAAACATCTTCCTTGCAAAAAAAAAAAAAATAATTCACCGCCAAAGTTATAGCCTAGTTTTCTCTCAAGGATCTTAAGGGACTATACCTAATCGATGTATTCGGGAAGGATCAAGATCATGGGTCATGTAAATTAAACCTCACGTATTGCATACCAGGCCACCCCGACGTGTGGTCGCAGTTTGTTTAGGTGCCACCGGATTCTCGTTTGTAAAAGATTGCATTTGATAGCCTTACACAAATTCAAATTGACAATTTTGGAACTAGTACATTCTTTGAGACAATGAGGAAAAAAAAATTGACTTGGGGAAAACCACAAAGAAAATTTCATAGAGGGTATCAACATGGAGGTCTAGGTCTAGACAAGACCTTTCAACATGCCACATGACTGATAAATGAGGGTTGATATATTTAATGAGGGTAGATATATTTAAATAAAAGAAACATATTCAGCTCCAATCAGTTAATGCTCATTCCCATCAAATGACAGAAAACGCCTGGCAGACCCAAAATAGCTACTCGCACTCAGAAGGCCATAACTTTTGCATTTCTCAACGAAATCACACAAAATTGGTACCGTTGGAATCATGGTTCTGAGCCTAATGCAAAAAAATCAATAAATTTGGGATTTTATGAGAAATAGATGGATATTTTTCATAAAACGTGGCCGGGTTCATGACAGTGTTTTATTTGGTAGTTGGGAGTGCAATTAAGAGGCATGGTCATCATTCTTTCTCTGTTGCAGCACCTGGGATAGTATGGGGAGAATTTTACAAGTAACATACAATAATTTTACTCCATTTAGTGCCTCTTACAAGTGGTTGAAGGATAGATTTCGGGATTTCCATTTTCCCCTTCTCTCTCTCTTCTCATTCTCCTATAAATTGGAGTGTTGGGCTCATTGTAAAGGGGAGATTTTGTTGTAGAAAAGCTCTGTCAAAATTGCTTTGTGAATCTAATGTGCTACAGGCCCTTGTAGTGGACTCCTTGCATGGTGATCCAGGCCCTTATCTTGTAATGATTGAACTCAGTGCATATCACGAAGCAATAAAATACAAGTTTGTGGATGCATCTTCCCTCTGTTGTGTTCTATTGCATTCATCTTGCCCCTTCAACCTTGATTACAAGTGTATTTTGTCTATCTTTATGCTCTTGCAAGGATCCATTATTATTGTGTATGTTTGAAATATTGTTGTGAATGCATTTTTAGATTGTGGTGAACTCATATCACCCCTCTTAATATGCACTTTACCTTTAGTTTTCACACATTGGAAGACTACTCTCACACCCCTCCTTTTCTCGGTGTATCACCGATTTAGGTAGGATTTCATTTTTATGCATTCTCTCTCTTTGGTCCCTTGGAAATTTAGATTAGGAAGGATAGTTTTCCCGCATTAGAGTAGATCGTGGCGAACCATATTTCTCTGGAGGTCTATCTCAAGTAGCAAGTCCCACAACTTGGAGATAGTACCCATGTTACCCAATCACACCGTGAGCTCAAGTATATGCACTTGTGTAAGTATAAGGGTGTTGTGATTTGGTGATAATAGTTAGTTAGGACCTAATTAAGATTTTGTAAATATAGAAACAACACAAATATATATTATTAAATTCACATATAACATTTGGATATGAACATGAATTAAATGATTAAGAGATTTAATTAAATTGGGAATATACTACATATAGAAATCCATATGAGGATAAATGAACTTATATTTCTACATGTTTCTCACTTGATCCGAGTTTGAAATGAAGTGAAAAGGGTTGGAAAACCTTTGTAAGTGCTTCATATTTTTTAAATTTATTAATACTACCCTATGGAAAATATCAACCAACATGACAATATTAAGATGTACAACCTATCCAAAGCTACAAAAATTGTTCCAATAAAAAAATGGATTTTTGACTATACAAACACTTGCATTATTACTTTTACTTCTCTGTGTGTGATATAAAATTTGAAGGACACTTCTTAAAACCCTATCTTCCTTGAAATCACTATAAAATGGGCTTATCGGTTTGGGTTTAGGCATCGTTGTGCCACCTACATAGCAATACTTTGAAGAGAATTCAAACCCATGTAGTTCACCCCACATATTAAAAGTGTAATTTTTGTAATGCAACTACATCTATGAAACTATAATTTATTCCTTGAACACTTGGTAATGATTTCTTTCACACAAGTTACATTTCTCTTTTCTTTTATTATCTTTATCTTTACCAAATCTGAAGTAATTCATATTTTTATATAAGATTATCTTAATGTAATTTCATGATTTAGGGAAGAATATGGTAGATTTTCTTATTTGATTTATAGATATTTTTAGATCTCTTATGAATTTATAAGAGAGTAAATGAATGGGTTGGATTTTTATTTATAGGACTCAGTAAAGGTGATATTTCAGAAAAAATCTAAACTAGAGGGGTGATAAAGATAGAAATTTGAAAATATGATTATTATAGGGCTTGGAAAACATTGACCAGAAATGATAGGATAAAATGGTCAATCATGTTCCTATTCAAAGGACATAAATTGAGTGGTGTAGAAATCTACTACAATGGTTTGGAAAGGTATGTACATGATATAAGGGGTGCTTTTGACTAAGATTCATGTCCTATAGGTATTTGATTAGTAGAATGAGGTATTACAATCCTTAGGAATATATGTTTGGGATTTTTTGTGCACACAAGTCATGGGTAGGATGTAATAAAAACTACCATTATGTGGTGACAAATGTAAAATTTGGTTGTATAAATTTTCCCCCTTTTAATCTAGTAAATAAATTTGCTAGTTAAATGAAATGTGTACTTGAGCGTGTAATTTTAAAAATATTTTCTCAAATACTTGATTATTTGAATGCTTGAATTCTTAAGTGATTTGTCACACCTCACTCAATGTGAGTTACAAAACATGGTAAAAGAAAATCAAACATCTCGATTAAATATGGAAAAATTAGTAAAGGTGGTAATAATTTTTGTTTTGTTTAAGATAATTAACTTTACGATAGTTATAGATGTAACTCGTAGACACGAGAAATCTGAATAAGTTGCAGAAAGGGTGAGATGGCACCAAACCGTACTCACGAATGACAAGGGGAAAATAAAAGAAATTTTGAACCATGGGGAAGAGGGTCGGAGTTAACACTATGTCCGCAAGTTAAACAATTTACGATTACTTTATAAACATCGATGATAAGAAAATCATGACGACAACAAAGGGTCAAGATAATCCGATAGTGATAAATCTCATTGTCTTTGGGAGGGTAAAAACAAGTTTTAAAAATAAAATTATGACAAGATTAATAATCGTCCAGAATGATTAATGTATTCTTATTTATTATTATTTCCAAGTTGCGAAAAAGCCATAATTGTATTAAAAGGATTATGAGTTCCATTTTGTCTCCAAAATGGATGCATGCCTTATAATTTATTTAACAAATAATATTATAAGTTATAAAATAAAATACATTCCTTTAATAAATTTTAAACATTTAACTTGAGTCTTTTTCCCCAAAATAAAACATGTAATTTAAACCCCTTAATAATTTACAACCAAATTACCTAAGTCACTAACAAGGTAAATTATTTAATTTAATTCATTTAAAAGTGCACCCACATGACTTAAGTCATTGTGCACATTAAATTTGGGCCCTAGGATATAAGAGATCTCCATATGAGGATATATTTTCTCACCCTAATGTTATTGTTCATTTCCTCTCCCAATTTCATTTGGCTGTATTTTCTTCTCTTTGTTGTTTTTTACAGAAGAAAGCTCAAGGATTCAAGCTCAACGGTTTACAGATTAAGTTTTCTCCTCCATGCTTATATGGCATAGCACCAAGATCCACATTTGTTTATTTTTAGGGTTAAATTTTTGCTTATTGTTTTCATTCATTACTTTTTTTATTAAAATCCCATGCTCAAGGAAAGATTATGAGAAGTCTTATTTATGTTATAGCAATATGAAAATACATTTTATCAATTGTATTCATGTGTGTGTGTGTGTGTGGGAAACAAGATAATGTTGGTCGTAATGTCGATATACCTATAAAAAGGGTGGCTTCTTAGTTAGAAGGTTGAATGTCCCGAGTGAGTGAGGGAAACCCTATTAGGAAATAGGGGATAAAATATGCAAATGAGTCCCTCACAGAATTGTAATAGTAGAAAATAATATGCAAAAAATATTACAGATCTGAAATAAAAGTGCGAATAAAAATAACACAACAAAAAGAGATGGTATTTAACGTGGTTCACGCAATTTGGGCTACGTCCACTAAGAATCACTTGCTCATATTTTAGTGCAAGCCACCACTCTCTCAATACAATACCTAGATCTATTTGGAGCTATGCTTTAAAAAAACTCTCTGAGTTCCGCACTTTGAATTCATACACATCTACAATGTTGCATCATGCCTACCATATGCACAAAACCACATAAGTAAACAACTACATAAACAGTTTTACAAAACCATAGGTATTAAAAACATGGGACAAAACCGTCCCATAAACCTATGGATCAAAAATCCTGCCCATATGAGAAAAAGCAAATTTCTTGGTATATCGAGTATGTTTTGTTTTGAGGTCAAATGTGGTAAGTGTACAATACTCTTAGTGTCTGAGTCTTTAACTCTTTCACACATGAAAATAGACTCTGCAACCTAAAAATATCCCACTTGGAGACTAGTTTTCCCCTAAGAAAGATTCTCAACCCTTCACTAGTTTCCATGAAGAGCAACCAAAGCTGAACACAACTTCGCTTTTCCTTGTGACCACCTTGGTCATCATGTCTGCAGGATTTTGACTGGTATGAATTTTATCCAGCTTCAACTTCTCTTCCTCCAAAGTTGTCTGATGAAATGGTACCTTAATCAGTATATGCTTCGTCCTAGAGTGGAAAGTAGATTTTTAGCTATGTTTATAACAATCGACTATCACTATGCAGCTTTCCTTCCTCCTTATGCCCCAAATTCTCAAGTAATTGCTGTAACCAAATCTTTTTTTTTGCCTCTCTGTGCAAGCAACATACTCATCCTCCATGGAACCTATCATGCTCCTCATGTTGTCTACATCTCCAACCATATATAAATCTACATAACCACACAAAGTGGTGTTTGATCCACTATAGCACAAAACTATCCCCATGGTCCCTCTCAAATACAAAAGGATCCAATTTACTTCTTGCCACTGATCTCTACTTGGATCACTCATAAATCTACTCACCACTCCCACTGCATTGGCAATTTCAGGCTTGGTGCACACCATGGCATACATCAAACTGCCAACCACTGATGAGTAAGGTACCTTGGACATCTAGTTTCTCTCTTGCTCTATCTTGAGACACTGCTCCTCCTTTGATAACTTGAAATGGCTTGCGAAAGGAGTCCTAACCAGTTTAGCATCCTACATATTAAACCTCTCCAAGACCTTCTTAATGTACTCTTCCTGAGATAAAGTCATCTTCTGTTCCTTCCTATCCTAAGATATCCTCATACCAAGGATTTTTTTGGCTGCCCCCAAATCCTTCATAGCAAAGGATTCACTTAGCTTCTTCTTGAGTACTTTTATTTCTTACATGTTTTTACCTGCAACCAACATGTCATCAACATACAGACACAAAATAATATATCTGCCATCCTCAAATTTCTTTGTATACACATAATGGTTAGAATGACATATAATATAACCTTGTTATATCATGAAGATATCAAATTTCTTATACCATTGATGTGGATCTTGTTTCAAGCCATACAATCTCTTCTTCAGTTTGCACACCATCTCCTCTTTACCTTTGACCTCATAGCCCTCTAGTTGTTGCATATATAGTTCCTCCAAATCACCATGGAGAAATGAAGTCTTTACATCAAGTTCTTCTAAGTGCAAGTCTTCTATTGTAACTATTCCTAGAATAATTCTAATAGAAGTCATTTTTACTACAGGAGAAAAAATCTCATCAAAATCTATACCTTTTTTTGTGCAAACCCCTTGACGACCAACCGGGCCTTGTATCTTTTCTTGCCTCCTTCTTCCTCTTTGACTCTAAACACCCACTTTTTCTGTAATGCTCTTTTGCCTTTGGGTAGCTTCACCAAATGCCATGTCTGTTCTACATGAGAGCTTGATGATCCTCATCCATGGCTTGCTCCCACTTGTTCCTGGAATCTACCTGCATTGCTTCATCAAATCTCTCTGGCTCTCCACTATCAGTGAGTAATAAATAATAAAGAGAAGGAGAAAAACGTTCAAGTTCTCTTCTTACCCTAGAAGACCTCCTCAATATAGGAGTTTGGGGTTCTTGTTGAGGGGTTCTTGAATTGATTCATGTGTCACTTTCCCATCCGGAAGATCCTTTACCACTGTATATTCTTTCTTGGATTTTTCCTATTTTCCCTGCAACTACTACTTATACATGAATTTCTCATTAAAGACCACATCCCTAGATCGAATGATTTTCTTATCCTTAATACTCCAACATTTATATCCAAAGTAATCACCACCATAACCAATGAAAGTACATTTTTCTGATTTAGCCTCTAGCTTGGTCTTATCATCCTTGTCTATATAGATAAACACCTCACATCCAAAGACTCTAAGAAATGAATAATCAAATTTATTACCATACCAAGCATCCTCGGTATGCCTCCATCCAAGGCACTTGAGGGTCCTCTCTTTATCAAGTACAAAGTTGTGCTCACCACTTTTCCCTAAAAGAAAGAGATAGTCCTGCATGTAACCTCAAAGTTACTAACATGTTCCATTATTGTTTAGTTCATCCTTTTTGACACCCCATTTTGCTGCGGAGTTCTGGAACCATTTTTGCTTATGGATTCTATTCTTAGACCAATGATCATCAAATTAATTGCTATAATACTCCCCTCCATAATCACCGGGACATTTTAGCTTAAGACCTGTTTCATTCTCTACCAAGGCTTTCCATTTAACAAAAGTGTCAAATACATCATATTTATTTGTAATACAATATAACAAAAATTTCCTTGTTACATCATCAATAAAAGTAACATAATAACTTGAACCCCCAAAATATGATACCTAAGCCGGCCCCACACATCGAATGCACTAGCTCTAACGTACTCTCTTTGTTTGTAGGTTCAACCTTGAGAAACCTTACTTGCTTTTATTTCCCATATATGTAATCCTCATAGAACTCTAAACCTATTTTTGTATATCCAGGAAAATCCTTCTTTATGATCTCCATGCCCTTATGGATCATATGACCGAGCCTATAGTGCCACAATGTTGTATCTACTTCTAAAGCCACAAGATTACAAACATTAGTGCTATAAGTGGTTAAATACAAGGTTCTAACCTTCTTACCTCTTTCCACCACAAGAGCACCCTTGGTAACCTTCCAAGAGTCTGCTAGTAAATATCATAGTACAAACATCACTTCCCAACAGACACTGTTGATATCAGATTTCATTTTAAAGTAGGCACATGTATGACATCCTTCAATAGCCATGTATTCCCATTTTGTATCTTACCCGAACATATCCTTTCCAAATATCTTTGCAAGGCTCATCATCACCAAGAAGAACATTCCTTAAATCCCCTTGAATATAATCAAAAAAATAATTCCTATGTGGAGTAACATGGAAAGAAGCCCCGAATCTAAAACCCAATATTCAACAATATTGTGCAAAGAAATAATCAAAGCATCCCACATACATTACCCGTTGCCATATTTTCCTCCTTGTTTTCTTCCCTGTTGTTTCTTATTATCCCAAAGCTCCCAACAAATCCTTCTTTGCATGCCTAGACTTTCCACACTGCCAACATACTATCTTGCTTTTGGATTTTGACCTTGCCCTATCTTTCAATTTTCCATGGCTTCCTCTATTCTTATGTCTCTCTCTAGTTTCCACTTTGTCAAAGAATTCCACAAGTAGAAGATTCCCTAACTTTTATTTGCATTACCTCACTTAGAATCACCCCTACAACATCCTCAAATTTAAAATTTGACTTAGTGAACTGATTTGTTTACCACCATTAATAGGCTATTCCAACTCTCAGGTAAAGAGCACAAAATTAATAAATCTCTAACTTCTTCATCAAATTATATTATGTAATCAAGCTAGCATATTTACAACCATATTAAAATCATTTAAATGATCTGCTACTAAACCATTCTCGAAATCTTCATATTAAATAAAATTTTAATTAAAAATATCTTATTAGAGGCGAGGTTTTTATACAAATTCCCTAATGCATCCATCAGTTCTTTTTAGTCTTTTCCTTTGAAACATTAAATAATACCGAAGATGCAAGACACAGACAGATTGTTCCAAGTGCTTTCCTATCCAAAGAAATCCCATTCCACATCCGTCATGCTCGAGGGTTTTTCACCTTCTCAAACAATGGATTATAAAGATCTTTTTGATAAAGGTAATCTTCCATCTGCATCTTCCAAAGACTGAAGTTCTACCCGTTGAATTTATCAACCCTTGATCTTCTATCATCTACCATAGCTCCCACTCAAGATAAAACTTTCCCTACGATTCAACACATCAAAGAAACCAAACTAGGATTTGATACTAATTGTTAGGAAATAAGTGATAAAATATGTGGATGAGTCCCTCAAAAAATTACAACAAAAGAGAAACTAATATGCAAAAATACTATAGATCTGAAATAAAAGTGTAGAATAAAAATAACAGAACACAAAGAGATGGTATTGAACATGGTTCACCCAATTTGGGCTATGTCCACCAAGAATCACTTGCTAAGATTTTATTACAAGCCACTTTGCTATCTCAATACAATACCCATATCTGTTTGGAGCTATGCTCAACAAACTCTCTGAAATTCACACCCGAATTGTACACATCTATAATGTTACATCATGCCTACCATATGCACAAAACTACATAAGTAGACAATTGCTTAAGTAGTTTTACAAAACCATGGGTATCAAAACTATGGGCCAAAACCGTCCCATAAACCTATGGGTCAAAAATCCCACCCATATGAGAAAAAGCACATTTCCCAATATATCGATCATGTTTTGTTGTGAGGCCAAAAAAATATTTTGGGGGCTGCACCCCAGAACCTCTACTATAGGGGGCTTCGAATCTAGACCCCTGCTCAACGCCTAGCTCGGCCCCAAACCCCGGTGAGACAACTGTGGAAAGTGTACAATACTCTTAGTGTACAGTCTTCAACACTTTCACACATGAAAATAGGCTCCACAACCTAACAAACCCTTGGATGTGGAAGGGGAGGAATGATGGTTGTGGGTTATGACATGTGCCAAAACCCCTTCGCATTTTATTTATTGCATATTTCCAGAGGTTATTACAGGATAATAAGGCTTATATGAAAACAAGGCTACTATAATAGTTATAGGTTGTGAAGGTGAACAATGAGTTGAAAGTGTTATGTTTGGAGTTAGGCTCTAAAATTAAGTGAAGAGAAATAATTCCATAAAGGGTTCTTGAATATGTGTTTAGAATCTATGTTTCCCTTGTGAATGATTCAAAAAATAAAATTGATAGGAAATTAGGGATAGTAGAGATTGCCTTGCATTTGAAGGTGAAAGTGATGAATTAGAATCTTAACTTGTTATTAAAATTTATAATAGAGGCATCTAGTAAAAAAATCAATGTGTGAAGCACGAGGATGGTCAATAAATCCTAGTGGATCTTGAATCAATAACTACAAGTATTTCTTGAGTTTTGCTTTAAGCTACCTTGTTATGATCTTAGTGATATTTTATGATTTTTTTGTCATTGAAAATTACTTGTGTTGTGTTGGAATTTTTCTTAAGCGTCCTCTACATCAAATGATCTTGTTTCGTGCCCATGTTATTCTTCCTTATCCTCTTTGAAATTATTTTCACCTTTATGTTGTGACCCTTCTATATTTCCTTACGCACTTTTGAGATCTTAGATCTACCAAAGAATGACCACCTCCTCCAAGTGTTCCTCTTCCTCCCTTTCTATGAGTTTTGAATTTACCTATAAGTCTATTCTTCTTTTCTTAGATCCTTTCTATCTTATCTCATTTTTTCCCATATCATCATTGGGATCCACTCTTTTACACATATATTCCTTTACACAATGTGTCTCTTCTAATCTCTCGTGGGTTCTCTCCACACATTCTATCCTTTCATCCTTATTTATCTTGACCCCTTCTAGGAAAAAAATCCATCCACCTTCCGACTTTTATGGATTCAAAATATATCCTCTCCTTAACCGTTGTTTGTTCCTAATCCATCCACCTTTTCCCAAATATAATATACGACCTATATAACACCATGTCAAAATTTACTTGTCTATAGATACTTTGTTTTCTCCTCATAGCCTTACGATTGCATTCCATCTCCTTATGTGATTTACCATCATATTCTCCTTGTGATAAATCTTTTTCATGCATCCTCTTATGGATGGGTATTTTATTATTCCCTATAAAATCATCTCCCGATGTCATGGCCTCGTTTGTGGCTACAAGCATTCTTCCCTCTCTTTCCTTACATATTTTTCTCTCACTATTGAGCACACCATTAATTTAATCCTTCTTCTCTCCTTTGTCTTTGAGATCAGTTTGGATCTCCCCTTCCCATCTTGTGTTGTTCTTAGTGCACAATAATATATCCTCATTTACAAGTCTCTCATCTCATGTTTCCTTAATTTGTAAACTATGATTCCTTCTCTCCTTTACCCAATGATATACCTTCCTCTATATACATGACATCTCCTCTTCTCCGTCACCGGATTTTTCTCCTCTGCTCGAGTCATCAACACTTATCTACACAATTTCCTCTCCTCCAATATATGGTTTATGCATAATTGTGTCCTTTCTGCTCTACTCTCCTCATGGTATATGAGGACCATCTTATATTAATCACCATTATTATCTTATAGCTCAATAAATTTTCATATTACCACCAATTCTTTGGTGAATCCATCTCCTCCTCCTTTGTCTACCCTTGCACTCTTCTTGTGTATTCCCCATGGTTGAGTTTTTGACTTCTTGTTGAGTTTCTTAACCCTTTTTAAGAATATCAAGCCATAAGACCTTCATCTATGGTGTTATTCCATAGATTGTATACTATTCCTCACAACCCTAATATTGTTCATTAAATTTTTCAACATTTTTTTGTTAGTGGTAGATCGATAAGTTCTTCTTAGCGAGTCTTTTCTTCCGTGTGTAATAACACCGCTACCTTAACCATTGTATTTTTGGGGGTCCTTGATACACTCTTTGATGTTCTCTACCCAAATTTGTCATAGTGGAGAACAAAAATACACTATCTAATGTTCAACATGTTCGTATCCCCATCTTAAAACTCTCTCAAATCTCCTCCCAAAGTTGTTTACTTGCTCCGATATCCGTATCATAACACAAAACTTATCGTTTTCAACAAACATAATATTTCTATTATTCTCAAATTATTTTATGACATCTACATACACATTCCATCTAAAGGGAAGGTTAATGAAAAGGAATAGGATTCTAAAACTTTTAAAATAGTGGTGTGTGTTCTTGAGATCAAATGGTCAATAATGTCCCTATTTAAATGACATAAATTGCATGGTGTAGAAATATACTTTGTGATGGTTTGGAAAGGTATGTACATGATATAAGGTGTATTTTTGACTAAGAGATATGTTGTATAGGTATTTGATTAGTAGAATGAGGTATTAAAATCCTTAGGAATATATGTTTGGGATTTTTTGTGCACACAAGTCATGGGTAGGATGTAATAAAAACTAGCATTATGTTGGTGACCAATGTAAGATTTGGGTGTATAAAGTTTCCCCTTTTTAATCTAGTATATAAATTTTCTAGTTAAATGAAATGTGTGCTTGAGGCTGTAATTTTTAAAAATATTTTCTCAAATACTTGATTGTTTGAATGCTTGAATTCTTAAGTGATTTTTCATGCCTCACTCAACGTGAGTTACAAAATATGGTAAAAGACAATCAAACATCTCGATCAAAGATGGAAAAATTAATAAAGGTGGTAATATTTTTTGTGTTGTTTAAGTTAATTAACTTTATGATAGTTATAACTGTAACTTGTAGATAAGTGTAATGTGAATAAGTTGCAAAAAAGGGTGAGATGGAACCAAACCATACTCGTGAATGACAATGAGATTTAAGAAAATAAATTTTCAACCATGGGGCGGAGGTTCGAGTTAACACCACGTCCATGAGTTAAATGATTTACGATTATTTTATAAATATTGATGATAACAAAATCGTGATTTACGAAAAGGGTCGAGATAATCCGATAGTGATAAATCTCATTGTGCTTTGGGAGGGTAAAAGCAAGTTTTAAAAATAAAATTACGAAAAGATTAATAATCGTCTCGAGAACGATTAATATATTCTTATTTATTATTATTTTCAAGTTATGGAAAGCCATAATTATATTAAAAAGGATCATGGGTCCCATTTTATTTCCAAAATGGACCCATGCCTTCAAATTTATTTTACAAATAATATTATAAGATGTAAAATAAAATACATTCCTTTATTAAATTTTAAACATTTAACCTGAGTCTATTTCCCCAAAATAAAACATGTAATTTAAACCCCTTAATAATTTACAACCAAATTACCTAAGTCACTAACAAGGTAAATTATTTAATTTAATTCATTTAAAAGTGGACCCACATGACTTAAGTCATTGTGCACATTAAATTTGGACCCTAAGATATAAGAGATGTCCATCTCGAGGATATATTTTCTCACCCTAATGTTAATGTTCATTTCCTCTCCCAATTGCATTCAGCTACATTTTCTTTTATTCATTATTTTTTACAGGAAGAAATTGAAAGGATTCAAGATCAAGGGTTTACGGATTAAGTTTTATTATCCATGCTTAAATGACATAGCATCAAGATCCACATTTGTTTATTTCTAGGGTTGAAGTTTTGCTTATTGTTTTCATTTGTTCTTTCTTATTAAAATCCCATGCTTAGGGAAAGATTATGAGAAGTCTTATTTATGTTATAGCCATTTGAAAATACATTTTATAAAATATATCTAGGCGTGAGCACGCACATGTGTGTGTGTGTGTGCGTGTGCGAAGCAAGATAATTTTGGCCACAATGCGATACGCCTTGAAAAGGGTGACTCCTTAGTTGGAAGAATGAATGGCCTAAGTGAGTGAGGGAAGCCCTTGGATGTGGAAGGGGTGGCACGAGGGTTGTGGCTTATGGCATGTGCCACAACCCCTACATTTTATTTATTGCATGTTTCCAAGAGTTCCAAGAGGTTATTACATAATAAGGCTTATATGAAAACAAGGCTACCATAATAGGTATAATTGTTAAGGTGAACAATGAGTTGAAAGGGTTATGCTTGGAGTTAGGCTCTAAAATTATGTGAAGAGAAATAACTCCATAAAGGTTCTTGAATATGTGTTTAGAATCTATGTTTCCCTTGTGAATGATTCGGAAAATAAAATTTATAGGAAATTAGGGCTAGTAGAGATTGCCTTGGGTTAGAAGGTGAAAGTGATGAATTGGAATTATAACTTGTTATTCAAAGTTGTAATAGAGGTGTATAGTAGAAAAATCAATGTGTGAAGCATGAGGATGGGCAAACAATCCTAGTGAATCTTGAATCAATATCTATAAGTATTTCTTGAGTTGTGCTTTAAGCTACCTTGTGATGATCTTAGTGCTATTTTATGATTTTGTTGTCATTGAGAATAACTTGTGTTGTGTTGGAATTTGTTCTTGATTGTCCTCTATATCAAATGATATTGTTTTGGACCCTTGTTATTCTTCCTTATCCTCTTTGAAATTATTTTCACCTTTATGTTGTGACCCTTCTATATTCCCTTCTACACTTTTGTGATCTTAGATCCACCAAAGAATGACCACCTCCTCCAAGTGTTCCTCTTCCTTCCTTTCTCTATGTTTTGAATTTACCTACAAGTCTATTCTTCTTTCCTTATATCCTTTCTATCTTATCTCCTTTTTTTCCCATATCATCTATTGGGATCCACTCTTTTACACAAATATTCCTTTACACACCATTTCTCTTCTCATCTCTGTGGGCTCTCTCCAAACATTCTATCCTTTCATCCTTATTTATCTTGATCCCTTCTAGGAAAAAAACTATCCACCTTCGACTCTTATGGATTCAAAATATATCCTCTCTTTAACCGTTGTTTGTTCCCAATCCATCCACATTTTCCCAAATATAATATACGACCTATCTAACACCAAGTTGAAATTTACTTGTCTCTGTAGAAACTTGATTTTCTCATCATAGCCTTGCGATTGGATTTCATCTCCTTACATGATCTATCATCATCTTCTCCCTATGAGAAATATTTTTCATGCATCCTCTTATGGATGGGTGTTTAGTTCTTCGCTATAAACATGTCTCCTTGTGTGATGGCCTCCTTTTATGCTACGAGCCTTTTCCCCTCTCTTTCCTTACATATTTTTCTCTTACTATTTAGCACACCATTAATTTCATCCTTTTTATCTCCTTTGTATTTGAGATCAGCTTGGATCTCTCATTCCCATCTTGTATTGTTCTTAGTGCACAATAATACATCCTCTTTACAAGTCTCTCATCACATGTTTCCTTCATTTTTAAACTATGATTCCTTATCTCCTTTACCCATTGCTTTATACCTTCCTATATATGCAAGATATCTCCTCTTCTTCGTCACTAAGATTTTACACTTCCACTCACTCATCAACACTTATCTACACAATTTCATCTCCTCCAATATATGGTTTATGCATAATTGTATCCTTTCTGCTCTACTCTCCTCATGGTCTATGATGACCATATTATATTCATCACCATTATTCTCTTCAAGTGCAATACATTTACATATTAGCACCCATTCTTAGGTGAATCCAGCTCCTCCTCCTTTGTGCACCCCCTTACACTCTCCTTGTGTATTCCCCATGGTTGCGCTTGACTTCTTGTTGAGTTTCTTAACCATTTTTAGAATATCAAGACACAAGACCTTCATCTATGGTGTTATTCCATAGATTATATACTATTACTCACACCCCTAATATTGTTCACAACCTTTTTCAACATTTTATTGTTAGTGGTAGATCTGATAAGTTCTTCTTGGTAGCATCTTTGCTTATGTGTGTAATAACACCGCTACCTTAACCATTGTATTCTTAGGGGTCCTTGATACACTCTTTGATGTTCTCTACCCAAATTTCTCATAGTGGAGAACAAAAATACCTACCTCATGTTCTACATGTTGATATCCCTATCTCAAAATCTCTCAACTCTCCTCCCAAAGTTGTTTACTTGCTCTAATATCGTATCATAATACACAACTTAATGTTTTCAAAAAACAAAATATTTCTATTATTCTCAAATTATTTTATGACATCTACATACAAAATCCATATAATGGGAGGTTACTAAAAAAATAGGATTCTAAAACTTTTAAAATATTGGTGTATGTTCTTGAAATCAAATGGTCAATCCTATTCCTATTCGAAGGACATAAATTGAATGGTGTAGAAATCTAGTATGATGGTTTGGAAAGGTATGTACATGATATAATGGGTGTTGTTGACTAAGAGATATGTCCTATAGGTATTTGATTATTAGAATGAGGTATTACAATCCTTAGGAATATATATATATATATATATATATATATATATATATATATATATATATATATATATATATATATATATTTATATATATATGTGTGCACACAAGTCATGGGTAGGATGTAATAAAAACTAGCATTATCCAAGTGATAAATGGAAAATTTGGGTGTATAAATTTTCCCCCTTTTAATATAGTAAATAAATTTTCTAGTTAAACGAAATGTGTACACGAGCGTGTAATTTTTAATTTTTTTTCTCAAATACTTGATTGCTTGAATGCTTGAATGCTTGAATTCTTAAGTGATTTGTCACGCCTCACTCAACGCGAGTTACAAAACATGGTAAAAGACAATCAAGCATCTTGATCAAAGATGGAAAAAGTAATAAAGGTGGTAATAATTTTTGTTTTGTTTAAGTTAATTAACCCTACGACAAATATGACTGTAACTCGTAGACACAAACAATGCAAATAAGTCGAAACAAAGGCCGAAATGGCACCAAACTGTACTCGCGAATGACAAGGGGAAAAGAAAAGAAATTTTGAACTATGGGGCGGAGGGTCGGGGTAACGCCGCATCCACAAGTTAAATGATTTATGATTATTTTATAAACGTCGATGATAACAAAATCGTGTCAACAAAAAGGGTCGAGATAATTTGATAGTGATAAATCTTATTGTCTGGGAGGGTAAAAACAAGTTTTAAAAATAAAATTACGACAAGATTAATAATCGTCTCGAGAACGATTAATATATTCTTATTTATTATTATTTTCAAGTTGCGGAAAGCCATAATTTTGTTAAAAGGATCATGGGTCCTATTTTGTCTCCAAAATGGACCCATGCCTTTAATTTACTTTACAAATAATATTATAAGCTATAAAAGAAAATACATTCCTCTATTAAATTTTAAACATTTAACTTGAGTCTTTTTCCCAAAATAAAACATGTTATTTAAACATCTTAATAATTTACAACCACATTACCTAAGTCACTAACAAGGTAAATTATTTAATTTAATTCATTTAAAAGTGCACCCACATGACTTAAGTCATTGTGCACATTAAATTTGGTCCCTATGCTATAAGAGATCTCCTTCGAGGATATATTTTCTCACCCTTATGTTATTGTTCATTTCCTCTCCCAATTTCATTCAGCTACATTTTATTCTATTTATTATTTTTTACAGGAAGAAATATAAAGGATTCAAGCTCAAGGGTTTACGGAGTAAGTTTTCTCCTCTATGCTTATATGGAAAAGCACCAAGATCCACATTTGTTTATTTGTAGGGTTGAAGTTTTGCTTATTGTTTTCATTCGTTCTTTTTTTTTTATTATTAAAATCCCATGCTCGGGAAAGATTATGAGAAGTATTATTTATGTTATAGCGATAGGAAAATAAATTTTATCAATTGTATTCATGCAAGTGCCAGCGGTAGCGCGCGTGTGTGGGAAGAAAGATAATGTTGTCCACAATGTCGATATGCCTAGAAAAGGGTGGCTGCTTAGTTTGAAGGCCGAATGGCCTAAGTGAGTGAGGGAAGCCCTTGTCCGTGGAAGGGGAGGCACGAGGGTTGTGGGTTATGGCCTGCGCCACAACCACTTTATTTTATTTATTGCATGTTTCCAAGAGTTCCAAGAGTTTATTACAAACAATAAGGCTTATATGAAAACAAGGCTACTATAATAGGTATAATTGTGAAGGTGAACAATGAGTTGAAAGGGTTATGTTTGGAATTAGGCTCTAAACTTAAGTGAAGAGAAATAACTCCATAAAGGGTCCTTGAATATGTGTTTAAAATCTATGTTTACCTTGTGAATGATTCGAACAAACAAAATTTATAGGAAAATAGGGCTAATAGAGATTACCTTGTGTTTGTAGGTGAAAGTGATGAGTTGGAATCATAACTTGTTATTCAAAGTTATAATAGAGGCATATAGTAGAAAAATCAATGTGTGAAGCATGAGGATGGTCAAACAATCCTAGTGAATCTTGAATCAATATCTACAAGTATTTCTTGAGTTGTGATTTAAGCTACCTTGTGATGATCTTAGTGCTATTTTATGTTTTTTGTTTGTCATTAAGAATAACTTGTGTTGTGTTGACATTTGTTCTTGAGTGTCCTCTACATCAAATGATCTTGTTTCGGGCCCTTGTTAGTTTTCCTTATCCTCTTTAAAATTATTTTCACCTTTATGTTGTGACCCTTCTATATTCCCTTCTACACTTTTATGATCTTAGATCCACCAAAGAATGACCACCTCCTCCAAGTGTTCCTCTTCCTTCCTTTCTAGAAATTTTAAATTTACCTACGAGTCTATTCTTCTTTCCTTTGATCCTTTCTATCTTATCCCCTTTTTTCCCATGTCATCATTGCGATCCACTCTTTTAAACATATATTCCTTTACACACCATTTCTCTTCTCGTCTCTATGGGCTCTCTCCACACATTCTATCCTTTCATCCTTATTTATGCTGATCCCTTCTAGGAATAAATCCATCCACCTTATGACTCTTATGGATTCAAAATATATCCTCTTTTTAACCATTGTTTGTTCCCAATCCATCCACCTTTTCCCAAATATAATATATGAACTATCTAACACTAGGTCAAAATTTACTTGGCTGTAGATACTTTATTTTCTCCTCATAGCCTTACGATTGGATTCCATCTCCTTACATGATCTATCATCATCTTCTCCCTATGAGAAATAATTTTTCTACATCCTCTTATGGATGGGTATTTTAATCTTCCCTATAAACATGTCTCCTTGTGGCATGGCCTCCTTTGTGGCTATGAGCCTTCTTCCCCTCTTTGCTTACATAGTTTTCTCTCACTATTGAGCACACCATTAATTTCATCCTTTTTATCTCCTTTATCTTTGAGATGAGCTTGGATCTTCCCTTCCCATCTTGTGTTGTTCTTAGTGCACAATAATATGTACTCCTTTACAAGTCTCTCACTCATATTTCCTTCATTTGTAAAATATGATTCCTTCTCTCCTTTACCCAATGATATAACTTCCTCTATATACATGACATCTCCTCTTCTCCATCACTAGGATTTTTCTCCTCCGCTCAGTCATCAACACTTATCTACACAATTTCCTCTCCTCCAATATATGGTTTATGCATAATTGTGTCCTTTGCTGATCTACTCTCCTCATGGTATATGAGGACCATCTTATATTAATCACCATTATTATCTTATAGCTCAATACATTTTCATATTACCACCAATTCTTTGGTGAATCCACCTCCTCCTCCTTTGTGTACCCCTTGCAATCTTCTTGTGTATTCCCCATGGTAGTGTTTCGACTTCTTGTTGAGTTTCTTAACCCTTTTTAGAATATCAAGCCATAAGACCTTCGTCTATGGTGTTATAATGTTATTCCATATATTATATACTATTCCTCACACCCCTAATATTGTTCATGACCTTTTTCAACATTTTATTGTTAGTGGTAGATCTGATAATTTCTTCTTCTCAACATCTTTGCTTCATGTGTAACAACACTACTATGTTAACCATTGTATTTTTGGGGTCCTTGATACACTCTTTGATGTTCTCTACCCAAATTTTCATAGTGGAGAAGAAAAATCTACTACCTCATGTTCAACATTTTTCTATCGCTATCTCAAAACTCTCTCAAATCTCCTCCCAAAGTTGTTTACTTGCTTTGATATCTCGTATCATAATACACAACTTAATGTTTTTAAAAAACATAATATTTCTATTATTCTCAAATTATTTTATGACATCTACATACACAATCCATGTAATGGGGAGTTTACTGAAAAAGAATAGGATTCTAAAACTTTTACAATAGTGGTGTGTGTTCTAGAAATATTTGTAGGATTTGTATACATCCTTTGAATCCATTATTACTCTTCTCAGGATTTTTTTTGTTCCATGAATTAACTATCCTCCTCCGAAAATGGAAAATATGAATCCTATTAATTTTTTTTTGATACTTAGAGGAGTCATTACATTTTACAATTTGGCACAATCTCTACCAGACTTGTTATTATTTATATCCCTATTATATTTTTGGATTCCCTCTCTTTTTACTATTTGAAACTATGTTCATGACAAACTAGTCCTTTTTAAATACTTCCTTATTTACCACTCTTATTTAAATCTAATTAGTACCATTAAATGTGCTAAGTTACTACGTCATCTAGATGTTTCCTTCCCTAAGCCACGTAAAACTAGGTAGTTGAGGATGATTTTTCCTTGGGATATTTTTCATGTGATCTAAACATGCCCATGTGTCATCTTCCTTCTATGACTAACACGTGTCCTTGGTGGTTGATACTTTTCATTCCTTTTGTGACTTCTTGACATGTACTCAATGCAAACCACTCTAATGCATGATCTTATTGTGCTCTAGTCCCGTTCAACGAGCTCTAAAGTATCCATGCACCATATTTTCTCTACTATGAAATCTTGTGTTCAACACTTTCCTTGTTCTCATGTTGAAACTCCCACGAACCCCATTGAGCCTCTCCTTGATGATAAAAATGCATGCCAAAAAAACCCATGTGCTTTCTGAGAAAAATATCACCACTCAATGTCCATTGTTGTCTTTTAGATAAAAATCCCTTTCAACTAAAACTCACATGCATACCTAGTACATTACACCCTTCATCAAAATACTTCTCTCTATTATGGGAGATCTATTATGCAATTCCACATGCACTACACAATTGATATCTATTATGCAAAAAAATTCTAAGCTCATGAGTAATCACTAATCTATTGTCTTTGTGAACTCCTTTCACTCACTTAGAATCCACTTGTACATGCCCGTACTTATCCAAAATTCTATAATGTATGAAAGATTACATTTGATCTTAGATTCTCTTGAATTATTATAGAACAAATAGATTATTCTATCTATAAAATCATGTGATAGAAAACAAATTCAAAGTAGAAACTAGTAACTCAATTCCTTCTTGGGTCTTTGTTTTTGATTTTTTGAATATTGTAAGTTATTTTTGGTTTGAATATTTAGATTTTTTTAAATTTTTTGAATGTTGTGTAGAAATTCCTAATTGATTATTAAATCAATGTTATTAGGGGATCTAGGAGGTGTTACCATGTCAAGATATTGAAAGGAAAATATTCTTAGTTGAAGAGTGCTAGATGTGTGTGAGATTTAAAGAAATATTCAAGTGACATAGTGTGAGAATGTATGTGTAAAGGAGAGTGTGAAGATTTCACAATTGAAAATTCTTATTCCTTAGTGGATATTGCATTACTATAATATTATGTTCTAGGAACCATTTCTTATTTTCAAATATTCCCATATAATACTTTAACATTTATGTACGTGAAGTATGGAATATTGGTTCTTTGTAGAGAAGGTGATGTAGGAGTATCTACAACTTGATTAGTGTCACTCAAAGAGATATATTTTCCAAAGGTGCTATGACTAAATTGGCACAAGGATTTTTGATAGAATGATAAGTAAATACAATAGGTTGAAATGATTATTAATTAGAGATGCCCAAAAGCTTCATCAATTGATTACAATAGATGTACTTAAAGAATTTGTGTATAGTAGATGGCACATCATGTATCCTATAGAGATAAGGTCATCTTAACAACATGTCACATATCTTGTAACTTAGATTAACCAAAAATGGTGTGACAAAAATAGTTGATCCCACTTGAAGGGTTAAAATAGTGTGTCATAATGCATTCTATGTATGTATATTAAACCCTTTAAAAACCAATGGGATCCATTACCAATGTTGCTTAGTGTATCCCAAAGTAGCAAAGCAATTTCATGGTGCATACATTTTCACTTGATCCATTATCAACCATAACACTATGAATAAGTTGTTGATTAATATAATATTACATAAAGAGTGCATGTTTATCTGAGTCACCATCCATTATTTCACTTTTTTCAAATATGATCGTAGGCGATGGATCTTGAGATATATTAATTAATCTAGTAAGAGTATTGAGGGGGTGATTACACTTATCTAGAGAAGGTTTCTTGTACACATGATTGAGCTTTAAATACCATTTGTTCTCTATTATATCATGGATGGGTAATGTATCATTGAATATCTTAATATTTTCATTCTCATTTACTTAAGGCCTAGATTCTAGAATCTTACGGAGTAGTTCTCGCTTTAATATATAATTACTTTTGTCAATAACATCTTTTATCACATGTTTTAACTTGAAACATGAAATTGTAGAATGTTTGATATACTAATGGTAATCGAAATAAAAATTAGAATCAAATGATCGAGGCCGAGGATTGCAGACACCACCTTCCATAGGTGGATGGAGAGATACAAGGTTACATTATAGAAACTATCAAAGTATACCATGTGGTGGTGATGGTAATATTGTAAATTTCCATCTAGGAGGAGCTTGTAATTGAATTTTAGTACTTGGTTGAGATATAGAATTGATTGTTACTTTTTCATCTTTCTCCCCTTCATTTGTTTTTATCTTCATATCTTCTTTTCCTTGAAATGTATTAGTAGACATGGTTATTGGATTAATCCTATACTTGATCTTATTTTATGTCAAGATATTGAGTTATCTTTCTTAAGTGTGTGACATAACTAATCAATAAATGTAACTTATCAAACATGATATATTATTACAAAGGTGGTAGTAGGATCTATGTAAATAAAGCATTAAGCTCATTGTCTACAAGTTAAATGGTCATATTTGTCAGCATTATTTTGTATCTAAACACATATTCATTAATTGGATCATTGGATCCTTGATGGAATTTTTCCGATTGCATGTAAGAGACCTTTTTATTGATGTTGATTAAAAATGTGCTAGAAACTGATGTGAAAAAGAATTGAATTCCCTAATTGAATGCGGGGATATCATAAACCATTTTAATGCATTATTCTTGATAATTCTTGGAAATATATTAGTAAGGAGTTTATCTCTATAATACTAGCCTAGAAACATTACGTGGAATGCACAAAAATGTCATTTGGGATCCCATTTACTACTGCAAATTGGAATTTTAGGAGAAATAAAACCCATAGGAAAAGGAGAATAATCCCCTTGGTTGCTAATATATTATGAAGTGATAGATGGGACTCAATGTCGTAATAACTTCTAGACACACATTTCTTTAGTTATAAGACATTGGTCCATAGAGAAAGAAAGGTATTCTCTAGAAAAAATGTACAAGATAAGGTATGTAGTGGACTATTTGTATGTAAAAAGGTGGTGTAGTCGTAGTATAAACTTGAATATCTATTTAAACTAATGCGGGGACATGTTGTTCCTCTATACAATTTGTAGACATGTAGGGTATGTAGGCTTGATATCAGAGCATCCACCTCGAGTGAATCAATTGATCCTAACAAGAAGCTTTAAGAGGCAATGAGTAATTGAATAAATGTATAGATATCATTAGGATTCATATAAAGGACTTTGCAAAATTAGAGAGGAAATTAAGTTGATTAGGATTGACATAATTAATTACATTCGAATGGATTCTACCCGAGTTTTTAGATTGATTAATATTAGTTTGAATATCTTGGTGAATAGAAAGGATGTGGTCATTATCACTTGAAAAATAAATATACTTAATTTATTATCGGTATTAGGATAAGATGCAACCATTGGATGTATGTGATGCTTAGAGGTGTATGAGAATTGAATGTGTTCATCTAGTCACCCACCGATTCTATCACTACACCTAAAGGGATTAAAATAGAAACATTAAGGAAAGAAAGACTTGAAAAAATAGAAAACCCTAAGCAAGAAAAGGTTTTGAGGATTGAATGTGATAAAATAATAGGTTCACCAAATGATTTAACGTATAATTAAGTGTTTTATGACTTAATTAGTGTTGTAAATATATAAATGATACACATTTAGATTATTAATTATGTATCCAACATTTAGATATGAACACGTAGTAAATGATAAAGAGATTTGATTCAATTAAGGTTAATCTAGGTGTGAAATGAAGTGAAACAAGATGGAAAACCCATGTAAGTTCTTTGTCTATGAAATTGGAGAAGAAACTATCCTCTAGAAAAAAATGAGTTGAAGGATATTAATGAATTAAACAACTTGCATGGAGTTACATTAAACTTTAACATACATGAAAATGTATTTTTAACTATATGACCACTTGCAATTGTTAATTTTACTTCTTTATGTGGATATGGAAACTAATAGATGCACCACGTTTTCATAAACAATATTCTTCTCTTAAAACCATATATTACTTGAAATTCATATACAAACGGGTTTGCATTTTGGGTTGAGGAACCCTTTCCTCACCTACATAACACTACTTTGAAGAGGCTTCGATCCCATGTTCTTTTCTTCATATTGAAAGTGCAATTGTGATAATAAAAATACATGTATGCAAAGTTGGAATTTAGCCCTTAAAAATTTGTATATGGGATACTCTTAATTACACCGAAGGCGCCCCCTATGGTAAAGGGTTTATGGTCGTTCATGCCATAGTCCTAAATTTGATGGGTGTCTTGATATTTTGTCACGTGATTAAATTTGACGGGCATTTTGACGTTTTCACTTTTTAAACTATTTTTAGTTGCTTTGATTTGAAATTGCATGTAAGATTTTGGTAAAATTAGTGAAGATGCATGTTTAAATCCTATCACTTGACATTTATTTTTACCTACAACCGCATAAGCTATTGTCAATTCATTCTCCTAGTGATGTAATATGAAGTTCCATGTTTATCTAATTTGATCAGCGATTACATGTTTTCTTTTGGTAAAGTTAGCGAAGTTGCATGTTTAAATCTTATCACTTAACATTTATTTTTACTCGCACTTGCTCCCGGTGCTATAATGCGAAGTTACGTGTTCTTTTTTATGTTGCCCTCTGTGGACGATAGGATCAAAATGGGCACCAAGAATGTTCGATTTGGGGCTTCAGAACATTGGGTGTGTAATAATATTGTAATCAATGAAGTTGGGAGATGATTTTTCCTATTATGATGTGGATTTAAGGATGTAAGTACATGTATTTTGGTAAAAACAATTTTATGCTCTGAGATTTTCTTTTTTGTTTCCAATATTTGTTGCAGGATAATTTTGGTACAAAATAGTTATCTTATCATGCAATTTTATTTTTGTTTCAAATTGTTGTAGGATAATATTTTTTTGACTATGGTGGGTTCATTTAGTATTGTGCCCTTGTAGAGAAGGAAAGTGATGCTTTTATAACATAAGCAATGCAAGGGGAAAATTCAAGCTTATGCATTCAATGGTAAAGTTTATTCCATGATTTATTCTAGAAAATATTAAAACAAAAATACACAATACAACTTCCACTGTGGCAATAGTAGTAGTAAGAGAGTTATAAAAATGTCAGATCATAACCACGAATACTAAACGTTGATATATAATAAATCCTATTAACATTAGACCACTAACATATTTTGAACTAAACTAGATTATTCTAGCACGAGAGCTTCATCCGATGAAACCCGAATGGCCTCCCCAATCCTCAACTCCCCTGAAACCCTAGCCGAACCACCAGCCTCTCCATCCTAAAAAACATGGGCCTTTAATTTACCTTGACTTGCAATTTGAGAAGTGAATGTAGGATCTATATGGTTTTGTTTAGGTTGAGGTAATTAAATGTTTAGCAACAATTAGATTTATTCATAAATAGATCTTCTCATATGACTATTTAAAACCACCTTTACTCACACTTTATGAAAACCTAAGGATAGGGTTCTCTACAAGACATATATCATCATCATAACATAGAACAATGTCAAAGGGCTCTGAAGCAACCATATCTCATATATTATAACACCGAAAAACTCATTTCTACCACCAATAATGCATGTTATATGCAATACTAAACACAATTATAACTATTATGTATTTTTCTTCTTGTTTATTCTTCTCGTATTAGTGGTCCATATGACTCTCCAAAAGAATTAACACTTGCTCCTTGGCTCATAATAAATAAGTTACAAAAGATAAACATAAATATGGGAACACAAACAAAGCTCCATCCATCAATCTTGTTTTTCGCACATTTAAAGTTGATTTTCATGTCTAGTGAAGATGTAGTGAAGGTTGATCATAACAAATTGGAGGAAGAGCAGGGGTCTATGTGTCCAAATTTGTTATATTCAATGCCTCCATTGGATACATGTCCTTGTACAATATGATTCAGAGAGAATGATTTTATGATTATGAAATATATCTTCTGGATTTTATATCTGCGCATTTCCCCTCCTTTTTCATTTGAAGGTACGTGAAAATGGCGCACGTACCAACATTTGGAGCAAGAAGAAATGATTCAATACTACTATCACTCAACCAAAACAACCCGTCATAAATACTACCCTCTACTTTTATAACACCTCCACTACAACTTTACTCAACTCTTCTTGTATCCAAACCAACAGGGCTGTTCAAGGGGTATCAAATGTATTCATGTTTAGTGCAAATAAAATTTGCCATAAAAAGATACCACTCATGATATAAAATCTGCAAATGTATGGAGGTCTTCATGTATTCATGTTTAGTTTAGATCTCATGATATAAGATTTTCAAATGTATATGTATGAATTTGTAACAAATTTGAAATGTACACATAGAACCTTTCAATGTAATGTTTCATCTATATTCCTACACTTCCACTATCAATCACACCCCTTATCAACATGTTATCGACAGTACAAAAAATACTTTTTCAACAAAGAACCAACCAAACAACTGATGCAACCATCGTCTCAAACACGTTGCAACACTAACACAATCCCCTCAACTAATTCCAAACCACATCAACTACAAAAGTAATTAACTATCCAAAGTGGTATCAAATGTATTCATGTTTAGTGCCAAAAAAATTTGCCACAAAAGGCTACCACTCATGATATAAAATCTGCAAATGTACAAAAGTCTTCATGTATTCATGTTTAGTTCAAAAAAATAGTCCATAAAACACTACCACTCATGATATAAAATTTGCAAATGTATTTGTATGAATTTGTAACAAATTTGAAATGTATAGATACAAACTTTAAATGCAATCTTCGACATCTATATTCTTACGCTTACAAAATCAATCACACACCTTATTAACATCAACTACAAATGTGAAAACTATCCCTCTAAATCAAATAACATATACCGTTCGGCGTTCACATGGCATTGTACACATGCAATTGCTAGTGTGTATTCTTGGTATAGGAAGTATATGCAATTTTTTCTTGATGTTTAATAAATATTTGTAAATGATATCTTGATAATTGTTCGGTGAGTAAATGAGTGGGTTTTGTTTGTATTTATAGGAATATAAATGTAATATTTCACAAAAAGATGACCTAGAGGGGTGATAAAGATATAAATTTAAAGATATGACTATTAGTGTGCCCTAGATAGGATTGACTAGGAAGGACAACATCAATTGGTCAATATTGTTGCTTATGGAATGGATCTATCGAGTGCGGTAGAAAGACAATGATGGTTTGGAAATTTATGGAATGGATGTAAGGTGTCTTTTTTAACTCTAAGAGAAGCTTCTATAGGTTTTTGAGTATAAGAAAGAGGAATTGCAAGCCTTAATATAATGCAAGATAATGTATTTGATTTCTGTTTGTGCATAGTATTATCAAGTTCCAAATGCCAAATTAGGGAAACCTCTTATCACCAAGAATTTAGGGATTTCCAAAGAGAATAAGAAACAAGGGATCCCTGCTTCTATTTCTCTCCCCGTGAGAATTGTGATTCAAAGGAAGACCTGGTTCTGAGTAAGAAAAAAATTGCAGGTGAAGGTCTTGGCAATAATTAGAATTACATGGGTGAAACGAATAAAACGGCTAGTGATGAAGTTGCGGGCATTCTGGAGAAGTTATCTAAGGATGCACGAAAAAGGTGAATATCAAAGGAAAATAGAAGGTCATGGGCCCCTAAGAGAATCCCATGGTGACTGACGACTGACTCAGAAGACTGGATGATGGAAGAATCGGGCAATATTCAACTTAACATCAATGAGAGGCTCGTTAAGAAAACCCGCAAAATTAATCAAGATGTAAAGAAACTGGAGGTGGAGAATAGGAAACTGAAGGCGTCCTATGTTCTATTGGAGAAAAGGAAAGAGCTTCTTGAGAACAAATTGGCTGAAAATCATATCCATTCTATCCCCTCCAGCCATGAGAATGATGGGTGGTGGCAGCAATAACAAGAGTCAGCATATGGACGACAACACTTAGTTTAAACCCGAAGCCCCCAGGATCCATACAAGCGAGGACCTTAGGAAGAAATTGAAGACGATCTGTGGGCGCTTTGTGAGGGGGTGTCACTTTTGGTTTGGTCTCGTCTGTGGTATTGTTGTCTTTTGGACGACTTCTGTTTTGTTTCATTCATATAATTTCTTTTTCTTTCAGAGTAGTTGGATCAAGACTTATGTTTTGTTTCATTCATATATATATATTTTTGTTTCAGGGTGGTTGGAACTTGGATCAAGCTAGTTTGATTTTGTTTCTTGTGGGTATAGTAATATTTTTTTATGCAGTGTATTAAGCTTTGTGGGTCCTTTTTTTTTTTAATGTGGGCCTTTTTGAACCTCCTTTTTAATTAATTGAACTTTGGTGGGTTCTTTTAAAGCCAAACAACTTCACAATTGAGTCAAGTTATTTGATAACTAATCAAAAATTAAAATAAAATATTAATAATTGTTTTATAAAATATTAATTTTCTCAAAATGAATATATGTAAGGTGAAACTAGGAATTTTTTCAATCTAATATTTCTAATCAAACTTCATGGCAAAACATCGTAATATAATAATGATTTAACGAAGATTATAATATTAATTATTCATAGTTGTCTTGTTTTAATTACCTTGCGGTTTGAAGGTTTTTTTATATGATTTAGAGTTTGTTTATAGATCACTACAATCTTTAGGAATATCATATTTCTTAGATTTGTTTTTATAATGTAAAACTGAAAAATCATTCTCTATTTAGATGATTGATTTATTATGAGATTAAGGAGTGGTTCTTTTGTCACTTGAGAGACTCATGTAATTATTTTTAGAATTTCATTACTTAAGAGGATTAAATTAACTATCTTCTTTTGAGACATATTTGATCTTTACTATCATATTTGTTCGAGACTTTATTTCTACAATGATTTTTGCTCAAAGAACTGCTTCTTTTATTCATTTTATTCTCATGGCTGAATTAAAGGTTGGGAGAGCCCTAGGCAATAGTTTGAGAGGAGGCCCTCTTCACAAATTTAGTTATTATTTTTTCCATAAAGAAAATAAATAAAATATGTCTATATTCTTGTATTTTTTAATTTACATCATGGTCAAAATAAAAAATTATAAAAATATATTATTAAATTATCACGAGAATAGACATAAAAAATTAATTGTAGGAGATGCTCAGACGGCAAAAATATAATATTTTATACAAGGCTTCTTACAAATCTGATTTAGTCATATCAAGTAGGTGACAAGAACTCTATCCTAAAATAAAGCACCATTTTTTTACAAATAAATAAAAAACATTTATGTAGCTCCCATGGTTTTGTGAAGAGTAGTATTTGGACCATGCCTATGGATTCCTCTATAATAGAATAATAGAAATTTTCCCCAAAAAATTAAGAAAAGAAAATCAACTACTTTGAACAAATTACACAATATATAAATGGGTTGATCAATATTAAATCTTTAGATAAATTATTTTAAAATTAAGTTTTAAAATTAACCGACAAAAAGGAATTTTTTAGATTCAAACGCCCCACATCATTTGTTGGTGCCCTAGGCAACTGCGTAGTTTGCCTAAGGCTTAATCCCTCTCTGTTTATTCTTTAAAATTGAGCATGAACCATTCCCAATACAAAACTGTAGATATAATGAGATTCGTAAAACAAGAAGATATATTTATTTCCACATAATTTTTAGTTATTTGTTCTTTAATTTTTAAGTTCACTGAAATTAATTTTACACTTGCTTTTCTATAAACATTAATACTATTATCTTATCTTTTATCTTACCATCACAAAGAAAGCTTACACTAAAAGGAACACAACCTGATAAAACGAGTCTTACCATCACAAAGAAAACTGACACTAAAAGGAGGACAACCTGATAAAACAAGTCAATAAATATTGTGATGCCTTCTTTAAACACTTGATCTGTATTGATATGCAAAATGTAGATTTATATTGCTACATTTCTGAATGAAACCTGGTCTTATTGCAATTAGGTTGCCCTCCATAATCTCTAAGTATAACCTATAAACTACCCATTTTATAGAAAGAAAACACTGTAATTTATACCGCCCACTTAATTTTTCAGCCCTCTACAGAAACTCAGTGCAATTTCTTCTAGCAAATCGAAGTCTGTTCCTCTTCAAATCAAAAGAAAAATGGAAATTCTGCTGCGCCCGATTGCCAATTATGCTCAAATCTGCCACCCCAGCAGGGGACTCTTGCACAGACATACAAATCACATTAACCTCAACTAGGAAGAACAAGTTCTGCCATGGAATGTCCAGCTTGGCACCCCCTCTCAGATGAAACACCATACTGGGAAGCTCAGGATCAACACTTTTGGAACTAGACCTGTCAAAACAGGGTACTCCTTCGAGGAAACTCCTGAAAAATACCTGAAAAATGAAAATAGGTCAGTAGAAGAATATATCAATACATGATAGAAAATATATATAAGAAAAACCTACTCTAATTACCTTAGGATAGGGCACCGTCACTGACAGAGTAGCCATGACAGCCCTGTAGATGGGTGTGGCAAGAAGCACAAAGGTTGTGCCTGTGTCAAGCACAGTTCCGCCGGACCCATCTTTAATTCGAAAAGCTTTAGAAGGTATGGGTACTCTTGTTTCTCCCAGGCTAATTTTTCTAACATCTATGTAATAGGCACTTCTCCTAGTGTTGTTGGGAGACAAGAGTGGGGTATGTCTCACTTTCTTTCCAAAGATCTTTGCCGAATGACCAAGGATTATTGAACTTGAGGCATTCAAGGTGACAGGTACCAGGCAGTAGGAAAACCGGTAACCAATTAGGGGGCCTAGCTGGGATACCAGAGAATAAGGTCCCCTATCTAGGCCTATGACTCCATCACCTTGAATTCCTCGAGCTTTCAAGGCACAGCCGAATGTCATATTATTGGTGCTCCTTTTCTTATTGTGGATGGTTTGAACTTTGTTTTTGAAGATTCAGAACATCTGAAGCCATAATACCCGCTGCGCCTGACATGTCCGCATATAAATACTCGAATGTACAGGCTGATGAATCTGTGGCATTATGACAAGCCTGTATTCCAGTGTCTTGCTGCACATGCTGGCATATAGGGTTGCTGCAAGTGAGGTTTTGAAGGTGGCTGATCTATTAGCTTTGAATAGGAGTTGGGCTCGATCCCCTGCACCAAAATCAGAATGTGAAGAACTGTTACTGCAGATTTCTTTTAGTAAGTGTAGATTTGTAGGCTAACCTTTCTATCTTAAAACATCAATACTTTATCTGAATTTCTTATAAAATGTGTTGGCTCTGTCAGAATATTTGTAAATATGAAAAAAATGAGACAATTTTTATTCGTAATGAATTTAAAATAAAAAATAAAGTAGATAAACACATCCAGAATTCTGAAAACATAAATTTATGAAAGAATATTTTTAAATTTCAGTTTTGTAAAAATTAATTGAAGAATTAAGGATTCAGAGTTAAACTGACTACTCTAGGACCAATTAATAAAAACTAGTACAATTTTTTTTATAATATTAATATATGTGATAGATAGGAGTATTGAGAAATTTAATCTCGTCTTTTTAATATCTTTTACATTTAGATTTTAATCAAAACAAACTTCACTTTATCATCATCCATAATAATTGAACTACAACCCTTTTTGATAATCTATTAATTTAACAACAAAGATTGCCAAAAATGTCACCTTACACAATAATTTTTGAAATCCATCGATTGAAATAAAACCTATTATTAAAAAACTATTAACTAATGAAAGTTTTTAAAAATGGTTTCAAAATATTAAGCGATTGATGAAAAATAGCCAGAAAAAATACCCTTGTTGCTTGAGCACTTGAGCCATATGAGTGTGCTTCCTGTGTCTACAAATACAGTGGTGAAGGTCTCAGGAGGAGTGCCCAAGGAGAGCGTGGTGACGTAGTCACCTTGGGAGGATGCTGTAAGGGGGGCTTAAATAGTTTCCTTCTTGGCTGCTGTTATTTCTTTTCCCTCCGAGGGAGAGCTTATCTTGCTGGTGTGTTCCATGTTTAGCTGACGCTATATTTCGATGTTTTGAAAATATGGATACAGCACGATGGAGGCTTCTTTGCATGGAGTTCTCAAACTGATTCAGGTGGTCTAGTGAATCATCATAAAAAGGAGAAGAGGGAGAAAGCCTGTGTAGCAATGGCAACTTCCAAGAAATAAATCCATGCACACCTTGATGACAGGCAAATTGGTTAGGCATATAGATTAATAAGGATACTAGAACTGAAAGATAAAGGAACACATGTTGCTTCACAAATGCCATTGTAGAATGATTCAAAAATGAATTCTGCTTCTATGACAACAGAGTTAGGAAATTGTTTTGAGGTTTGTGGGGAAGCTGGTGAGCAGGTTATGCTTTATAAGAGATTAAGCACGAGATGATTATGGAATTTTTCCTTAACACTACAAGATAACATTTACTTGGCAAAAGTTATGGACGAAATTTAGTGAATTACAGTGTTGAAATATCGGAATCATGTTTCTGGACTTTACGTTTTATGAAATGAGAGTCAGACATCGCTCGGCAAATTTTAAGTTGCAAACTTGGCAAGTATACTTCACATGGCTGGTAGGAAAGATAATTAGGTAATTTGTTTTTTTCAGTAAGTTGAATGACTCGTCAAAAACCTAGCAGATTTGATTTACAAAGCTGGTTAAATACTATAGTAAATGTATTTTAAAAATGAAGTTATAAAGTATGTGTTTTTATATGTAGTTATAATATGTTGTGCCAAGCTTCAGATTGAGTGTTTGACTAAAGTTACTTATTTCCATTAATTTTTTTGGTAATAAGGGACTCACTTAGTGCTATGAAACCATTTTTTTATATTTTAAAGTCATTTTAAACTTTAGAGAAATCAGAGGTTAATCATTATGACTTGGATAATCTTGACAATGATTGTTGCTAATTTTGATGATTTATTAGGTGATGCTTGCTGATATTTTCTCTGCAAATTTACTGATTTGGCAGCTTCCCTCCCATAACTCGGCATTGCACAATACATTCTATTTGTAACAAACATGGATTCGTTATGATTGATAAGGATGGGTTCTACATTCTATCTTTGATTCACCATAAAATTATAACATACTTTTTTATTTGGGCACGTTTGCCATGAATTGTAATCTTAATATTTCGTCCGCAATTTAATGGACGTGTCTTCTCATTGGGTGCGATTCCCCGTTTATTTAATCACCCCAATTTCTTAATCGGGTCTTAATTGACTTGAATTCAATTCAACAATTTCAAATTTGGTAGGACTCACGTATAAAATTGGTATAAAACTAGTGGGGTTTGCTAATAATTGTTTTACAATGTACACATTCCCTTGATTGAATCACTATATTGGATTTATTTGTTATTTTGCACAATGTTACAATATGTTTATGTATTCATAGTATAATAGTTAGAAGTGGGTATCAAACGAGTTTGTAATTTATGTATTTTGAGTTGTATTGTAGTATATAATTGAGTTTAAAATATTAAATACTAATTTAAGACATATGTTAAGTATGTTGCAAGATTAACATCTTATTTTATGTTATAGGACAAAATCTTAGTTTCTAAATTATGAGAAACTCATTTAAAACTCAAACATAATGAACTTTACACATAAATCGCATCCAAAACCTACACCCATTTTGTCTAACTATTATATCAATATGTAGGTCTTGAAGAAACCCTTTGAAAATGAGATGGAGGGTCAAGATTAAAGTAGAGAAATATGACTAATCTTAAAATACCTAGTCAACTCTATCTATTAGTTAAGACATCATATTTGAGAATAAATGGTTTAGATTCGATCGTGAAAACCAATAGTTTATGTTAGGATTTGATCTCCTTGAGAAATATAGAACACAAGCAATATTAGAAGATCAACAATTTAGATTGAATCCTAGAAATTGATAATGATTAGTATGAATGGTGTGATATTAAAAATATTTGGTGTGAGAAAAAAATGTGTTCACATTCAATATTGAAAAGAAGAAGATTATAATATATAAAACTAATATTTGGTTATTCATTTAATCTTCCAAGACCTTTTAAGGAGATTCTTCATATTCCTAAGAGAACGACCCTTCATTTATATCAAATAAGACAAAATAATATGCTAGCTAGGACCAACATATATTACAATAATGTTACATCCCCTTAATTTGCAAGGTCGAGTTAGACTAAGCATTCCTATGCACTTTTTAAAATTTTCTCATCTAAACGCTTAAATTGATAGGATGATTGTTGGTTGCTTTGGTGTAGGGCATGTTGTAACTTTACATTTCCACCTTTCACATAATGATAAATTATATGAAATACAATATTGGTATGCTTGGTTAAGTCATGAAATATTGAACTCTTTTCCATTTGAATTTCAAAAGTTTTGAGAACCACGAGATCTGGTGTTGATGAAACTTATTGTTCTTTTGCAAATAGGTAAGAACAATTCTGAGCCACCAAATATCTCTAGTTCCATCTAAGACTATCATATACTCTTCTTTCATTGAAGAAATCACTGACATTGATTGCTTCGACTTATACTTACAATTGATCTTGGTGTTGTCCTCTAATTCATTACAAACTCAAGAAGTGGATTTCCATTTTCAAAATCACCAACATAGTCATAATATGAATATCCAACCAAGTTTGAATTTCTTTCTCTAGAGTATTTTAGCCCAAAATGTTGTGTTCTTTTGAGCTATCAAAGGTGTTGGCTAGATTTTTGCACACTAAAAAAAACCTAGGTAGTCATGGCTCCTGTGTAAGATGTTTATCAATATGGTAAGTATATATCCTAATAACTAATTACAGGGGGTTTTGCTTTAATTACAAAGCTCATGAACCACAACTATGAAATTCTACGGCAAGTAAGCAACTGTTTATGAAGTATTTTTAGAAGGGGGAAATAATGGAATTTGGGAAAGAAGAAAAGAAGATATGTAATTCAACCAATAGTTTACAGAGTTGGTTTCATACACATGGATTAAATAAACAAGTAGATCTCACAATATTCAGAAGTAAAGGAAAAGAAAAGCTTCTAATCTAAATCTCAGATAACACAAAGTTTATCTAAAGATCCACACAGAAGTAAGAAGCAAATGCACCGTGGACACAAAGTTCTCTGGAAATATGCCTTTATTCAATTCCTCAACTTTCACAAAATGACATTAAGGGCTGTAGCACAAAGTTAGGAACTCAAGAATGTTGATTAACAATTTGTGATGATGATTATCCTTTAACCTATAGGCTCTTCCTCTATTTATAGTGTATAGAGGGCAATTACAAATATGAATTTTTAATGAATTTCCACATGTGGAAGCTATGAAAAAGGGAAGCAATTGACAATATTCCTCCTAGAATTCCTCTTTGCATGACATGCATGATTTATAACTGAAAATAGAACCTTCTATTTTGCATGTTTGCCACCTATTTCCAAGTAATTGACTTCTTCTAGTAACTTGAAGTAACGACTTTTTAAAGCCAATTACCTAAGTTTTACAATTTAATTGATTACTCAATTACTTTGTCAGAGAAAATAAGAGAAAGAAAAAGAATTTATTCCAGCTGCAACACTCTCCATTTTTTCCTTCCTCCATACTCGCATGTTGATCCAATATGCATTGTACTTCTGCTTCATCTATTTTAGCAATGAATGATCTGAATGATATCTCTGCCTTGAATCTGAGATGACTTTTTCTCCCATATGTTGTGGAATCCTTTCCTTTGATTCTCACTAAACTAGATCTAAAAGAAGCACCGTGATTTTGCTTGTGGGTGCTGCTTTTGACAAGTCTTCCCTCTTATCCTTGAATCTTTTGTATTTATTCTCTAGGACATGCAGTTTTCTCCAGTTGGTGCACTAATAAGATGCTTGCCATAAACAATTCAGACAAAATTCATCACCTTTTATTTTTAATTACATATGAGAAATTTTAAATTCTAGAAAACACTCCGTGAAGGAAAATACAAGTAAATTCAATGAAGTCTTCAACTCAAAGATTGGGAGCACATGCACAAGCTCCTGAAAGGAATTTTCCATGTAATGAATTCTACATGGGTTGTGTTAGAAATAAGAGAATGATTTTTTTCCAGAAGTGTTTGCAATTATGAGAGTTGGATCTATTTCTTCCTTTGATTTTGAAGATATATTCAATGTATCAGACATTGACTTCTACTTTCTTCACCAATATGGGCATAAATGAAGTATTCTTGCAAATAATTCGACAAGTGCTATCTAATTTCTTCACCGAGATCTGATTATAAAGCCCGCTGATGTTTATTTTTAGACTTTTCTTGCATGCCAAACAAGCTAAAAATATTATTTTATTCACCCATGCACTCACATCAACATGTAGATAGCTAAAATAATAAAAAGGAAGCCTTTCCAACCCTATGCGCCAAAATCGGATACTTCTGACGATTAAAAGAAGTAATCTTTTAGGCATTTAATAATGCAAGGATGGGTCGTACTTTTTGGCCATAAGCCAAGGGAAAAATACAAGGGGCATGTAGGTAAAAAAATTACCCTTCTGCTAGGGTCTAATTCTCTACTTTTCACTTAAGTTTCTTTTGAGGGAAAAACATAAGGAGCGAGAAGGGAAAAATATATGCTACATGCTAGGGTCTAATTTTTTTATATTCACTTAAGTTGCTTTACGTTAAATGCTGACCCAACAGTAGGAAAATTGTGACTTGCTTTGGATTTGACTTCCCAAATTTGACATGAACATTCAACCAAGGGTAGCTTTGAAAATTGTGACTAGCATGAAGAGTGCATTTCTTTCCATTTTTTGTTTTTTGGTGAAGAAAACACAAGCATAGAATTAAATTTTCCATTTGTGGAAGGGTTCGGGAGGATGCACGAGAGCAAAATATTGCAAGTGCCATAACTTTCACTCCATGGATCTATTTTAGGTGGCATTTTTTTTTCTAAAAGTACATATTTTCTTGAGCTCTACACATTGGTGGAAGTATTTTTCTTATTTTCTCACAATCCGTTATTGCACCTTTTTGGACCAAGTAACTTCTTGCAATCTCCTCAAGATATCCCGAGCTCGATCACCTTTATAAAAATTAGTTAGCAATTAAAAACCTTGAATAGCTTTTCAAAACCCTAGGCTTAGGAAAAGGTCCTAGAGTAGGAAGAATGAATAGGATACGAGGATTTTGGATGGAAAATAGAGAAAGAAAAAAAAAAAAACAAAACCCAAAAGAAGCTGCGGGCAATTGCTCAAAAAATTTCTCCGATTAGTTGATCTGCAAAAATTCTTCCCCCCGGGTGAATGTTCTGTGGTAATAATGATGGGGTGAAGTGCTTTATATAACCTAAATCCTCCAATTTTAGCTCAATCTATTTTTAAAATAACTTTATTTATTTAATAAAAATAAATAAAACACTTGCAAACAAGGTCTAGCGAAGGAATTGAGTGAGCTTTAGCATGTGGGTACTTGGTGAATTTGGCTTTTATGACTCTCTGGGGATACCTTAGAACAATGCAAATAAATGCAGGAAAAACAAACACAAAACGACCTGTTACTTGAAAAGAAAAAAAAGAAAATTAAAAGGCATAGTCCTAGATTTCAAGGTGAAATCTTAGGGACACCAGAAGGACCCTCTTTGTTTCTACCAAATGATTTTCTCTAGATTGTTTTATGAATCAAGAAATAAAACCAATAGAACTTTTTTTTTTTGGTCTAGTTGTTTTCACGTAGATCATACTTCTAATGAGTTATCTATATTTAGTAGCATTTACAAAATCTATGGTATCTTCTGTGGTCAATTTTAGATTTTTCTCTAAGAGCGCACTAAGAGGCTTTCATTTCCATTCATAAATTTCTCATAATGTTGCCAATGTACTTTTGTTGAGCGATGAAGATATACTTAGGATTTTCTTTAATTACTTCAATGCCCGAATAATAATGAAGGTAACCCAAATTTGAAATTTCAAAGGCTTTTCATCTATTTTGATTTGAATGTTGCAACATATATATCATTGTTTCTTGTGATGATATGTTCATAAATGTACACCACTACCAATACAAGTGTTTTGTTAATTTTTTTAAAGTGTCATCTCGTAAACTCAAAACATTTGAAGTTTATGTTCAAGAGGTGCTCAAGTAGTTTGTTTTAGCATGATTGAGGGGCTTGTTTCAAACCATATAACTATTCTTCAAGTTTGTGCACTTTTTTTTTATCTTGGATATTATATCTACAAAAGCTTTAGGTTAAGTAATGTATACTATTTATTGAAGATCACCATTAAAAAAACCATTTTTCATACCCATTTGATGAAATTTCGACCCATTTTTTCTACCAAAGATAATAAATTACAAATGGTAGTCCACTTCATTGTTAGTGCAGAGGTTTTATTACTATGTCTATGACTTCCTTTTGATCATAACCTTATACAAAATTCCTTGCTTTATGTTTTTCAAGTAATCTATATGACTTGTATTTTTGTGGAGTACCTACTTGTAAACAATTGGTTTATAGCTGAGTGGAGGATTAACCAAATTCCAAGTCCCATTTTTCACTAATGCTTCATACTCATCTCTCTTGGATTTTCTCTAGGGATCATCCTTTTCAATTTTTTTGAAAGAGATTGGTTTTGGATTTAATGCAACATTGAGTTCTTATTTTGGATAATCATACAAGGCAAGCCTTTCTTTCTTGTTCTAATTTTTCTAGGACATTGTAGACACAAAATCACACACTCGGGTACATTTCTAGGTCCTAAACACATACTAGTATTCATATAATTCCTAAGCAAGAAAAATAGTAATTGATGACTCTCCTTGGCCTATTTTCTGTGTTTCTTGTTTTCTATTTCGTCTTACACACCCTACGATGTAATCAATATTTTGATTATTTATATTTTATGGTTCCAGGACACCAAAGACCCAACAAAGAAAGAAGTGCCCAGTGCTCCTGTCCCCTCTAGGTGCCCCGACCCCTTTCTATCTTACTCTCTCCTTTTGGGTATCGTTTATCTTTTGGGAATCTTTTATACTTATCGGTCGACTTCGAGTTGTCAATTACAAAATTCAAACAAAGGAAATCATAAAAGTAGATAGTTATGTGCTCAAAATAAATGACCAAGCGCTAAAAATTATTACTATAGCCTAATATTGCACTTAAAAGGAACCTAAAGCACTTCAAAACATCCAATTGGAATTCAATCAAGGGACAAGGGATGACAATTTTTGCATACATTACATAGGAACAGGAAATTCATTCTTTTCAGTCCACACATGCTATACATTGTTATATTCTAGATCTATCCCATTATCAAGCGCAACTTGTACTAGGGAATCTAGGGCACAATCCTTACACACTCATAAGAACTACATGGAATCTGAAATGTAGTGAAATGCTCATCATAAGTGAAATCATTAGGTGACCGGCGAGGTCAAACTAAATCCCCATATTGCATATTTATTTTTTGAATTTGATATGGTTTTGTGGGTTTTTAAGGTGAACATATCTTTTATAGGTTACAGGTACCTTTGGCAATAAAAGAAATACATACATGCAATCAACAAAGAACATTTGTAACACTTGTGAAACAATGTAGAAAATCAAATTCGCCATTTTACAATCACGGGCGCGTAGTAGCAATCTATAGTACCAGTGCCCTTTCCCCATTCTCAGGTGCCCTTGTCGACATCATCCACGAGATTCCAAATTTATCCTAAGCATTTACAACACTGTTCACTTCCTCTTTAATAGTTTTCCAAGTTTAGAGCACTTTAGGATCAAACACAAATCATCTAAGCCATCTTTCATATGTCTCTTGCTTAGGGTTTTCACTTTGTATGCTTTTTTCTTGCATTATATTATATTTAGTAGTTGTATATCATAGGTTACATTAATTTACTCTCTAATTATGGTTTAATAAAAATCTATTTTTGTTAAATAAGACATTTTCTATTATTTGTGTGGATGCATATGCACTTCGTTATCTAGTATTCCCAACTTCATTAGGGTAGACATATTTAAATGTATGTGTTTCTTGTTTAGGAATATTCTTATGTATTTTTCCTCATTCTCGTGATATGAAGTTCCTTCACTTTTTCTATTGTTCTTTTATAAATTATCAATTTTCTAATGAAGTTTTATTTTCTTCTTCAGGAGGATTTTCAATATCTATCATAGGAGGTGATATAACATCAAATGAATTCCAATTGCATGTCCTCCATTCACTATTTGGATTTTCTAAATCACGGTCTTTGTAGACATCAAAATTGGAATACTTCTCTAATCGACTTAGTTGAAAATTGATGTTAGCCTCATCCTTTGCAATTTAAAAAAATGACATCCCTCGTGATAAGGAATATATATATATCTCTTTTCATCATAGTTTTGTATACCTCGGAGGATTAATAATATCCCAAATTAAGTCATTTATCACTTTTTATGCTTTATTGCTTGTGTCATATTGTATTTAGCAACTATATATCATAGGTTACATTTAGTTACTCTATAGTTAGGATTTAATAATTTTTTTTTGTTAAATCGGACATTTTATATGTCTCTTGCATTTACTGACACTTTGTTCACTTTTTGTTCAGAGTTTTCCCGATTCGAGCACTACAGGATCAATTCCAAATAAGATAAGTCATCTTTCTTATGTCTTTTTCTTATGATTTTCATTTTGTGTGATTGATTTCTTGTGTCATATTATATTTAGCATTGTATATCATAGGTTACATTCATTTACTCTATAATTAGGGTTTAATAAATATCTTTTTTTTTTGTTAAAGAAGACATTTTCTATTGGTTTTACGGATGCATATGCACTCCATTATCTAATTTTCCTAACTTTATTAGGGTAGACATATTTAAATGTATGTATTTCTTGTTTAGGAATATTCTTATGTGTTTTTTTCTCATTCTCATGATATGCAAATACTTCAATTTTTTCTATTTTTCTTGTGTCACTCATTAATTTTATAATGAAGTTGATTTGCTTCTTTAGGAGGATTTTCAATAGCTATCATAGGATATAATATAACATCAAATGAATCCCAATTGTGTAGTGCCCACTTCCCTTTGACACCTTTTGATACTGATCATGACACTGATTGACTATATCATGGACATTATTATAGTTTTGATTTAGTATGATGTTAGATGTTTGATCATGGATTATTGTTGACTTTGATTCTTATATGATGCATGATGATTATTAGAGACATTTTTTTATATATTGATGTTGATATACTTGTTTGACATGGTTATATTATAGATGTTGTTTGGACTTGTGATAATTGGATATTTTGAGTAGACCTAGAAAATGAAAATTGGATTAAAATTGATGATGATATAGTTGTTGATGAAATTGTAAGTGATACTATTGATTGTCTTGATGATTGTTGTGATTCACATATATATTGATGATCTTGAAATTATATTTATATTCATTTGGATGTTCTGATATGGCCACGAGGCCAAAGGAGGTATTTGTATTTTGCAAGTTTAAAATATCACAACAAACATCGGGGATCGAGACCAACCACATTGGAATTCTAGATGAATTCAACAAGGTCACCATGGAAACTATATTTTTTTGTGTGTGTTTGATTGTGTTAGGGATTCCCATGGGGGATCACCTTTAAATGTGACCAAGGGACTTGTGTTTTTCTTTTATTTGGTTCCTTTGTTAATGTTTGCATGTGTTTATTTTGTGGTGCATTGACCCCTTTCATTATTTATTAAATGGTGTGTAATATTGTGAGTAATCATGTTGTTAAAGTTAATTAATCAAATTGGGTCATAAGAAAGTAATTAATAGAGTTGTTGGCCTTGAATTAAAGTGTTGTAAGAAATGTGTAAGTAATGTGTAAGAGATATGTAAGTTGATTTTGGAGTATGAAACACTTCATCTTCTTTGAAATTCGAATTTGTCCTTGGAGGCTGATTTTGGAGGCTTGTGGGACAAGTTAAACTTGTCCCATGCCTCTTAAATTTATATACCAACCTTACCTATGGTTGGAGAGTTAAATTTAGACTTTTATTATGCATTTTTGTAAGTCAAGTTGAATGTTTTTATTGCACTTTTCTTACATGTTTTAATTTCAGTCCTTATGGGGTGTGGGCTTGTTTGAGTGTGTAAGTAAAACTATCATATTATTCACCCACCTATTTTTATGCATTTTAGAATGAAGTTGGCTTTTGTGTTGGGGTTGAGGATGTGTGATGTGGCATCCTACATGTATCCACCTTATCCTATTCTCTTCCCTCTTCTATTTATTTGAATTACTTAGCTCTTTTTTGGGTTGCTTCACTTTTGCATACTCCATTTTGGGTGAATTATTTTGGTTTAGAGAGCTCTTGCTTTGGATAAGTTTGAAGATTGTTAGCATACGTTGAATAGTCTATATTTTTAGGAGAGAATGTTCTATTTTATCCCTTTATTTTCTCCTTCTAGGTGTATTCCATTATTCTCTCTCCTTCATCCAAATCTTCCTCCTTCAGTTTAGGGGAATGTAGTTGATTATTTCTCCTATATATTGTACGCACTTCTTCATAATAAAATAAGTGTGTGTAGAGTACTTCACTCCACATTCTTCTCTCCTTTTTGTATCCTATAGTTTGGTATCAGAGCAGCTTTGATCTCTGCCTGTGTGTGGAAGTAATTCTTCTATTGTGTGCTTGATTAGAGCCTTCAGCCTGCGTGGAGGAGAGACAAGGGAGTCTTCTTCAGCTGCATGCGTGGACATCAGCGTGGAAAGAAAGAAAAAAATGTTTTGTGCGCAAGAAAAGAGAAAACGTTTTTGTTTTTAAGACATGGACAGTGTTGTTCTTTCCTGCGGATGTTTTTTTGTTTTCTCAGACTTTGAAAAATAGTATTTATCCACCTGCTGCGTGGATACAAAGGGTCCTGCATGGAAGGAGGCTACAACAACTCATGAGGAAGAAAAAAAAATGTGACTGTAGTCCTCTTCGTGGCCTACAAAAGAAAGAGAAACCTACGTAAGAAAAAAAAAAAAAAACATTTTTTTTTGTTTAAAACGTGGAAGCTTGAAGCTATTGATGTGTGGAAATTGTGTGGAGAAGCTAGAGCAGCCTTTGTAGTTTGTTTTGGAGTGGCACAGTCCCAAACTTGCGTGGAAAAATAAAAAGTTTCCAGCGTAGAAACTCTTGAGAATTGATCGGGTGTAAGAGCAGGACGTGGAAGGAGACTGCGTGGATGCTGGGACATGAGGAAGGAAGAAAATGCTACAAAGAACAAATCATGGCATCTTGACTGACTGTACACCTTCGTGGAAGGAGGTTTAAACATATCAGTGCATGGAGTTCTTGTTTTTCTGTGTGGGAGAGGACATAGGCTGCGTGGATGAACAAACCAGATTTTGCGTGAAAGTAGTTGTTATAAAAATAAAAATGTGGAGTTTCTGCAACACTACGCTGAATGTCGAGTGTAGACAACTCGATTGAGAGCGTCAATAACATGGTCGCCACAACTGAAAGATGGAATATCAACTTGCCAGCCAGAGAACACCGTGAAGAAGCTCCTAAGAGCTCTGGGTTCTACTTTGCTTTGCTGAATGAGCTTTGGAATACCAGCAATCTTGCATTCGACAAGCTAGTTCGAGAAGGACTTCTTGAATACTTTATTTTCGACGTCAGCTACCAAGCAAAGTGAGTACAGAAGAATTAGAAGCCGGGTATGATGCCGACTGTGATGACGAAGAAGAATGCCCTACAAAGTGTCACCATCTCATAGCACGCGAATATCGCGAGCATCTACGAGCCAGTAATTCTCGTCAGTGATTCAAAATTGTAATAACTCTTCAAATAAATAATTTTTTTATTATTATGATGTCTGCTCCAAAGTTACTTCTATCTCGATGCTCAGTTGCTCAAAGGGTCCAATTTTGCGGCTTGGAAGACAAAAATGAAGACAATCCTTCAGTTTAAAGGATTATGGGGAATTGTCACACGTGGTCTCATGTCTACTCCCACAGCCCCCGATGAATTAATAAAATATGAAATGGCTAGTGCTAAAGCCTTGATGCTGATAATGCTCAGTATCAGTGATGATGTGCAACCGCATGTTAGGAATGCGAGAGAAACCCAAGGAGGCCTGGGACAAGTTGGAAACCATTTATGAAGCCAAAAATCAGATAAAGATACTTCATCTTCAGTCAAAGCTGCACACCCTCTCTATGGGGTCAGATGAGAAAGTGGAGGAATTCTTGCATCGCATGGCTGAGCTGAGATTGGAGTTATTAGTGCTCGGTGAAATGGTGGATGATAAACTTCTCGTCACAATCACCTTGAGAGCACTCCCTTCTCAATTCCGAGTGTTCATTACGACACTGAATGTGTCTAAACAAACAGTGACATTTGAAGAGATTGTGAATTTGTTACTGCAGCAGGAAGAGGCCATCACTTCATCACATGAGGAGTCTCAAGACAAAGCCTTGTTCTCAAAGCCTTACCGTGGCCAAGAATAAAAAGGTCCACCAGAGAAGCCAAATCGAGCGCAAACCAAAAACAATAGAAAGATCAAAAGTCAAAGAGATGGTGTCACATTTGCGGGACCAATACTCACGACACTTATCACTACTGGCATAATAGCTTGAAATAGGGCTCTTCACACCATACAAGCACATCCAGGCACAAATATTTTCAAAACTCCAAATGACGTCCCCACTGGAGAAAGCACAGGGGACATCTCGTAGCCCAACAAGAAGATGATGAATCTGATGAGGAGACATCAGAAGGATCCCATTATAGTAAGAATCTTGTACTCATCTCTCAAACTTCTCAGCCTAGAAAGAAAGTCTGGTTGATAGACTCTGCAGTGCAAGCAAGCATATGTTAGGTGACAAAAAGTTGTTTGATTCACTACACGAAGAACCAACTGGAGATCAAGTTCGGATAGTGGATGACAAAGAGTACATTGCAGAAGGAATAGGGAATGTCACCATTCCTCTGGGACCATGAAAATGTACACTTATAAAGGTATTATATGTTCCTGGCTTGACTAACAACCTCTTGTCAGTTACTTAGCTCTTGAATCATCACCTTAAGGTAGAATTTCTTGTGCAAAATGGCATTAAATCATGCTTAATCTCCTGACAAGGTACGATTCTTGCTAAAGCTTTTGTAAAAGATAAGTTATTTACTTTAGATCTTGTTTCATCTTCTACGGTAGCTTTATACGCTTCAACAATAGAATCAACTGCCCTATGAAATTTTAGATATTGACACTTGTCGGTCAATTCATTCATTGCACCATATGAGTTCAAAAGCAATGGTCCATGGACTACCCAAATTGTCTAGTTCCTTTCCTATTTGCCCTGGATGTCTTGCAAGAAAATAACACAGAGATCTGTTTCAAGTGAGCACCTTCCATGCCAAGAAGTGTCTGGAGGTAGTTCATACCGATCTGAACGGCCCATTTCCTGCTTTGTTTTTAGGATACAAGTACTTCTAGCTATTCGTGGATGACCACTCTCGCAAGATGTGGGTGTATTTCCTAAAGAAGAAAAGTGAGGCTCTTCAACACTTGCAAAACTTCTATCATCATGTTGTCAAAGAGTCTGACAACCACTTCTTCTACTCCGCTCAGATCGAGGGGGAATTCACATCAAAGAGGTTCTTGGCCTTCCTGAACCAACATGGCATTAAGCAACACCTGACTACTCCCTACATGCCCCAAAAAATGGCATTGTTGAGCATCACAATCGCACAGTGATGGAGATGGCTCGCTGCATGCTATCAACTACAAAGCTAGGAGAATGCTATTGGGCTGAAGTAGTACAAACGGCTGTATATCTTCTCAACAGGGCACCGACAAAGATTCTATAGAACAAGATGCCAGAAGAGGTATGGAGTGGTAAAAATCCATCAATTTCTCATTTGTGAGTATTTGGTTGCACAACATACATGCATGTCCCAGCTCAGAAGAGAAAGAAGGTAGAGCCAAAAACACTCCCGTGTATCCTTCTTGGCTATAGTACTACCTTGAAGGCGTATCATCTCATGGATCCTGAGACAGAAAATATATGAGAGTCGGGATGTGGTTTGTGACGAGTCATCCTTTGACTCAATAGTATCAACAGAAGATCCACTTCCAACCACATCTCATCGATTAGTCTCTGAATCAGATGATGAGCCAGAGGAGACTACTCAGAGAAAATAAATGCTACTAGGAGAACTATTTGTTGACCTTGGAGAACTGGAGAATGTGACTCCACATCAATCCACACGTAACGACACAGTTCTTCTCAAAAGTAGCCAAGTTCTTGTCCGAAGTGGGTACAAAGCACTATCAAGGACTCACATTTGCAACAACTCCTAGATACATCATCCGGAGTCAAACAAGAAATGAGGTAAAATTTGCACTCATGAGTTCATTGATGAATAGCTCCGAGCCAGATAATGTTCATGAAGCACGCAGTCAAACTCAGTGGAAGGAAGCCATGAATATAGAATTTGACTTGCTCATGAAAAATCAGACATGGGAACTTGTCGATCTACCTACATGAAAGAAACCCATAGGCTGCAAATGGGTTTTCAAACAAAATATATGGCGAGATGGATCCATCGACAAACATAAAGCACGAATTGTAGCAAAAGGATATGCTCGTAAAGAAGGCATCGAATATGAAGAATCCTTTGCTCCCACCGTGAAGATGAAGATCATCGAGTAGTTTACACACTTGTAGCACATAAAGGATGGAGACTTTAGCAGATGGATGTCAAGAGTGCTTTCCTAAATGGTGATCTGAAAGAAGAAGTATACATGACCCAACTTGAAGGATTTGTTGATGAAAAGCCACCTAAGAAGGTATGTCGTCTCATCAAATCACTTTACGGACTGAAACAAGCTCCCAGGGCATGGTATATCAAGATCAACGATCACCTTTTGTAGCATGGGTTCACTCATATCCCCTCTAATTTGAATTTGTATATAAATAAGGTAGGCAAATAAATTGTCATTCTGGTTGTTTATGTAGATGATCTTGTGATCACTGAAGTTCAAAAGATCAGTTGATATTGTAAAGAATGATCTCAAAATAACCTTCAACATGACAGATTTGGGGCTACTACATTACTGTCTTGGCTTGGAGATATGGCAAAAGGAGCATCACATTTTTGTCTCCCAGAACAAAGTATGCCAAGACACTCCTGGAAAAGTATAGAATGTCTGATTGTAAACCTATATCCACTCCCATGGAAAAAGGCTTGCAACTTTCAAGATTCTAGGACTCACCTCAAGTAGATGCTACTCTCTATAGGCAATTTGTTGGAGGGCTCATCTATTTGACATATACCAGACTATATCTCGCTATGTCAGTCAACTATCTTTTCAGTTCATGCAGGAGCCAAAGAAATGTCACCGGAATGCAACAAAGAATGTTTTGAGATATGTGCAAGGAACAACTAATTATGGTTTGGAATATAAGAAGAATGATCAATTCTTCCTACAGGGATATGTCGATTCAGACCACGTTGGATCTGTTGATAACAGCAAGTCAACTACAGGATACATATTTCATCTCGGATCTGGACCTATCTCGTGGATAAGCAAGAAGTAGAATGTTGTTTCTATCTCATCCACAGAGGCAAAATATCACACCACATGAGGAGCTATGTGTGAAGTGATATGGATATGTTGCATTTTGGATGACCTGAGAATTCTTGAAAAATAGTCACCTATTCTCTATTGTGACAATCAGAGTGTGTTGAAGCTCATGCAACATCAAGTCTTTCATGAACGAACAAAGCATATTGAAATTTCCTGCCATTTAATTTAAGAGCACGTCTTGAACCATCAAATTCAGCTCCAAAGATCTTGTCCCATCAAGCACAAGTTGCCGACATTCTCACTAAATCTCTTGGCAAAGTGAAATTTGAATTTTTCAGGGGTTACATTTGTAAGAATAATGTAATAAGGGGGGGAATGGTAGCATACGTTGAATAGTCTATATTTTTAGGAGAGAATGTTCTGTTTTATCCCTTTATTTTCTCCTTCTAGGTGTATTCCATTATTCTCTCTCCTTCATCCAAATATTCCTCCTTCAGTTTAGGGGAATGTAGTTGATTAGTTCTCTTATATATTGTACGCACTTCTTCATAATAAAACAAGTGTGTGTAGAGTACTTCACTCCACATTATTCTCTCCTTTCTATATCCTACACTCTTCTCTTCCCTCTTCTATTTATTTGAATTAATTAGCTTGTTTTGGGTTGCTTCACTTTTACATACTCCATTTTGGGTGACTTCTTTTGGTTTGGAGAGCTCTTGCTTTGGAGAAGTTTGAAGATTGTTGAATACTTGTGCTTGGCTGATTTTTGGATTGCTTGCATTGGAAGAGCTTGCTATTTTGAACTTGGAACAAAATCCATCATGGAGAGGTAGGAGCTTGGCTCTTGAAATGCTCTTCTTTCTTTCTTTTATTGTATATGTAAATGGTTGAATGTTATTGTTGTGAATGCTTTGGCATGTTTGTGGGCTGTTGGGTAGATGGCCTAGGAATGGTGTAGGAGAAGGCTATGGGGTTTATTTTTGTGGGAGGCATAAGTGTTTTGGGAGCTATAAGTGTGGAGGGAGTTGGGATTTTGGTTCCACCTTACAAAGAAATAGCTTGCATTTCTTTACTCATTATGGGGTGCCATAAGAGGTTGGGAGGCATAAGGAAATGTGAGGAATAAAGGGCACTTGGGGGAGGCATAAGGGCATGTCGGGATTTGAAATGATATATTTTGGTGGTTTTATCTCAGGTGGTGATACCCATTTCCCCTTTGGAAGGAATAAGTAGCATCCCCCATAGTTTCTTTCTCCTTTGTCTTGCATGATGAAGCCTGCATTTTGTTTGTTATGCCTTAATGTGGTTGCAAACTACACTCTGTTTTGGATCGTGTTTTTAAATGTGAATTTGAATGTGTGTGTGTGGAAGCCTATTGTTGCCATGAGTTAAAACACATCTTCTATTGTATTGTGGTTGTGGCTCGGGGGCTAATGAAGAAGGATGGCTTCTCCTTTCATTGGATGTCTTGGTTGGGTGGAGAGCGTTGCCTTTCCCCTGCCTTTGTTGTGATCAAAATTGAAGAATGATAGAATTGTATGTTGCTATTTTAGAGCAAAGAAAAAGATAGTTTTGACAGTCCTTGTTGAGATTATTATTTATTGTAACCCTTTCCCACTTTGACATGGAGTAACTTGTATATTATTGATGATGGAATGATGTTCTGTATTGACTTTGAAAGCTGTAATTTGAAATGTAAAAGAGATATACTTTGTTTTCTTTTTTGAAAGAAAGTGAAAGACATGAATGTTGTATGTTGTATTGCAAAAATGAAAGAGAAAGTTGTAAGGGTATCATTTCTAAATTAATATAATATTGTATTATACTCCTCAAATGGCATTTTTGTATTTGAAATTGGATTGTTGAAATGCATTATGAGATCTCCATTTGAAAGTCTTGAAATACGTATGAAGAAATGTATAATGTTCTATTCTACAGAAATGAATGTTTGGAAAAATCTGAAGTTGTAAATTGGCATTTGAATACCTTGTTTGAATCAACTTTATAGATTTGAGTTGGAAAGGAGTGCATATATTAAAGTTGGTAAAATACAAAATAGATCTGTTTGTGTTCAAGTATAGATTCTACTTGATGTCACTGTAAACTCTACAAATATTCTATTTAAAATGTATAGAATGACCCCTGCAACAATGAATAAGAAAATGAATCATATTTAGTGAACTTAGTATGTTAAAAACTACCCCAAACAAACTAAAACACTTAAGTAATTTTTATAGAACCTTTCAGTCGTCAAAGCAAAACTTCTCACAGTTGTTTTGTTGTCAAATTGAGTAATTTTCGAATTGATCTTCAAGAAAAAAAAGTAACCTTTGCTATCCATCCTAAATTCCTCTAAGAGAAACCCTTCATGTCCTTTGGCATGTCGAGAAAGGAAGAAGGTCGAATTGAACAAAATTTTATTATACTAAATTTTTTTCTTCTCCACTAGAACCTTAAACCATTAGAAATTTATCCAAATTAAATTATTAAGGTTTCTATATAAAGAGGACGTCCAAAGATTTCTGAAAAGTCCTCGTTTTAAAAAACGGATCTCCTATCAAAAGTTATGGCCTCTCAAGTTCGCAAGAGGAAAAGCCTCTTGCGCACCCGTCTTGCACTCCCAAAGAGGAATAGCTTCATGCACACCCATCTTGTGTTCCTAGAAGAGGAATAGAATCTTGCACGGCCGTCTTGCACACCCGAGAGAAAAAGAGTCTCTCCCGCACCCGTCTTGTGTGCCTGGGAGAAAAAGAGTCTCTTCTGCGCCCATCTTTTGCACCCGGAGAAAAGAGTTTCTTTTGCGCCCGTTCTTCCACGCTCGAGAGGAAAATTTCTTCCCGTGCACTCGCTTTCCGTGCCACACATGAAGATAATATATCTATGTTAAGGATGATTTTCTCTCTCATAGTGTTGTGTAGGATGTTTTGATAATTGTTGCTATGGAATCTAGAATTTTTTTGGGAACACTTTAAAAAATAGTTATTCCTTGATTCTTCTAACTAAATGTAGGATGTTCTTGGGTCTCAAGTGGGGAGAATTTAGGTGGCATTACAAATTGCATGTCCTCCATTCACTATTTGGAATTTCTAAATTACTCTCTTTATAGAAATCAAAATTAGCATACTTCTCCGATAGACTTAATTGACAATTGATGTTAGCCTCATCCTTTGAAGTTTCACAAAGAAAGACATCCCTTCCAATAAGGAGTTTATATATCTATATTTTCATCATATTTTTAGTATACCTTGGAGGATTAAGAATATCCCAAATGAATTTATTTATGAATCCTATGGTAAAACTTATTCCTTTTCTTTTTTTGGAATGAATGTAATATGCGCAGATCAAAAACTTGAAGATGATGCATTGAAAGAATATGATCACACAAAATTTCATATGGAGTATTCAATTAAAGGGATGTCAACGGTGATATGTTTCGATTAACCTAAAATGTAAATACAATTCTAATCAATGCAATATTGTAGTAAATTAATAATAAATTAAGTACAACAATTACCCCAATTAAACTAAGTAATAAAATGTAAAACCCTAGGTGTAAAGGAAGGATAAAAAGACTTATCTAATTCCCGAGTTCTCGATAATGGAAAGGTTTGGAAAAGCTGAAAAGATGAATCACTCACCATTGCACCAAAGCTCATAAAAACACATAAATGGATGAATAGGATCGATTGGGGCGTCTAGAGAGAGAGGGGGTACCCGCAGAACCCTAGGCCTGTATATGAAAAATACTTAGAAAACCCCCTTTGATGTGTCAAAATTTGTTCAATTTTAGTCGCATTTGATCACTCCAAGGTCACACTAAGATTTTTGAGGTCATTGTAAACCTGCAATGAAATATGAACATGTAAATCCCTTAAATAGACATCAAATCCTAAAACAAAAAGAAAAAAGAGGGGTCGACTGTTCTCGGCTATCAAAATGGTGAACTTACAACCGAGCATTGCATTATATCTCGGGAACAAGGTAGTTCTATGTGTGTGCATGCATTGATTTATTCCATAGGATGCTCTTGTGTTAGTCGCACTTGGATAGTGAGCAAGTAGCTACATAGAGAATGTACTAAAGGTGTGTATGGAATAGAAAAACTTCCTTCCTATGAAGTGTGATGTAGAAAACTAGCCCTCATGTCCCTTGTGACAGAGATAGATAGATGAAATAGAATGCTTAGATGCCTTGATGGATGTAACCTTAGGTGGTGATAGATAGTGCTCAAACTCACCCTTTATTATGATCACATAACTTTATTTATATTTATATGATTCCTTTGTTTTAATTTATTAATTAACCCCAAAAAATCTGACTACTAAAAAGATAAGATGATTAAATGGCTAGAAAGGACCCAAAAAGTGTGAGTAAAGTACAAAGGGGTCAGGGTATCCTAGAGGGGATGAGGGCACCAGGTGTTGGTGTCTTGTCTAGGAATTGGTGTCCAAGATGATAAAAATTCAAAAATAAAAATGCATACTAAGAAAGTAAGGGTGAAAGACTAAAAGTAGAAACAAAAAGCAAAAAATGGTGGCCAAAGACATGGGTTAATTAGTAATTTTCTTACTTAGGAATCATATGAATAGTAGTATATAATTAGGACTAGATAATTACCCAACATGTTTGATTTTGTATCTACATATGCCCCCACTTTATGTTGGTGAGTGGAAAGATTGGTAACATAAAGTAGATAGAGATGCGTACTTGATAACCATGTAGATCGATGATGCAAATGTGCTAAGGGACTAGACAAAGTGTGGAGTTATAAAAATGTGAAGCGTGGATGCTAAGGAGGAGAAAGTGCAAAAAGTGATGAAAATGAACCTAGGGTGGAAACACATGTGTAGATGTCATGATGTACCTGTTGTTGATGTTGATGTTGTTTTTGGTGTGTGTGATGTTGTCATTTTTGATGTTGACTACCGCTTCCCATACGGATATACCTACAAAAGAAAATCTAAACAAGTAGTCAAATACACATGTATATGATCAAAATATGTAAAAAAGTGTGTAAGGAAAGTATGTAAAAATGTTGAAAGTGTGAAAAAGGAACATGTGCACCTAATTTGTGATGAGGAAATGGTGTAGAAAAGGATCATGTAGATGATGTTGATCTCAAGTTTTTGGGTGATCTTATGCCAATAGAATGGAAGAGGTGTATGGAGAATATTCTAGTTTCATCCTCTAACCTTTAAATTCTTCCCGCAATGTAGAACACTACTGCAGATGGTGTGTATAAATGCATGTGTTAAAGACTATATGCCATGTAAAAGCTACTATGTATGGAGTTTTGTAGACTGTGTTGAACTACCAATTGCTATATAATTTCCCCTAGTTACTACTATCCAGAAGGATATCACCATGTTAAGTACCCAACTATGATTTAGAACCATGTCCAAAATTGAAAACTGTGTTATACCAAGATCTTGTGTTGTATATAACAACTCGTATGGGGTGACTGATTCACCCATATGATACCCCCTCATTTGGGGTGCATGTGACATCGCTGAAGGAGTATGTGGCCCAAAAGAGGACCAAATGCTATGCTGAAACTATGCCTTATAGGGGAAGGGAATGTGCTTGGTAGAAACCAAGGCACACATAAATGAAGTGGCTAGGAGACAAGTGTTAGTACAAGTAAATACAAACACACATGTATAAGATGAAATGTAATCTAAGCAAAAATTTATAATCTAAGATGCATGAAGAATATGTAGACCACGAAAAGTGAGTTACAAACATGGGATGTCACTCATGATGCCACAAGAAAATCAAGGTCATAGTGGCCATAAGTAGACAAGTGTGCACATGAGATAAAGGTGAAAGACCACAAAAATGGAAAACAATATAACAGACAAACATGCAAGAAAATATAACTACAAGACAAATGCTTGCACGTGAAGCACCCGTTAACATGTTAGAAATATTAAAAGTATGTCAAGGCATGTATAATCTAATAATGTAATGTGCAATGAAACAATAACACCTGTAATATATGAAACTTGATGCCCCCATGAGCCACTATATAACTAGTGATAGGTACTATGCCAAACATCCATGCTATGTGTAATAGTTATGCATAATTTGTAATCACAACTAGAAAGAAAATGAATGTGCATGTGTGTATGATAAATATAATGACATACAAGATATCTATCTATCATGTGTAATAAAGTGAACATGTAAGTGAAAGTAAGAGTAAATGAAACAAAGATATGCACTATGTTATGGATGAGGCATGATGGAATGTAACGTGAATGATAGGAGCAGCATGTGCCCCCAAGTGGATGTATATGTATGTAGTGAGGTTCATTTATTTATGCCCCTCAATAGTGAATAATTAACCATAAAAGAGAGCGTGTCATCAAGAAATGGTTTAAATTGTATGTAGTAGAAGGATGTGATCGTCAAACGTGCAAGGTGTAAAGTGTAAGCATGTGATTGGATGAGTGAGTTGATTATGTGTGTGAGTGTGATGAGGTCCATTTGAGATGGATACCCTCAACATTCAAGTATGGACCCTAAGAATAGAGTGCATCATAGGGTAATGACTACAACGTGTAGAAGTAGATGTAAGAGAGATGTAGTGTGAATGTGTATAGTGAGTAATGTACCTAGTGTGTGATAGAAGCTATGAGAAGGAGATGTTTTTGTTTATAATACGTGATCCGTGAGATCTGCAATGTAGTATGACTAAGAAATTCTAGAGATGTGTGCTATGTGGGTGAGTGTGTAAATATGCGTAGTGTGTATAATGTGAAGTGTGTGGGGTTCATGTATATAGTATGACCTCAATAGTCAAGTGTGAACCATAGAACAAAAGTTCATCATCGATAAATGGTTTGAAATGTGTTGCATGTAAATATCTAGGTGTGGTGAGATGAGAGTATAATAATTGTGTTGATGCTAGGGGAATAAGCGTCATCCCCGCAAGTGTGAGTTGATGAATGATATATACGATAAACGTAAATGATGAAGGTCCTCTACCATAAGCTTATAATGAGGAAGGTGTGTGACCATGCTCTAAGAGTGGTGGTATATGAGATAGACGTTGTGTAGGTGAGTGAAGTCTATATGCATGTGACTGATGAGTATATTGTGGGAACCTTGGTGTAACAAAATGTGTAGGAAATAGAGACCTAAGTGAAGAAAAACACGATGGTGATGGACAAATATGTGGAATAAATAAAGGCGGTCACGTGCGTCTAGATGTAGGAGTTTTCCTAATAATGGATCTAGACTGATGTACTAGATTAGAAGAGTGATGAGACCATATAGGTCATGTGCGAGAAGGTGAGTAAGGATCATATTCTACCTTAGGATTGATATGCTCAGTAGGCAAACTAGGTGATGCAATGGAAACCTCAATAGGAGGTTGTAACCATGGAGTGGATAGAGACACACCTTTGATAGAGATGAATTGATTGTTGTGAACAAAATTGAGAAAAAAGTGATTCATAGAGATGATAGACTGAGATTGATGAATCCAATTAAGAATTAGGAGTATGTCACACCAGGTTCGATTGAGTGTGATACAAGGAAGGGCACAAGATTGGTGAGAGGATAGTTAGTAACTTGAAGATTGATGAACCCATATGAGTTATTCATTGGGTATGAAATTTGTGAGAGTGGATAACCAATAACAACAAGAAGTGGAATATAACATGTGTTGATAGGCCATGATGGATAAAATTTGGTGTTATTGATAGGGATGGATCCGATAGAGGCATTAATGTGCAGGTGATTAGAAGAGAATGCAACGTGATAATCATGATTAGAGAAAGAAATGTCCGGTGGAGAAATGTACGCATGAGAAACTATAAAATCAAGAGCCCATGAGGTAGGAGGAGGCACTATGTGATATGTATGGTTAGATAATGATTAAGTCACCTTCTTGTTATGTTTTAGAAGAAAATTATTGAATATTTTGAGCTTAATATTTTCATTGACTGGTGGAGAGGCTGTAGGATTTAGAAGATCAAGTTTTTTATCATTGATAATATCTTGGATGATAGTCACAGAGAAAGTTCTCATTGTAATTTTGACCTTTTGGGTAGGATGGTTCTAAGTTGAGCAGAGGAGGAAGCATAAGATTGATCTTAAGAAGTTGTAATATAAGATGTGGATAAATAGTCAACTTTTTATATGTACCCTTAGGTAATTTCCATTGGAAGTACTTGGTGTTAAATACAATATTGATAGTGACTTTAGCTTCAAAGGTTTCAAAGATGTTTTACTTTGAAAGCATGTAGAGGATGTAGCTTGCTCTTGATACTTAAGATTTACTATAGATAAGAGTTTAGATTTGAGTAGCTTAAGTGTGTGACACAATTAATCAAATGAGGAACATGTATCAAATAGAATTCTCTTCAAGAGGTGGCAACAAAATTTGAAGGAATAGGTCTTGAAGCTCGAGTCCAGTAAGCACATTACACATCTTAGCTAGGTTGTTTTTGTATCATAATACATAGTTTGCTAGATGTTCATTAGCCCCTTGTTTAAGTTGTGCATATGATATCTTAGAGTCGATATTGATAGAATTTTTTTTTTTAAAAACATCGAGATAGATACGTGAAATATGGTACTAAGTGGAAAGGTATCTAGTAGAATCAACATATCACATATTCATGGAGACTGTGAGGCAAGAGATTAGCTAAGGGAATGTGATCATCTGTAAAATCTAGATAGACCACATGGTGGAGATGATCTTGTGGGTCACCACATCCATTGAAAATGGGAAGCTTAGGGGTGATAAAACTATGTAGAAGTGAGTAAGTGGATATGACGGGTACAAATGGAATGTGAAATTCAAAGATGGAGATGTAAAAGAAGATAACTATTACAATTAGTAGATTTGTGCTTGGAGGTCTTGATAGAGAAATTCTAAATATTGAGTACCAGTGTAAGATAATTTCCATGTGTGAGAAACAAGGGATGGGGTGAAGTGATTGGTGGGAGAAGGAACTATAATTGGTATAGTGGATGTAGGCATAAGAGTGGAAAAAGTGGGTGAGTGAAAATATAGGTAGAGATGGAAAAAGAAGTAGTAAGGTCTACAAGATTGGTGGCCTCCTCACAAGCAACATATAAACTCAAGTTGAGATCTCGAGGATGTTAAAAATATGATCATTAAGGATTTAAGATGATTGTTAGTAAATTCTTCAAGAGAGTGCCCTATTGATAAAAAGAGAAGAGGTCTAAATGGAAGGTGGTTTTAAAGGTGGGTTCACCAAAATGGCTAAGATAAAATGTAAAAAGAGCCTAACTTGAATGTAATATCATAGTAAATGAATCATAAGTTAAGTACACCGATTTCCATAATTGAACTAAACAATAAAATGTAAAACCATAGGTGCAAAGGAAGGATAAAAAGACTTAGTTGATTCATAGAGTTTTGGAGAATGAAAAAATTTGAAAAAATAGAAAAAATGAAGTAATGACCATGACACCAATGCTAAAAAATGCATAACTTAATGAACATGCTAGACCTGGGGCACCTGGAGAGGGATAAACATGTCCTCGGGTGCCCTAGGCATGTTCTGGGTGCCTAGGACTATAGAAATACTCACAAAAACCCCTTTGAGGTGTCGCAAGATGTTTATCTTTATCTTCATTTGATCACTTTGAGGTCCCACCAAGATCACCGAGGTCACTATAAACCTGTAATGAGATATGAATCTACAAATCCCTCTAATAGACATCAAACATTAAAAAAGAAAGATGCAAAATGAGGGGCCATATCTTGTCCTCAATCTGTCACAAATGTGAATTTATGATGATAACTGCACTACATCTCGGACACAATGTAGTTCTATGTGTGCGTGTGTGCAAAATTTTTCCCTAGGTTTCTCTTGTGCTAGTCCCACTTGGATAATGAGCAAGTAGCTAGATGTAGAACATAGTAAGTGTGTGCATGGAATATAATGAACTTCCCTCATATGAAGTGTGATGTAGAAAACAATCCCTTATGTCCCTTGTGATGGAGCTATATGGATGCAATTGAGCTCTTAGATGCCTTGATGGATGATACCTTAGGTTGTGATAGATAGTGCTTAGTGCTCTATCTCTTATTATTATCACATATATTTATATTTATATGACGCATTTTCTTAATTTTCATAAGTAACTCCAAAAATATCGACTACCAAAAACACAAGATGCTCAAATGGATAAAAAGGACCTAAAAAGTGTGAGAAAAATACAAAGGGGTCAGGGGCACCCAGAGGGGATGAGGGCGTTTGGTGTTGGTGTCTAGGATGATAAAAACTAGAAAGTAAAAACATACACTGACCAAGTAATGGTGCAAGACTCAAAGTAGTAACAAAAGAAAATAAAAATGGCCAAAGACATGGGTTTATTAGTATTTCTTTTACTTATGAATCATATGAAATGTAGTCTATAATCGGGACTAGATAATTACCCAAAGTGTGTGATTTTGTGTCTATAGTTTTATAGGTACACTACGGTTTGTGTTTCTTCTACCTCAAAACTTGTATATTCACCCCTTGATATATAACATTACATGAACCATATTCATCATGGATTTGTTATTTCTGTCAACCAATTCATTTTATTAATTATTGTGAGGAAATATGAGATAATGTTTGATATATTTTTCTTCACATAAGATTAAAATTCCTTTGAAGTGTACTCACCACCACTACAAAACCCAAGTGTTCCAATGTCAGTTTCATCTTCATTTTCTACCATAGATGATTTTTTTGAGGAAATAAATTCATCATTCTACTTTATTGGTTTATGAAAAAAAAGAATTACAGATGACCATTAACTAGAAAAATTTGAAGAGAACATAAGTTGGAATGGACCAGTGCAACTTCTATTAGCTATCCATTGTAACCTATGAGGATTTAGCCTAAACGTAGGGTTAAAATTCTCAAATTTAGTGGAAAGGTTTTGAAATATGAATATGCATTTATTTTTAAAAATATGAATGAAACCGTGATTAGAGTACCCTAATCTAACATACAACAATATACACTGAGAGATTCAATATTCAATGAGATGAGAAACATTCCATTCATTTGATGGCTCACACTTGCATTTTATCAATTAAACTTCATTCCATCAAATGAATACGATTACGTTACCAATTTAAATTATTTATTCAAATTTATGTGGACAAATACAAACACCTTCAATAGGAGGTTCATATTTTATGAGTTTTATAGATGACTATAACAAGAAGATATGGGTGAACGTTTTGAGACAAAAATATAACACATTTGATAGTTTTAGTAGTTTAAGGTTCTAGTGGAGAAGAAAATGGATACTACATTCAACTTCTGTGGGAAATACAGAGGATGTGAATATATATCCAATGCATTTCTTTTTTTTTTCCCAAAAATATGGTATGCACAAACAATTTTCTCTAGGTAAACATCTTAGAAAAATAGTTTGGCACAGAGGAAGAATAGAACCATAATGGAGATGGAAAGAAGTATGATGAAGGATAAAAATCTACCAAATGACTATTGGGAAAAGTAGTAAAAATTAACATTTACATTTTAAATATATTTCCAATGAAAACTTGTTAGAAGAATTATTCCTCAATAGGATTCGACGAGCTGAAAACATAGTGTTACTCATTTTAAAATATTAAGTTGTGTGGAATATGCACATGTTAAAGAAGATTTAAGAAATAAATTGGACAAAAAGGATAAAAACGTATTTTTTTTTTCAAATATTCAAATAATACTAAAGCCTTAAATTTACTTTATTTAGTAACAAGAAAAGTCACAATCAATAGAGATGTGTAGTTTATAGAAAATAAGGTATGAAATGGAAGTATAGAAAAAATAGTAAGTATAACAACAAATATTCCTCAAGATAGCATGATATATGAAGAGTTATTACCACAAGGTATTATTCATACAATATTTCCTTCCACTCCCGGTCATGCACTTAAAGTTATAGGATAAGCTAGACCTCCTTCCACAACTAGGAGACCTACAAGATTATAGTTAATTTTAACTATACAAGATACAACACAAGGAACACCAACAATAACTCCTTTAGTAAGTGTTCTTGGATCTATTTCATCCATTGAAAATCAAACTAACGATCATCAAATGACCCATTACGGTGACAAACAAGGAGTCTTAGTGAGTTTTATAATGTTCATATACAACTAACTCTTTTTCACTTTTTACATGGTTTTGTCAAGCTGCATATCCAATTCCTTTTGAAGAAGTAATGAATGATAAAATTTGGGCTCAATCCATACATGATGAGATAAATGTAATAGATAATATTCAGACGTGGAGTTGGAAGATCTTCTAGAAGGAAAAGATGTGATACCCGAGTGAAATGCGTCTACAAGACCAAGTATAGCGCTAATGGAAAAGTGTAGAAACATAATGCAAGATAGGTTGCAAGAGGATTTACACAAAAATATGGAGTAGATTATAAGGAAAATTTTCCCAATAGTATGTTTGGACACAATAAGGATAATATTGGTGTTAGCAACTTAATACAAATGGCCTATATATAATATGGATGTGAAATCAATTTTTTTAATGGATTTCTTGAAGAGTAAGTGTATGTGAAATATTCGTAAGGTTATGATATAGAAGGCCATGAGGGAAAGTTGTACAGGTTGAGAAAAGCACTCTATGGACTTAAGAAAGCTCCTAGAGCATGGTATAACAAGATTGATTCTTATTTGATTTAGAATGGTTTTAGTAGGTGTATCAATGAGCCTAATTTATACATCAAAATAAATGAACAAGGTAAAATTATGATTGTATGTTTATATGTGGATGATATAATCATTAGTGGACAAATATCAATAGATTCATTTAAGTTAGTCATGAAGAAATAATTTAAGATGATTGATCTAGGTCTCATGCACTATTTATTGGGCATTGAAGTTCAAAAATCAAAAGATGGAATTTTCATTTTATAAAATAATATTCTAATGAAATCTTGAAAATATTTAACATGTTAAACTACAAGCCAACTTTGACACCATTCTGATAGGACTGAAATTAAGCAAAGAAGAAAATGGGTCATTTTTGATCCAACATTTCTCAAAAGGTTAGTTCATAGTATTATGTATTTGTCGACCACAATGCCTAATATTATGGGTGTGAGCCTCATCACAAGGTTAATGGAGTCTCGTAAAGGTTCACATTGGAAGGATGGAATTTTTTTTTTTTTGAGGTATATATGTGGAGCTAAAAATCATGGAATCTTGTATTCAACATCAAATGAGTTAAAAGTCATAGGATATATATATATATATAGAGTGACAATGCCAACACTATATTTGAAAGGAAAAGAACATTCAAATATGTTTTTAACTTTAAAACAAGGGTGGCTTTGTGGGAATCAAATAAACAACCGATAGTCACTCTTTCTTCATTGAACCAATATATGTGGCAGCCAAAAGAGTAACATGTGAAGTTGTTTGGATGAGGAAAATATTGAAGGATTCGAGAGCGGAATCAAAAGAAAGCTACACATTTTTGTGACAATAAATCAACAATAGCATTGTCTAAAAATCATGTTTTTCATAGGAGTAAACATATATACACGAGATATCATTTCATCAGGGAGTTGGTTAACAACAAAGAGATATGTCTAGAATTTTCTAGATGTCAAGATAATTTTACGTATATTTTTACAAATCCTTTGGGAAAAGAAGCATTAGAGTATTTGAGAAGTTGTTTAGCAATCTCTGATCAAGGAGAGATATTATTTAGCTCTATAAATTCATAATGAATGTTTTTGACTCATATTTAGAATGACAAAATTTAGGCGGTTAATATTAAAGGGGAGTGTTAGAGATTGAGATAATTTATCCCGTCTAAGTATATTGTTAGAAAACAAAAATTTAATGTTTACATGCAATCTCTTATTTTTGTTTTAAATAAATAGTTTAGTTTCATTCCTATTTTTAGGAAAAAATGAATAACAAAAAACGATATGTTTTCATGCATGCACAACATGCTTTATTTTATATACTCTATTTTTGAGTGTTGCATGATCTATTTTATAATATAAAATCCTCTATATATCTGAAGCATATGTAATAGCTGAATGTAATCAATGTAAGGCAAGAAATCCAAAGAAAGGAAGATAGTAAAGGTGCACAACAATACTGATTTTTATGGGTTTATGTTTTTTTACTGCAATTTTAGTCTTTAGTTTCCATTTGCATAATTTTTCTTCATAATGATAATGATACAAACAATACTAAAAGAAAAATAAAATTTATTTTGAGGTAACCTCAAAGTATTAATATGTGAGGAAACAAATATTTTTAACTTAATCAATACCATCATTTTACATACATTTCTTCCTTACCTACAAATTAATGTTATAAAGTTATTTTGTATAGTTTTTATGGCCAAGTGTTCTAACAAGCTACAATCCTATCACCAAATGTCACTCTCTACAGTAAAAGTAACACCTTATTTGAAAACTAGAAGAATATCCCTATCAGTAGGGAGTATGTTTCTAAGATTAAAAGGATCCTATTTGCTAATTGATTGCATTAGGCGAGCATAATAACCATGTATTGTGTGATAAAAATCAGCACAAATGAATTTTTATGAACCAAAGTATGGGAATGTGGTCTATAGTGAGGGATGTAGGTTCCAAAGGGGTGGGATAATTATTTAAATAATGGGTTTTTAGTTTAAATTTTATCATAAAATCTCTCTTATGTCTTTGTATGGATGGTACTATCAAATCTACTGTACATTTTTTCAGGTCTTCAACTTCATTTTTAGTAATGTGATTGTAAAATTCATTTTCACAAATATGATGAAAGATAAATAAAATTAAGACAATATGTTCCAAAACATATGCAGAGGTAGATATAATCACATGACTCCAAGTTGATTCCATTCCTTTGGTGGGGGTGGCATTCGGAGTTTGGGAAGTTAAAAATGATTATGAATACCATTGCTTTTCAATTCAAGGAATACTTAAAATATTCACATTTGGATGTTTCATGAAAACAACTTCAAATTCTTGTTTGAAAACCATATAAAGACAATCCAACTGGATTGAAAGAAGTCTTTGGGTGGTGCAAAGGAAAAAAAGAGGGCCACTTTTTGCGAGCCACAATAGATTCTAGGAGTGTAGCACCAAAAGGAAAAGTTAAACATGTTAATGAAGATCAATGTGGTCCTTTGTTGACATTATTTGAAGAACTTAAATGTATGAAAGAAAAAGATGTCTTATTTTTACAATGACAAAGGAAATTATTGCTTCTACATAAATTAAATTTACAAAAAAAGACAAAAATGTGGAAAAAAAAAGACACAAAAGGCCCTTACCCTACCATTGATTCCATTGATAATCATGATATATGTGGTAATGAAGCTCAAGAATCTTATCATTGAAAATGAGGAACAAAAAATGAGTGTTGGAGTTGAAAATTATGTTTTCCATTAATTTCCTTAGATGGAATATAGTGTTGGAACATAACGATTAAGTGGGTTGGCCACTCGATAATTAATATGGGTCCATCACTAATATATAGGTTAATTTTTTAATAATATGAAATACTTTTCTATTATTAAATATTCTTACCTAGGTAATCTACATTAGGTAATTATTTAATAATGTGAATGATTTATGTTTCTATTTATTAAATACATTAACCTAGGTATATGTGTTAACCATTTTAGGTTGAAAAGATGGGTTGGGGAGACATACCCAATCACCTTATATAAAAAAGATTTTAGGTCCTCATTTGATAAATTCGAGAAATATATCAAAGGTGTACAACTCAAGTGATTTGGTTTTATCCATTGTTATTAGGGTTTCAAGGAGGGAGGTGATCTTCTTTGGATGTAAAATAAGTTCTCTGATAAAAGATTATTTTCAAAGTGGTTTTTACCCTATTGGGGTTTTCCACTATAAATATAGTGTTACTTTTGTTATTGATTTCCTATAAGTATTTTGTTATTTACGTATGTGATGATGTAATGTTTATTTAAATATTTATGGTTGCATAACATAATGTATTAATGTTTAGTATTATCACCGAATTAAGCAAGAAATTATTGAATCCTTGAATTCTAACATGGTAATAGAGCATGGTCTGAATTAAATAGTTTAGATCTAATAATGTTGTATTTATTGTATTTAATTATTGCGGGTTTTTAAAAAAACTGAAAGGGTATTTAAAATAACTAGGCTCTTTTCCATTTTTTTGTGCAACCTAAAATTTTTGCTTTGTGAAGAATCAAGGTGAATTCACGGTGGAAAATTTGGAAATTTCTTACCTCTTGTGAAAACTTGTGTACGGGTAAGGGTAAAATATTTGAAATTTTTTTCTCTATAATTTTAATATTGGAGGTTAAATTTTGTCAAACATAAATGAAGGAGGATATACATTAAAATAGGATTTGAATTTTTTCATTGGAAGCATGAAAAATGTTGTCTCCTCTCAGTAAATTATAAGGTTAATGTAGAATTTAAATCACATTACCTAGTATATGTTTTAAATATTTTTTCATGAGGAACCTCTCTAATAAGGGTTATATGTGTTTATTTAAAAAAATATTATAGTTAGAAGGTTTATAAAGTATATGCTTGTTATAAATATATATAAAAGCGTGTGTGTGTGTGTGCGCGCGTGCATGCGCACATTATAAATTATAATAGGTTATTATAATGTATGAAAATATAACCTCTCTAATATTGAAAAAAATAAGAAATTCTAAAATTTCACATCCTAGAAATACACAAAAAGTTTTTATCTTGCATTAAATTTAACGGTCAAATGACCGTTAGGATAGACCAAACATAAGGCGCGAAAGATGGTCATTTAGACTTCACATTTAAACTAGTAAATTTCAAGGAATTTTCACTGCGTTAAAATTTATGGTCAAATGACCATCATGAAAGAACAAAAATGAGGCATGTATATAATGGGTTGTGTTTTATAGGTTCAGGAAAAAATGGCATCTAGTTACTTTTCCCTTGTTAAATACCGGATCCTAAATGGGGCCAATTACAACATCTAGAAGATCAAGATCAAATCAAAACTTATGACGAGGAAAATATGGATGATTGTTTCAGAATTGAGCTTGTTCCCAACGGTCGTTTAAGTGAACATGGATAATATGAATGCATTCTCACAACATACGCATGAGACCCTTTCCATGATTCTACGTAATGCGAATGATGAATATATTGTACACATTGATAATATTGAACATCCGAAAGAGGTATGGACACAATTATAATCCATCCATGAAGGTACACACTTAATCTAAGATTATTAAGATTGTTTTAGAATTGCTTATGAATCCTATGAAAGGAGATGAAAAAGTAGTTAATTTCTTAGCCAAGATTAAAAATATTAAAGCAAAATTAGATGGATGTAATTGTGACTTAATTGGTGAAAAAATAATCTAATTTATTGTTCAATTAAATATTCATGAAAATTTTAGGAATTTTATTTCTATCAAAAATTCTAAATATCAGAATGAAGATGAATTTCCATATTTAAATACTTTGAGTGCTCTTCTTATCCAGGAAGAGAAAGTGATGAAAAGCTTCAACTCTAAGGAGAATACCTCTCAGGCACTTATTTCTTAGAATTGAAAGTTCAAGTCTCACAAGTCCTTTCCCGATCATAACATTAGAACTAAATCTTCACTTGCTAATAAGAAAAGTTTATCTTCCTCGAACAATTTTGAGTAAGATTTAATGGTAAATGTCAAAAATGTGGTAAATTTATAAATAAAAAAGAAAATTTCAAATATAAGAAACCTATCCATTAAAACTAGAAACAAACTATCTCTTCTAAATATAATTTAAGGAAAAATGACAATTCTAATGATGCTCTTAAAACTGTTGCATTATATGCTGCTTTATACTCTTCCTCTAATTCTGAATGGATTCTAGATTAAGGTGCTTGAAATCATATAAATGGTATTTCCAATTCTCTATTTGATGTTATGAAAATCAATGAATGTGTATATATTGGTGATAACTTATCCTTAGAAGCAATATAAAAAGGAAATGTAAAATTTGCAAATAGTGTTTAGAAGAATGTTTTGTTCATTCCTAAGATTAAAATGAATCATTATCGTGTTTACAACTAACTCATGATGATTTATCTATTCAAATTTTAAAGGATACTTGATACATCAAATATAGTGATGATGATATGGTTGTTGAAGGAATTCAAAGAAATGGTCTCAGTATATTTTTGATGATTTATCTTCTCGCATCGTGTTTTGTATCTCAAAGTTTAATTAATTCAAAACTATTGTATGAAATTATGTTATGACATGTTAATTATCAAAGCTTATATGAAATGTCTAGATATAATCTAGTAAAAGGTTTGCCTCTGTTATCTTCTTTTCATGATACGTGTGAAGGGTGTTTACGCGTGAAAAAAGTGTTGAACCCTTTCAATCACATCCCAAGGAGAGTCCTCTTCTCCTCTAGAATTTATTCATAGTGATGTTAGAGGACCTTTTCAAGTAGCTTCGTTAAATGACTCTTTATATGTCTTGTGACTTTTATTGATGATTTCACTAGGATGATTTCGACATATTTTTATTTAAACAAAATCTCATGTATTTCAAAAATTTAAGGAATTTAAAGCATCTGTTGAAAACTCATCAAATTATAAAATTAAAAGACTTAGAATAGATAACGGGGTGAATATGTTAGAAAGACATTTGAAAAATTCTATATTTATTGTGGTATTAAAAGGGAATTAACTTATCCTCATTCTCCCCAATCTAATGGTGTTGTAGAAATAAAAAATAGGACTATTTTAGATATGGCTTGCACTATGCTTCATTTTATTGGTCTTCCATAATTTACTGTGGACATAATAAATAAACACAAAAATCTACATCCTAAATAGGGTCCCTACCAAAGCTATTCACCTTTCTACCCCATTAGAGAAGTGGTCCAATAAAAACTTGATGTATCTCATTTAAAAGTGTTTGGTAGTCCTACTTCTTTATATATTCCTAAAAATAAAAGAAAGAAACTTGATATGACTTCAATTTCTGTATTTTCATTGGATATGGTATAAACAAGTACATGTCTAAGGATTTCACGACCTTGTAATAATGGAAGTAACTCGAATATCCCAATGTTATTGTGCTGGAAAAATATTTTTGTTCATCTACAAACAATGATGATATTCCTAAGTCTGTCAATAATTCTAATGATGGTTTTGATTCTGATAATGAAAATTTGGTAAATGGTCATGATGATGTTTCCTATGATGATAATATGGATGTTTCAGAATATCCTAACTCCTAGTTCAAACCCAAATGGGCTCAATATTTGTTAGAAAGTTCTAATCCTATTCATCTTAGGAAAATGACCAGAAGCCATAATACATATGATGCATTAATGACCTTGTATGAACTCGAGACGTAAATTTTTGAAGAAACTTCTTAGGATGAGAAGTGGATCAATGCAACGCAGTTTGAATATAATGTCGTAATTCAAAATCAAACCTAGGAGTTGGGTCCACCTCCGGAGAAAAGAAGTATTATAGGGTCTAGATGGTTATACAAAGTAAAATATAATGAAGATGGTAGTATTGAAAAACAAAAAGCTATACTTGTTGCTAGAGGTTTCACTTAGAAACTTGGTATTTATTACGTTGCAAACTTTTCTCATGTAGCGAAGATGAGTACTATTAGGGACTTGTTTTCTATTGTTTCTTATTTTGGGTGGGAAATCCACCAAATGGATGTGAAAAATGATTTTCTCGAATAGTGATTTAAAATAAATTTACATGTTTCAACCTAAAGGATTCAAGAAAATGATAAAGAAAACTATTATTGTAAGTTGAAAAAATCCTTGTATGGTTTAAAGCAAGCTCATAGAGCTTGGTATGCAAAAATAATTCCTTCTTTAAACAATTAGGTTTTGTTAATTTTTCTTCTGAAAATGATATATTCATTAAGAAATAAGGTTCTCACATTATCATTGTATGTCTATATGTGGATGATTTTATTATGACTGGTGATAACTCACTCTCATTCATAGGATTAAGAAAAATTGAAATAATACTTTGAAATGGCTGATTTAGGTCTCGATATCATTTTGTTGGTATGGTTATATTTCAATACAAGCATTATATTGTTATTTCTAAAGTGCAATATGAAACCTATGTATTAAAAAAGTTTAATATGATTGATTGTAAACCAATTTCTACACCTATGGATGTTTGACAAAAACTTGATCATAAACTCCGCATGTGAAAAAGTTGATCCTACTTTGTAAAGGTAGTTAGTTGGTAGTTTTATTTATCTAACCATAACTAGACCGAATATTTCCTATGCAATAGGTATTTATTCAATTTTCATGTAGGAACCTTATAGAGATTTTGGAATTTTGTAAAAATAATGTTTAGATAGATTAAGGAATAATCATTTATGGGTTGCATTATAATAAGGATGAAAATGCTAACTTACATGGATTTTGTGATTCTCGATCATACCGGTGATGTATTATATAGAAAATATACTTACATTTATGTGTTTAAATTTGGTGTAGGTGTTATTACTTAGTGCGTAAAAAATCATCCAACCTGTTTATATCTCTTCAATTGAAGTTTGAGTATAGAAGTGGAATGTAAGATGCAAAAGAGGCTTTATGGATGAAGATGTTGTTCAATTAGATAAAGATGAATGATCTAGATAGTGTTCCTTTGTTCTTTGATAACTAGAGCACTATAGCTCTTACACATAATCCAATACAACATCAAAGGATGAATCACATTGAGATACATATACACTTTATCCGTGAGAAGGTGCTAAGTGGTGAGATAGATTTCAAGTTTTTGCCTTTTGAAGAGCTGGTTGCTGAAATATTTACAAATCCCCTGACTTCTACAAATTTTTCAATTTCGTGAAAAAATTGGATTGTTGGAGTTTTCATTAAGGGAGAGTGTGCATGACAATGTCACCTCCTAATGTAACTTGGTATTTGTAAAATAAAAATGTAAATGTATAAATACTTTCAAGCTAGTGTAAAAAAACCTTCGTGCATGTGTATACCTCATGGGATTTTTTTAGAAAGAAGTGTATAAAGACCTTAAAGGTGGTCTTTAGTAAAATTTTTAGTGCTATTGAGTTTACTGGTAAAAATCTAGTGCAAGCATATTGTTAAGGAGGTCCTTGGTTATATAAGACTCCTCTATGCTTGGGATTAGTAACCTTTATGAGAAATTTTGAGAACATGTAAAGCTCAAAATCATACTTATCCATCAATAATGAGATGATCTTTGGCATTAAAAATCTTATTGTACTAAAAGGAAACTTGAGTATGATGAAGGTGTTATAATTCCTTCAACCTATATGCTAAACTAAAACCTTTATGGTTTAAGGATTGAAAATTGCTTAGTGTACCACGTGTAGGCATTCTATTGGCATATGTTATCCCACATAACATTAAGGGAGAGTGTTAGAACATAATGATTAAGTGGGCTGCCCCTCCTTAATTAGTATGGGTCCATCACTATTATATAGGCTAAATATTTAATAATATGAAATAATTTTCTATTATTAAATATTCATACCTAGGTATTATACATTATGTAAGTATTTAATAATGAAAATCATTTATGTTTCTATTTATTAAATACACTAACCTAGGTATATGTGTCAACCATTTTAGGTCGAAAAGGTGGGTCGGGATACATACCGATCACCTTATATTAAAAGGACTTTAGGTCCTCATTTGATATATTCGGAAATATATTAAAGGTGTGCAAATCAAGTGATTTAGTTTTATCCTTGGTAATTAGGGTTTTAAAGGAAGATGTGATATTAGTGGATGTAAAATAAGTTTTCTAATGTAAAAGACTATTTTCAAAGTGGTTTTTACCCTATTGGGGTTTTCCACTATAAATACTATGTCACCTCTCATTATTTATTTCATTTAAGTATTTCTTTAATTACTTATGTGATGATGTAATATTTATTTAAATATTTATGGAAACAATACATCATGTATTAATGTTTAGCATTCATCTTTAATTAATTAGTAAATTGTCGAATCATCGAATTCTAACATAATCTAAAAGACTCATATGCATATTTTAGAGATAAATTATGTATGCATGTTAGATGTGTGTGTGTGTGTGTGTGTGTGTGTGTGTGTGTGTGTGTGTGTGTGTGTGTGTGTGTACGTGCATGTTAAAAATCATTTAAATATGTTTAATTAAAAAAATATGCATTAAGTTAGTTGGGTTGAATGCATGTTATTACTTGTTTATGCACTTACATGCATGAATATATGGAAATTTGCATTGTTACTATAAACATGGACTAATACATAATACTTGATAAGTTGGTAAATAAAAAATTATATTTTTAAGAACAAAAAAATTAGAAATTTAAATTTATTGTAACTAGCCATTACAATTTGAATATTTCAATTTTAATTATCTCTAAAAAATTGAACACTCAATTAAACACGCTCCATATACATTTTACCTAACTTTCACGTATATTCGTGACCGAGTCAAGATAATCAAAGTGTGATAGATTACAAAAATCAAATGGCACAACACATTAATGGTGGGGCATGTTATTATTTTGGAAGATGTAAGAGGTTTTAATTTTGCTATCCCTCGGTGTAAAAGTGAGTGACGGATAAGCTTTTCCTTCCATATAAACACGACTCATTTTCTTATATTAAAAAGAAAGTTCACCTACAATAAATTACCTACACATAGATAACAATATAAATATATAATAATACATTGTAATTCGGGGTCAATACATTTCCAAAAACATTAAACACGTGTAATGTTTAGATACAAATTCTATCATTCTCAACTTATCATTACATCAAATTTCCATGTGGGCATTTTATAGACTTACTCCAACATTCAAATTTCAAGCACCCACAAATAAAATGCAAAATAACTACATGGCTTTTGATAGAGGATACGCCACTTCATGTCTCTTGTTTTATCACATTTTTATATTTCCTCAAATGAGATAATTTTAATAACTCTTTTCTTATACAAATTCTAGATAAAATATGAAATGAGATAACAATAAAACCTCTTGAAAATTATGACAAAATGATAAAGTTAATCATGGGATCTATGTGTTATGACATAAATCAGATTGTTAAAACCCATAGGGGATTTGGACAATGGATTTTTCACAACATCTTTAAGGATTGAAACATAGACGAGCAATAAAATAGAATTAAAACAGAAATAAAAGAAGCATGTAATCATAAGATAAACCTAAGATTTAACTTGGTTCACCCAATTTGGGCTACATTCACCAGAAACAAGCCAGACTTGTCCTTTATTCAGTCCTAAGGAATACAATACAATTATCTCTCTTTTTCACACTAGAAAGAGTAAATCTATGCACATATATATAACTTGTGCACCTCTTTGTAAAATTTTCCTTCAACCACACGTAACCTAAATATATCATGCTTATAAATAAGACATGCATATAAATAAGATAAACCTAAAACATAAAATCTCTCATCTATTAAAAAGAAAATGATATTTTTATCCATGGCCATGTATCCCTCCCAAAATAAAGAAAAAATAAAACTACGACTTTAACTTGCATTCGACTTCACAACTTTAAAATTCTCCCACTTGGAGACCGATTACTATAACCCCTATTACATCTCATCCTCAAACTCTTCTTTGACTTTTTCCTCTTCTTCAAGATCAATCTTGAAGACCTAACGAATCAAAACAACCTTCAATCTTCTCTTTTATCACCACCTTTGTCAAAATATCAACATGATTATGACTTGTATGAATATTCTCCAACTTAAATTGTCCATCCTCATAAACTAATCTAATAAAGTGATACTTGATATTCTTATGTGCAAGATTAATTGCACTCGGCTATCACTAAACAACATGTAATCCTCCCGTGTCTTTCCCATCTCTTCCATGAAATGTTGCATCCATATCATCTCCTTACTTACTTTTGTAGCAAGTAATATACACTTCCTCTATAGTAGACAAGGCAAAAATATTCTAAAGTTTAGAAATCCAACCTGTCATGCCAACAATAGTGAAAACATAACATGTGGTTCTCCTTTTACCATCTAAATATCCAGCCATGTCTCCATCAACATATCTGTGTAAGGAAAGCTCTGACCCTCCATAGAAAAATTGTCTACTACTCGGTCCCTCTCAAGCATCCAAGAATCCACTTGACTGTATTCCAAAGTGCTCCTTTCCTTGATTAGTCATGTATCCGATGATGACTCCTACCGCATGGGTAATGTCAAGTCTTGTACATACCATAACATACATCAAACTTCCAACTACTCGAAGCATATAGAACTCTAGACATATATGTAATCTCTTCATGTGTTCTAGGAAACTCTTCTTTACTCAACTTAAAGTGCCCTACCAAAGGTTTACTCACTTTGGTTTTGCATCTTTTCTTAAACATGTCCAACACCTTGTTCACATACTCTTCTTGAGACAAATTCAATATTCTACTCTTCTTGTCTCTATTGATTCTCATGCCAAGAATTTTATTTTCTCCACCTAAATCCTTCAGGAAAATGTATTGGCTAACTATCTCTTTAGCTCATTTATATCCTGCATGTTTGACCTGCCACAAGCATGTCATGCACGAGAAAAACAAGATAATATAGGTGTCATTGTCTAATGTTTTAAAATAAACATAATGATCAAAATGACATCTAGAGTAACCTTTTTCTATCATGAACCTGTTTAATCTCAAATACCACTATATTGGACCTTATTTAAGGCCATACAAGCTCTTCTTCAACCTACACACCAATTTATCCTTCCCCATGACTTCATATCTCTCGTGGATTCTCCATATAAATTTCTTACTCTAAATCACCATGAAGAAAATATATTTTTACATCTAATTGTTCAAGATGAAAATCTTCCACAACTACCAAACTTCAAATAGTTCTAATAGAAGTCAATTTAACAACAGGAGAGAAAATTTCATCAAATTATATACCTTTTCCTATGCAAATACCTTCACAACAAGTGTTTCCTTGTACCTATTTTTTTTTCCACCTTGTTCTTCCTTCAACCTATAAACCTACTTATTCTACAATGCTCTCTTTCCTATAGGTAACTGAAATAAATCTTATGTTTGGTTGTGTTCCAAGGAGTAAATCTCCTCATTAATTCCCCTGCTCCCACTTTTTCCATGTTTCTACCTTCATTGCTTCTTATAAAATTTTTGGCTCTCCAACATCCGTCAATAAACAATAATAAATATGATACAAAGATAATCTTGTAAGAGGTCTAATTACCCTAGTAGAACGTCTATAATTATTTTCTATAGTTTGAGGCTTTTACTATTCTTGTTTATTTTGATCTACTTGAATCAACATTGAATGTGCCAGAGGATTGGTTCCAACTTGTTAATTTTATAGCCCTTTGAGCATTTCTCTATCTTTTATCTTGTTATCTAGCTTATTATCTAGCTACATACTCAAAATTTTCTAGCTTCTTATCTTGTAGTTTTTCCTTATATGTAGTCTTTATTTTACTAAGGAAAACTCAAGGCATTCTGACACATCAATCAGTAAGAACTGAATGTTATCCTAAAGTGCACAAGGGTACCGTGTCCATCCTTTATGGAAACTTTGTCAAGAATTTAGCATGATAGACACATATACAATCCATATCTGCATGTGCTTTACCGCAGGTGTTTCAAATTTTATGGGCCTGCAACACACAATTTATACTTGGGTCACTTGGACTGACCGAACCCGTTATCGCCACACCATATAGATTTACGGACTTGGTATTTCCACTTACTCATATTCCAACTTGCTTGAGAAATTTGGGCCATCCAACTCCACCTTATCCGCAATACACTAGATCTGTTTTAATGCCTTTTCAAATTGGGAAAATCAATATTTCGGGAACTTGTGGGCCGATGGAACTTGTGCCGCTTTGGGCCGTCATGACTCGATTTACCCACAAATCATTGTTTCCTTAGCATTTCGGACCCAAGTTGAGGACAAGGAACCCTAGTTCAATCTATAGCCATTCTACCAAGTAGCCTCGAGACCCGTAATACACTAAAATAAGCCTTTCTTCATTTTTTCAAATTTTTAGAAATATTTTGCTAACTCCTTAGATTTTTCTTGAAAAGAGGAATTATAGAAAATCAAAAGGGTTTTCACCAACATCCAAATTTATCATTTTCACTATTACAAAAATTATACAAGTTATCAAAATTACCTTGGGGGTAAATTTCAGATAACAACTTCTTCTTTAGGGAGGAAGATAGGCTGAAATGGCTTAACAACAACTCCAAAACTAGACTGTAAGTGCTACCTCACACAATGAATTCCTGAAGATATTCCTTCTACATTGTGGTTCTAAATCATCCAGATCAATTGTGTTATCCTTTTGCGAATCTTTGTTGCCATAGGAAAAACTATTAAGCCGAGTATCATCAAAATGTATGTTCACCATTTATATATTCCTTTTCAATGAGTCCCTTGTTTCCTTCTCATGAAACCCTTAGGATGAGAATATCAAGATCTGATACCACTACAATAAAACATTAAATCTAATAAATGAAAATTGAAACAAAGTGAAATTACTTCCCTTGTTCACTTATTCTTATTTTCCACGAAAAGGAAGTGGCAATAAGTCTTTTTAGGCCTCAATTCAAAAAGGGGACAAAACATTTCATCATAACTTTTTACTATTTCATCAATGTATATTTAATGTAATAATTACACTAAATACAATCATTTTGTTGAAAATGTGGGTCGAAAGACATACCTCGATCACCTTATATAAACATGACTTTAGGTCCTCATTTGATATATTTGACAAATATATCAAAGGTGTAAAAATCAAGTGATTTGGTTTTACCCATGGTAATTAGGGTTTCAAGTGAGGAGATGATCTTACTAGATGTAAAATAAGTTCTCTCAAGTAAAATATTATTTTCAAAGTGGTTTTTGCCCTATTGGGGTTTTCCACTATAAATACCATGTCACTTGTGTTATTGATTTCTTATAAGTATTTTTAATTTACTTATGTGATGATGTAATGTTTATTTAAATATTTATGGTAACATTACATAATGTATTAATGTTTAGCATTAATGTTGAATTAATCTATAAATTGTTGAATCCTCAAATTCTAACATGGTACCAGAGCATGGTTTGAATTAAATAGTTTAGATCTAATAATGTTGTATTTATTCTATTTAATTATTATGGGTTTTTTCAACCAACCCAAAAGGGTATTTAAAATAACTAGGCCCCTTCTTTCCATTTTTTTGTGCAACTTAAAAGTTTTTCTTTGTGAAGAATCAAGGTGAATTCATAGGTGGAAAATTTAGAAATTTCTTACCTTAGTGAAAACTTGTGTAAGGGTAAAATATTTGAAATATTTTTTCTCTATAGTTTTAATATGTGCAGGTTAAATTTTGTCAATGGTAAATGAAGGAGGAGATAAAGCTCCATTAAAATAGGATTTGAATTTTTTCCATTGGAAGCATGAAAAATGTTGTCTCCTTTATAAATTCTATGGTTAATGTAGAATTTAAATTCCCTTGGCTAGTAAATGTTTTAAATATTTTTTCATGAGGGGCCCCCATAATAAGGGTTATATGTGTTTATTTTTTAAAAAATATATACTATAGTTATAAGGTTTATAAAGTATATGTTTATATATATACATTATAAATTAAAATAGGTTATTATAATGTATTAAAATATAACCTCTCTAATACTGTACAAAAGAAGAAATTCTGAAATTTCACATTTTGGAAATACACAAGTTTTGACTACATTAAATTTGACATTCAAATGACCATCACGACAGACCAAACATAAGGTAGAATGATGGTCATTTAGACTTCACATTTAAGCTAGTAAATTTCAAGAAATTTTCACTACGTTAAAATTGATGGTCAAATGAATGTCATGACATACCAAAATAAGGTAGAATGACAGGTCATTTAGACGTCAAATTTAAGATGGCCGAGATCTTTGTATACATTAATTTTTTCAAAAATTTGAATTTGTTATGTATTCATAGGGGTTTCTTCTTCACTTTTATATGGTTAGAATTTTTTTAATATAATTCTGCGGTATAATGCAAAGCCCTTTATATTGTGGGTTATTATTTTGATCATGGGAGGTTAATTAATATGCATTTTAATGACAAAATTAGTTATGATCAAATAGTTTCTTTAGATATATAAAATTTAGATATGATTCTATTAATTTTTTTTTTTTTTTATAAATATGTATCTAACTCTGTGGTGCTTTGTATATTATAATGGGGTGTGTTTTATAGGTTTAGGAAAACAATGACGTCTAATTAATTTTCCCTTGATAAATCCCAGATCCTAAATGGAGCCAATTACAACATTTGGAAGATCAGGGTCAAATCAAAACTTATGGTGAGGAAACTCTGGACGATTGGTTCAAGAATTGACCTTGCTCCCACCGATCGCTAAGCGACCACAAATAATATGAATGCATTCTCACAATGCACCCGGGAGGCCCTTTCCATGATTATGCACAATACAAATATTGATTATATTGTACACATTGATAATATTGAACATCTAAAAGAGGAATGAACAAAATTATAATCCATGCATGAAGGTACATGATTATATAAGATTATTAAGCTTGTTTTAAAATTACTTACGAAACCTATGAAAGGAGATGAAAAAGTAGTTAATTTCTTAAAGCAAAGATTAAAAATATTAAAGAACAATTAGATGGATGTAATTGTGACTTAATTTGGTGAAAAAATAATCTAATTTATTGTTCAATTAAATATTCAAGTTTAGAAATATTATTTCTATCAAAAATTCTAAATATCAGAATGAAGATGAATTTCTAGATTTAAATACTTTGAGTGATCTTCTGATATATAGGAATAGAAAGTGATGAAAAACTTCAACTCTAAGGAGAATACCTCTCAGGAACTTTCTCACTCATAATTCAAAGTTCAAGTCTTGCAAGTCCTTCCCTGATAAGAAGTTTAGAACTAAATCTTCATTTGCCAATTAGAAAAGTTTATCTTCTGAAAAATTTCTTGTAAGATTTAATGGTAAATGTCACAAATGTGGTAAATTTAGACATAAAAAGGAAAATTGAAAATATAATAAACCTATCCATAAAAATCAGAAACAAAATGTCTCTTCTAAATATAATTTAAGGAAAAAGGATAGTTCTAATGATGCTCCTAAAACGGTTATATTATATGTTGCTTTATAGTCTTGCTCTAATTCTGAATGGATTCTAGATTAAGGTGCTTCAAATCATATGAGTGGTATTTCTAATTCTCTATTTGATGTTATGAAAATCAATGAACGTGTATATCTTGGTGATAACTCATCCTTAGAAGAAATAGAAAAAGGAAATGTAAAATTTGTGAATAGTGTTTTGAATAATGTTTTATTTGTTCCTAACTTTAAAAAGAATTTTTATCATGTTCGTAACTAAGTCATGATGATTTATCTATTCAAATTTTGAAGGTTACTTGGTACATTAAAAAAATTGATGATGATATAATTTTCAAGGAATTCAAAGAAATGTTCTATATATTTTTGATGATTTCTCTTCTACATTGTGTTTTTTATCTCAAATTTTGAATAATTTGAAACTACGGCATTAAAGGTTAGGACATGTTAATTATCAAATTCTATATGAAATGTCTAGATATAATCTAGTAAAAGGTTTTCCTGTGTTGTCTTCTTCTCATGATGCATGTGAAGGGTGTTTATGCCAGAAACAAAGTGCTAAACCCTTTCAATCACATCCTAAGGAGAGTTCATCTTCTCCTCTAGAACTTATTCATAGTGATGTTATAGGAACTCTTGAAGTAGCTTCATTAAATGGCTGTTTATATGCTATGAATTTTATTAAAGAACTCACCGAGATGATTTGGACATATTTTATTAAAAATAAATATCATGTATTTCAAAAAATTAAGGAATTTAAAGCATCTGTTGAAAGCTCAACAAATTATATATTTAAGAGACTTAGAATAGATAATGCGGGTGAATATGTTAGCAAGAAATTTGAAAAATTCTATATTTAATGGGATATTAAAATTAAATTAACTTCTCCTTATTATCCACAATCTAATGGTGTTGTAAAAAGAAAATATAGGACTGTTTTAGATATGGCTTACACCATGTTTCATTCTATTGGTCTTCCAAAATTTCTATAAACATAAGAAATGGACACAACAATATTCATCCTAAATAGGGTCCCTACCAAATCTATTCACCTTTCAATCCCATTAGAGAAGTGGTCCAATCAAAAACCTGATGTCTCTCATTTAAAAGTGTTTGGTAGTCCTACTTCTTTATATATTCCTAAAAAATAAAAGAAAGAAAATTGATATGACTTCATTTTCTTTTATTTTCATTGGATATGGTATTAACACTACAGGTATAAGGATTTACGACCTATAAAAATGGAATTAACTGAAAATACCAATGTTGTTGTGTTGGAAAAATGATTTTTTCATCTACGAATGGTGATGATATTCCTAAGTCTCACAATAATTCTTATGATGGTTTTTTTTTCCGATAATGAAAATTTGGTAAATGGTCATGATGATGTTTCTTGTGTTGATACTATGGATGTGTTGATACTATGGATGTTTCAAAATCTCCTAATTCCCTAGTTAAGAAACCAAAATGGGCTCAATATGTGTTCAAAATTTCTAATCCTATTGATCTTAGGAAAACGAATAGAAGCCATAATACATAACATGCATTAATGACTTTGTTTGAACTCGAGCCGCAAAGTTTTGAAGAAACTTCTTGGTATGAGAAGTAGATCAATACAATGCAAGATGAATATAATGTCCTAATTCAAATTCAAACCTGGGAGTTGGGTTCACCTCCAGAGAAAAGAAGTATTATAGGGTCTACATGGTTATATAAAGTAAAATATAATGATGATGGTAGTATTGAAAAACACAAAGCTAGAATTTTTGCTAGAGGTTTCACTCAAAACCCGGTATTGATTATGTTGAGACCTTTTCTCTTATAGCTAAGATGAGTACTATTAGGGATTTGTTTTCTATTACTACTTAGTTTGGGAGGGAAATCCACAAGGTGGATGTGAAAATATTTTTTTGAATAGTGATTTAAAATAAATTTACATGTCTCAACCTAAAGGATTTGAAGAAATTGATAAATAAAACTATGTTTGTAAGGTGAAAAATCCTTGTATGGTTTAAAACAAGATCCTAGAGCTTAGTGTGTGAAAAATAATTCCTTCTTGAAATAGTTAGGTTTTGTTAATTTTTCTTTTGAAAAATGATCTATTCATTAAGCAAGAATGTTCTCACATTATCATTGTATGTCTATATGTGGATGATTTTCTTATGACTGGTGATAACCATGCTTTCATTTATAGGATTAAGAAAAATTGAAACAATACTTTGAAATGACTTATTTAGATCTCTTACATCATTTTATTGGTATGGTTATATTTTAATAGAAGCGTTATATTGTTGTTTCTCAAGCACAATATGAAACCAATGTACTGAAAAAGTTTAATATAATTGATTGTAAACCAATTTCTACACCTATGGAAGTTAGACTAAAACTTGATCCTAAACCTGCATGTGAAAAAGTTGATCCTAATTTATATAGGCAGTTAGTTGGTAGTTTGATTTATTTAACTATAACTAGACCAAATATTTGCTATGCAAACGAGGAATTACTTCAAATTTTATCCAAGAACCTTATAGAGATCTTTGGAATCTTGCAAAAGAATTTTTAGATATGTTAAGGGAACAATTATTTATGGGTTGCATTATACTAAGGATGAAAATTCTAACTTGCATGGATTTTTTGATTTTGATCATATTGGTGATGTATTATATAGAAAATATACTTCGGTTATGTGTTTAAATTTGGTGTAGGGGCCATTACTTAGTGCAATAAAAATCAGTCAACTATTTATATCTCTTAAACTAAATATGAGTATAGAAGTGCAATGGAAGATGCAAAAAGGCTTTATGGCTGAAGAGGTTGTTCGATGAGATAAATATGAAGAATCCAGATAGTGTTCCTTTGTTATGAAACAACCAGAGCACCATATCTCTTTCAAATAATCCAAGATACCACATCGAGAGGATGAATCACATTGAGATACATATACACTTCATCTGTGAGAAGGTGTTAAGTGGTGAGATAGATCAAAAGTTTTACCGAATGAAGAGCGGGTTGTTGAAATCTTCACAAAGCCCCTAAGTGCTATAAATTTTATGACTTTCATAAAAATATTGGATTGTTGGTGTTCCATTGAGGGGGAGTATGCATGACAATGCCACCTCCTAATGTAACTTAGTATTTGTAAAACAAAAATGAAAATGTAAAAGACCTTTGGGAAAATGTATAAAGACCTTCGAGCAAGTGTAAAAAAATTCATGAATGTGTATACCTCATGGGATTGTGTTTTTGAAATAAGTGTAGAAAGACCTTAAAGTTTGTCTTCGATACACTCTTTAGTGCTATTGAATTTCTTGGTAAAAATTTAGTGTAAGCATTTTAAGGATATCCTTGGTTATATAAGACTCCTATATGCTTGGGTTTAGTAACCTTTTATGAAAACTTGTGAGAACATGTAAAACTCACAAATCATACTAATACATTAATCATGGGATGATCTTTGGGATTCCAAATACTTTTGTACCAAAAGTTAACTTGAGTATGATGAAGGTCTTATAATTCCTTCAACCTAATGCTAGCCTAAAACCTTTATGGTTTCGAGGATTGTAAATCCTATAGTGTACCACCAGATAGGTAATATATTGTCATATTTTATCCCACTTAACATTAAGGGGGAGTGTTAGAACATAATTCTTAAGTGGGATTTCCACCTCTTAATTAATATGGGTCCATCACTATTATATAGGTGAATATTTAATAATATGAAATTCTTTTCTATTATTAAATATTCATACCTAACTAACATACATTAGGTAAGTATTTAATAATGTGAATCATTTATGTTTCTATTTATTAAATTCACTAACCTAGGTATATGTGTCAACCATTTTAAGTTGAATAGGTGGGTCGAGAGACATACACGATCACCTTATATTCAAAGGAATTTAGGTCCTCATTTGATATATTCGGAAATATATTAAAGATGTGGAAATAAAGTGATTTGATTTTACCCTTAGTAATTAGGGTTTCAAAGGAAGAGGTGATATTACTAGATATAAAATAATTTCTTTGTAGTAAAAGGTTATTTACAAAGTGGTTTTTACCCTATTGGGGTTTTCACTATAAATATTGTGTCACCCGTGTTATTTGTTTCTGTAAGTATTTCTTTATTTAATCATGTGATGGTGTAATGTTTTTAAAATATTTATGGTAACATTACATAATGTATTAATTTTAGCATTAATGTTTAATTAATCAGTAAATTGTTGAATCCTCAAATTCTAACATAATCTGCAAAAGACTCATACGCACATGTTAGAGATAAATTATGTATGCATGTGAGATGAGATGAGTGTGTGTGTGTGTGTGTGTGTGTGTGTGTGTGTGTGTGTGTACATGCATATTAAAAATCATATAAATATGTTTAATTAAATAAATATGCATTAAGTTAGTTGGGTTGAATGCATGTTATTATTTGTTTATGCAATTACATGCATGGATACATGGAAAATTGAATTGTTACTATAAACATGGACTAATACATAATATTTGGTAAGTTGATAAATAAAAACTATATTTGAAGGAAAAAAATAGAATTATAAATTTATTGTAACTAGCCATTACAATTTCAATACTTCAATTTTAATTATCTCTAAAAAAGTGAACACTCAATTAAACACTTTCCCTATACATTTTACCTAACTGTCATGTATATTCACACCAAGTCAAGATAGTCAAGGGCTAAGAGATTACAAATAAATCAAATGGCACATCACATTGGTGGGGCACGTCATTGTTTTGGTAGAGGTCACAAGTTTAAATTTTGTTATCCCTCAATGCAAAAGTGAGTGATGGATAGGCTCTTCCTTCCATATAGACACGACTCATTTTCTTATATTAAAAGAAATTTCACCTACAACAAAAATAAATTACCTACACATAGATAACAATATAAATATATAATAATACATTGTAATTTGGGGTCAACACATTTCCAAAAATACAAAGCAAGTGTAATTCTTAGATATAAATTCTATAATTTTGAACTTATCATTGTATCACATTTCCATGTGGGCACTTTATAAACTTACTCCAACATTAAACTTTAAAGCACCCACATACAAAAAGAAAAATAACTATATGGATTTTGAAAGAGGTTGTGCAACTTTATGTCTCTTGTTTTATCACATTTTTATATTTCCTCGAATGAGCTAACTTTAATAACTCTTTTTTATAACAAGCCCAAATAAAATATGAAATAAGATAACAATAAAACCTCTTGAAAAAATTGACAAAATGATAAATTTAATCATGGGATTTGTGTGTTGTGACTTAAATCGGGATCGTTAAAACTCGTAGGGAATTTAGGCATCGGATTTTCCACAACATCTATTAGGATTGAAATACGACGAGAAATCAAAAATAATTAAAACATAAATAAAAGAAGCATGTAATCACAAGATAAACCAAATATTTAACATGGTTCACCAAATTTGGGCTACATCCACCTGAAACAATATAAACTTCTCCTTTATTCAGTCCTAAGGAATACAATACAATTCTCTCTCTTTTTCACACTACAAAGAGTAAATCCATGTAGATATATGTAACTTGTGCACCTCTTTGTGAAATTTTACTTCAATAACAAGTAACCTAAATATAACATGCTTATAAATAAGACATGCACATAACTAAGATAAACATTAAAAAACTCCCGTCTATTAATAAGACAATGATATTTTTGTACATGGCCATGCATTCCTCCCAAAATAAAGAAAAAAGAAAACAACCACTTTAACTTGCATTCAAGCTCCACAACTTTAACAATCTCCCACTTAGAGACTAACTGCTGCAACCCACTATTATAGCTCATCCTCAAAATATTCTCTGACTTGTTCCTCTTCTTCAAGATCAATCTTGAAGACCTACCAAAACAGAAAAATGTTCAAGATTCTCTTTTTTCACTTACTTTGTCAACATATCAATATGATTATGACTTGTATAGATCTTCTCCAACTTAAGTTGTCCATCCTCCAAAATTGATCTAATAAAGTGATACCTGAGTTGTATATGTTTGGTTCCCAAATGCAATGATGAGTTATTTGCAAGATGAATTACAATCTAAATATCACTAAATAACATGTAATCATCCCGTGTCTTTCCCATCTCTTCCACGGAATGTTGCATCCATATCATCTCCTTGCTTGCTTCTCTAGTAGCAATATACAATGCCTTTGTAGTAGATAAGGAAACAATATTCTCAAGTTTAGAAATTCAATTAACTATTGTGCCACCAATAGTGAATACATAACATGTTTTTCTCCTCTTACCATCCAAATATCTTGCCATGTCTACATCTACATATCTGTGTAAGGAAACCTCTAACCCTCCATAGAATAAATAGCCGTCTACTACTTTGGTCCCTCTCAAGTATCCGAGAATCCACTCAATTGCATTCGAGTTCTCCTTTCTGGATTACTCATGTATCTACTTGATGACTCCCATTGCATGGATAATGTCAGTCTTGTGCATACCATAACATACATCAAACTTCCATCTTCTGAAGCATATAGAACTCTAGACATATATGTATTCTCTTCATGTGCTTTAGGACACTATTATTTAATCAAATTTAAGTGACCTATCATTTGTGTACTCACCGGTTTTTCATCATGCATCCTAAACCTATCCAACACCTTGTTCACATAATATTATTGAGATAAAGTCAATATTATACTCTTCCCGTGTCTATTGATTCTCATGCCAAGAGTTTTATTTGCTGCACCTAAATACTTCATGGAAAATGTATTGGCTAACCTGTCTCTTTAGCTCATTTATATCCTGCATGTTTGACCTTGTCAAAGGCATGTCATTCACATATAATAACAAGATAATATAGGTGCCATTATCTAATCTTTTAAAATAAACAGAGTGATCAGAATGACATCTAGAGTAACCTTGTCCTATCATGAACGTGTGAAATCTTAAATACCACTATCTTGGAACTTGTTTAAGGCCATACAAGCTCTTCTTCAATCTACACACCAATTTCTCCTTCCCCATGACTTCATATCGCTATGGCTGCTCCATATAAATTTATTAATCTAAATCAGCATGATGAAAATAATTTTTTACGTCTAACTATTCAAGATGCAAATCTTCCACATGACTTCCAAGCTTAAAATAGTTCAAACAAAGTCAATTTAACAATAGGAGAGAAAATTTCATCAAATTATATACCTTTTTCTGTGAAAATACCTTCACAAAAATTCTTTTCTTGTACCTTTTTTGACACCTTCTTCTTCCTTCAACCTGCAAACCCACTTGTTTTGCAATGCTCTCATTCTTACAGAAACTAAACCAAATACCAAGTTTTTTTGTTCCAATGAGTCCATCTCCTTATCCATGCCCTGCTCCCACTTTTTCCATGTTTCTACCTTCATTTATTCTTCAAAACCTTTTGGTTCTCCAACATCTGTCAATAAACAATAGTAAAGATGATACGGAGATAACCTTGTAAGAGGTCTACTTACCTTAGTAGAACGTCTCACAATATTTTTGCAGTTTGAGGCTTATAATATTCTTGTTTATTTTCCATCCCTTATCTTTTATCTTCTTATCCAGCTACATACTCAAAATTTAATAGCTTCTTATCTTGTAGTTGTTCCTGTATATAATCTTTATTTTACCAAGGAAAACTAAAGGCATGTTGACACATCAATCAATCAAAACCGAGTGTTCACCGAAGTGTGCAAGGGTACCAAGTCCCTCCTTTATGGTAACTTTTTCAAGAAGTTAGCATGATGGACGATATATAATCCAGATCAATAATAACCATTTAAAAGTAAAACATAAATAGATCTAGATCACAACCATAGTGCATGAAAGATTAAACAATAACCAAGATCATATTTATCATACAAGATCAAACACGATATGTCAATAACCATTATCTAACCACATAGATCCATTATATTAATCAATGTAAAATATAGAAGCTAAATACATATAATAGATCATGCACGTTCATAAATCAACAACATAACCTTACTAAAAACTTTCTCTGTCAAACCATGCAAATCAATACATATATATAGGTAGTGGGGACTTGACCTTCACTACTCATGCACTCTCAAAATAGGCTTCATGATAAGAATAGCCACACGTCGCTTACAAAATCTAATAGTATTTATAGATTTAATCCTATTAATAGATAAAAAATATGCATGTTGTTTGATCTTCATCTTATCCAAAATATCCTTGCTTCTCTTCTATTCATGCTAATGTGCTCCCGTACTTAACATGTATCTTTAGCCTCATCACACAAAACAACTAAGTCATGATATCACACTTTACTAGGCATGCACTATTTCATTGTACTTTTATGTGCACCTTCGTGCCCTATGTACGCATGCCATTCCCTTTTTTTTCTTTAATACTTAGGATTTAATTCATTAGCCCAAAGATTATCCCACACTTTCTTCATTTCCACCCATGGTAATTGGTAATTCTACCTTTTCCTCTGAATATAAAGAATAAGAAATAAAATAATGTGTTGTACATAAAGAATGAAAAAATACCATAAAGAATATGGAAGCACTCCATCCCTTTGAAGGTAGCAAAACTTGAGATACTCATTCTTGATCTCGTTCTCTAGCACATTCCAATTTCGAGCACTTTATTTTTCTTTTTTAGGATATCTACAAGTACCCCTTCCATCTCATCTAAATTCATTTTTCTCTCTCATTCTTTAATTCTCTAAGAACATTGGCTAAACTTGAGAGTATCCCTCCATCATGTCCATACACTTTGAATCATTTTACCAATTTCCTTGATATTATCCTTGTGATGGTCCTAGGATGTTGTAAGTGCATCGCGCTTTATGCTACCAAAGTGAGCTTCTCCTTGTGCCCAAGTGTCTCATTGTTCTTCGCTATAAGGATTGCATTTTCCTCCTCCATATTTGTATGGTTGTAGTCAATTACTTTACAGCGCCAGAGATGCGTGACTCCCAATCATGGCCCATGAAAACCATGTATGGATCTGCATCTTTAAAAATTGAATTTTGAGGGAATCTTCAACTTATGTTTCTACTTCCTTCTACTTCTTGCCCCTTGTAGTTTCTCCAAGTTCTCGCTTCAGTTCCGTAATGATGATAAAAGAGTGTTGTTACAATTGATTCGAGTTTTGTGACTCTCACTTGTGTGCCCTATCTTTTCTCTGAACCCTAACTCATGGATTTACTTCCATGAACACCTTTGTTTCACACAAACACTCTCTCCAATGGAGCACCAATCAATCCCATGAAAAAATCTTTTTGGTTCGATATCTAACACAAATTTCTCACATTTTCTCTGCATAATTTTCCTGCAACTCGCTCGATAACTCCCTCGATAAATCCACATTTGTAAAGTAAAAATGATTTCACCAACCTGACTTTTATAACCTTTGCTAATTTTTCTAAACTTATTCCTCTCCACTTACCATCATATCTAGCATTAAATGGTGTGTATTTTATTTTCCATGCTGATTTTTCATGCCCAATCCGTAACCTTCGGTGCGCCTACTAATCCTCATCCACATACCTCCTTTTTACGACTTCATTTTCCAAAGAACCTATCCACTATGCCTCTTTCCAAGTAGTTTCCCATGCTTCCACCTCCCTCGCATTACACTTTGTGCATCCACTCATCCACTCGTTGTATTTAGTTAAGAGAAATTCTTCTTTATCCACACCTTTACTTAAAACACATGCACAATATTTCTCCATACATACCTATTTTCCAGAGAACATTCAAACATGGCCCAATTTATCATGTTTATACTTCACCCCACACTAAAAGTAAGAGCGGTCCTCTACACATGTATTCAATGAGATAGTAATAAGATTCTGGCATGAAAGTGTGCTTATTACAAAAAAACATTGAACTAAATTGAAAAATCTTAGCAACGGTTGAAAGGAAACACATATAATGGAAATTCGTGAAAGAAAACCTAATCTAATTGACAATACTTACTTATTATAAACACCAAGAAGACTTATTTATAATAGGATTTTAGCCTACTCATGTTATAGTAAATGGACAAATGAGTGTCATCCAACCCCATGAATCGGTGTTGGGTTTCGAAATGGAACATGGGTTAAAACCATGGTTAGGGGACAAGTCCATCCTCTTTAATGGGAGAGGTTACCTTATTGAAAGAAGGAAAAAAATGTACGAGATAAACAAATCTCAATTTTGGACCACGATATCCTGGAATGTTTTCATACTAAAAGATTATCAATCAAAGGAATGGAAGAATATAGAGATGGGAGAAGGAAGAAAATAACAATACTTTTGGGAAATATAGACAGCAGAGTATCTCCCTACTCACAGTGAACCAAGAAAATATAGAAAAGGATCAATCACTTCACCACCGGCACAAATCTCTAGACACAAATTTCTAAAGCTTCACACAGACTTTGGAACACAAAGTTTCAATTTAATGAAAAACAAATGATCCCTTGAATCGAGCAAGGAGAGAGAAAATTATAACAGAGGAAAATAAGAAAGAAATAACTTCTGTATTGACTTACTTCAGAATTTACAACTTTCCTAGAAAACTAGAATCCCCTTTTTCCATGACAAAAGCCATATATTTATAACAATTTGTATACATCTATACTTTTTCCCCAAGAAAAGAATATCTGAAAGGGATAATGTTTGTTGCATATCTGATTTCGAAAGTGACATGAAACAAAAACTCATGAAAACATGAGGTTCAAAAAGGTGAATATCTCATCGGTTTGAGCATGATTATTTCAGCAAGGGACATCTCATGATTTTCTCTTTCATGTGGTCTGCCCTTTCCACCTTTTAACCACTTTCATAGCATTCAAGTTCTTACTTGACAAGTTTTATCCCATTTATTGCATATGTCGATAATTTTTTTCCGACAATTAAAATTTACACCTATTTAAACTTATTAATTTGGCTCCAAAACCAATCCAAAACACATCTCATGAAGAAATGACAAGGTATACAGGGAAAATAATGAAGAATGAGCCATTTTCCATGTTTTGCAGAGCTCTGTTCGTTAATGGAGATAAAAACTAGAAGAGGGCATTTGGTTATCTTTTCCCCCTTTTACCTTCAAATTTGGACCCTACACGTGGCGAGATCCAAGCAAGGACAGCCCTAGGGGAGAAATTTTGCATTTCTGAAATCTAGGAGAAAAAACACATTTTCTCGATTTGCTCCGCCCCCCATAGCTCCGCCAAAGGATAGATACATGGCATCATCCGAGTGGTTGAGGGGTCGAAACTATCATTTGAACTCTTTTAACAAAAAGGATAGAATTCTCAAAAATCTCCACCGTGTTATCTCGTTTTTAGTGATTCCAGCTAAAATTGAGATAACCATAGAAATTTTTTTGACAAAACCTCCTAAAAATGCCCTTTGAAGGAGATTTTTGGGTTTTTAGGTTTCCATCGCATGCAAACATGTCTTTTACATGCTTCATGTCGAGTGTCTTCCAAAACCCAAAACCCGATTACATGCCAGTGTATCGGGTTTTGAAACCCAGAGAGCATCGGAACATACCTTACAAAAAACATGTTACATGCTGCTTGATTCCCAAACTCAAAACCCGAAATGATCCTTTGTGTCGGGTTTTCAGAACTCGATAGCATCTAGACATGTCTTTTACATGCTTCATGTCGGTTGGTTCCCGAAACGATTTGTTAAGAAAACCTTTGTTTCGGGTTTTTGGAAGTGCTGAGCATGATGACATGGCATTAATGTCGAGTTGTCGGTTAGTTGGCACACATGTCGGAGGAGGTGTAATAAATGCTAGGGCTTTATAAATACTCTGATTTTACACGTCATTTCTACCTGACATATTTTTTCTGCGTGGATTTTTCATACATGCTCCTTCGACCTTCAAACCCGACTAAACTTCTCGATCAATTTCGTGATCCATCTTCGATCATTTTTGAATTTATTGAAGGTATTTTTCTCTTCTTATCATTTTGTGATCTTTGGGTTTGTTTTTGAAGCGTTCTTTCGGTGTTTTTCCTCTTTGCTTTTTCTTGCCTCTGGGTTTAGGGTTTAGGGTTGTATTCTTCATTTTTGTTGAATTTCCATGAAAAACCTTGTTTAAAAATCCATCTTGGGTGTTTTCTTATTTCCTTTCATGGATATACTCTTGTGGTTTTTGGGAATAATCTATAAAACTTAACTTACAAGTGTGGTGGAGATTTTACCTATTTTGACATCCTAGAAACCTGACACCTGTGTGTCGGGTTTTATAGGGTGTCCAACACTATCATTGTTCCGCATTGTATCGGGTTTTGAAAGCTTCTTAACATCCTTCAATTTCCATTTGTGTTGGGTTTCACGGGGTTCATGACATCTTCTAACTTTCGCTTGTGTTGGGTTTCATGAAGTGTTCAAAGATCCTCCAAATTCCGTAGACCATCGATTTTTGTAAAGTGCTTAACACCCCCGATTTCTGCTGTGTGTCAGGTTTTATGAAGTGTCCAACACAACCTAGTTTCGATTATACTCAAGTGTGTTTGGTTTCATGAATTGTTTGTGACAGTCTCAAAGTCTGGTTGGTGTGGCGGGTCTATGGGGTTACTCAAAGAAACTTCCAAGTCGATTGTTCAAACAAAATTTATCTACGCATTATTTCTTCAGAATTCTCATGTCAGATCCTAGATCATCTAAGGATAAGTTAGACAGTCAAGAAAGATGAAATACAAGTACCGGAAAATGGAATCCCCTTCCTACATAGATTGTAATTATGACATCTGAGATACGGAGCTTGGTAACATTGACATGGAAGACTTTTAGAACATAACCAAGGATTCTTCTCAGAGTCCCTAGATGAAGTCAATAACCAACAGTGGCCTCCCTCTTGCAGTAGGATTCCCAATGTTTTCTCAATGCCCCAAGTTCATTTTGGCCTATGCTTCCAATTATGACTCAGATTCCTACTCAGTGAAAAATCAAGTAGGAGAAACCATAGTGAAGTTGGATGGGGTTACTTTGATGACCTCTTAAGATTACCCAACTTTGAGGAATATGTCGATGTAGATCTTAAGTCAGTATAGAAATCCTGGGACAAAGATCAAGAAGATTGCATCAAGCATGTGAATAAAAAGTTCTTGATCAAGGCCCAAGCCGCCATCTCTAGGTTTCCCAAGTTTGTCCCCAGGAGTGATTTCATCCTTGAAATTAGTGACATCATCACCCTGTTGAGTCAAGTATTTGGACTCCCAAGTCAAGAGAATTTCACGGGTGGATGTATCAATTCATGGTCCTTATAAAGAAGAACAAACAAGGGATTGATTGGAGCAGTCTTATAAGTAATGAGATTGATTCCCAGATGAAGACAATCTTGACTACTGGAAAGTTTTATATGTCATCATATGTCACCTATGCAGTAGCTAGTATGAGGAATTATCCAGGGTTGGACGTGAAGGGAAGTAAGTCAACCAAACATATATATCAATATTTCCCTCAGTTGACAATGAAGGGGTCTGAGGATCAATTTAGAAGAGTGAATGATGCCTTCTTTTATGAGAACATTTGCATGTTGAACCCTGACTTAAGAAAGAGAAGAGTCTCTGATGAGGCATGGGCTGAAGTATCAAAATGGGGTTATATCTTCTTGCAGTTCAAGAAGTTCACATACCTTTGGGTGGTCATGTACTCGGGTGATCCTTTCCGATTGCCTAGATTCCCAGGTGATAAGTTGGTCCTAATGGAGTTGGTAAAACAATTGTTGGATTTCCACAAATTCTAACAAAGTAAACACAAGGCTATCGTATCCTTCCCTATTTCCATTGGAAGGTACACATGCTCGGCAGTGGTGCATGAGCTTTAGGACAAGTTGAAGAAGCACATGAAGCACATAGATGGATTTGATATCCAAGGAGTCCTTAAATCATACGAAATTTATATCTACATGTTCCCAACATAGAAGATATTTGTGTTATATTCGGGATGAAGTTTCCATCCGAAGAAAGGAAAATAAAGCGAGGTTGAAAATTGAAGAAATCCATATGCTTTGGATGTATCGACATCCCGAGAGGGCACCACGGATAATGAGAGTGTCCTTGATGCCTTGTATGATGGGTTAAATGAAGACCGGTATGTATTCCCGACCATTGATTGGTCCATTCTTTGAAAAGCTTCTATTACGGGGAGAGCTGCTCAAATTCTTACCCGTACTAAGGCGTGGCTCATTTATTGGGAATGAGTTATAAAGAAGGATTTTTCAAATCTAGATACTTTGGAAGTGGGACCCTCCAAGGGAAAAAAGGAAATGATAAGAACCCTTCCAGACCAATAAAGGTTGAGTTTTTCAGAAGGGAGATGGTCAAGTAACCACATCGGTGGCCACTCTCCCACAAATAGTTGAGGTTCTTGATTCACCCCCACAACTTGAGAACAAGGAAATCCTCCTTCGGGAGAAGAGATTGTTCAACCTTCCATTCCTCTTTTTGTTGACGAGTTCATCAAAGGTAAGTCTTCCTCTTATTTCCCAAGCTCTAATTTCAGAATCATTGCCTCCTCCCATTCAACCTTCCATGCCTCGATTTCTTCACCAAGTTCCTTAGCCATGGATAGTATCATTTTTGGCCTCTCACCTCTCCCCATTGGACCTCGATTAACCATGGATATGCCTCCTCCTTCATGCCTTCATTCCCCGAGTCCATTTTCATGGACACTACACTTACATGGTCACCACTCCACAAAGATAACCTTCCTCCACCTAAGGATGTGACTCAATGGAGAAAATTCTTCCAATATGCCTCAATGGTTAATAGATCGGACTCTAAGGAAGAGGAAGGTGGTAGTTCCCCTACCATCCTTTGATTTCAGTTCCCTCAAGGTCACTCCTACCAAGTCGGCCAAGAAACCCAAAATAGTTTCAAGGATTTAAGTGGATGCCTCGGGGCATAAATTTTAAGAAATTGCTACTCCCTGTGGTTGATAAAACCAAGGATGATATAATGGTCACATTATCAAATCAAAAGGGTTGATCTAGGAAAGTAACATGGATGTAGCACAACATGATGCACAAGATGCCATGAATGTGTTGTCTTTATAAGCTAAAGGAAACTAAGGCAATCAGAGATGAGTTAAAAGAGAAAGTGCAACAATTGATAGAAGTATTACTCAAGCTCTCAAATCCTCCTTAGTCAACACCATCATACTCTACTCCTATCGGGTTTGATTTCTCGTCGGTACCCATGATTGAGAAGATTAATGAGAAGGGGAGAATGTTCGATGAATGAATCCAAAGGTTGCTCTGCAAGGAAAATAAGTCATTGAGGACACCGTTAAAGTCTACAAATCCTTGGAGGATATAAATAAGGATGGAGAGAAAATGGATGATGAATTTTTAGCAAAATTCGGGAACCTAGAGTTAACTTTTGAAGCTCTCCAAACACTAAAAGCAGTTCTCATCCCATCTTGATCAAAGAAGGCATCAATCCACATGGGGACAAACATTTTCAATTGACCAAAGCCATTAGATTCAAAATAAAGATTCTCAATGAAGCTTGCAAAAATTGAGGAATCAAGAGATCAATTGGTCGATGGCACGAATGACATAGAAGAATAGCTAGTCAAGATCTGTGCTAAGGTGTTGAATGAAAGCTCGGGTATTCTTCTGTTGATGATATTTATAAGTAGATTCAAGAATCAATTCAACATGACCCTACTTATGGATTTGGCTTGGAAATCATAGATAGGTTTGTGAAAATTGAACATTCTTTGGAAACACTAAGAAACTCAACAAGAGACTCAAAAAAGCTTCTGGCAATGCTAGCGATACTCGGAAACATGTGAAGTTTTGAGTGATCATTCCACCACGCCGATGAAAATGAGATGCAGGGTATAATCCAAGAGTTCTAAGAATTTGGGACAAGCGGGATTTGTTGGAGGAAGACAAAGATGATGAAAAGAATAGAGACAATGTTGCATGTCATTTCAATCTGAAAAATCGACATGTCTTTTTCATTTTGTTTTCATCACATAGGAAGAAAATTTTGACTTGGTCTCTTACGTGAGAGTCAAGAAAAGTAGGACTCTCATTAAAAAGACTATTTTCTAGAATTTATCCTATTTTCTCTCAACTCCTTTTATTATAAATAAGGGATGCTTATGCATTCCAAAGGGTTGAGATTTTTGGAATATTGAGATCTATTGTGAAGAAGAAAGACTTTGTGTTTTCTTTTAATCATTTGAGGAATAGAAGTTGATGCTATTTTGCAAACTTTGTGTTGTGAGATGTATCTTTCTTAAGATATTGTTCTTATGTTCATAATCTTAAGCTATTCTTTATTTAGCATCTTGATTTTTCTAATCATTTCAAACATTACATTTGTTGTCTAAAAATTCATATGATTATTTCGTGATCTACATTTTCTCGAAAGAAAGTACGTTCCCCTCATTTCCTTTCCATTGTGTTTCTTCCATAATAATAATTTCCTTTCCGATCCATTTCATTTTAAAAGAGCAATATCTTCACCTATTTCGATATGGATTTTGGGATTTTATCCCAACCGCATGGTTAGATTAGTGTGAATATTTTATATTATTTCTCTGTGTTTTAGACTAGTAATAAATAGGCACCTCACTTGTCTTTGAAGGAGGATTTAATCCCATGTACTATGGTTGAACCTCATATTTTGATTGACAAAATATCCAACCAACAACATTTTTGGCGACTCACTTTGGGATATACTGATTGATAAGACTAACCTTATCCTTTTGGTGTTTGGTGACTCTGTATTTTCCTTATTTTCAAGAAGATCCATTTTCTAGTTCAAGTGGCTAGGAAGATATTCACTCGATCAAGTTGAGCCGGGAAGAAATTGATTCATTCTTTGATTTGCTTGAACAACATAATTTCAAGCTTTCACCCAAAAGTGTTGCATCTAGTCGGATAAGAAGTTCTTCGCCCATCCGAAGGACTTGGATTCCTCAAGAACAAGAAGTTTCTACAACTTTTCGTGCATTATTCTTGTCATATATTCATATTCCTATACATACTTCATTTAGAAGAATGGCACACAACTTGTGACTTGGGGCGTAGCATTTGGTCCTCTTTCCCTTACTCCACCATTGCATGACCTACCTCATGGATCATGAAGAATATTCCTAAGTTCAACAAAGTGATGGAAAAAAACATCCTAATGAACACATTTCCTCATTCTTTTTGCATGCGGTGTTCTTGGAGTTCTCGAAAGATGTCTCTGTTCGACTCTTCGTTGAAACATTGCATGGTGTAGCAACAGAATGGTTTTACCATCTCCCAAATGCATGCATTACCAACTGGAATACCATGAGATCTATATTTGAAGCAAGGTTCAAACCAGCTGAAGATTCTCACACCTTGTTAGCACAACTTACACACATGAAGAAGGAGTCTTATAAACCCATGCGGGATTTCATAGCCAAATTCAACAAGCTGATCCATAAGATTCCAAAGCTAGCCGTTCCCACTCTGAAAATCGAAGTGTTTCTTTATCAACAATCAACCTCCTAATGTGATATTTTTATTAAGAAGATCTATTATCCCCCGATTTGGCCACCGCTCGAAGCTCTGACCACTGAAATAGAAGATGATCTTATTCTGGTTGGAAAGATAGAAGAGAATCATCTAAGCCTAAAAATCAGAGTTCTTCTCAAAGTACTACTGATCCAATGATTCAGAAGATGGCCAATGACTTGATCACTTTAAAGAAGAAAATGTCTCAACAAGCAACCAACATTCCTTATCGGGATATTCCTAGATGGAATTTCAACAATGCCAGCGCTCCTCCCTTGAGAGATAGGAATTGGTTGATCGCTTTGCTCCCACCAGGGCTAGGCCATTGAAGCTCCTCTTGTCAATGCAGCAGTTGAAATAGTTGAGGAGGATGAGGAACCAGAAGATCATGACTCTCATGAAGCCTTCGAAGCTTTAGGATATGCTGATGAGTCTTTTGACAATTTAGCTAATGACTCCAGCATTGGTTATTTGGAATACGAGAAAGATGAAGATGAGCATGATGGAAAATCATTTTCAGTTTTCACTCGATCCCAATCTCAAAACCTTAGAAATCTAGTTGAAATCTCCAAGGATAAAAGTAAGGAAGCTCCCATAGTTATGGTGAAAAGAGGATCTCCCATCTTAGCACAAACTGAAAAGGAGATAACGAAAAAGGTAACTTCACCTTCCAACTCTCTTTCTCCTACTTTCAAGGCTAGTACCTTGGCTCAGACCAATGTAACCAGAACTGATCCCTCCATCATTCCTTCATATACCGCTTTTGACATCATTGATCACGCAAAGAAAACCAAAATTCAAATATCGGAAGCCCAATACCTTTATTCCAACCCTGAGCAATTTGAGAAACTTGCCAAATTCATTATAAGCAAGGTTGTTATTCCTCCATCTTCAAAAGGCATTTTTCCTAGCCCCACTCAGCCTTTACCTCAGAGTAATATGACCTCTTCCACTTCTTCAGGAAAGATTGAACCATTTTATTTGTCTTTATTTATAAATGGTTTCAAACTCAACAATTACATAAATGACTCAGGAGCCTCTGATAACGTTATGCCTGAAAATTAGCTCATGCCCTTAGACTCACACTGACTAAATATTATGGGTGATGTTACTCAATGGAAACTAAACAAGTCCCCTTGATTAGAAAAATCAAGGATGTGCGATTTGTATTTGTTGCATTTCTAGAAAAGAGAGTAAAAATGACTATCCTAGTTGTTGATATCTTGGCTGCTTATGGGATTCTTTTGGGAAGAGGATTTTGCAAAGATGTTGGAGGAGAAATCAACATGGATTGGACAAAATCTAAAATTCCAATAAATGGAGTTCCTCGTGTCCTTCACCCCGAAGCACAAGTAAAGTACCTAGTTACTAAATCAGATGATCCTAAGGCTCAAATTATCTTTGAAGATGTAGGCTTGGGTAATTATTTCCGAAATCGAGGTGCCCTCTGTAGAAGTGTAAGAAGAAGATCCTAACACTTTCTGGACCCTTGAGTTTGACAGGGAGTTGTTCAACTATTGGTTCAGGTGCCGGCATAGTTCTTATATCTCTAGATTTTGAGATCTTTCCCTTTTCTTTCAAGTTGTAGTTTGATAATACTAATAACACATCTGAATATGAAGCTTTGTTATTAGGATTAGAAATGGCAAGACAAAAAGGAATTTGAAATCTCAAAGTACAGGGAGATGCCGAGTTGATTGTGAATCAAGTAAGGGGAATTTATCAGGTAAAAATGACCGTATAAAACATTACAAAAACAAGGTTTGGGACAACATAGAATGCTAAGATGCTTTTTCCATTAAAGTAGTCTTAAGAGATTACAAGGATACAGTTGATTCCTTAGCTATTTCTGCATCTCTTCTTCTTCCTCACCCACAGTTCAAATAGGACACATATACCATTGAGATTGTGTATCGTCCAAATGTTCCAGATAACTCAGGTCATTGGCAGGGGTTTAATGATGACCAACAAGTATTGCCTTTTCTAGAGAAAGATGATAACTTTAGTGAAATTTATTTTGAAGGATCAAAATCAACTTTTACTGAGTCTGTCTCGAATTCATATCAAGAAATTGATGGTGAATTCATCCAGCTTAAGGAAATAATATTCTGAAGGGATTAGTTTCTCTGGAAGGTCTATTTGACAAACATGACCATTTCATTAGGGGTAAAAAAGAAAGTTGAAGGTGCTTCCTCATCAGAGGTAGATCAAGTTAACATAGGCTCTACTGATCAACCGCTAATGGTAAACATCGGTAAATGTTGTTCTCTGGAGGAAAAAGAAAGATTATTCTCTTCACTCTTGAAGAGATATATGGACGTCCTAGCATGGTCATATGCGGATCTAAAGTCTTTCAAGCCTAAGGATGTGTAACATAGCATTCCTTTGAATCCTGAAGTTAAACCCTATAGGTAGAAACAAAGGCATTACAACCCAAAGATCTCAGGGACTATTCTTGCAGAAATTCAAAAGATGTTAGACGCAAGGATTATCTTTCTGATCCATCATTCCATCCGGGTTGCGAACATTTTCCTTGTGAGAAAGAAGAACGGTGAAATCCATATTTGTGTTGACTTCCGTAACCTCAACCATTCTTCATTAAAAGACAATTATCCATTTCCCATTATGGACTAGGTATTACAGACTGTCACTAGATCAGAAATGTTATCCATACTTGATGGATTTTCGAGGTATAATTAGGTTGAGGTAGTTGCTAGAAGATCAACATAAAACAATGTTCACTACCCCATGGGGAACCTTTTCTTACAAAAGGATGCCTTTTGGTTTGATCAATATTGGAGCCATGTTTCAAAGGGCTATGGACTTAGCTTTCAGAGATTTAATGGGCAAGGTCATAGTTGTGTATTTGGATGACTTGACGGTATTTTCTAAAAAGTGAAGTGATCATTATGATCACCTGGAACAGGTACTCTTAAGGTGCAGGCGTCATGGGATTTCATTAAATCCTAAAAATTCCATGTTTGGAGTGACAAAAGGAAAGTTGTTGGGTCATATTGTCACTAGAGAAGGAACCAAGATCAACCTAGAGAGGGTGAAGGCCATTCAAAGCCTTACCCTACCCACAAGCAAAACTAGGGTGCACTCCTTTTTCGGGAAGGTTAATTTCCTAAGAAGATTTGTACCTGATTTTGTGATAAAACCAAGGATATCCTTGGAATGATGAAGGATAAAATTCCATTTCGATGGAGCACTAAAGGGAAGCTTGCGTTTGAAGAAGTCAAATGGGAAATTGCTCATGCTCCTATTCTGGTATGCCCAGACTTCAAGAAAGATTTCATCATGTACAGCTATGCTTCCACACATACAGTATCGGCCATCTTGATGCAGGAAAATGAAGAAGGAATTGAAGCTCCCATTACTTTCATGAGATGCCCACTAAAGGAACATGAATTGAAGATGTCATAGATTGAAAAGCATGCTTATGTAGTGGTGAGAGTGGTGAAACATTTTAGGTATTATGTCTTGAGTTCCCACACTCTCGTTCTAGTTCTTGATACCGCAGTTAAATCCATTCTGACCCAACAAGAGTTGGGTAGTCAACAGGGTAGCCAAGATCTAGATATGCCAATGTCCAAGTTGGTGTGAGGTAGAGGCCCGTGCCATTAATCGCAGAAAATAATGCTTGAGATAGAGTGTGAAGAAACTAACGATACTTCTTTAGAGTTACCCAAAGTGCTTTTTGTAAGCATGATTGATGAATGGTACATAGATATTGCTTTCTTTTTAACCTATGTTGAGTTTCCCCATATTTAAGCCAAAAAGAAAAGAGGAAAGTTAAACTCGGATCTACAAGATACATTACGTGGGACAATGGTATATACTGAAAAGGTATTGATGGTGTATTCTGCTTGTGTGTTGATAAGTCTTAGCGAGATAAGGTTGCTTTAGAGTCCTTCCACAATCTAGCATGCGGAGGAAATTTCTCTTCTTCCGTAACAACTTATAAGATCTTACGAGCTAGGTACTATTTTCCTACTCTCTTTCGAGATTCAGAATGGGTGGCCAAGTGTGAAGCTTGTCAACATTTCGTTGGTCATCCTAAGCTGACGACTCTTCCCTTGAAGCCCGTGGTGATTGAAGAAAATTTTTGCCAATGGTGAATTTATTTCATTAGAGTATTGAACCTTTCCTCTAGTTTCGGTCATAATTATGTCCTCACCGCCATAAACTATTTCACCAAGTGGGTGGAAGCTGCTCCAATCAAACAAGCTACCTCAATTGTTTGTAATTTTCTCAAAGAAAATATAATTGTTAGATTCGGTGTTCCTCACAAGATTGTTGCCGAAAATGCCTCCAATTTCTCATCACATGAGTTGACATAATTTTTTATGGATTTGGGATCATGTTGGCTCATTCATCCGATTACTACCCTCAAGGCAATGGTTAGGCTGAATCAAGCAACAAAAACATGGTGACCATAATCAGAAATTTGGTCGATGAGAATCAAGAGGACATGGCACAAAGCATTGTATGATGCATTATGGGCCGATCGGATTACTCCTAAACAAGCTATTGGAATGTCCCCATTCCAGGTGCTATATGGAATTGACGTTGAGATACCTATCTCTGTAGAATTACCAGCCTTACAGTTGGCTAAAGCAATTGAGGATGAAACTTTTCAAAGTTCTATTGAGAAAAGGATAATGTACCTAGCCAGGCTAGAAGAAGAATGGAGCAAGGTGGTGGATCACATCACAGACCATTAGATCAAAGTCAAAAGAATATTTGACAAGAAATCAAAGCAATGTGATTTCCAGGTCAGAGATCTAGTACTTCTCTAGGACAAGAGAAGAGAACAGAAAGGGATGCATGGAAAGTTTGACTCCTTATGGAAAGGTCCTTTCAAAATACATCAGCTGAATGGTGAAAATAGCTTCTGTCTATCATACCTTGATGGAGATTTTCTCCCTCTACCTTTCAATGGCCAACATTTGAAGATGTTCCACTAGTAATGCAAGATGCTCTCTTGCATTGTATCATAATTTATTTTCTGTTGTGTGTTTGCTTTCTTTCTTTCTTTCTTTGTTTTTTTTTGGTTTTCTTCTTCAGACTCATAGCCCAATGGATAAATATTTTTGATATGAGTTCTCTTCCTTTGATGTCTTAAAGAAAGTCCCCAACTGGAGCCAGTTGTTATCTCATTTTTAGTGATTCTAGATGAAATGTAGATAACCATAGAATTTGTTAGACAGAACCTCCTAAAAATGTCCTTTGAAGGATATTTTCGGGTTTTCGGGTTTCCATCGCATGCAAACATGTATTTTACATGCTTCATGTTGAGTGTCTTCTGAAACCCGAAGCCTGATTACATGTCAGTGTATTGGGTTTTCAGAACCTGAGAGCATCGGAACATACCTTAAAAAAACATGTTACATGCTGCTTGATTCCCAAAACCCCAAACCCGAAATGATTCTTTGCGTCGGGTTTTTGGAACCCAATAGCATCCAGACATGTCTTTTACATGCTTCATGTCGGTTGGTTCCCAAACCCGAATTGTTAAGAAAACCTTTGTTTTGGGTTTTTGGAAGTGCTGAGCATGATGACATGGCATTAATGCCGAGTTGTCGGTTAGTTGGCACACGTGTTAGAGGAGGTGTAATAAATGCTAGGGATTTATAAATACTCCAATTTTACATGTCATTTCTACCTGACATATTTTTTTGTGTGGATTTTTTGTACATGCTCCTTGAACCTCCAAACCTGACTGAAATTCTCAATCAATTTCATGATCCATCTTCAATCATTTTTTGAATTTCTTGAAGGTATTTTTCTCTTCTTATCATTTTGTGATCTTTGGGTTTGTTTTTGAAGCGTTCTTTCGGTGTTTTTTGTCTTTGTTTTTTCTTGCCTTTTGGTTTAGGGTTTAGGGTTGTATTCTTATTTTTTGTTGAATTTCCATGAAAACCCTTGTTTAAAAATCCATCTTGGGTGTTTTCATATTTCCTTTCATCGATATACTCTTGGTGGTTTTTGGGAATAATCTATAAAACTTAACTTACAAGCATGGTGGAGATTCTACACATGTTCGACATCCCAGAAACCCGACACCTGTGTGTCAGGTTTTACAGGGTGTCCGACACCATCCTTGTTCCACATTGTATCAGGTTTTGAAAGCTACTTAACATCCTTCAATTTCCATTTGTGTCGGGTTTCGCAGGTTCCCGACATCTTCCAACTTCTGCTTGTGTCGGGTTTTCACACGAAGTGTTCAACATCCTCCAAATTCCGTAGACCATCGGGTTTTGTAAAGTGCTTAACACCCCCGATTTCTGCCTGTGTGTTAGGTTTTATGAAGTGTCCAACACAACCTAGTTTCCGATTATACTCTGCAGTGTGTCGGGTTTCACGAATTGTCTGACAGGTCTCAAAGTCCGGTTGGTGTGGCGGAGTGTATGGGGTTGCTCAACAAGCTTTCAAGTCCGATTGTTCAAACAAGAGTTATCTAGGCATTCTTTCTTTAGGAATTCTCATGTCGGATCCTAGATCATCTAAGGATAAGTCAAATAGGTCAGGAAAGATGAAATACAAGTACCGAGAAAATGGAATCCCCTTCCTACATAGATTACAATTACAACATCTAAGATACAGAGCTTGGTAACATTGACATGGAAGAATTTTGGAATAGAACCAAGGATTCTTCTCAAAGTCCCTGGATGAAGTCAATAACCAACAGTGGCCTCCCTCTTACAGTAGGATTCCCAATGTCTGCTCAATGCCCCGAGTTCATTTTGGCCTATGCTTCCAATTATGACTTAGATTCCCACTCAGTGAAAAATCAAGCAAGAGAAACCATAGTGAAGTTAGATGAGGGTTACTTTGATGACCTCTTAAGATTACCCAACTTTGAGGAATATGTCGATGTAGATCTTAAGTCAGCATAGAAATCCTGGGACAAAGATCAAGAAGATTGCATCAAGCATGTGAATAAAAATTTCTTGATCAAGGCCAAGCCAGTCATCTCTAGGTTTCCCAAGTTTGTCCCTAGGAGTGATTTCATCCTTGAAATCAGTGACATCATCACCCTATTGAGTTGAGTATTTGGACTCCCCGAGTTAAGATACTTTCATGGGTGGATGTATCAATTCATGGTCCTTATAAAGAGGAATGAACAAGGGATTGATTGGAGCAATCTTATAAGTAATGAGATCAATTCCCAGATGAAGACAGTCTTGACTACTGGCAAGTTTTATATGTCATCATATGTCACCTATGTAGCAGCCGGTATGAGGAATTATCTAGGGTTGGACGTGAAGGGAAATAAGTCAACCGAACATATATATCGGTATTTACCTTAGTTGACAATGAAGGGGTCCGAGGATCAATCCAGAAGAGTGAATGACACCTTCTTTTATGAGAACATCTACATGCTGAACCCTGACTTAAGAAAGAGAAGAGTCTCTGATGAGGCATGGGCTGAAGTATCAAAATAGGATTGTATCTTCTTACAGTTCAAGAAGTTCACATACCTTCGGGTGGTCATGTAACTCGGTGATCCTTTCCGATTGCCCGATTCCTAGGTGATAAGTGATCCTTATGGAGTTGGTAAGACAATTGTTTGATTTCCACAAATTCTAACAAAGTAAACACAAGGCTGGCATATCCTTCCCTATTTCCATTAGAAGGTACATGTGCTTTCGACAATGGTTAAATCAAATAATGTGTTGCATGAGCTTGATAAATGTTGAAGAAGCACATGAAGCACAGATATGGATTTGATTTATGAGGAGTCCTTAAATCATATGGGACTTTATATCTACATGTTCCCAACATAGAAGATATTTGGGTTGATCTTCGGGATGAAGTTGCCATCCAAAGAAAGGACAATAGTATGTTGACAATTGAAGAAATCCAGATGTTGGATTTATCTGACATCCCAGAGGGCACCACAGATAACGAGAGTGTCCTCGATGCCTTATATGATGGGTTAAATGAAGATTGATATGTATTCCTAGCCATTGATTGGTCATTCACTGAGAAAGCTTCTATTGTGGGGAGAGCTACTCAAATTCTTTCCCGTACTAAGGCATGGCTCATTTCTTGGGGAATGAGTTATAAAGAAGGGAGTTTTTCAAATCTAGATACTTTAGAAGTGGGACCCTCCAGGAAAAATAAAAAGGATAAGAACCTTTCTAAGAGGCCAATAAAGGTTAATTTTGTTAGAAATAAAGATGATCAAGTAACCACATCGGTGGCCACTCGCCCAAACAGTTGAGGTTCTTGATTCACCCCCACAACTTGAACAATGAAATCCTCCTTTAGGAGAAGAGATTGTTCAACTTTCCATTCCTCTTTTGGTTGACAGGTTCATCGAGGTAAGTCTTCCTCTCATCTCTCAAGCTCTAATTTTAGAATCACTTGCATCCTCCCATTCATCCTTCCTTGCCTTAGATTTCTTCATCAAATTCCTCAGCCATGGCTAGTATCTTCTCTGGACTCTCACCTCTCCTTGCTGGACCTTAGTTAACCATGGATATGCCTCCTCCTTCTGCGCCTTCATTCCCTGAGTCCATTGTCATGGACACTACACTTGCAGTGGTCACCACTCCACAAGCTAACCTTCCTCCACCTAAGGATGTGACCGTAACACCTACAATGGGAGAAACTTCTTCCAATATGCCTCAATGGTTAATAGATCAGACTCTGAGGAAGAGGAAGGTGGTAGTTCCCCTACCAACCTTTGATTTCAGTTCCCTCAAGGTCACTCCTACCAAGTCGGCCAAGAAACCCAAAACAGTTTCAAGGATTTCAGTGGATGCCTCAGGGCATAAATTTGTAGAAATTGATACTCCTACAAGGATGATATAATGGTCACAAATTATCAAATCACAAGGGTTGATCTAGGAAAGTAACAACGGAGGGAGCACAACAGGATGCACAAGATGCCATGAATGTGTTGTGCCAGAAGCTAAAGGAAACTACGACAGTCAAAGATGAGTTAAAAGAGAAAGTGCAGCAACTGAAAAAGTACTACTCAAGCTCTCAAAGCCTCCTGAGTCAACACCATCATCCTCTACTCCTATCGGGTTCGATTTCTTATCAATAACCATGGTTGAGAAGATTAATGAGAAGGGAGAATGATCTATGAATGGATCCAAAGGCTGCTCCCCAAGGAAAAGAAGTCATTGAGGACACCATTGAAGTGTACAAATCCTTGGAGGATATAAAGAAGGATGGAGAGAAAATGGATGATGAATTTTCAGCAGAAGTCAAGAACCTAGAGTTAACTTTTGAAGCTCTCCAAATGCTGAAATAGGTTCCGTCCCGCATCTTGATCGAAGAAGGCATCATTCCACATGGGGACAAGCATTTTCAACTAACCAAAGCCATTAGATTCAGAATAAAGATTCTCAATGAAGCTTGTAGAAAATTGAGGGAATCAAGAGATCAATTGGTCGATGGCACGAATGACATAGAAGAAGAGCTAGTCAAGATCTGCGCTAAGGTGTTGAATGAAAGCTCGGGTATTCTGTTATTGATGATCTTTACAAGAAGATCCAAGAATCAATTCAACATGAACCAACTTATGGATTCAGCCTGGAAATCATTGATAGGTTTGTGAAAATTGAACATTCTTTGGAAACACTGAGGAAACTCAACAAGAGACTGAAAAACTTCTTGGCAACGCTATTGATACTCGGAAACATGTGAAGTTCTGAGTAATCATTCCACCGTGCCTAATGAAAATTAGATGCAGGGTATAATCTGAAAGTTCCAAGAATTTTGGGACAAACAGATCTGTGTTGAAGGAAGACAAAGATGATGAAACATAATAGGCACAATGTTGCATGTCATTTCAATCCTGAAATTAACATGTCTTTTTCATTTTTGTTTCGTCACATAAGAAGAAAAATTTGACTTGGTCTCCTATGTAGAGTCAAGCAAAGTAGGACTCTCATTATAAAGAAACTATTTTCTAGGATTTATCCTATTTTCTCTCAACTCCTTTTATTATAAATAAGGGATGCTTATGCATTCCAAAGGGTTGAGATTTTAGGAATATGGATATCTATTTTGAAGAAGAAAGAATTTGTGTTTTATTTTAATCATTTGAGGAATATAAGTTGATGCTTTATTGCAAACTTTGTGTTGTGAGATGTATCTTTCTTAAGATATTGTTTTTATGTTCATAATCTTAAGCTATTCATTATTTAGCATCTTGATTTTTCTAATCATTTCAAACATTACATTTGTTGTCTAAAAACTCATATGATTATTTCATGATCTACATTTTCTCGAAAGAAAGTACGTTCCCCTCATTTCCTTTCCATTGTGTTTCTTCCATAATAATAATTTCCTTTCTGATCCATTTCATTCGAAAGAGTAATATCTTCACCTATTATGGATAAGGATTTCGGGATTCTATCCTAACCCCAATGGTTAGATTAGTGTGAATACTGTATATTATTTCTGCTGTGTTTTAGACTAGTAATAAACAGGCAGCCTCACCTATCTTTGAGGAGGGATTTAATCCCATGTACTATGGTTGAACCTCATATTTTGGCTTTAAAAATATACAACCAACACGTCGGCCCGCTTTGAATTTTCAACGTGGACATGTGGCACCATGTGATTGGTTGTGGGGATGCACTTCTACTTTAGACTTTATCTATTTTGAGAAAGGGGAAGAATTCCAACTTTTCTCGAAAGTCTGTGCCCCCACCATTGACGCTTTAATGTAGGCCATATATCTCTCTCGATTGGTTGCAGGCCTCAACTTAGAAAATTTCCTTTTGCTCGAGTGGGGCTGCATGGGCCATTTTAGAACTTTTCACCTTTTGTGGAAACAAGGCTAAAATTCCCAAAGTCTCCCGCCGGTCTGTGAAGCACCTATGAAATGAGAAACAACCACATGTCCCTCTCTGATTGGTGACACGTGGAGCCACCTGATTGGTTGCGGGGATGTGCCTTGCTTTTTATCTGTTTTGGAAAAGGGAAAAATTAAACTTTCCCCTGAAGTCCATGTCCCTGCCATTGAATTTTCAACATGAACATGTGTCCTTCTTTGATTGGTGTGGGCCTCAGCTTGAAAATTTATCCTTTTGCCATAATTCCTTAGAAAATAAAATGGATCCGCCGACCCGAACCTCCGCCGAAACTACTCTAGCCAATCAGGGACCGGCGGGATGTGGGGAAAATCTGGCATTTTTCCCAAAATCACCAAAAGTAATAAGTTCACAAAGAAACCCACCCAACCACATCCAATGGGAAACAAACACATAGCCTCACCTTCCTGAGCAAGAATTTGATGGGGAAAAGAATGTAGAAAGTTGTAGGAAATGGAAAAATGCCATTTCCACTCCCAATGAAAGATTTCTTTCTCTGTAAAAGGTTAGAAACAAAAGATGCAAGGTCTTATGCATTCCAACTCATCAAAGGAGAACCAAAATCATTTCCCACCTACTGAAAATAGGTAAAATATTTTAATAGCATCAGACTGAGGAAAATGATTAAAAACTCATGGGAAATGAAAACAAGAGTCATGAGGAGTTTAAAACATGAATTTCTTCCATGGAAGGGCTCCAATTTTCACCAATTTAGATTTGAAAGGGTGGGGAAAATTGAGAGGAAAACAACTGGAAAATTCCTAAATGAAGTATGTAAGTTACTTCATAATGTCCCAACCATTGCACTTGGAATTTTACAGGATGGAAAAGAAACTTGGACTCATAAAGAAGAACAATTTGTCCAACCTCTAACTACTTATTCTTAATATGTATATCATGTCATGAATTTTACCTATTTTTCTTTGTCTTTTGACTCCAATGTGCTATGGCCTACCTTTCATCTAACTACATCGCCTATCAATTTTCTCTTTAATTTATTTCTCATTATCCATCCAACCTACGCACGCAATACACAACAAGGGTAACATAAATTCCACCGGTAAAACAACCTCCTTTCCAAACACCACTTGAAAGGGTGTGGCCTTGTTCATATCTTATACGTTGTCATGTATTCCTAAAGTACAATAGGGAATTTATCATCCCAATCCTTTCTTCCAACATCACAAGTTTTAGTCAATGTATGTGACAATATTTTATTGAAAGCCTCAAAGAGTCCCATTGGCTCGTGGATGATAGGGAGTTGTTTTATGGTGCCCCACCATAAATTATTCCAAGAGTATCTGATAGTATCATTAAGAAAATGAGTACTCCTATCACTTGTGAGACTCAATGGACATCCATACAAAATGATGATGTTTTCCCATAGAAACCTAGCTGCAGCAGCTATCATGTAATATTTTGTAGGCACCACTTATACCCACCTTGTAAGATAATTTGTACAAGCTATAATATATCACGAACCAGTCTTATGTGTGGATGAGGAAATAGGACCCACAAATTCAATTACCCACTTCTTAAAAGGTTCTACACTAGGAATGGGCCTCAAATACATTTCATCTCTATGCTTGGAGGCTTACAAAGGTGTTGAAAATGGTCACATGCCTTACAATATTCTATACATTCCCTATAAACCATTTCCCATTAAAGTCCTGCTAATAAGATTTTGTGCATGGTGGCATTTCTTGCATAATTTCTACTTGTAATCCCACCATGAGCTTCTTCCATAATAGGTTCACACTCATGCTCATGTTAGGAAATAAGGGATAAAATACGTGGAACAATCCCTCACAAAATCAAAATAGTAGAAACTAATATGAAGAAAATATTGCAGATCTAAAATAAAAGTGCGTAATAAAAAGAACATAACACAAAGAGGTTGTATTTAATGTGGTTCACCCAATTTGAGTTATTTCCACCAAGAATAACTTGCTCATATTTTATTACAAGCTACCTCTTCTCTCAATATAGTACCCATATTTGTTTGGAGATAGGCTCAACAAAATCTACAAAATTCACACTCAAATTCACACACAACCGCAATGTTGCATCAACCTTACCATATGCACAAAACAACATAAATGACAATTGCTTAAGTAGTTTTACAATGTTGTGGTACCAAAACCATGGGCTAAAACCTTCCTATAAACCTATGGGTCAAAATACCACTCATATGAGAAGAGTGCATTTTCCGATATATCTGGGCACATTTTTTGAGGCCAAACATTGTGGATAGTGTATAATAATTTTAGTGTACAGATCTTCAACATTTCCACACATGAAAACATGATCCACACTATAACAATACCCCACTTGGAGACTAGTTTTTGTGTGAGTAAGCTTATCAACCCTTCACTGTTGTCTATGAAGACCAAGCAAAGATGAGCACAGGTTCAATTTATCCCTTATGACCACCTTGGTCGTCATGTCCTGTAGGATTTTGACTGGTATGAATCTTCTCCAGCTTCAACTTCTCTTCTTCCAAATATTTCTGATGAAATGGTACCTAAGCTATATATGATTCATCCTAGAGTGGAAAGAAGATTTTTTAGCTAGGTGTATAGCACTCGACTATCACTATGGAGGTTCCTTCCTCCTAATTATTACAAAAGTCCTCAAATAAGTGTTGTAACCAAATCATCTCTTCACTTTCCTCTATGACAGAAACATACTTTACCTTTGTGGTTAACAAAGCCACAAGATTCCGTAGTCGTGAAATATAGCTCACCAGCAGTTCCACCTACAATGAAAATATAACTAGTCATGTTCCTCCCGCTGTCTATAGCTCAAGGCATGTGTAATCTACATAACCATGCAAAGTGGTGTCTAATCCACTATAGCACAAATCTATCTCCATGTTCCCTCTCAAGTACGTAGGATCCAATTTACTTCCCACCAAAGTGATCTTTACCTGGATTACTTATAAATCTAATCATAACTTGTACCGCATGGGAAATATCTCGGCCTAGTGCACACCATGACATACATCAAACTGTTAATCACCGATTAGTAAGGTACCTTGCACATCTAGTTTCTTTCTGCTTTCTGTCTTGGGACATTAATCCTTTGACAACTTGAAATGTCCCGCCAAAGGACTCCTAATCGGTTTAGCATGTTTGCATATTAAACCTCTCCAAGACCTTATTAATGTACTCCTATTGAGATAACATCAAATTAAATTCCTTTCTATATTGAGATATCCTCATAGCAAGGATTTGTTTGGCTACCCCCAAATCCTTCATAGAAAAGGATTCACTTAGCCTTCTTGAGTAGTTTTATTTCTTGCATGTTTTTTCCTGCAACCAACATGTCATCCACATTTAAGCACATGATAATATAACCGCCAACTTTAAATTTCTTTGTATACACACAATGATTAAAATAACATCTAATATAACCTTGCTCCATCATGAATCTATCAAATTTATTATAACATTGACATGGAGCTTGTTTCAAGCCATACAAGCTCTTCATCAGTTTACACACCATCTCCTCTTTACCTTTGACCTCATAGCTCTCAGCTCTGCATATATAGATCCTCCTCCAAATCGCCATGGAGAAATACGGTCTTTACATCTAGCTGCTCTAAGTGCAAGTCTTCGCTGCCAATATTAAAAGAATAGTTGTAATAGAGGTCATTTTTAGTACAAGAGAAAAAAACTCATCAAAATCTACATCTTTTTCTATGCAAACCCCTTGACCACCAACCAGGCCTTGAATATTTTTTTGCCTCCTTCCTATTTAGCTCTTTATACCCACTTATTCTCGCAATGCTCTTTTGCCTTGAGTAACTTCACCAAATCCCAAGTCTAGCTCTCCATGAGAGCTTGATGCTCCTCATCTATGGCTTTCTCCCACTTCTTCCTGGACTCTACTTTCATTGCTTCATCAAAGATCTTTGGCTCTCCACTATCAAAGTGAGTAATAAATAATAAAGAGAAGGAGAAAATGTTCACGTTCTCTTCTTACCCTAGAGGACCTCCTCAATATAGGAGTTTGGGGTTCTGCTAAGTAGGTTCCTAAACTAATTCATGTGTCACTATCTCATCCAAAAGATCCTCTACCATTTCATATTCTTTCTTGGATTCTTCCTTTAGCCTCTACCTTGGTCATATCATCCTTGTATATATGGACAAACGCCTCACATACAAAGACTCTAAGAAATGAATAATTAACTTTATTACAATACTCCTCCTCCTCAGCTATGCCTCCATCCAAGGCACTTGAGGGTCCTCTATTTATCAAGTAGACAATGTGCTCCTCGCTTTACCCCAAAAAGAAAGAAACAATACAACATGTAACCTTATACTCCTATCATGCTCCATTATTGTCCTGTTCATCCTTTCTGACACCCCATTCTGCTGCGTAGTTCCTGGAACCATATTTTTCCTATGGGCTCCATTCTTAGAGTAATAATCATCAAACTCATTGCTGCAATATTATCCTCCATTATCCGACTGAAAAATTTTAGCTTAAGATTTGTTTCATTCTCTACCAAGGCTTTCCATTTATCAAAAGTGTCAAATACATAAGATTTATTTCTAATACAATATACCTAAAATTTACTTATTACATCATCAGTAAAATTAACATAATAATTTAAACCCCCAAGATATGATACCTAAGTCGACTCTCCACACATCGAATGTACTGATCTAACTTAGTCGCTTTCTTTGTAGGTCCAACCTTGAGAAACCTTACTCGCTCATGTTTCTAATATACGCTGTCCTCAAAGAACTCTAAGCCCATTTTTGTATATCTGAGAAAATCCTTCTTTATGATATCCATGACCTTATGGCTCATATGACCGAGCCTATAGTGCCAAAATTTTGTATCTACTTTTGAAGCCACAATATTACAAACATTAGTCTTATCAATGTTGAAATACAGGCTCAAACATTCTTACCTCTTTCCACCATAGGAGAAACCTTGGTAACCTTACAAGAGTCTTCTATAAATGTCACAAAACAACCATCACTTCCCAAATACCCCATTGATATCAAACTTCATATTAATGTAGGCACATGTCCGACATCCTTGAATAGCCGTATTTCCACTCTGCATCTTAACTGAATAGAACCTTTTCAAACTATGTTGCAAGGCTCATCATCACTAAGAAAAACATGCCAAAAATCCCTTGAACATAATAAAAAAATAATGCCTATGTGAAGTAGCATGGAAAGAAACCCTTGAGTCTAAAACCCAAGATTCAACAATATTATATAAAGAAAGAATCAAAGAATCTTCATATACTTTACATGTTTCCACATTTGCCTCCTTGTTTTCTTCTTGTTGTTTTTTCTTATCCTAAAGCTCCCAATAGTCCTTCTTTGCATGCCCGGACTTTCCACAATGTCATAATCACCCCTACAACATCCTCAAACTTCAAATTTGAGTTAGCTGGAATTGAGTTTCTTACCGCCATTACCAGTGCTATTCCAACTCTCGGAGTAAAGAGCTTAGAATTAATAAACCCTAACTTCTTCATCAAATTCTATTGTAACCAAATCTAGCATATTTACAACCATATTAAAATAATTTAAATGACTCACATTATCTTGAACTATTCTCGGACATATTCATATTAAACAATTTTTTCATTAAAAATATCTTGTTAGAGGTAGAGAGTTTTTCATACAACTTCCTAATGCATCTATCATTTGTTTTGTAATATTTTCCTTTAAAACATAAAATAATACCAAAGATGAAAGACATCTACGAATTGTCCCAAGTGCCTTCCTATCCAAAAATCCCATTCCGCATCCGTCATGCGCGAGGGTTTGGTCCCTTTTTCAAACATTGGAATATAAAGATCCTTCTAATAAAGGTAATATTCCATTTGCATCTTCCAAAGAATAAGAAATACTTTATCAACCCTTGATCTTCCATACTCTTCCATAGCTCCCACCCAAGCTACAACTTCCCCGTGATTCAACACTTCAAAAAACCAAACCAGTGTGATGCCAATTGTTAGAAATAAGGGATAAAATATATGGAACAATCCCTCATAGAATCACAATAGTAGAAACTAATATGCAGAAAATATTACACATATGAAATAAAAGTGCAAAATAAAAAGAGCACGACATGAAGAGAAATTATTTAAAGTGGTTCACCCAATTTGGGCTACGTCTACCAAAATCACTTACTCGATTTTATTACAAGCCACCTCTTCTCTTAATAAAATACTCGATATGTTTGGAGCTATGCTCAACAAACTCTACATAATTCACACTCAAATTCACATACATCTACAATGTTGGATCAACCCTACCATATGCACAAAACCACATAAATAGGAAACTACTTATTCAATTTTACAATACCGTGGGTACCAAAACTATACGCCCATATGAGAAGAACACATTTCTGATATATTGGACATATTTTTGATGACAAATTGTTTTTAGTTTGGATAGTGTACTATGGATAGTGTACAATACTTTTAGTGTCTTTGAGAAAAGCTGTTGATAGTCTACAATAATTTTAGTGTACGATGTATTTAACACTTCCACACATGAAAATATGCTCCACACCATAACAACTCAAGTAGGCATCGGTGCAAAACCTCATCGTAACCTAACTTTTATAAATCTCCACCAATTAACATGTAAGGCGCAACACATATAACAAGTTGTTTCTTCTCTAAATCCTTCATTCCTTCAGGTACCACACTAGTACACAAGAATACCACAATGTATTCTTAGTCACAAGGCACATGGTTCAATCTAAATAGTTGTGGATCTCGTATTTAGTCCTCAATCTCACACATTGTAAATTTATCCTCGATAGGTGATCAAGTCATGGATTACTTTTCCTTGGCTTCACCATAATTGTGAAGTTAAACTCCTGAAAAAATGATCCAACGAGAATATGCGCACTTGTAGGATGGGTTTATTGATAAAATACTTCAGTTCCATGTGGTTTGTATAAAATGTAAAGGGAGTTGCTAAAAGTATTGACTAAAATTTTACAATGCACAAATCATTGACAAGGATTCACACTCTATAGTTGTGTAATTCCTCTCAACCGGTGTCAACTTTCTACTAGCAAAATAGATAGGGTGAACAACAATCCCTTCTCTAGGATTTTCTAAGAATGCACCAATGGCCATGCCAGAGGCATCAACATGCACATGAAATGGATTATCCCAAGAGGGTAAGCAAAAATGGGTGCACAAGTAAGTTTCTCCTTTAAAATATCAAATGTTGTCTTCGCAACTCATTCTAATAGAAGTTGCCCTTACTCTTTAACAATTCTTCAAAAGACATGACAATCTTGACATATCCCTTAATGAACTTTCTTTAATAACATGCATGTACTAAGTGTTTTCCAAATAAGTTCATGCATAATTTTTTCACTAACCCCCTTTCCCCCTTTAGTGCTTCAATCTGATTTTTTTACATATTTTAAGTACTTAAAGATTCCCAAAGCATCTTCATCAGATAGGAAATTTCTTCCCCTTTCTGAAAATATAAAGAAGTCCTTATAACTCTTCATATTTTGCAAGTTACGGGCTTGGGGAATTTTTGCAAATTTTGCCAATTTCGGGCTTGGGGCTTGGGGCGATTTTTTGCAAATTTTGCCAATTTCGGGCTTGGGGGCTTGGGGGATTTTTTTGCAAATTTTTCCAATTTCAAGCTTGAGACACAGGGGATATTTTGCAAATTTTGCCAATTTCAGGCTTTGGGGCCTAGGTCTTTTTTTTTAGCAAATTTTACATTTTCGCCATTTCTTGTACGGATTAATGCAAATTTTCAAATGGGCATAACTTTTGACCCAGTTCTCAAAATTCAAAATCTTTATATCGTAGGAATGGTCTCGAGATCCTTTACACCATGGAAGCCTAAAATTTTAATTTTGGTAGGGTTAGGTGGGTAAAAAAAAAAAAAACATCTTCAGCTCTAGTTAATTAAAAACTCAATCACGTCGAAATGACAAAAATGCATGGCGGACCAAAAATAGCTGCTCACACTCAAATGGCCATAAATTTTGCATTTATAAATGAAAATGCAAAAAATGAGTCTTTATTGGAACCATGTTTCTAAGATTGATGCACAAAAATTGAGAAATATAGAATTTGATAAAGAGTCAATTGATATGTTGCGGAAAATGTGCCCAGGTTCAAAATAATGTTTTATTTAGTAGCTGGGATGCATTAATGAAGCATGGGTTGACACATATCACTACTGCAAGTTATGGGGCAGAATGGGGAGCCTTTTTCAATAAATAGAACATCATTCCACTCCATTTACTACCTTTTTCAAGTGGTTGAAGGACAAATTTCAGGATTTTCATTTTCCCTCTCTCTGTCTCTTCTCAAATTTCTATAAATTGGAGTGTCGGGCTCTGTTAGTGTAAAATCACCACACCCCTAGATGTATGCAACCTATTGGGCTGAGACTCTTAGTGTGATATCATAACATGGAGCATCTCTCAAAGTGTGGGACTTTGAAATCAAGAGAGCTCACCGGATGAATGACGGTTCCTATTCCTCTATTCATGTGCACAAAAATAAATTGCAGATGATCTACTCGAAACCTACTCTATCTTACCAAGGGGAAATGGTTGAGAAGATGAGAAATAAATAAACCTAAGATAACAAGGTGATGCACAAAAGGAATGTTAAACACCCATTTTGCAATTTAACATAGACCATAGAAATACAATACAACCACCATGCACAGATAACCAAACTACAATAAGAGATCAAAAGATAACAATGAACACATGAGAGGGTTGAGAATCACCCACATACATAAATTATTGCTCCAAAGTTGATACAGTACATTAAAGTTAGCCAAGAGGAATTTTTTTATTACAACTTGAATGGGAGGTTTGGATTCCACGAACTCATTTGCAGACCAGAGGAGAAGGGAGGGTGCAAAATAGAAATGTCCAACCCTTTACAATGAGCCCAAATCCTTATTTTATAGATGTAGTGAGGAGGGAAGAAAAAAGAGGTGAGAAACTTGATTTGAAGCTTAGCTACTGGCTATCAATACCTCTACAAATCCACCCACAATCTCTCTTGTCGCTGCTCTATGTCTACTCAAAGCACATTGAAGAAGGAAGAATGATGGATCAAATCAAATCTGATTTGGTTATTGGAGCAATCAAATCACATATTAATTATGTGAAGACACTTTCTAATTTTTCCCACCTAACCTCACCAAAACTATAGTTTCAGGTCTCCATGGCGTCGACGAGGTTGAACCCTTTCCAATGATGCCAAATTTGTTAAATTTCGGCATTAGATTGAAAGATACGTCCATTTGAATGTTTGAGTCAGGTCCATACAAAAAATGGTGAAAACCAGTTAGCGTAACAGTCCGCAGCCTAAAGTCACTTTGTGCCTTTTGGCACCAAAAATATAAAATGCAAAAAATGCCTTGCAGCCACCGTAATTCATTTTTTCAAAAACCCATCTTCGGGCCCACTAGTCTGCATTTTCCATTTGGGAAAAAAATCCTCCCAGTGCTGCAGCTTGCATGTAATTTAGGCTTGACACATGGATTCTTGGGTGTTAGCAGAGGTGCGGTTCATCTTTATAGTTTACGCCTTTTGAGCCAAAAAGTTTGAATTGCCTTTGACGACCCGCCTTCCTCCTTTGACTTGGAACATGGCCATGTGTAGAGCTGGTGCTAGTTTGGGGACCACTTTTAGGTTTACCTTTTGAAGTTACGCCAAAGAAACATGTGGCACCTTCCACGGCTTGCTCTATTCCCTTTGTGTTTTGGCTAAGTCCTTTTATTTGGTGGGGCCATATGTTTGACTTGGGACATGTGGAGACTTGGCACTTGTTTGAGTCTGGCCCTTGGGCTGCCCCTCTTGAATTTACACGGTTGAGGCACGTGGTACCCTCCGTTGACTCTTCCCATCTTAACTTTTCAACTGTCGACTCTATCCCTATTCGGACCTGGGATATGTGGAAGGAGGACGCTTGTTTGGGGAACCTACTTTTAGATTTACTTTTAAAGATGTGACAAGCCGACACATGGTGCCTTCTGCAAGTCTACGATACTTAGCTGATTTAGGCTGATGCCTTTTTGAACCCTAGACACATGGAATCCAGTGCTTGTTTGAGTCTCTACTTTGGGATTTATCTTTGAAGTTGCACCAAGTTGACATGTGACACCTTCCACCGAGTCGAAGACTTTTCAATGACCGGTGAAACTTTTAGGGAACTTTAGACTCATGGAGGCTCCGCACTTGCTTAAGGCTGGTAATTGGATTCAACCTTGAAGGTGTGCCATTGAGACACTTGGTAGCTTCCACCGTCTCTTCCATACTTAGCCAATTTGGGCTCGCTCTAAATCATTTGTGAAGCCCGAAGAATTTGAGCCTTTCCCCATTTTCCTCCTTTGAGCCTCTAGTTTCTTTGACATTGTTTGCCTCCTTAGCCGACCCTGCTCCTCCATTTTTGAGCCCGCCTGTAACCTGATCGTTAGATTTGAAATGTGGGCTCGTGCGATGGAACCGACCCTCATATTTCTTCCTACACGGGGTCATGTTTGATCAATTTTACCAAGGGGAAAATTGAGATAACAATTTGGTGACTCGTGGGGACGTCTGCCTGCTTAGATGAAGAGATCAGCTACCTTGTTGTATCCATTGGGCATGGAGTCATGGGTGGTGGCCGATCTTTGGTCTTGTTCTGAAGCTTAAATCCGATGTTTGCACTTGGAGTCCTAGAACTCCCCCCACTATTCTAGAAATGGTTCCTTCGAGACCCTATTTTAGTTGTTCTGTATTTGTTCTATTTTAAAATGAGGAACTATTCGACAATTATGGCTCTCCTGTTGTAAATGTTGAAGGGTCTAGTGCATTCACCTGGAGGTGCATCGAACTGTATAACAACACAAACCTAGAGCAACAAAATATCTGTGCCACAACACTTAGGGAAATAAAACCTATGCTATAACAAGACAATGTGCATACGCACTTAGGGAAATTAAAGTCCTATGCTAATATTTACAAGGGTGGAACCTTCCTTTTCAGTAGAAATGTTTGAGATGGATCCCGTTAACTAGAATCTGTAATTCTTTGCCATCCAATTTAGCCAGTGGAAGGCATTGCTACTTTTACATCTTGTGACCATGTAGGGGCCACTCCAAATGGCATCAAATTTGGAATGATTTCCTGGTTTTTCCTGATCTGCATCCCACTTTAGAACTAAGTCCCCTTCTTGAAAGGTCCTTATTCTTGCTTTCTTATCAAAGCTCTTCTTGATCAATTCTTGATCCTTCTCCATGATCTGCATTGCATGCTCTCTTTCCTATCCTACTTCTATTAGCTCTGTATACCTAATTGCCATAGGTTCAAACTCAAACTGTTCAAACTTTTCATGAGCTCTAAAGTGGGAAGCTCCAATGATATGGGCAATACTGCCTCTTTTCCGTATACAAGATTATATGGGGAGCTTCTGTGGACATTTTGGATGTGATCCTATTAGCACATAGAGCTTATTTAATCTTTGTATGCCAATTTATCTGGTTTTCATCAAGAGTCCTTCCGATAATCCTTAGTAGGTTCTTCTTTGTGGACTCTACTTGGCCACTACCCTAAGGGTAATAATTTGATGAAGTGCTTGAGGTATACACCATTTTATACTGAAACATTCAATGATCATTGTACCAAGGAAAGCTAATGCATTATCGATATAATAGTGGCGGGAAGTCAAACTGGTGGTTATTCCCTCATACAAATCCAAGATGTTGTATTCATTTACCTCCTTAAATGCCACTTTGCTTGACCACTTGGTGAAATAGTCTATTGCTATAAGTATCCACTTATGGCCCTGACTTGAATTTGGGTTAATCACTCCAATGAAGTCTAGTCCCCATTGCATGAATGGATGATCCATTGAGATTAGACGAAGGGCTAGGGCTGCTAAATTTTCCTTCCCTGTGAAGAATGCACACTTCTAGAACTTCTTGACCCATGAGTAGTAATCCCTAAACATTGTAAGGGCCAATAATAACTAGCTTTCATGATTTTAAGAGCTATTACTCGAGGAGCAAAGTGGCCTCCTACTTCTCCATTATGGAACTCATGCAATACCCTTTCAATTTGGCTTGTCCCAATGCACCTCAATAGGACACTATTGATATCCTTCTTGAACAAAACACTATTGATAAATACATATGTGATGGATTATAGTCTGAAGTATCTCCTTTTTTCTTTGTTCCATTCTGGAGGGAAAAAACCTATTTGGAGATAGTGCACCAAGGCTTGGGTCCAACATGGAACATGTGCATCATTAACTGGATGCTCTTGATCATTCTGTAGTAACAGGACAACCTCTTCTTCATCTACTAACTTGGCTTATTGCTTGAAGTGATCTACTCACACGAGACTTCCTTGCCATGAACTAGTTTGGTGACTTTGATCTCAATGTCGTGTTCCATTACCCGAGTCATCCAAATTCTCTCTTCTCGATTTAAGTCCTTATTCGGAGAAAATCCTTAACAATAGCATGAGATACTACCAAATGAATCTTATTGTTTGAGACTAAGTGTCCGAACTTCTTCAAACTCCTAATGACAACAAGGAAATTCTTCTTAATGAAAAATTACTTTACCTCGTAATCCTCCAAGCTTTGACTGAAGAAGGCTATGGGCTGTTCTAACCCTTCCTTGTTGGGCTGAACCAAGATAACTGAGATTGTGTCTAACCCTCCAAAATCATGCAACATGAAATCTTTTGAAAATTTTGGGTTAACAAGAGTTGGGGCCTGTGATATTGTGATCTTAATGGCCTCAAAACTCTCTTTTCCTTCTCGATGTCCATTTGATTGCAAGACTCTTCTTCAACATCATTGTTAAAGTCTTCACAAGAGTGGAAAAGTTAGGCACAGCACAAACCTGTGAACAAATTTTATTCTCCCCAAGAAGCTTTAGAGAGAGACTTTTTGTGTTGTGGCAATGGAAGTGTTCGATGGCTTCAACCCTTCTCTTGAGACAATGTGGCCAAAAAAATTTCCCTCGTGTGCCAAAAACACACACATTTTTGGGTTCGATGACACTCTGAACCTTCTACACCTCTAAAATACCTATCCGAGGTGAAAGAGATGGTCTGCTACATTCTTTGAGAAGACGGTGATATCATCTAGATACGTATGGACTATATTGTTGATTAAGCCTTTGAATGCCATATCCATAGTTCACTAAAATGTTGCTCGGCATTTGATACCAAATGACATCTTCTTATAAGCATATGTACCCCATTTGGTGGTGAAGGTTATCTTAAGTTGATCTTCCTCTTTCACCTTTATCTAATTATATCCTGACTATCCATCTAGCAATGAAAACCTCTCAGAGCTAGCTACAACCTATAAGATTTATTCCATTGATGGAAGTGGATAATGATCCTTGAGTGATGCTCTATTCAGATCATGAAATTCCACACACAGTCTGATTTCTCCACTTCTTTTCCTCACAGGCACCAAGTTTGCAACCCAACTTGAATGCTTGATAGGGAAGATGATGCTGGCCTCAATAAGCTTGTTCAACTCTTTTCTCGTGAGACGCTCAATGTGAGGGTTTACTAGCCTTTTCTTATGTCTGAAAGGCTTAGATTCTGGATCTAACTCGATAGTATGTTGTGCCAATCTTGGATTGAAACATATTAAATCTTTCTAAGTCCAAGAAAAGACATCTAGGAATTCTTGAAAAATTTGAACGAATTCATAATTTTCTTGTTAAGTACTTACCTTGCCAATCCATAATGTTTTGCCTTCGTCTATGGAAATGGGCTCCGAATCTTCACCCTTTACCTAAATATTTGCCTTCTCCTTCCGGAATTGATCATTTGGGTTGAATATTGACTCCAAAGTTACAAGACCCTTTGGTAATTTTGTTAGTTCTCAGCTGCATCACTTGGTCACCATAACGTTGTTCCAACTTGTCTTGGTTTCTAGTGGAGAACTCATCTTCTTCTTGTAGAAAGTTGACAATTTGTTGATCATTGTCGAAGACCTGCTAACTTGTGTTATTATTTGGGATAGCTGGTCTTACAACCACCTTGATATGGGGCTAAGACTTGTCACTCTTGATACTCTCTACAACATCAAATGCTACCCCGATTACCGCCAATCTGTCTGCTTCTTCATTATTCTTTCTTGGGATGGAATTGATGTTGAATGCTTCGAAATCCTCAATGAGATCCCATACCTGAATTTTGTATTTCTTTAACAGATCGTTCTTGACAAAAAAAATTCGTCAAACTTGATTTGTAACCAGCTCACTATCACCAAACGCTTGCAAGTTTGTGATCCCTCTTTTCATTGCCCAATGTAGTCCATGGATAAAAGCTTCATACTCTGCTGTGTTGTTCGAGCAAGCAAATTGGAAATGGAAGGATGAGTAATATTTTGTACCTTGGGGGGAAACAAGCATATCTCCTCCTCCGGATCCTTGTCTACTTCTTGAGCCATCAAAGAATAATAGCCATACCTCATTATCATCTTTGTGGTCTAGCGTAATAATGTCAAGAAGGGGATGATTCTCCTCATGTAAACAATATAATCCTAGCTCAGATTCCTCCATTTCCTTATAAGGGTCAAAATCACGCCTCTTGTTTTCCCATTCATTGAGGGTCAAGTATAGAATACACCCAACCTTGGTATCTACCTCATGACTGCTTGGGAGGTCCTCATGATCAAAATCTAAATAGTTCGCATTGATTAGGCTGGGTACATGAGGCTAAATATGATAATCCTCAATGGTCTTAGATCTGATCATAGCCTTGGCTCCATACCTTGTTCTAAAAAGCATGTGCGACCAATCAAGTAGACAAATAGTCTTTAATTTTAGCAGGAAGTCTCTTGATAAACACAATGCAAAATGTGGCAGAAATTCTATGACTGATACGTTTTACAATACATCACATTGGGGCATGCGTGCGGTGTGAGGCTCAAATCGTTTATGACTCCAACCGTTGTTACCAATTTCCCATCCGATTGCACTACACCCTTAGAGATGACTTCATATTAAAGACCTAGTCGATCGGCTATTTGCTTTGACATGACCGAGTTACTCGCTCTCCTGAATAAATCATGCAATTATGTACCAATTTTTCCCCAATGATCAACGAAACATAGAATGAAAGGGGTTTTAGATTCTTACCTTTTTGTCCTCCATGGTTTCCTTCAAGTGAGTAGCATTGGTAAGCACTATATCTTGTTGTTTGGGGGGTTGATTGGAGGTTGACCAATTGGCCATGGCAGCGTGCAACAGATAACTCTGTCCTGGGATAGCCAATGACTCCCACATTGAAATATTCACATTTTTTCTTCATTTATTCAATGATGTTAAATGGGGATGAGTTATCTTTTTCTACTCCTTCCCGACACATTCTTTTCTTGCACATGGGTCATTACAACTGGTGTATGAGTGGGTCTAGAAGGCATCTTGGGCTGACTCTACACATTGGGAATTGCACTTTGAGTGCCAATATGTTGTGGAATAATTGAGGATTACTTGAGTTTGATCATTTTCCCTTTCCAATATTCCTTTTCTTGGTGTGTATTAGAAGCTACACTTTGAGAAGGTGCTTGATTCATACCACATAAATCTTTAGCTTGCCAATTGACAAGCATGGTCTCACTTAGAGGTGCCTCTTTCTGGGTTTCTTGTTGCTGATTTTCTTCTTGACTGGGCTCTTGGGACACACCAATGTTCTATACCATCAAGGCCTAGTTCAGTGCACCATTGAAACACATTGATTGGTTATGGGGCTGACCGCATGGGAAACACCAATCATATTCTTGTGCCATGTTGTTTTGTGTAGGAACCAAGGCCCTCAATGTTGAAGCTATGTTTAGAGCATATGGTTGGTAAGTCCTAGCAGCTTTCAGTTGTCCTTGGTTTTGATTTTGATTTACTGACTGAGTGGTGGTCTATTTCTACCTGGTATGGGAGCCTAGCTTGATCTGAGTTTGAGGCTAATATGGCATAGAAATATGAGCTTGTTTCCTCTTGATGGTCACTAGCTCATTCCCTAGGTTTTGTATTTGTTTTATAACCTCTTGTAGCTCTTTTGAAGTGCTAAAGGATGAGGTGGAAGCTTCAACTAAACTATGATTCCTTGGAGTGGGTATGGGAGATAATGTGGGTGTTTGACTAGTGCTTGGAACTCCTAGTTCCGGATACAAAGGCATAGGTGGCCTAGGAGCAATTTTACCAACCTGAATTAAACAATTTTAAGCTCTAATGGAAATGTTATAGGTTACAGTAAGGTTGTGCCTCCCATTGATTGAATCATTAAGGCAATATCAAAATTTAAAGCTCTAAGAAAGTATAATAAATCACCTTCATTTATGGGCCTTACGGCCAATGGAATCCTATCCCATGTCCTTTGAAATATGAGGTTGAAATATGTCAACTACTCATTAGGGGCCCTCTTGATTGTTGTCAGTTGTTCCAACAAGGATAGATTATCTCCCTTCTCTCTAAATTGATTATGAAGAGCTTTGCACAGATGGTCCCAATTCTGAATAGAGTCTGTTGTTAGACTCCTGAACCATTACGAAGCTTTACCCTTGAGTGAAGAGGCTAAAAATTGACTGTAATGTCCATCTTAGTGATCTCATGAATTGTGTAGACATTTGCAATGTCTTGAATGTGATCACTAGGAGAATTCTGTTCTCTCCAGTGAAATATGGGATACTCTTTAATGCTGCAACTAGGACTAGATTTTATGCATTGAGAGTGAGTGGGTTACTGCCAGTGAAGTTGACATAGGGGTTGGGTGGTTGTACCATTATGATTGGCTTGAGAACCCTTGTTAATTAAATGAAGGGCCTACCAGAGGAGGTGTTGACAAGGTTCTATTTGGTGGAGATGGATACCTTTGGGCTCTTCTCCCCTTTCTCCTCTATCTAGGGACAAGTGTAGATAGATAAAAATCCTTCCTCTCTAGTTCTCGATCTAGTCTGGATACTTCTCATGAATCTACCAAGCCTAGGATGCTGAAACCAGTGGACTCTGATTCTGTTGGAGTCTCCAGATGTGTAATTTCAGGGCTTCTTAAAAGCTGAAACTTACAACAAGTGCACATCAATCTTGTTGTAGTAAAATGAAGACCTCTTGGTCCCACTGAGCATGCCAAAAATGTTAGTGCAAAATCACAGCACCCCTGAATGTCTGTAACCTATTGGGTTGAGACTCTCAGTGTGATAACATAACATGGAGCATCTCTCAAAGTGTGGCACTTTGAAATCAAGAGAGCTCTCCAGATGAAGGTCGGTTCCTATTCCTCTGTTCGATTACACACAAATAAATTGTAGAGGATCTACTCTAAACCTACTCTATCTTACCAAGGGGACATGGTTGAGAAGATGCGAAAGAAATAAACCTAAGCTAACAAGGTGATGCACCAAAGGAATGTTAAACACTCGTTTTACAATTTAACATAGACCATAGAAATGTAATACAACCACCATGCACAGATAATCAAACTACAATGAGAGATCAGAAGATAACACCGAACACATGAGAGGGTTGAGAATGACACATAAACATATATTATTGGTCCAGAGTTGATACAGTACATTACAGTTAGCCAAGAGGTAAAAATTTGTATTATAACTTGAATGGGAGGTTTGGACTCCACGAACTCATCTGTAGACCAGAGGAGAAGGGAGGGTGCAAAACAAAAATGTCCAACCCTTTATAATGAGCCCAACTCCTTATTTTATAGATGTAACAAGGACGGAAGAAGAAAAGAGGCAAGAAACTTGATTTGAAGCTCATTACTGACTAAGAATGCCCCTGTAAATCCACCCACAATCATGTCAAGTCTGCCGCTCTATGTCTCTGCTTCGGCACATTGAAGAAGGAAGAACGATGGATCAAATCAAATCCGATCTGGTTGTTGGAGCAATCAGATTGCATATTTATGGCATGAAGATGCTTTCTAGTTTTTTCCCACCGAACCTCACCAAAATTAAAGTTTCAGGTCTCCATGTCGTAGATGAGGTCAAGACCTTTCCAATGATGTAAATTTTTTTGAATTTTGGGAACTAGATTGAAAGATATGTCCATTTGAATGTTTGAGTTGGGTCCATACAAAAAATGGCATAAACCAGTTAGAAGAAAGGGTCCGCAAGCCCAAATTCACTTTGTACGTTTGCCACCAAAATACAAAATGCAAAAAATGCCCCGTAGCCCCGCAATTCATTTTTGTCAAAAAACCATCTTGGGCCTGCCGGTCTGCATTTTCCATTTGGGGAAAAAGTTCTCCCAGCTGTAGCCGTAGCATGTAATTTTGGCCTAACACGTGGCTCCTTGGGCGTCGTGAGGTACTGCTTCATTTTTATACTTTATGCCTTTTGAGCCAAAAAGTTTGAATTGCCTCCGATGACCCACCTTCCGCTTTGACTTGGAATATGGCCATGTGTAGAGCTAGCGTTAGTTTGAGGACCGCTTTTAGATTTACCTTTTGAAGTTCCACCGAAGAGACACGTGGTGCCTTCTGCGGATTGCTCTGTTCACTTTGTGTTTTGGCTAATTCCTTTTGTTTCGTGGGGCCATATGTTTGACCCGAGACATGTGGAGACTTGGCGCTTGTCTGAGTCTAGCCCTTGGGCTGCCCTCTTGAATTTGTGCAGTTGAGGCACATGGTACCCTCCGCTGACTCTGCTCATCTTGACTTTTCAACTATCGACTCTATCCCTATTCAAATCTGGACACGTTGAAGGATGGTGCTTGTTTGGGAAACCGCTTTTAGATTTACTTTTAAAGATGCGCTAAGATGACATCTCGGTGCCTTCCGTGAGTCTGCAATACTTAGCCGATTTTGGCCAATGCCTTTTTCAAACCCTAGACACGTGGAAGCCAGAACTTGTTTGAGTCTCCACTTTGGGATTTATCTTTGAAGTTACACCGAGTCGACACTTGGCACCTTTCGTTGAGTCAAAGACTTTTCAAAGGCTAGTGCAACTTTTAAGGAACTCTAGAACACATGGAGGCTCTGCGCTCACTTAAGGCTGGTACTTGGATTCAACCCTTGAGGGTGTGCCATTGAGACACTTGGCAGATTTTGTCATCTCTTCCATACCAATTTGGGCTCACTCAATCATTTGTAAAGCCCGAATACTTTGAGCCTTTCCCCATTTTCCTCCTTTGAGCCTCTGGCTTCTTTGACACTTGTTTACCTCCTTAAAATTCTGACCACTGCTCCTCCATTTTTGAGCTTTCCTATAACCTAATCGTTGGATTTGAAACATGTGCTTGTGTAATGGAACCAACCCTCAGATTTCTTCCTTTACAGGGTTATGTTTGATCAATTTTTTCGGGGGGAAAATTTGAGATAACAGCTCATTGTAAAGGGAGATAGTTTTTAAGTAGTAAAACTATCAAAATTTCTTTGTGAATCCAATGTGTTGCAGGCCCTTCTAGTGGACTCCTTCCATGGTGATCTAGACTTGTATTATGTAAAGGATCAACCGTGTATTTTTACAAATGTAGCACTAGATGCAAGTTTGTGGATGTATCTTCCTTGTTTCATTTGGTTTGCATTCTTCTTGATCATTCAATCTCATTACATACATATTGTGTCTATTCTATGTTTGTTGTAGGGATTCATTATTATTGTGCATGTATAAACTATGATTGTGAATGTATTCATCGATTGTGGAGGACTTATCACCTCTTCTACTATGTATTTTTCTTCTTTTTTCACACATTGCAAAACCATCCTCATTCCCTCCTTTTTGGTGTATCACCGCTTTAGTGTAGACTTTATTTTCATGCAATTTACCTCCCTGATCCCTTTGGAAAGTTATATTAGGGTTAGATAGTTTGTATGCATTAGAGTAGATTGTGGTAGGTAGTTTAGGAGAAAGAACCAACCTTCTCTCGGAGGATCATCTCAAGCTCGTAAGTCCCACAACTTGAGAGATGATTCCATGTTATCCAATCACACCATGAGCTCAAGGACACACACTTGTGTAATTATAGGGTGGTGTGATTCAGAGATAATAGTTCTAGCACATTCAGTGGGACAAGAGGTCTTCATTTTAATTATAGAAATATTGATGTGAACTTGTTGTAAGTTTCCGCTTTTGAGAAGCTTTGAATTGCACATCTGGTGACTCCAAGAGAGGTAGAATCCACTAGTTTCAGCAGTCCAAGCTTGGCAGATTCATGAGAAGAATCCAAACAAGGTCAAGAACTAGAGAAGAGGGACTATTTATCTATTTGCATTTATCCCTAGAAAGAGCAAGGAGAGGAAGAAGAGCTCAAAGGTCTCCATCTCCACCAAACAAAACTTTGTCAACACCTCCACCTGGTAGGCCTTTCATTCAATCAACTAGAGTTCTTCACCAATCAAGATGGCACAACCCAATCCTTATGTCAACTTCACTAGCAGTATCCCACTTTCTCTCAATGCACAAAATCCAGTTCCAGTTATAGCATTGAAGAACATTCCATATTTCATTGAGAGAACCAAACAACCCGATTGACCACATCTAGGACATTACAAATGTCTGTGTAATTCATGAAATTACTGAAATGGACATTGTTGTTAAGTTATTGTCATCCTCATTTAAAATTAAATTTGCAATGGTTCAGAAGCCTAACAGTAGGGTCTATCTAGAATTGGGACCATTTGTGCACAACTCTTCACAATCAATTTGGAGAAAAGGGGGATAATTTGTCTTTGTTGGAACAATTGACAACTATTAAGAGGGATCCTAATGAATAGTTTGACGATTTCAACTTCATATTTCAGAGGACATGGGATAGAATTCCAATGGCCATGAGACCAACAACTAAAGGTGCTTTCCTATACTTCCTTAAAGCTTTAAATTTTTATATTGCTATGATGATTCAATCCATGGGAGGTATAACTTTACCCGCAGCCTATAACATTGCTATTAGAGCTGAAAATTTCTTGATCCAAGATGGTAAACTCACACCTAGGCCACCTATGCCTCTATACCCATAATTAGGAGCTCCAAGCACTAGTCAAGCACCCACATTAGCTCCCATTCCTGCTCTAAGAAATCAAAATTCAACTAAAGCTTCTACTTCATCTTCTAGTACCTCAAATGAGCTCCAAGAAGTCATGAAGCAACTACAAAATTTGGGTAATGAGTTGGTGACACTTAAGAGGCAACAAGATCAAAATTTTAGACCTCCATATCAGCCTCAAACTCAACCCAATAGACCTCCATATCAGCCTAACAAGCCACCCTTTCAAGCTGCAAATCAGAACCAAGTCGACCTCTACTAATAGACCATTCCAGCCTTACAATCCTAATGCTACATCCACATCTAGAGCTTTGGTACCAGTGCAAAATAACATGGCTCAGAATATGACTAGTGTTTCCCATGTAATCAACCTCATAACCAGTCAATGTGTTTTAATGGTGCTTTGAATCAAGCCCTTATGGTGACAAAAATGGGTGCAGAACAAGAGACAAGCCAAGAAAGAAGGAAATCAGCAACAGGGAGCAACTCAACAAGACGCACCTCCAAATGAGACCACACTTGTCAATTGGCAGGTTGAATATTTTGTGGTATAAACCAAACACCTTCTCAAAGTGTAGCAGCCAATACATGGTCCAAGAAAAGGAACATTGGAGAGGGACAATCATCAAATTTAAGTGATCCACAACCCTCCATCACTCCATAAGGTGTTAGCAATCAAAGTGCAGCTCCCAATGTGCAAGGTCAGCCCAAGCCACCTTCTAGATCAGCTCAAGTGCTCATTGTAACAGCCCATGTGCAAGAGAATGAATGCAAGGAAAGGGGCAACAGAGAGATAGCTCATCTCCATTCAACATCATTGAGCAGATGAAGAAAATGAATGTAAACATCTCAATGTGGGAATCATTGGCTATCCCAGGACAAAGAGACCTATTGCAAGCTGCTATGGAAAATTGGTCAACATCAAATCAGCCACCTAATCAACAAGAAAAGGTGCTTACCAATGCAGCTCTCAAAAGAGAAAATCAAGGAAGCCACCAAGGTAAAAATTTGAAGCCACCACCATTCTATATCTCATTGATCATAGGAGATAAGTTGGTACATAATTGCATGATTGATTCGGGAGCAAGTAGCTCAGTTATGCCAAAATAGATAGCTGATCAATTGGGCCTTCAATATGAAGTCATCTCTAAAGGTGTGGTGCAATTATGGGACAATAGTAAAAATAACAATTGAGTAATCAAATATTTGAGCCTCACATTGCATGCATGTCCCAATGTGACCATTTTGTAAGATGTATCAGTCATAGACTTTCCACCACTCTTTGCATTGTGCTTGTCAAGAGACTTCACTGCCAAAATTGGAGGCTATTTTTCTACTGATTGGTCACACATGCTATTTAGAACAAGGTATGGAGCTAAGGCTACAATTAGATCTGAGCCCATTGCAAACTTCCACATAGAGCCTCTTACACTAAGTCTAATCAATTCAAACTATTCAAATTTTGATCAAGAAGATCTCCCAAGAACTTATGAAGTCAGATACTAAGGTTGGATGCATTCTAGACTTAACTCTTGATGAATGGGCAAAACAAGAGACATGCTTTTGACCCTTACAAAGAAATGGAAGAATCTGAGTTAGGATTCTATTGTTTACATGAAGAGAATCATCCTCTCCCTAACATCACCAAGCTAGACCACAAGGATGATAATGAGGTATGGCAAGTTATTCTTTGATGGCTCAAGGAGTAGACAAGGTGCAGGAGGAGGAGCTATGCTTATTTCACCTCAAGGTACAAAATATTATTCATATTTCATTTTATTTTTCTTTCTCAAACAACACAACTGAGTATGAAGCCTTAATTCACGGATTGCACTTTGGGAAAGAAAGAGAGGTATTAAGAATTTGCAAGTATTTGGTGATAGTGAGCTGATTGTGAACCAAGTTAGAGGACAAAATGCTGCCAAGAATGATCTATTGAAGAACTACAAGAATCGGGTATGGGATCTTATTGAATATTTTGAAGCTTTTGGTATCAATTCCATCCCAAGAAAGAAGAATGAAGCAATAGATAGACTGACAAGTAGAATTGGGGCTGCATTTGATGTTGTAGAAAGTATCAAGAGTGAGAAATCTCAGCCCCATATTAAAGTGGTTGTGAGGCCATCTATCCCAGATAACAACAAAAGTTGGTAAGTCTTCGAGAATGATCAAAAATTGTTAATTTTCTACAAGAAGAAGCTTGAGTTCTCCGCTAGAAACCAAGACAAGTTGGAACAACAATATGGTGACCAAGTGGTACAACTAAGAACTAACAAATTACCAAAAGGTCTTGTAACTTTGGAGTCAATCTTCAACCCAAATGATCAATTTCGGAAGGAGAAGGAAAACATTCAGTAAAGGGTGAAGATTCAAAGCCCATTTCAATAGATGAAGGCAAGACATTGAAAATTGGCAAAGTAAGTACCCCAAGAAAATCTGAATTTGTTCAACTTTTCAAGAATTCCTAGATGTTTTTGCATGGACTTATAAGGATTTAAGAGGTTTCAACCCAATATTGGCTGAGCATACAATTGAATTAAATCTTGAATCCAAGCCTATCAGATAGAAGCAAAGGCCAGTGAATCCTCACATTGAACCTCTCATGAGGAAGGAGTTGAACAAGCTGATTGAGGCTAGCATCATCTTCCCTATCAAACATTCAAGTTGGGTTGCAAACTTGGTGCCGTGAGGAAAAGAAATGGAGAAATCAGATTGTGTGTAGACTTCCATGATCTAAATAGAGCATCACTCAAAGATCACTACCACTTCCTTCAATGGAACAAATCTTGTAGGTTATAGCTGGTTCTGAAAGGTTTTCATTGTTAGATGGCTACTCAGGCTATAATCAAGATAATGGTGAAAGAAGAAGATCAGTTCAAGATAGCCTTCACTATGAAATGGGGTACATATGCTTACAAGAAGATGCCATTTGGACTGTCAAATGTCGGGCAACATTTCAGCGAGCTATGGATATGGCATTCAAAGGATTAATCAACAAGATAGTGTTGGTGTATCTAGATGATATCACCATCTTCTCAAAGAATGCAACAGACCACCTCTTTCACCTCAGGAAAGTATTTCAAAGATGTAGAAGATTCAGAGTGTCATTGAATCCAAAGAAGTGTGTATTCTTGGCACACGAGGGAAAATTTTGGGCCATATTGTCTCAAGAGAAGGGTTAACAATTGATCTTGAAAGAGTTGAAGCCATCTAAACACTTCCATTGCCACACCACAAGAAATCTCTCCAAAGCTTCTTGGGAAGGATAAATTTTGTCTCAGATTTGTGCCTGATTTTTCCACTCTTGTGAAGCCTTTAACAATGATGTTAAAGAAGAGTCTTGCATTTAAATGGACAACATAAGGAAAAGAGAGTTTTGAGGCTATCAAGCATGCAATATCACAAGCTCCAACTCTTATCAACCCAGACTTCTCAAAGGACTTCATGTTGTATGATTTTGGAGGATCAAGACACAATCTCAGCTATCTTGGTATAGCTGAATAGAGAAGGATTAGAATAGCCCATAGCATTCTTCAGTCCAGATCTTAGAAGATTACAAAGTAAGGTATTCTTTTATTGAAAAGCATGTCCTTGCTTGTCATTAGGAGTTTGAAGAAGTTCAAACACTTGGTCTCGAACAATAAGATTCAATTGCTAGTGTCTCATGTTGGTGTCAAGGACTTTCTCCTAAACAAGGACTTGAATGAGAAGAGAGCAGGTTGGATCACCCATGTAATGGAGTATGATATTGAAATCAAGGTGACCAAGTCTGGTTCATGGAAAAGGTTTGTGTGAGAAGATCACTTCCAAACAACATGATGAATCAAAAGAGAAGAAGAGGTTGTCCTACTACTACGCAAAATGATCAAGAACAACTAGCTAATGATGCACCATTCCATGTTGGACTCAAGACTTAGTGCATTATCTCCAAACAGTTTGTGCCCTCCAGAAATGAGCAAAGCAAAGAGGAGATACTTTATATTGCAAGCCATTCCATATGTGCTTATTGATGGTGTCTTGTTCAAGAAAGACATCAATAGTGTTCTGTTGAGATGCATTGAAACATGTCAAGTTGGGAAGATATTACATGAGTTCCATGATGGAGAAGTAGGAGGCCACTTTTCTCCATGAGTAACAACTCTCAAAATCATGAAGGCTGGTTACTATTGGCCTACGATGTTTAGTGATTGCTACTCATGGATCAAGAAATGCAAGAAGTGTGCATTCTTCATAGGGAAAGAAAGGTTAATAGCCCTTCCCCTTCATCCAATTTTAGTAGATCATCCATTCATGCAATGGGGATTAGACTTCATTGGAGTGATCAACCCAAATTCAAGTCAAGGCCACAAGTGGATACTTACTGGAAATAGACTATTTCACCAAGTGGACTAAAGCAGTGGCACTTAAGGAGGCAAATGAATCTAATATCTTGGATTTCTATGAAGGGATAATCACTAGGTTTGGAGTCCCTACCACTATCATATCAGATAATGCATTGGAATTTCTTGGTACAAAGATCACCGAATGGGCTGTCAAGAATGGTGTATACCTCAACACTTCATCAAACTATTACCCTCAAGGTAATGGCCAAGTAGAGTCCACAAACAAAAACTTACTAAGAATCATCAGAAGGACTCTTGATGAGAATCAGAGAACTTGGCACACAAAGCTCAAATCAGCTCTATGGGCTGATAGGATCACACCCAAGAGGTCTACAAGCAGCTCTCCATTCAAGCTTGTATATAGGAAAGAAGTAGTTCTACCTATATCACTTGAGTTGTCGACATTGGAACTCATGAAACAGTTGGAACTAGCTGAATTTGGACCCATGGAAATTAGGTATGCAGAGCTAATGGAACTAGAAGAAGCAAGAGAACATGCAATGCAGACTATGGAGAAGGATCAAGCATTGATCAAAAAGAGATTTGACAAGAAAGCTAAGGCTAGGACATTCCAAGTTGGAGACTTGGTACTAAAGTGGGATGCTTGATCATGCAAAGCTAGGAAAGCATTCCAAGTTTGATGCCATATGGAGTGGCCCATACATGATCACCGAATGAAAAGGTAGTAATGCCTTCCGATGGCTAAATTGGGTGGTGAAGAATTGCAGATTCCAGTCAATGGGATCTATCTCAAATAGTGCTACTAAAAGGAGAATTTCTCACCTTTGTACATATTAGTCTAGGATTTCCAATTTCTCCAAGTGCTTGTGCACATTGTTGTTATTAGAATAGGTTTCATTTCCCTAAGTGTTGGTGCACATGCTCTATTACTTTTGTGTATGCTTGTATACAGTTCATCTCACTCCCGAAGACACTTGCAACCACAAGAGAATCAAATCATAAGAGTATCCATATCAGAGTAGGTTTGATGTTTTCACTCCAACAATCAGATTTTTAGAAGATCAATGAGGGAAAAGATTCCTAGTTTCAGGAAATTTTCTACTCTCACAAACCTCGACTTCAAGGTCTTCTTACAAAGGATGAGAGTGTAAACAATGGAAGGCAATCCCAGATCAGATATGAGACTACCAGGAAGACTCCATGCCCAATGAATTGCTACACAGCTGGCCATATTTCATCTGACAAATAGATAACCCCGTTGAGTCACCAAATTGTTTTCCAAAATAAGTTCATGCTTAATTTTGGTCAACTAACCCTTTTTCCCCCTTTTAGTGCTTAAATATGATTTTTTACATATTTAAAGTACTTAAAGATTCCCGAAAGCATCTTCATCAGATAGGAAATTTCTTCCCCTTTCCGAAAAAAAAAAGTCCTTCTAACTCTTTATGTTTTGCAAGCAAAAATTTTCCAATTTCGGGCTCGGGGGCGGGATTTTTTGCAAATTTTGCCAATTTCGGGCTCGGGGCCTAGGGGAGGATTTTTGTAATTTTTGTCAATTTGAGCTTGGGGGCACTGGGGATTTTTTTCAAATTTTTAGGGCAAATTTTGCCAATTTTGGGATTGGGGGCTTGGGGGATTTTTGCAAATTTTTCCAATTTTGGGCTTGGGGGCATGAGTTTTTTTTTCAAAATTGTGCATTTTCGCCATTTCTTGTACGAATTAATGCAAATTTTCAAATGGGCATAACTTTTGACCCGGTGCTCAAAATTCAACAAACTTTATATCATTGGAAAGGTATCAACATCCTCTACACCATGGAATCCTAAAATTTTAATTTTGGTAGGGTTAGGTGGGTGAAAATAAAAAAATATTCAGCTCCAGTCAATTAAAAACCCAGTCCCGTCAAATGACATAAATGTCTGGCAGACCCAAAATAGCTGCCCACACTTAAATGACTATAACTTTTGCATTTCACAATGAAAATGCACAAAATTGGTACCATTAGAACCGTGTTTCCGAGCCCGATGCAAAAAAATAGATAAATCTATAATTGGATGAATAATTAATGGATATGTTTCAGAAAACGTTCCCAGGTTCAAAATAGTGTTTTATTTAGTAGTTGTGATGCATTAATGAAGCATGGGCTGACATATCTCACTGCTAAAAGTTATGGGGTAGTATGGGGAGAATTTTTCAAGAAAAAAAACATCATTCCACTCCATTTACTACCTTTTTCAAGTGGTTAAAGGATAGATTTTAGGATTTTCATTTTCCCTCTCTCTTTTCTCTTCTCAAATTTTTATAAATTAGAGTGTTGGGCTCATTGTAAAGAGATAGTTTTTAAGTAGTAAAAATCTGTCAAAATTTCTTTGTGAAGCCAATGTGTGGTAGGCCCTTATAGTGGAATCCTTGCATGGTGATCTAGACCCATATTATGTAAAGGATTAAACTGTGTATTTTCAAAATGCAGCACTAGATACAAGTTTGTGGATGTATCTTCCCTTTCTTCATTTGGTTTGTATTCTTCTTGCTCCTTCAATCTCATTACATACATACTGTATCTATTCTATGTTGTTGTAGGGATTCATTATTATTGTGCATGTATGAACTATGATTGTGAATGCATTTTCCAGATTGTGGAGGACTGTTATCACCCCTTCTAGTATGTATTTTGCTTTTGTTTTTCACACATTGGAAAACTATCCTCATTCCCTCCTTTTCTGGTGTATCACCGCTTTAGTGTAGGCTTTATTTTCATGCAATCTCCCTCCCTGGTCCCTTGGAAAGTTAGATTAGGATTAGATAGTTTTTCTGCATTAGAGTAGATTGTGGCAGGTAGTTTAGGAGCAGGAACCAACCTTCTCTGGAGGATCATCTCAAGCCCGCAAGTTCGACATCTTGGGAGATGATTCCATGTTATTCAATCACACCGTGATCTCAAACACACACACTTGTGCAACCATAGGGTGCTCGGATTTAGAGATAACACTAAGAACCCACACACCTCACTCTATTTGGTAGGCTCCTCTAAGCCCAAAATAAGAACAACCTTAGTAGTATCTACTAATATTCCTTCTTTACAAATAATATGTCCCAATTTTTTTAAAAGGTCATGAAAAGATAATCTTTTTGATATTTAAGGAAATGATTAGTTTCCTACATCTCTCAAACACGAGCCTTAAATTATCACAATGATATTTTACCATGTCATATACATTCCAATCATCTAAATAAACCTGTAAAAACATGTGTATAAAGTATTCAAATGCTTGAACAATAATGCACGAAAAACTGCAGCGCATTCTTCAAGCCAAAAGGCATAACCGTATATACAAAAATTCCCTGCCCAAGTGGTGAAAGTTATCTTTTCTTGATCTTCTCGGGTAATCTACACTTGGTGATAACCAAAGAATCTATCGATAAAGGAGTACAATTCGTACTCTGCAACGCCTTCTAATATCTCTTCTAAAAAAGGTGTGGGAAAGGATCTATAACATAAGTAACACTTAATTCTTTGTATTCCACACATATCCTTATCCTATCATATATCTTTATGCTTATAAACATGGGGCTAACCCACTATGCTTCCTCAATGGGATCAATGATCCCAAAGTTCAAAATTTTATCAATCTCTTCCTTAACTTTGACACACAAATTAGAATTCATCTTGTAAGGCCTCTTCCTAACCATGCATGCACCCTGTTTTAACTTGATCCTCATCTCATACAAAGAGAGATGCACTCCCTTAAACTCATGATAAAATATAGGAAATAAGTCCCGGAAGTCACACAACAACTCAATTATCTTGGTAACCTCTTATTCAAACCAATGGTCACCAATGATAGCCTCCTTAGGTTCTTTTTCTGTCCCAATGTTGACCTTCTTTGTTTTCAAAGGTGCATGATAATTGCAATACTTTTCATCTGCACTACTATCTAGAACCTCGTGCATACCCTAAATGTGGTCAACATTTAGATTGTCTACCTCATCATAATCAATAATGTAAACCAACTTACCATTTTCCTTTTCTAGGTGACATGCATAAAATGATCCTCATCTATCTCTTATTCTTCAAAGTATGCCTCTAAGTCCATTTCTCCAAATAGTTCTAATAGCTCTTCAGCCTTTGTACTATCCCCCATCATAAGGAACTTCATAATTTGCAATGATTCATTCACTAGAGGTTTAGTAGAAAAATAATAAAAGGTATGAATCATACATGAAGTCATCTCTTGTGAATTAAGTGTGGATCTTGTTAACTCTACATGAACATACTATGCACACGCACAACCACCGAGAGTTGCATACAACTTATGTACCCATAGTGATGAAATCAAGGCCTCCTACCCAATTTTCTAGAGTCTCTCACACTTCTAGATGTGATCCCGAGAAGAATCCTTACCATGTAATTCACAACTTTGTGATGGTGCATTATTGTTTAGAAACTTAGTGGAGAAGGAAATTATGACTTCTTACTACTCCAAAAGGTTATCTCTTTGTGCATTCCACTAGTGTGTAGCTATACTTTGTGCGGGGTATAAACTAACATATTTCTCCTTTCTACTTAATTATACCATTTAGCCTCTATGACATGCAAGAATATGTCAATATTTCCCACGCTAGTGTATCGAGGTAACTCGATAATGACCCAAACACCTAACCATGTGTGTCCCGATTACATGATTTACTATGTTTTTGATTGCCCGAGGTCCCAACCATCTCATACGTCCCACGCGCTAAGTTATCACATGAAAAACTAGTTTTATCGCTCATGGAATGAGCATTATCCCATTGAATTGCACCTTCCTTGGATGGATCAAGTGCCTTAGGTTATCTAACTCGTACATGCATATATCTTGTGCAAATCCTCCTCACTTGATGGTTCTACATATGGTGTAGCCTTCCCATCTCAATGGAATAATAACGCGCTATTCCTTGTTCTCAAAATTGATATATCCTTTATTAAAACATAGATCAAATTTTTGGAATAACACCAAGGGTGTTCAAGTAAATATGGAAAAATATATGCTTCTGCAAGTGCCAAGACCTCAAAGTTCCTAATAAACCTGGCCCCTTGTATAGAAATATTGGTATCCATCAGTACTCCAATGGGCATGGCCTTAGTCCTATTCGCCATATACAACACATTTGAAGATGGTTATAATGGTGGTCTTTCCATCTGATTCCATGCATCCAAAGTGAGTACATTCATACATGTACCTATATCAATCAAGATATTTACTAATAGACACCCATCAACAACCGCATTCAACGTGATCTCTTTATCATAATCAAGGTTATAAAGAGGTAAGTTCACATGAATATCTGTCTCTCATGCTCAAATGTAGTGCACGACACCTTATCCCATAGAAATTCACCTAGAAAAGGAATGATTTTCTCTTGACACAACATCTTACAAAACTCCTTTAAATCATCAACATTTTTCTCGAGGTAACTCAACCGCCTTAGCTTGATCTAACTTCCATGAATACTCATTTAAACATTTTATCTCACCTGCAAGTTCATAATAACCTCCATAATTTCTAGATTAATCTCCTTCTAATGAAATGGATGGGGATACTTTGTGAGCTATACCTCTTATCTTATAATAACAGGTTTCTATTTCAAAGTCTCATAGGTGTGTGTAACTTTAGTGCATGTAGTTATTGATACTTGGAACAACTTAGGGTTAGGTGCCAAATTTGGCATCCACTAATTATCCACAATGTGTTTGAATCTAACCATTCCCACACCCTTATTGTACTTATGATGCTTGCTCATATGCTTATACAAATCTAAGAATTCCTCATAATTGTGCCCCTTTCTTTTGCACCAAGAGCAATTAATATTCCATGGGCACTCGCGCTTGTAGTGATCGGAGGACCCACATGTGTAACAAGTTTGTCATGAGAGCTCACTTCTTCCATTTGTTGCATCCTCACCCTTTGAATCATCCATGGTATCCCCTACCTCTACCACCTCCATCAAAGCACCCTTCATTATAATTATGATTATGATGCTCACCTTGTTCCTTTTAATTATTTACAACACCGGTTTGTCAAACATCAATATTTATAGCATCATGAGTATGATTGATTAGTCTACACTTCTCTATATCATGAGTGGTATACTTTTAAATATTATAATAACATGAAAAATTCTTCTTGATTGCGCACTACAACAAGGGGCATCTTCCTAAATCATGATCCAAGTAACATATATTGCATTGAATTATGATGGAAACTATCTTTAGTATCTCCTTCTACCTTACAATTATTGCACCAAATGCCATTGCGCGTCTCATGAGATGAACTGGATGACAATTTTTATAACTTTTTAGCCATGGATGCAATATGTGCCTCAAAAATGGGCTAACTCTAGTGTATACACTCCTAACTATCTCTGCACATAGATCTTATTCTAACGCATCACATGATTCTATACATGTCTTATGGGAAAGCACCCTTCTTAAAGGTGTGATCAAACCTACAAAAAACCACTGGGTATTTTGGATCGCATGAATATCATAAGATAAATTTGATAACATAGTCTTGAAACAGGAATCATATTCCCTTACACTTTTAACCCTTTCTTTCTTGATGTCTTTTAGTGCACCGATGATTTTTGCTCAAACTCAGGTATATGAAACTCAGCCAAGAAGGCATCATGTAGCATAGAGTAGTGTACACATGTTTGGTTCGGATCATACTTACGGTACTAGCTATGCACATGCCCTTGTAAAGTAATAGGAAAAAAATTTCTTACACTCTGAAACTGTAATTACCTTATCATGCCATAGTATTTAACACATGTAGGTATTCAGCCACATCATCAATACCTCTGTACTCGGTAGGTGAAGAGACATCTCAAAAATGAACTATTGGGGTTAGTGTAGACCATGCCCACCATATATAGAACTTTTATTGGATCCTCGTATACCCTCCACCTCAAGATCCACTAGATCCATTAGATACTAAGCCACCTAACACTCTTGGTCCTCCATCCATAGTAGGTTCTAGACTAGAGGATGAGCTACTCTTCATTCCAACACTTGTGCTTAACCGTGCTCCTACTGTCTACAAATTTGTGCTACTTCCGGATGTAGTTCTAACATTATGAATGCCTATGCTCTACCCTAAAGACGTGCGGTAAATATTCCTCTAATTGGTCCTCCAAATAATATGGAACACATCTATGCCACCATAGATGGATGTCTATTAGATTAAATCCCGAATGTAATGGAAAATGAAATCTACCTATGGATATTGGAATATATACACTATCTTGATTCTAAAAAAATGTGTTAGGGACTATAATACCAAGTGCAAGGGCTAGGTCACTAGGTGGGATCAAATGCACACTTGCGGCTCTTAACTATTCATCCTGTGCGCTCTCATCATAATGTGAGGATGGTTCCCTCACCGTGCTTTCCCAAATGGGTTAGAAACAAATTCTATGGCTCCACGTCTTCTACGTTAGCTACAAATCCTTAATAAGACATCTCTCTCTCGCAATTCCATTTGTTCCTCAATATCATGTTTATTTTCTATCTCCCTCTCATGCACTTCATTGCTATATTTAATCCTACTTTCCTCTCTCTTCCATTCTACGACAAGGTCTGTGATGCTTCTCCACACTTGATCGTACCCCCACACATGGTGGTGTTTAGCTATCCATGGGGTGCTCTTACAAATCTAGAATTACTATCAAGATCTTAATTCCTAAAGGGATAACTTACAAATAAAACCCTATAGGATCACGTAAGAATTGGAACTCAATATATTTTGGATAGGAATAAGTACAAACAACATACTCCAAAGTGTAACTTTATCATAACACCACTCCACTAATAATATATAGTGTGTGTCCAAGTTAGATCAACATCATGCGAATGTCGGAAATATTCCCGTGTCTAAACAATAGTCCTATAGCTCCGGTTTCTTCTGATGCATATGCTACGAGTCATTCATACAATTATATAGGAAAATAATAAAACAATTTCTAATAAATCTTGTGATACAAATTGTCTTCAACCCATGCACGTGTATTAAATTCAAGTCCATTATTGTATCTATGACAAAAATCTTCCTCTAGATCTTGTAGCCAACTCTCAATACTCAAAAAATTTAACTGATACATCTTCATCATAGAACATCTTGGAAATAACTTGAAAAGAGGTCCTAACAATAGAACCAAAATGTATTCTTTATTTTACCAAGGACAGCGCAAGGCACGTTGGAACATCACTTAGCAAAAACTAAGCATGCACCCAAACAAGCAAGGGTACTAGGTATCTCTTTTATGCCATCTTTGTCAAGAAGTTAGTATGATGGAAAAATATATAATCCAAATCCATAATAATAATTCAAAAGTAAAGAATAAACAAATCTAGATCAAAACTATAGTGCATGAAAAATTAATCAAGAACTAAGATCATAGTTACCATACAAAATCCAGAAATAATTTTTTAAATAACCATTATCCAACCACATAGATCCATTGTATTATCAATGTAAAAAACAGAAGCTAAATACATATAAATTAATGTCATAATAGATCACATGCACTCATAAATAAGTAGCATAACCTTACTACAAGTTGTCTCCCTCAAACCGTGCAAATCAATACATATTTATAGGTAGTGGGGACTTTCCCTTCACTACTCATGCACTCTCAAAATAGGATGCATGCTATGAATAGCCATGTACCGCTTACAAAGATAAATACAAAAGCATGTAAACTCACTAGTAGTAGATTATCTAATAATACCCGCATATCTAATCCTACTAATAGCTCAAAACTCTGCATGTCATTTGATCTTCCTCTTATCCAAAATATCATTTCTTTGCTTCCAAGTCTTCATTCTAATGCGTGCCCCACACTTAAAATCTATCTTTAGCCTCTTCACACAAAATGGCTAAGTCCTAATATAACGCTTTCTCAGGCACACCTAGTTTCACTATACTTTTGCATGCACCTCCATACTATATGTCTGCAACGCGCCCTTCCCTTCTCGCATCTTTAATAATTAGTTTGTAATTCATCATCCCAACATTGTACATAACCCTTTCATTAAAAATAATATCCCTACACCTAATGATTTTATTCTCATCCAAACTCCACAACTGGAATCTAAAATCATTAGTGCCATACCCAATGAAAGTGCATTTATTTGACTTATAATATAGCTTCATCTTATTCTCTTTATCTAGGTGAACAAATACTTCACAATTAAAAAAATTTAGAAAAGAATATTTTACCTCCTTACCGGTCAATAATCCTATGATACTCCACCTTCCAAAGCACTTGAAGGTCCTCTGTTTATAAAGTAAACAATAGTATCTATAACATCTGGTCAAAGTTGTAAAAGGCAATCCAACATGTAATCTCATGATCCTTGCATGCTCCATGATAATATTGTTCATTCTTTCTAACACACCATTATGTCATGGTGTTCTAATGTATCTCTTCACCCTAAAGATTCCATTATGTGAACAATAGTTATTAAATTCATTGTTCATGCATACTCTCCACCATTATCCGATATGAGACACTTCAAATTGAAAAAATTTCATTCTCAACCAAATATTTCCACTTATTGAAAGTATTAAATACATCAAATTTATTCTTTATACCTTAAACCCAAACCTTCCTAGTAGCATCATCAATAAAAGCAACATAATACCATGAACCACAAATAGAAGACACTTGATCCAACCCTCACACATCCATATGAACAAGATCTAACTTGTTCTCCTTTTTGGTTTATCCAACATTTAGAAATATCACACGCTTTTGTTTTCCATACACACAATGCTCATAAAAGTCAAGGTCTATATTTTTCAAATATGAAAAATTTCCTTGTGAAAGTAAAATCTTCATCCCCTTCTCACTCATATGGCCAAGTCTCGTAATGCAATAGAGTTGTGTCTATACATGTAGTAGCTAAAATAGAAGAGAGATCAATACTAACAATGGATAAATATAAAATACCTACATTCTTACCTCTTACTGCAACCATAAGAGAACCCTTAGTAAATTTCAAAGAATCTACCGTAAATGTAACCATAAAACCCTCATCTCCTAATTACCCCAGAAATTAGATCCCTCCTCAAAGCTAGGAACATGCTTGTGTTGTCATAAATCACACACTTACTATTAAATTTATACCACCAAGTATGTTTTTATATATATGGAAATTGCGTAGGACAAGTATTCACTAATGGCTCACCACCTAGTTATTTTCATCACTTAGTTAGTCATCATTGAATTTTTTTCTTGCACATTTTTGGTCATCTTTTAGCAAGTATTGAGTGTCGTAATTTGGTCATTTTTCATCTCTGGTCCCTAACTAGGGTACCAAGGGTCATAATGGGGTGCCCATGCACAACCCAATCCTTGATTTTTAGCGCCCTAGTTTCGGTGATGTTTGGATTTAATTTCTTTGTTCAAGGTTTGTATCTATGGTTTTATTGTCCCATTCATCTATGTGTTAGTTGACATGTAAGAACATTAATGTCGAAATCTGAGCAAGAGATACCTATATAAACATAGCATACTCACCACATTATGGGCGGACTATTTATTATCAAGAGTTAGCTACTACTTAGGAAAATGACTACATTTGGGAATATTATACAGCTTCATCACACAAGCATAGGGGAAAGGGTTGTATTAATTCTATTCCATCCACCATTTCCATTTTTACATATAGTTATTGGACCCTACTTACATAATTGGCGCTAAGGAACCCTAGGCACAAAATTACACACAAAAGCACATAAAACTACATTGGAGTGCGGAATGTAGTGCAATGATTAGTTGAAAGTCCACCATTGTGGCGCTAAGGTTAGTCTGATCCTTTCATTTGCATCTTTGTTTTTTTAGGAATTTTATTCTTTTTATGGGGTTTTGCAAGTAGATCTTCATCACATCACTACATCAACACGAGTGAAGATATTGCAACAACTAAGAAACAAAGAGGAAGTGTAGTCATTTTAATGCCCCTAAAATAACCTTCTAATCCCATGTGCGCTAACTATCACCCAACGGACCGAGTGCTCACCTGAGGTGCACGCGGGTGTCAAGCCCCTCCTTTATGTGAGCATTGTGAGAAGTTGTCATTATTAATAGATTAAATGCAGAAAGTTAAATGAGCATACATACATTCAGAAAGCATAGGATGATTTTTAATACCAACATATTCATCCAGATAACAAAAGAAACATCATACGAATAGCAGATCTGATTTAGAACATAAAGAAAATTTACTAGGGTTGACACGAATAAACAATATAGTTAGAATAGAACCATATATTCATATTAATTATAACCCAAGAACCACATTACATTCACAAGGGTCATAACAGGACCGATGCATCAATACGGATATTTAATTCATGTATCGAAATCTAACTTTTCTTCCTTATTACAAAAATTTGATAGAACTATCCTCTAAATAATGCCAATATTCCTATAGTCCTCTAATGAAAACCCCAACCCCTAGAATCTTATGCTATGTCTGCGAGAGATTCGCCTACTATATTCATGGTTCATTGCACCATGGCCCTCTCCGAATGGTTCTCTCTATCTAATCCCATTATATCCTCATCTCATGATGTGAATGGTCATCCCTTTCTTCTACCCGAGCATCTATATAAATAGTATTAACACCCACCGTCATGCCCTCCTGAAGTAGCATATTAGTTGCCAAGTTTCAAGGTGGCCCTCCATGGAGAATGCTTAAATTGATTTGAGCTCTCCACTTTCTGTCTTGATGTATTTTTGGATCGTTCCATCATTTGGAATATTCCTTCCTTGATCACCAAGTCACCAGGATGGCACCTTATCCACTCTGCATGCTCGGTTGGGTCATGCTCTCCTTGTGTGTTTCTTAGAATTTTGAATATGGCTAATTCCCAAGACCCTTTGATCTATCTTGCACACGCGCCTTGGTTTCTACTAAACCCTACTAAAACATCTGTCTTGCGTGCTTTTCCCTATGCACCCATCCTTTTCACTAATCCCGCACGCGTATGCGCTCCTTTAGGACTTATTCAATATTGTGAAGCCCAACATCACCCCACACTATGCTTGTTCTCCATCCTTAGAAACAACCTTCCTTTAAAGAATAAAGAATGGCGGGACTCTGAATAGTTGGAATAAAGAATGAAAGAATGAAGAATGAGACATGGAATAATATGAAGAATGGAGGAATGAAGAATAACTTTTTTATTGTAGGAGAAGGAGTGGTAAATCCTTCTTTATATCTACCTCAATCTTCTCCCAGGAATCCACCTCACCCTGTGCCTATTGACAAAGGTCACCTACTAAGGCGCTTACCTCTTCAAAACCTAGTTCATCACCCTTAGCATTCATGGTATCAAAATGTTTTTCCAACTAATTGTTAAGGTCATCTAATGTGTCCATCCTGCGCGGGTGATCCGGGGATATAAATCCTTCAGCCAATTTTTTATCGAGCCTGCAAGGTCTCGATAGATTCTAACTTATTCTCCACCTCATCCAGGATCTTATCTCATTCTGCCCTATTCCCCTTATTCTTCTCCTAAAATTCTTTGAGGTCTTCCTCATGTGTGGAAATTAGAATACTTTCCACTCTATCTCTGTCTACACAATTATCATAGGCGGCTTCAGTTTACGTGTGGAATCCTTTAACTCGGAAAGGAGCTTGGTGTATAAAGTGACTATCTCCATAACATTCATATTTTCCTCTTTCTCTTGGCATGTCGGTGCCTCCTCCGTTGACTCTTAGGCGAGTGGCCGCCTCATATTGTGAGGATGTGAGTCAAGTCTTCCAATCATTGCAAAATCGACTTATATTTCTTCTCGGGTGGTGCTAGATCTAGATGCTTCAAGATGATAGCATCTCCAATCATTTCAAATTTCTTTTACACCTCGTGCACCCTTGCCTTTTCCTCCTTTAGTTCATGCCTTAACGATTGCACCGATTAGTTCCTCCCGCTTCAAGTCCTTGCTTTTTTCAATGAGATCCTCATTTTTCTTCTCCAACTCCCCTTCCAGAATCTCACCCTATCATTTCTTCAAATAATCCTTGCCTCATCTTCAACTAAGACCTTGTTGAGCACATTATAGACTTTCTCATCCAAAAACTATTGAGCATTTAACAGTGGGTTTATTCCTTTTGTCTCTGGAATTTTCATTAGTGCCCCTTGGATAAATTCAAACTTCGGTTCATCGGCGTGGGACTCAAATGCCCAAGATAACATTTTCCTAGTTCGCGGGTACTTGCCTTCTTCCTCAAATGAATTCATTGCAAGGAGTTGGTCTGCATTGGCAGTGTGCTTTGGAAACGTGTGCATATAATTTTTTTTGGATCATGGATGTAACCCATTCCTTTCTCTTATGCTGCTACTAGGTTACTTCTTCCTTTACACGTGGCCTTTGGAAAGCTTATTGCTAAGATGGGGTCTTTGCCCATGCTTCCATAGTCTTTTGCCATGCTTTCCTCCTCTATTTATTATAGTACCTCATCCATGATTTTCTCTATCTCTTGTTCTACCAAGTCCTTAATAATGCCTACCACTTATCTCTCCATAGATTCTTCTACCTACTCCTTGGTGAGGCTTGGGGTCCTTTGATCTCTCATGTTCACCTCCTCACTCACCCCTTTTCCTTGAGTGTCTTCTTCTTCATCCTTCTCTTTATCTCCCTCATCCTTGGAGTCGTGTACACCACATGCAAAATGGTATTGAGTTTCTTCGGGCTCGTCATCATCTCTTTCACCTATATAGGCCTCCAAGATCTCCATTTCTTTTGATCCAGCCTTCCTTGCTACCTTTTACATCTTCCTAGCTGGTGATTCTAGTATAGGAGACTCTTCCTTCTCTTCTTCTACCGCAGGAAATTCCTTCCTCGGTGATTATTCTTGCGTGGGAGGTTCTTCCTAATTAGGTGTATTTTCCTTCTCCTTAATGGGATACTTCTTCCTTCGCGTGTAAGTGCTTGGTTTGGTGCCTACCTCCGGTGCGCCAAAAAGATTATGTTTTCTGCACACTTGGTACTTTCTTCTCCTGCACTTCCTCTCTCTCTCTCTCTCTCTTTGGTGTGGCCTTATTCCTCTCGGTGGGGTCTTCACGAATGGAGACATCATTTTCTAGGTATGCGTACTTCTCATACTTGTTCTTGATGCACAAGTATACCCTTTCCGCGGTCCTTCTAGCAATTGGCGGTGTCACGGGTTTTTTCATGCGCACATCATGGGAGACATACTTCTCTACATAGGGCACTTTTTGGTTATACCAGCTTCCTTCAAAAATTAAGGTGTTCCTAGTCCACCTCGCTAAGGTCAAACCTTAGTTTCTTCACTTCCTTAAAGTGATTTACCCCTGCTAGAAGAACGACAGCTTTCACCATGGACTCTTGGTTTCATTTTCCAATGAAAAAATGTTGATAAACAATGAACTCAACCTCTCTATATACTAGCATTGGAAGTTGTTCTAATATCCTCCACTCATCCCTAAATGCGTTGTGCATTTTTTTATACCATTTATCTAGGCGCGCCTTGTGGGTGGCCATCATGTTATTGCAAGTGTATTTCACAAATCTCTTTACGGGGAGGGTGCAGTATCTAGATACTCCCACACAAACTTCTTTGGCCCATCGGGTACTCCAATCTCCAAGAAGACAATGGCGAGGAGAACATTTTTGAATGATGATCTTTTTCTTGCATGGAATGATGAAATCTTCGCAATGTAGGGGAGAGGTTGTAGATTGCGCTTTCTGAAATTTTTGGCGTACATTCAACCGTTCCTTGTTTACCTATGTGCACCTCTCTTTCCCATTCAATTTGATTACTAAGCATGAAACCATTCTCATCAACGGCTCGGCGATATCGGGATATCAAAGTAGCGAGACCCCTTTTTGTAGGCATATTTTTCTATGTTTTTCTTCATAGCCTCCTTATCCTCCACATCATCATCTAATGAATCTCCTTCATAGATAAGGCGGTGAAGTTGGAGATGAGTTGGGGTTTTATTCACATTATGCATCCCTTGAAGTAGAAGTGCTCCTCGTGCATACACGATATAAACCATTGGTATAACCGCTCGGGCCTGCCAAAGTAGGGAAACTCAAACAATTTCAACAACCCGGACTTCTCTAATTTCACTTTCACTTCATCACTGTAAATTGGTATCCCCTCTGGTGTCCTCTTCTCTATTGAATGAATTAGTTTCAACATGATTTCCTTCTTTGTGGTACTTGTGTGATGATTGTAGTTTCTCATAGCCACCTTCCTCACGTGGGATACCCATTCTTTCCCAAGTAACACCCCATTTGGGTACTGCATCTTCGCATACCATTCTTCATTAAAACTGGTGGTGGAAGTTTATTTTCCCATGTCCTTTCCCTTCTTAGGTGAAACAGTTTTTTTTTAGGTGTCATCTTACTTGTCAGTATAAAATTGAACTCCTTGCTCCTCTTCCTTACTCTGCTCAATTCTTGTGGCTTAACTCCACAAAAATTCCTCCTTCTCTTGTGCCCTAGCTATAAAAACCTTACCTGGAAAAATCTTCCACAAGATGTTGTTTTTCCAATGAAACCTCCCTACGCCCATGTACTCCTTCCACTTTGGTTCACAGATCACCCTAGTCACATACTTCAGATTCTCACTCTTCTTCCTTCACACAATTTTTTTTTTTGTGGATGCCTAGTTCACAAGATATCTTTAAATTAATAATGGAAAGCTAAAATAATACCATGTCGGACCCTTTACTTATAGCTTATGATTCTCTCTAGTAGTAAATGTTATGCCACCTACTAACATATTTAGCATTAAATGTGTATTTTTACACTAAATCCAACCTTAAGCGGCCTTACCTACATGGAAAATCCTACGTGAAAAACCTTCTACAACCTTCTAGCATGCAAAAATCCTTACTGACCAAAGAATCTCACGTGCACCTCTATAGCGCCACAGGAACTTCTTTTGTCGACCTAAGTTTTTACCTTGCCTACCTCATGTTGTTCCCGTGCTCTTCATCCTTTATACGTGGTATTTGTTACAACCTTCTTAAAAAAAAATTCTTCCACCATTTCCCCATGTGCTCTCCTACCTTATGCGCTTTTGATCTTTTAATTTGGGCCATCACAAATTTTACTTCTAGCTTATATCTTCCTTCGTTCTACTCCACCCCACACTAAAATAGATGTGTGGTCCTTTGCATACACATACACAACCTTAGAAAGTAACGTGGTTTATGGCGTCACAAAGTGCAAAACAACACAAACAAAAAGAATAAACAATGAGAAAGGGAAAGAAAAGAAAAGAAATGCATTAACGGAAATACTAAGCTAGATGGAAAAAATGCCTTATTTATAAACACCGAGAAGACTTATTTATAGTATGGCTTCACCTACTCCCATTGAAATGACCTAGTAATATCGTCCCATACATTGCTTATAACTGGTAAGTGCAGGAATCAAGGATGTAAAAAATGATGTATGGTCCTAACCAATGGACTTTTAACTTCCTAAGATGGCATAGAAATAGGGAATCATATAACAACACCATATTCCCAACCTCAAATTGTTTGTTTTTTATATGATGATCATGCCATGCCTTTTGTCTTTCCTTTTCTATCTTTTGAATCCATCTAGCAAGTGATTGACTTTCGTCTAGTTACATTAACTTGTAAATAATTTCGTCCAACATTTGTTCATCGCCCAATCCTCCTACCGCGCTATACATAGCGATGGTAACATGAATTCAACTGAAAAACAACCTCCACACCAAACACAAATTGAAATGGTGGGCCTTGTTCAACCTCTTGTAGGTTGTCCTATATGCCCATAGAACGACTGATACCTTTTCATCCCAATTTTATCTTCCAATGTCACAAATATTGGTCAACGTGTGACTTAGTATCTTGTTAAATGGCTCGAAGTCCCATTTTTTGTGGGTGGTAAGGGGTGGTCTTGTGATGGGCCACCAAAATGTTTGCTAACATAATCCTAACTATTTCATTCAAAAATGTGAACCCTTATAACTTGTCAAGTTTAAAGGACAACCATACATGTTGATTATGTTTTCCTATAAAAATATAGTTGTTGTCGCTGCAGTGCAATCCTTTGTAGGTGTTGCCTCTTCCCATTTTTTTCAAGTAATTTGTACAAGTGATGATGTAACATGAACCAGTCCTTCACGCGGAAGGCGAAATAGGTCCTAAAAGCTAATTTCCTATTTTTCAAATGGTTCAAGTGTTGGCTATTGGTCGCAAGGTAATTTCATCCCTCCTTCCAGGGCTTGCCAAGGAGTTATAAATGGTCATAGGCCTTGCAAAAATCAACACAATCCTAGTACATAATTTCCCACCAAAGCCCTATGAGTAGAATCTTCCGCATGGTTGCATTTCCTACATAGTGTCCTCTTACAATCCCACCATGTGCTTCCTCCAAAATTGCAACACGCTTATGTTTTAACACACATCGGTTGCAAAAACTCATCATGAACTAACTTGTACAAATATCCACTAATCAACATATAAGAAGTGGCATGTGTAGCCAACTACATCCTCCCCAAAGCCTTCATTACTTCGGTGCCACACCCATTTTTCGAAACACCGTAATATCCTCTAAGTTTGAAGGTGTGCACCACAACCTAAATAGTTACGTGTTTGGTATTATATCCTTAATCCTTTGTGTGTCATCCCCAGAGTCAATACTTGATAAGTGATCGTGTCCATAATTAATTTTTCTGTTATTACCACGGATGAAAACTAAAATTCCTAAAATAATAGGACCTGGGGGCATATGCAAGCTTGTAGAATGGGCTTGTTCACTAAGTACATCGTGCCATGTGGTCCACGTAGAATTTGTATGGTGTTTCCAACAGATATTACACGAACAGATCATGGATAGTTCCTCGCGCATAGTGGTTTTGTAATTCATGTTATCTTCTGGTGTCAACTTCCTACTAGAAAAACACAAGGGGTGATCAATAATCCCTTCACCATGTTATGCTACTAATACTCCAATTTCTTCCCCCGAGGCATCAATATACACATGGTAGCACTTATCCCAAGAGAGGAAGCGTATTATGGGCGCAATGACAAGCCTATCATTAAAAGTGTCAAATTCCTTTTGCTGCACTTCTCCCCAGTGAAAGGCACTCTTGTTCTTAAGAAATTCCGCTAAGGGCATGGTGATGTTGGCATATCCTTCAATAAATTTCCTAGTACGCCTTATGCTCAAGGAATCAATACACAACACTATGACCGTAGGCTCTCCCAATCCCACAATAACTACACTTTGGTGGGATCCACCAGTAAGCCTTCCTTAAACATAATATGCCCCAACAAGGTTCCAAATGGGGTAGCAAAGAAACATTTTTAATGTTGAGGGATATCCTCAACTACTGACATCTCTCAAACATCAACCTCAAATTGCCACAATGGTCTTTTAATAGCCCATACACGGTATAATCATCCACATAGACTTGAAGAAATTTATGGATGAAGTCTTGAAATGCTTGTACAATGATGCACGAGAACACAATAGGCACATTCTTTAGTCCAAAAGGCACAACCATGTAAGAAAATATTTCCCATTCAATGGCAAAAGTTGTCTTCTCCTGGTCTTTCTTTGCAATTATAACTTGGTGGTACCCGGAGAACCCATCCATGAAAGAATAAACCTCACGCTTGACTAATCCTTGAAAAATTTCTTCAGTGAAGGGGGTTGGTAAAGGGTCAATGATACAAACTGCATTCAAGTCCCTGTAATCCACACAGATCCTTATCCTCATGTCCTTATTAATGCTTATGACCATTGGACTTACCCATTCATATTCCTTAATGACCTCAATAATGCCTAATGTTATCATTTTGTGTATCTCATCCTTGACCCTTACACGCAAGTTCAGATTCATCCGATAAGATCTCTTCCGAATCGGTGCACACCTTCCTTCAACTTGATCCTCATTTTCCCCATGGAATGGTGAATGCATTTGAGCTCATAGTACCCACGAGGGAACAAATCCTGAAACTTGTGCTATAGATCAATGATCTTAGAAACTTATTTCTCTAACTAATAATCCCCAATGATAGCTTCCTTAGGTTCTGCCTCTGAATCAATGTTAACCTTCTGTGTCCTCAGGGTTCATGGTACGTGCACACTCAATTATCAGCACTATCCATTACTTTACACGTACCTTTAGAATGGTTAACATTTGGACTCTCCATTTCTTCACCATCTATCACATAGACCATTTTTCCTTTTTCCTTTTCCATGCACGCGCGCTTGTTGTCGCCCTCAAAATGACACTCTTTTGGAGTCAAGTTTCAAAATTTTTGAGTCTGCCTTGGTGTATTAGATCACGTCGAGCTTGGCACTATTTACGCTTTTCCCATTCGTGGAGAAAAATTTAAAACTAGGGTGTAATGGTGAAGTTTGTTCCCTTCTTTTTATTTTATTCCCATAGTTAGGAATGAAAGGCGTATCTCCCCCTTAAAATTTTCCCTAGAATCCATGGGTAGTATGTGGGAATCTCTGATTAGATGTAGTTTGGTCATGTTTCAAGCAATAGTGAAAGCCTCCATGCATCCAAATGATGCAACTCATTGTTTGTATTGTTTTCCCATTTATGGAGAACAATTTAAAAGTCAGGTGTAATGGTGAAGTTTCTTCCCTTCTTTTTATTTTTTTCCCACAGTCGAGAATGACAAGCGTATGTTCCCCTTTAAAGTTTTCCCTAGCATCCACGGGTAGTACATGTGCATCTCTAATTGGATGTAGTTTGGTCATGTTTCAAGTGATAACGGAAGCCTCCATGCATCTAAATGACGTAACTCCGGGGTAGGGTACAAGGAAAATCTTCAATTAAGCACGGTGTTTTCCACATGTCCTAGGTACAAAATGAAGGAAGAACAAGCTAAAATAGGCTAAGTATGGAAGGCTCAGTGGATGGCTCCACGTGCCTCATTGATGCAACTTCAAGAGTCGAAGCCAGGGTAGTTCTCAAACTTGTGCCAGTCCTCCACGTGTCCCAGGTCCAAAAAGAGACACGATACATTCGTTAAAATTGACTAAGTATGAGCGGGTCAGGAGAGCCTCCACATGCCTCAATGGCACAATTTTAGAAGTGAAACCAAAGGGTCAATCTCCAAATGAATGCAATCTTGCCACGTTAATACCAACGGAAGGAGACATGCATCATATCGGTGTAATTTCAGGAGGCGTTTCCAAAGCAGAAACTCAAATGAGTGCCAACTCACCACATGGTCAAAGTCAATGGAGAGACAAATTTGGCCATTGAAAAGTACAAGACCGGTGGAAGGAGACACACGTTAGGTCAGCGTAGTTTTAAGAGGAATTTGCAAAATGGAAACTCAAATGAGCACCATCCCTCCACGTGTGTAAGGGTCAACATAAGTGAAATAGGAAATAGGCCCGAATCGGCTAAGTATAAAGGAATTGGCGAAGCTCTCCATGTGTCATCCTGATGCAACTTCAAAGGAAGAAAATTTAAAGTTGTAGAGGAAAATTGATGGGCCCATGTTTTAACTGGAAAAATAATGTAATGACCATATATTTGAAAACTTGGTCTTTCCCCCATCAACGTTTCTTTGTGAATCAAGAATTCAAAAGGGCGTGAATGGTTGGAATGATTTTTAACTGTTTCTTGCTTACTTGAGGAAGTTGTATCCGTCTCTTGTGAGCTATATCATGGGCTTTCAAATCCATTGTATGGGTTGGAATTTTGAGATTCTGGAACTGTAATTTTTGATTGGAAGAAATCAATACAAACATTTTCCCCTTTTTCCTCTATTTTCTTTTCCCTTCTTGCTCTGATTTGTGATTCATTTAATCCTTTTATACTTAGAAACTTTGTGTTCTAGTTTTTACAATCTCAAGAACTTTGAGTTTGCAGATTTTGTCCATTATAAACGTGAATGGTTCTATTATATATCTCATTTTCTCAATGCATATAAGGGATTTATCTGCCATCTCTTTTCCCCAGAAAGTATTGTCTTCTTCGACTCCCTCCTCTCTTCAATTCCTCTAGCCTCATGTATTGATAACTTTCTAGGCATAAAGCACATTTCAAGATGTCAATACACCACCATTAAATGAAAGATTGTGTATTTGTACATAGATTTTTCCCCTTCTTTCAATAAGGAACCTCTCCCATTAAAGAAGAGGAATTTTACCGTCCTGACTATGGTTTCATTCCAAGTGTAAATCTAAAACCCAACAGATTTTGGCGACTCTCTTTGGGATATTTTCAACAAATTTCCTTTCTAAAAAGATCAACTAATTTGATCATTTCTTTGTTCTGGTGACTTTAAGATACACTCATGGTAGAAGAGCTATTGGAATTAAAGATCCCCAATTTCAATTCCTGGATCAACAAGGTTTTTAACTTCCTCCAACAAGAATAAATAGAAGAGCTCATTCCATAAGCACATCTCCTGTTGAAGACAGAGCTTCTGGTAGTAGTATTACTCAAGCATAACTTAGCCCTAATCTCTGTGCCCTAATTCTTGTTGGTGTCTCAGTTCCACTTCAAGCAATATTTCCAAGGATGGTAGCACCTTGGCCTTAGGGACAAAGAGTTGGGCCTCTGGCTCTTCCTCAACCATTGTATGAGTTACCTAGGGGTAATAGGAAGAATTTTCCCAAATTTAGAGGTGATGGAAAAGTACACCCTAATGAACACATTGCAGCCTTCATTGTTGCATGTGGGGTCCTTGGAGTTGAACATGAGGATGTCTCTATTAGGCTATTTGTGGAGACCTTGCAAGATAATGCTTAGATTTGTTTTACCATTTTCCTGTTGGGACCATCACCGATTGGAATACTATGAGGACTGAATTTGAGCAATGTTTTAAACCTGTTGAAGATGTGCATGCTTTGCTAGCTCATATTTATCAAATCAAGAAGGAGCCACATGATCCTATGAGAGAATTTTTGGCCAAATTCAACAATTTGATTAACAAGATTCCACTAAATACTAGGCATGTTGATTAGATTCAGAAGTGTTTCTTCTTGAATTCTCAATTATCGAAGTAAGCTATGCCCCAAGGAGAGCAAATCTTACAACTTTGGATGTTGATCAAAGATTGGCTGTTAGTGTGGAAGATGACTTGATCATGTCTAGAAATATGAAAAGGGAGTTTTTCAAATCCAAAACATCTTCTTCTTCCTCTCCTCCTAGAGGTAATGCAGATCAGTTGGTGCAAAAGATGGCTAATGACCTCATTACCATTAAGAAACAATTGGCTCAACATGCTCCATATCAAGATGTTCCAAGGAATAACTTTCAGCCTAGGAACCACTTGCCCTCTTCTCAAACCAGGTTGGCCATTAAAGCTCCACCCCTTAAGGTGCTTGTCAATGCTACTTGTGAGGTTCTTGAGTCTGATGATGAGGAAGAAAATGGGCTCTATGATGAACAAGAAGAGGAAGCTGATGAAGAAAAGGAGGAGCCTGGTGGTTCTTGAGTTCATTAATTCACCACTGAAGGTGTGGATGATGAATATGATTATGATGATGTAGTGGATAAGATGAACAATGAGTCATATGATGTTATAACTAGGGAGTAGACCAACAAAAGGAAAAAGTGGTGTAACCTACAAAAATATCCAAGGAGTACCCCACCACCATCCCGGTGATTGCAAGAAGAGGAGCTCCTATTCCTACTACTTCCACCCAAAGGTAAGCTCTTCTATTCCTTCTCCCTCTACTTCTTTTTGAGAATTCTTGTCCAACAAATGATAAAGTTGATAGATCAAAATCTCCTCCTACTCCTAGTAGTGATTCCCCATCCACATCTAGATCTTTTGACATTATAGACCATCTTAAAAAGACCAAGATTCAGATTTCTAAGGTAGAGTTCTATCAAACCCATCCTAAAGCCTTTGCCAAAATGGTTAACTTTGTAAATTCTAAATCTAAAACCCCAGCCCATTCTTCTAAAGGCATTTTTCCCACTCCCTCTTCCTCACCTCAATCAAGCCTTGTGGCTGCAGTCACTTCCCCTAATGAGAAAATTGAACCATTCTATGTGACCCTTCTCATAGCTGGCCATAAAATCAGTAACTATGTCATAGATTTAGGAGCATCAGATAATGTAATGCCTATAAAGGTAGCCCATGCTTTGGGTCTGACCCTAACACGTACCTTTGGTTCTGTTATTCCATGGAGAGTAAGAAAGTACCTTTGGTTGGTAGAATTAAAGATGCACAAGTAGCTTTTGCTTTTTCCCGAGAAAAAGGGTCTTAGCCACCATTTTGGTAGCTGATATTCCTCCTTCATATGGGATGTTGCTGAGTAGAAATTTCTATAAGGAGGTAGGAGGGGAAATCCAAATGGATTGGTCACATGCCTTGATCCCTGTCAATGGGAAGATGAAGAAACTACTTCCTGAGAAACAAGAAAAGTATATTGTGTAAAAGATAAATGACCCTAAAGCACAAATACTTGTATGAAGACATTGGGAATGGGAACTACATGATCATGTCACAAGAGGAGAAAAGTCTACCAAAGGGAGTGTTGCTTGATCCTAATGATGTGTGGACTTTGGAGTTTGATGGGAGCTTCTCTTTAGTTGGTTCTAGAGCTGGTGTAGTGCTCATTTCTCCTGGGGTAAGGTTCATCCTTTCTCCTTCAAATTTTAGTTTGAAAATACCAACAATACTACTGAGTATGAGGCCCTCATTCTTGGGTTGAGCATGGCGAAGGAGATGGGAGTGAAGAACCTTCTTTCTCATGGAGATGCAAAGATAATTGTAAAACAAGTTAGAGACCTTTATCAGGTAAAGAATAGAAGGTTGAAGCACTATAGGAATCTGTCTGGGATTCCATTGAATTCCTTGATGATTTTTCCATTGAAGCTGTGCCAAGGGAAAGGAACACTAGGGATAAATCTCTAGCTATTTTGGGGTCCTTGTTGATTCCTCACCCTGATTTCCCTCAAGAGAAATTAACCATTGAGATGATCCACAGACCTAGTGTGCCTGAAAACAAAATTTTTTTGGCAAGTTTTCAATGATGACCAACATTTACTTTCTTTCTTGGAGATCATAGACAAATTTTATCAATTGTAATTTGAAGGAAGTGACAATCTTCCTAAAGAGTGTGTTTCATCAAATGAAGAGGGTGTCAAAGAAGAGACGAATCAAGATGGATGCATCAAACTGAAAGGCAAAAAAATACCTAAAGGGATGGTGATTTTGGAGGATATTTTTGATAAACATGACAGGTATATGAAGTCTAAAGTTTCCCAAGGAGCCCAAAATCTACGAGACTGAGAAAGTGAATATTGGTAGTCTTGATGATCCCAAAATGGACAACGTTGGAAAATGTTGCACTTAGGAAGAGAAAAAGAAGGTGGTGAATCTGTTGAAGAGGTATGTTGATGTTCTGGCTTACTCTTATGATGATCTTAAGGCTTTTCAGCCTAAAGAAATGCAACATTTCATTCCTCTTAAGCTTGGGATCAAACCCTTCAAACAAAAACAAAGGCAATATAATCCAAAGATAGCTGATACAATTTTCCAAGAAATACAAAAGCTTCTGAAGGCTAGGATCATCTTCCCCATCCACCATTCAATGTGGATTGCTAATATAGTGCATGTTAGGAAGAAGAATGGTGAGATCCAGATTTGTGTGGACTTTAGAAATCTAAATCAGGGTTCTTTGAAGGACAACTACCCTCTCCCCATGATGGACCAAGTATTGCAAGTTGTCACAAGCTTGAAGATGCTATCTATGTTAGATGGATTCTTAGGGTACAATCAAGTAGAGGTGAATACTGCAGATCAACATAAGACTGCCTTTACTACTCCTTGGGGCACCTTTGCATACAAGAGGATGCCATTTGGTCTCATCAATGTTGGTGCTACTTTCCAGAGGGCCATGGATTTGAATTTTGACAGTTTGAAATGGAAATGCATTGTTGTGTATTTGGATGACTTGACAGTGTTTTCTAAAGCAAGAACAGATCACTTCTAACACCTTGAAACAATATTACAGAAGTGTAGAGAGCATGGGATTTCTTTAAACCCTAAGAATTCTGTGTTTCATGTTACAAAATAAAAGTTGTTGGGACATGTTGTTTCAAAGGAAGGGATCAACATTGATCCAGAGATATTTCCGTCCATCCAAAAAATTCCTCTTCCATCAAGTAAGAAAGGTGTCCATTCTTTCTTTGGTAAGATCAATTTCCTAAGAAGATTCATCCCTGATTTTGTAGAACTTACTATGAGCATTGCTCACATGATGCAAGGGAAGAAAACTTTTGGTTGGTCCTTTAAAGGGAAGAAATCATTTGAGAACATTAAACAGGCTATTTAAAAGACTCCAATCTTGGTGTTCCCTGACTTTAGAAAATATTTCATTATCTATTGTTATGCCACTAAAAATACCTTAGCTGTTGTGTTAGCCCAGAAGAATGCTGAAGATCATGAGCTCCCAATTGCATTCATGAGTTATGTCTTGAAAACTCATGAGCTGAAGTACACCATGATGGAGAAACATGATTTTTAGTTGTCAAATTTTTCAAGCAGTTTAGGTTTTACATCCTTAATTCTCACTCTGTGGTGTTGGTGCCTGATACAACCATCAAATCCATTCTTAATTAGCAAGAATTTGGGACTAAGAGAGGTAATTGGGTAGCAAAGGTGCAAGAGTATGACCTTGACATCAGGACAAAAAAGTTGGTTCGGGGTAAGGGCCTATGTGAACTCATTGCTGAGGGAGCTTCTAAGGAGTTGTCCAAAGATGGAGTTGATGTCCCTGTTCTTTTGTTCCTCAGCTCAATAGATGTATGGTATGCTGACATTGCTCACTTTTTGACCTATGGAGAGTGTCCATCTCACTTGAGTGCCAAAGAGAAGAGAGCCATCAAACTAAGGTCTACAAAATATGTGCTATGGGAGAATTCTTTATTAAAACAAGACATAGATGGAAGGTTTTTGAAGTGTGTAGACAAGGAGAAACAAAAGAAGTTGTGCTCTACTTTTCATGACTAGGCTTGTGGAGGTCCTTTCTCCTCTATTGTAACAACTCATAAAATACTTCATACTGGTTATTATTGGCCCACTGTGTTCAGAGATGCATCAAAATGGGTTAGTAAATGTGAAGCATGCCAAATGTTTGTTGGAAGACCTACATTGGCTACTTTGCCTCTAAATCCAGTAGTGATTGAAGAGCCATTTCAAAATGGGGTTTAGACTTCATTGGAGCACTCAATCCATCTTCTAGTGCTGGACATACCCATGTGTTGACTACCACATATTACTTAACCAAGTGCGTGGAAGCCATCCCAGTTAAGAGCACTACTTCTGAAGTAGTTTGCAACTTCATTAAGGAGAACATATTGATCAGGTTTGGGACCCCAAACAAAATTGTGACTGAAAATTCTTCCAAATTTTTTTCTCGCTGAGATGGACTTCTACTATGGGTATGGGATCCCACTTGATCAATCTTCAGATTACTACCCCCAAGGGAATGGACAAGAAGATCAAGAAACAAGAACTTGGTGAACGTATTTAGAAAGCTTGTGAATGATTCTACGAGGAATTGGCATAAGAAGCTATATGATGCAATTTGGGTTGATAGGATTACACCCAAGAGAGTAATTGGAATGTGTCATCTCCTTTCCAATGGTGTATCATGTGGAAGCTCAACTGCACCATAGTGGAATTGCCAGCCTTGCATCTGATGAAAACCATTGAAGATTAAAGTTTTAGTAGCTCTTTGGACAAGAGAATTTTGTACCTTTAGAATCTTGATGAGGACATATTGCAAGTGGTTGACAGGATATCAGCTCATTAGTTGAAAGTGAAGGCTTTGTTTGACAAGAAATCTAGACCCAGATTTTCCAAGTGGGAGACATTGTGCTGCTTTGGGACAAAAGACATGAGCCACGAGGAAGCCATGGTAAGCTTGATTCTCTTTGGCTTGCTCCTTTTAGAATCAGACATTTTGCTAGAGAGAATCGGACATGGATGGATCTCCTCTCCCACTCCCTTATAGTGGCTAGTACCTAAATTTTTTCAAGTCCTAGGTGGCTAGGAAGTCCTTTTGTACATTGCATTTGGTTTTTGGTTTTGGTTTTGGATTGTTTCCCTTTCTTGTTCTTTCTTTGTGTTGTTTGTTTTGTTTTGGGTCTTCCCTTTTGGTTTGTTTTGTTTCTTTTCCCATCTTGTGTGTGTTGCCTTGTATTGGTTTTTCTTTTGACTCTATTGCCCAATGGATAAGGCACTGGTCCTCTTTCCTAGAGTTATCTGTAGTTCTTTATCTTTTGTTTTGTCTTTTTTTAAGCCAAGTCATCCCCAGAAAGAGCCAGATGTTGTCACCCTCAAAACTCCCATCTTTTGGAGTCAAGTTTAGAAAATTTGAGTCTGTTCCTTAGAGTATTGGATCACATCGAACCTGGAATTATTTTTAGATTTCCGATTCATGAAGAAAAATTTAAAATTCAGGCGTAATGGTGAAGTTTCTTCCCTTCTTTTTATTTTTTCCCCACAATCGGGAATGACAGGCATATCTTCCCCTTTAAAGTTTTCCCTAGCATCCACAGGTAGTACATGTACATCTCTGATTAAATGTAGTTTGGTCATGTTTCAAGTGACAATGGAAGCCTCCATGCGTCTAAATGACATAACTCCAAGGGTAGGGTCCAAGGAACAGTCTTCAATTAAGCATAGGTTTTCCATGTGTCCCAGGTACAAAATGAAGGTAGAACAAGCTAAAATTGGCTAAGTATGGAAGGCTCAACTGGATGGCTCCATGTGCCTCATCGATGTAACTTAAAGATTCGAAGCTAGGGGTATTTCTCAAACTTACGGCAGTCCTCCACATGTCCCAAGTCCAAAAAGAGACACAACCGATCGTTAAAATTGACTAAGTATGAGTGGATCGGAGGAGCCTCCATGTGCCTCAATGACACAATTTTAGAAGTAGAAACAGAAAGGCAAATCTCTAAATAAACATGAGCACACCATGTTAGGACTATTGGAAGGAGACATGCGTTATCTCGGTGCAATTTTAGGAGGCATTTCCAAAGTGGAAAGTCAAACGAGCGCCACTTCGGCACATGGTCAAAGTGAATGGAGAGAAAACGTTGATGTTAAAAAGTCCAAGACTGTAGAAGGCGACATGTGTCACTCGACATAGTTTTAAGAGGCATTTCTAAAATGGAAACTGAAATGAGCGCTAGCCCTCCAAGTGTCTAAGGGTGAAAAAAGTCAAACAAGAAATAGGCCCGAATCGGATAAGAATAAAGGAACTAGTGGATCTCTCCACATGTCATACTAGCGCAACTTCGAAGGTAGAAAATGCAAAAGGCATGCGCAAGACTACTCCAATCAATTCCTTCCATGTGGGCAGCCCAAATTTAAAGTTATAGAAGCAAATCAAATGGCCCATGTTTTAACGGCGAACAATGTATGATCGTATATTTGAAAACCTAGTTTTTCTGCCATTAACGTTTCTTTGTGAATCAAGAATTCAAAAGGGCATGAATGGTTGGAATAATTTATAACCATTTCTTTCTTACTCGAGGAAGTTGTAACTATTTCTTGCTTGCTTGAGGAAGTTGTAACCATCTCTTGCGAGCTATATCATGGGATTTCAAAGCCATTGTATGGGTTGGAAATCAATTCAAAGGTTTCCCCCTTTTTCCTCTATTTTCTTTTCGCTTTTTGCTATGATCTGTGAATCATTTAATCCTTTCATGCTTAGAAATTTTTTGTTCTAGTTTACAAAATCTCAGGAACTTTGAGTGTGCAGATTGTGCCCATTATAAATGTGAATGGTTCTATTCTATATCTCATTTGCTCAATACATATAAGGGTCTTCTCTTCCATCTCTTTTCCCTGAAAGTATTGTATTCTTATGACGCCCTCCTCTCTTCAAGTCTTCTATCCTCATGTATTGATAACTTTCCAGGCATAAAGAACATTTCAAGATGTCAGGACACCACCATTAAATGAAAGATTGTGTATTTGTACATAGGTTTTTTCCTTTCTTTCAATAAGGGAACCTCTCCCATTAAAGAGGAGGGAATTTCTTGTCCCCTGACCATGGTTTCATTTCAAGTATAACTCGAAACCTAACAATGCTCAAGATATATTTCTTCGATTCATCTTCATCAAAACATCTCTCCAAACTAGGTTCACCTAATAACTCTAGTATCCTATCTTCACTATATCACTATCTCCCATTGTAAGGTGCTTGACCACTTGTAATGACTTATCCACTGATGGATTTGTACTTTGATACTCAAACTATTGAACTAGATCAAATTCCAACTCCTACTAATTCCCTTTCTACGATGGTGCATCTCTAAGTGAGTATACCATGCACGCACATAGCCTTATAAGGTGGAATATAAATTATGCACTCATAATCAAGGTGGTAAAGATTATGCGTGTTCTATCCAGCCTTCTCACATGCTTGGACATGAAATGAGGAGGGTTCTTTACCACAGTAGTATTTTATGATAATGGGCATGTTGTTCTGGAGAACCTAATAGAGAATGTGACCCTCACCTCGCGCCATTCTAGAAGGTTCTCCCAATGTGTAGCCCACTAGTGCGCTGGAGTCTGAGTAAGTTATAGTTGAGCATCCCTCTTATTTCATTATCATTTTTCTCTGAGCCTCTATTTCTTGCAAGAAATCATCGGGTTAGCTCCTCTAGAGTAAATTGGAAACTTATTTCCTCCTAGGCGCTTAACTGAGCGCACATTTGTTACCCTTGTTACAGATCCTCTTAATCGTCATCCAATTAATTCATAAGTCTTGTGTGCCCAATTTTCACATGCCACGATAGTTCTATCACTCATAGAATGATCATATTCAAATTGGATAACTCCTTCCATAGATGAATTATCTCACAATCTCTTATAGAGCGCACATAGATTCTATAAAGGAATTATTCTCCCAAGGGCTTATTATAGGGTTTTGATTTCCCATCTACCAAGGGGATGATGACCGATTCTTCCTTTTTATCAAAACTTATATACCCCTTGTTAAACCATAGGTCATCATTGTTCTTGTATCACCAAGGGTGCCCAGGAAAAGCTTGAGAGTTGTCCACCTTAGCTAGTGCCAAGACTTTTAAGTCTCCAATGAATTTGGCCCCTTGAATAGTGATAACCATATCTTTCAAGACTCCAATGGGAATTACCTTTGTCTTGTTTTCCATATACAACACATTGGAAGATGGCACATGTAATGCAGCCTTCCCATCTAATGCCAAACATCTAGAGTAAAAACATTGACCTCTACACCTATGTGAATACAAATATTTCTCAAAATCCAACCATCCATAACAACATTTAAAGTGATCTCCTTATCATAGTCAAGGTTGTGGGGAGGGAGGTTAGCATGTATAACTTGCCTCTCACACTCCCTTCCAATGTGTGGTACCTTCTCTTGTAACCATTCTCCTAACAAGGGAATAATATTCTCTTGCCTCAACATTTTTCATATGTCCCCCGACCTCATATAGATACTTCTATAGAGTGTCAATATTCTTCCTTTGTTCTAACTACCTTGATTGATCCTTCAAAGACTGGATCTTTCCTTGTAGACTTCAAATCACATCCACAGTCTCTTGATACACCTATTTTTGATGAGAAGGGTCTGAATACTTCCCATATACCACTTCATCTCTTGTAACAAGCGTCCTTTGTCTTGGTATCTCCTTGCACGCACGACTTGTCCTTGCATTGTCACCAAGGTGCAGAGTTCTAATCCTAACTCATGTGCCACTCTTGGCATCCACTTTGTGAGTTGGCCTTCTTTATGCTCACCATCCTAGTGCCCTTGTCTTTCTGGTGCTGCTAGCTCATGTGCTCAAACAAATCAGGGCACTCCTCATACTTATGTTTCTTTCCACACCACGAGCATTGTAGTAGATCGGGACATTCACACTTTTAATAATTTTTAGCTCACATTTATAATAGGTTCCTTGTGGGAACTCACTTCTTCCTCCACGGTTACTATGACCATGAAATCCTCCCTAGAAACCTCTTCCCCGCACTCCTCCATCTACCCACCCTTCATAAAGGAAATTATCATCCTTGGAACTACTTGTAAGGCTAGTCCGGAGCACACCAAGATCAATGAAATCATGTATTTGGTCAATTATCCTATAATATTTGGTGTCATGGGTCCTAGAGGTACAAATATTGCTATAGTAGGACACATTCTTATAGTTTGCGCATTGTAGTAGAGGAAACATACTTGCATCATGATCCCCATGAAAAATCTCACAATCTTTTTGGATCCTTCCATCATGTGGAATATTCCTTCCTTAACCACCAAATCACCAGGGATGGCACCTTATCCACTCTGCATGCTCAATTGGGTCACTCTTTCCTCATGTGTTTCTTAAAATTCTGAATATGGCTAAGTCTTGAGACCCTTTGATCTATCTTATAAGCGTGCCTTGGTTTTTATTAAACCATACTAAAACCTCTATCCTATGCATTTTTCCCCACGCGCCCATCTTTTTCACTGGTCCCATGAGCACACGCGCCCTTTGGGACTTAGTCAATATTCTGAGGCCCAACAGGAAGACATAGCAAAGCACTTGCGACACTTCTAGAATCATACTACGAGATTTTCTGTAGATCAAAGCACCCATATCATAGACTAGGGCACCCACGGGTGCTCACACTACACATATATGTACCCCAATATAGACAGATCCCCATGTGATATAAATTTATGTATAGTAACTTGACATTTTCCCGAGTCCACCTATCGGTCATCATAGCCTAACAACACATTGAGGCAATAAATTTTTAGGTTAGTACCATATCCCTTCCTATCTCCATTATTGTATTTCATTTAAATACTTTATCACTAATGTTACATTTAAATACTTTATCACTAATGTTACATTTCATACCAACTTTTTGATCATTGTTACTAGTTAGATTAGCTAAAAATACCTATTTTAGCTAATTATCCTAACATTCTTCAATACCCAAGTGTTACCATTCTGTAATTTAACTTGAACACTTTGCCTTTTCCAATAATGTTACATGGATCATCATCACCAAGATATACCTGCCAAAATTCCCTTGAACATAATCTTCAAAATAATGTCTATGAGGAGTTAGATGAAATGAAGTGCCAAAATCTAACACCCAAGATTTTAATTTACTATCCAAAGAAATAATAAGATCATATTGTAACACATCACCTACTACGTTTACCTAGTTGTTCCCTTCTTCTTGATCTTTCCTTTATTTTAAAGACCAATAATATTTCTTTACATGTCCTACTTTTCCACAATTCCAACATACCATCTTGCTTCTAGATTTAGATCTTCCCTTCTTAGATCTTCCATGGAGTCCAATTTTTTTTAATTTTTCCTTCTATTTTACCCTTTTCTTTACACTAAAAGCATTACCAGATGACTCACCTATGTTTTTCTTTTTATATCTTCACTAAGAATCACACCAATAACATCATCAAACTTTAAAGTGTATGAACCGAAATAAAATTACTCACAACCATACCCAACGTATTCCAACTTTTAGGTAGTGAGCACAAAATCAAAAGAGCCCTAACTTCATCATCAAAACATACTCCTACAAGGCTTAATTTATTAGTAACCATGTTGAATTCATTCAAATGATTATTTACTAAATCACCTTCTAACATCTTCATATTAAACAAACTTTTCATGAGAAATACCTTATTGGAGGTTGAGGGTTTTTCATACAATTTACCCAATTTTTCCATCAATTCTATTGTTGTATTTTCCTTAGAAATATTGAAAACTACCATTGCTTCCGGGAACAACCGTCTCTTGTTCCCAAAGTGCCTTCCAATAAAGAACACCCCATTCTTCATCTTTTATATCTAACAAATTCAAAGCTTTCCCTTTCAAAAATAGATAAATATCCTTCTGATATAGGTAGTCCTCAACTTGCATCTTACATAGCTGAAAGTTTTGTTGGTAAACCTCTTAACCCTAAACTTGCTATCTTTTTCTATTTCTCCCACTCAAAAAACCCTCCTATGAAATTTTTCTCAAAAAAAAATACTTCTCTACTACAATTTGTTAGGATTGAAACACGAGATGAGCAATAAAATGGAATTAAAACATAAATAAAAGAATCATGTAATCAATCACAAGATAAACCCAATATTTAATGTGGTTCACCCAATTTGGGATCCATCCACCAAAAACAATCTAGAATTATCCTTTATTTAGTCCCAAGGAATACAATACAATTCTCTCTTTTTTTAATACTACATAGAGTAAGTCCATACACACATATATATAACTTGTGCACCTCTTTGTAAAAATTTTATTCAACCAAAAACAACCTAAATATAACATGCTTATAAATAATACATGCATATAAATAAGATAAACATAAAAATAAAATCTCTCATCTAATAATAAGATAATGCGATTTTTATCCATGGCCATGCATTCCTCCTAAAATTGAGGAAAAAGTAAACTACCACTTTAACTTGAATTCATGCTCCACCCCTTAAACAATGTCTTCGGTAGTGAAGCAGGAATGACATTAAAGTTGAGTGATGATTGTGGCATATCTCGTTTTCTTATATACTAAAATTCTAATTACATTTTCAATGTTTAAATTTGATGTTGTTTCCATTAAATTTTGTTTCTTTTCCACTTTGATTGGCCATGATGTTTTTGTATTCATACCAAATCCTTGTATAGAAAGATAAGATATAGGATCATGAAATTCCCACTGGGGAGGATGTTTATGGTCTTAGAGATTAAAATAATGTGAATAGTTGGTCACCTAAAAGATGTGAGGATTACAAAAAGTTTAGGAATAATAAGATGTCATAAGTACAATTAATTAGTAATTCCAAAAGTGTGACTACCATTCTCTCAAGTTCAACGATGCCACACAACAAATTCACCTAATTATTTATGGATGACTATGCCAACCGTACTACCAATAATGTGAATGGAATTTTTTTTTGGGAAGCATGAAAGTGAAAAAGGATATGAAAATCATTGCTAGAGAAGATGGCTTGGGCACTCACTCAAGGAATCCCTAGTTCACTATCTCAAGGATAGGGGAGTGGAAGTGGAGGATGTGGAGCACCAACGATGAAGTAAAGGGTGCAGTAGCATTCATAACAAGGGTGGGCATTTCTATTTTTACCAACAAGTTCCTAGAATGTATGTCGTCAAATGTGATATGTTGGTGCTCGATTTGTTTCACCCCATTTTCCTTTATTTTTAAATGTCGTGTGTTTGAAACATCTTTCTCTCAATGTGGGTGTTCTGAAAGCTTCTACATCCATTTGAAATGATTTTAATTGTTTGCAAAATCCATTGTCATGTCCCTCCTTGAAGAAGTCTTGAGTTTTCCCTGTTTTAGCCTAATTTCTTCAAAATCCACGGGCTCTGCCATTTTTCCTATTTTTCCTCGGCCATGGAAGCTCGAGAATGGTTGATTTATATTTTATGCCTTTGAAAATCCAAATCCATCGTTGAAAGAAATGCTTGGAACCATGATTCACTTGTTTTTGTTTCAAAATAAAAAAATTCATCCTTAGTGAAAAATCGGGTTCTAGGCATGAATGGTGATTTTCTGTATTTTTGATAGTCTGACGGGTGTATTTTTCCTATCAAAGTTATTCCTTAGTGTTCGGCGGTCACATTGCTTCTTCTAGTTGGTTAGGGGATGGCGAGAAAATGATTTAACTTATCAAATTTATTCTCGTAGCTCTAGTGGGGAAGAGGAGTTGTTGTAGATGATGTCAACAATTTTCCCAATTGCACCATTGACTAGCCCAACTTCAACCCACAAATTTTATGTAAGCATAATTTTTTGATTTTTGCAAAGAAGAATTTTATATTTAAGTTGATCACCATCAACGTCATCCAAAATGTTTTGCCTAGTGACATTATCTATACACTCGTGCCACAAGAATGTTTAAATATTTGAACATCGAAGGTTATGGTGGTCAACCAATTCATTTTTGTGAATACATGTGTTGCGGAAGAGAAACCTTGAAGATCTTATTATGAATGGTTTTTATCAGTTCGTAAAATTAGGTTTTCCAGTCTTTAATACGTGGATAAGAATCATGAACATGAAGTATAAGTTCACAAAATTGAATTTGTGCGAGTTGGCACCTTGCTCAATCTTGAAATATTGTTCTTAGTTTGACGGTGCATGAAATCTTCTCCAAAGGTTGGCTCCATATGAGTGACCAACATACAAAGGAATGTCTTTGATAGGAGGCAATTGGCCAAGGTCACCAACAAGAATTAGAGATCTATTACCAAAAGGTGTTGTTTTAAAATGAGGGAAAGCCTCATGGATGAGATAGTTAACACAAGCAAGTAACTTGGGGCCATTGATGTGAATCCAACTATAAGAGGTTGAAATACCTCCAAAACACACATAAAAACTTTGAAAATAAAAACTAGGAGTTTCAAAATAGATTTATTCTCATTCTGGAATCCACACTAATATTTTACATCATTACAATCCTCCTTTTATTTCACGTCTACTCTAAAAACCCTAAAATGCCAAAAAACCCTAAAATTGCAAAAATTACCTACTAGCAAAACAACTCGGATGGGCCCCAAAATTTGTGTGCCAAATATAAATTCATAAATTAAGGCTCACATGAAATTTTTACTTATTCTAATAAGCAAAACACAAGTTATTAAAGTTCTAAAACCCGAGTCACAAGTAAAAAAATATTTGAAGCCAATTTTAGGTCACTAGATGAAGGAATCTAGGATCGAAAATGTGCCAAAATGGCCACAACCTTGTAGGCTAAGTTGAATCTAGCATAATAATAATGTATATCTACCACCTTGCAAATTACCATGACAATCCAGCAGTTAGATCAAAAGTTATGGTCTCCGTAAGTTATGCTCCCGCATCGTGATTGAAATTCATTTCATTAATTAGTATACATTGAACATGTTGAATGGATTCCTAAAAGTTTGACAAAACTTATCCCTCTAGTGGTTTTATTTCTTTGATAGGTATGCACAAAGCTATAGTCCTAGTATATATTGAAATATTGAAGGATACGACACTTGTTGACAAAAGAAATGAAAGTGTTGATTTTGTTTCATCATTTGTGGGAGAGAGTGTTGATCTAATTGCATTAAAGAGATACAACTTCCCTGTTCCAGAAGTTCCTGAATTATTAATTTGAGAGGAGGTTATTGGTCTCTGTGCATGAAATGGTGAAGTACAACATCAAAAGAAAACTTTTGTTCAAGTGAGAAAGTTGAAGTAGGAAGAGCGTACAAAATGCAATTCTTTGGAGATGTTGCATGTAGCTTTGGTTTCCTCAATGAAGGAAGAAACAATATCCTGTTAAGTTGAAAGCAATGAATTTTATGCCCAATTGTGTTTGATGTCGAATTCTTGATGCCACAATATATCAAGGGTATGTATGTCCATGCTATTATTGGCATGGATCCGAGACAATAGCTCCCATTCATCCAATTGAGTAGGTAGATTTATATTTTTTCTTCATTGGAAGTTTATTAGCCCAAAGGGTGATTGGAATCCAATGGAGTATGGATGACATGCCAAGGATGATAGTTATTTTGAAATAGGACCCAATTTGAAATTATTTTCTTTGGAGAGGTGTCTATGGCCATTGCAATGTTTTGAAAAGGTTTGTATAGAAAGAGATCAGTCCAACAAAAGGTTTCAAAATATGACAATTCACAAGTAGGTATCTTAAAAAACATAGGGAAGACACAAACAATTTCGAGACAATCGTATATGTAATATCCATTCCCCGCTTTCGTAACTATTGTAGTTGACCAAGTTCGAGATATTCATATAAGTGGAGCGGATTCCATTGTTACAGGTCATACCTTATAGGCATCAAGGAGATGAGATGAATCTTGAGATTCAATGTCAAATTGGATGACCCTCCATAAGACTTTCTTGCCAACATTTATGAAAATAAATGAGCAGCTATAAAGAACAAGAGAAAATTTGAGGAGTATATGGAAAGTTTCTTGTGCATTGATATCATTGTTAATGATGATTTTAGTAATCATTTCTGACGAAAGCCAAAAGTGCTTTGGCTGGTCATCACCGACATTGCTATAGATTCTGGAAAACATTTGATGGTATGTTTGAGCATTGTTCTTCTTTGGAAGCATATTTTCCAAGTACTTTAGAAATTCACGATGGGAGAGAATTGGTTGACAGTCAACATTGGATCTCGATATGGATAACGTTGTTTGGTTATGGATATTTAACTTTTGTCATCATTTTTGAAAGGAAGGTACTTTACTTTTCCATCTCCCTCGTGGAAAAGTGCGATTCTTTTCTTGTATTTTTTTCATCAAACATGTTTTTTTAGCATTTGGTGTGTCATCGAACACGATTGAGAATATATTCAAGATAAGAGAGGATTAGAGGTAAGTATTTTTGTTGTGTCTAAGAGGAAAAGATTATCTTTTATGGGCCAATGTATATGATGCGACCATTGGTTGGTGCATCAAGGGTTCCATGCAAAAATTCATCTATCAAAGTAATTTTTGTGCCTCTACACTTTGTGGGTCATCCCGGTCCACTATGTTTCAATATTGGGTGCATTTTGAAGCCACAAAAAACCATGCACATGTGTGGAACCTCTATGTTTCCATTCATATCTATCAAAAGAAAGGATTCAGATTGCAAGGCATGAAAATAAAAGAGGACAAGGGAAAATGGAATGAATTTTTTACCAGCAATATTCTTTGCCCCAAGATGTTTCTGGAGGACCTCTTCACGAAATATTGTGAAGCATTGATGCAAGTAAGCAGAGACATGATGAGGATTGGAAATAATGTTTACTTTTCTCCATTGTTGAGCATATCTAACATCTGTTGGGGGTTTCCCATGCATTGCATTATGAAGGTCCATCCATTTTGTGTTTGCAGGATTGATGGTAAAGAAAAAAGTGGGTTGGCCCAAATTTTCTATCATATCAGAAAGCTCGGATCTAATGCAAGAAAAAAAAGGAATCGTCACACTAAGATTGGTGCCAAAGAGCATCAAACTATCCGGGATGACATCATTAGGATAATCATGAAGTATATGGCAAAGATATACAATTTTTGTTGGTAGCCCATGGTCTAGGTATTGTTTCATGAGTATGGATGTTGTAGCTTGACTCCTATGACACATTATGAGGTTAAGAAAAAATATATGAACTGTGGATGCAAACCAAACCAACCATCATGATAGCGCATCAAATGTAAAGTGTATTCATGAGGTGAACCTATTTCATGTGAAGCTCTTTAAACACGGCTTCTTATGTAACGCAATTTTTTTGAAAGGCCATTGAGAACAACCCTTGTGTGTTGTATTCATTTACTGGGGAAAGACCAAGCTTTGGCCAAGGGAATGTGACAAGGGATTTTGTTTAGCCACAAGAAAGAATCAATGAATATCTTCTTGTTCATTACCTATATTTGAAGTTGATGGAACAAAAGATGATGAAAGATCAACCATATCTGGAAATGGACAAGGTTCCATGGTAGGTAACTCTAAAGCATATTCTTGGGGTTCAAGAATATCTAGTGTGACATTATTCAATAACGAGAAAACATTTGTTAGGTCAAGAGGCAAAAGGAAAGATAATCACTATCCAACAAAACATCTTTGTTGTATTTTTTGTCTAGGAAGGACTACCTGCAAGTAAGAATACAAGACCACCGGATTTTAGTTAGACAATAAATGAGGGAACTACCTTGGGCCTAGGAAATATTGGACTTCCTTTTGAAGGTGGTCAGTTCCCCTCTTAATACGAATTAACACAAATTCTAACAAAGAAATTATTGCAAAATTACAATTTAGTTACCTCGTTAAAAAGCACTAGAGGAAAGGCTGGTTTTGGTTTGAGTCATGTGACCGATGCGGTCACTTTGTATATACACCGTACCGATTCTTTGATAACTTGATATCGGTAGGCGATGATTTAGGGGCTTTTAATAAAGGTTGGCTATAAGGCATGGCTATGGTGTTTATAAGGCTGGAAAATGATTAGGGATAGGCAATGGGGTGATGGATAAGACTCAGAGAGTGTGGGGGCTGTTCTTGGGGCAATGTAAGGGTAGAGGAATGACAGTTAGATGCAGGGGCTACCGGGTAGTAGATCTATGAGTGAACTTGTAATTACTGTGATTCAGAAGTTCAAGAAATGTTATTTAAAAATGTACAAGACACTACTTACTAGTTCCTGATGAAGATACAGGTCCAAGGACTGTGATGATGAAGGCAGGGCTCAGGTGGGATGATCCGACAATCAAAAGTGAGCTATCTTCTCTCCCAATGCTTGGATGAGTGTCACTGGGCTCTGGTTACTCAGTTGCAGTCTTGGGCTCGATGTCCTTCTCTGCAAACTCTTCTCTTTTCTTCACTTGTCTCTGCTCTGCCAAGTGAATTTCGGATCCTTCAAATGAATTCCGATCCTTTGTTTTTGGTTGGGGAGGTCATTTACAGGGAACCGATGGTGGTTACGTGCCGATGGCGGTCGTAGTAGAACCGATGTCGGTTAAGTCAAAGTGGGCTATTTTTAGTAAAATAGCCAACTTTCCCTCCTTTTCTCTCGAGGGATTAGTTGTGGGCTTGGTCAAGTCATTATTAGGTTGGTTTTGGTGCGGGTGAGGAGTAATTAGTCATGGGTGTGGATGTAGACCAAGTTATAGGTCTTAATTAGGTTAGTTTAGGGTTAGGGCTAGGTCATGATGAGGTGGCGAAATGAGGTGGCAGGTTTGGAGATGTGGATTTATTAATTATAAGGTAATTAATAAATAATTGTGCAAGGTTTAGGTGGTGAGGTTAGGTTGCGAAATGAGATGCGGGGCACAGGGTGTCGTAAGACACAAATTTGGTGTCTACATTAGCCCCTTGTTGTCGTGTAGCTTGTCTTGTAAAGCTGCACTGACAATTAATAAGAAGTGATTGCCCCAGTTAAGGGTATAGGTAATCCCCCTCAAATCTATCACAGATTGAGGTGACGTGAAATCAGGGATAGGGTTGATAAAGGGTGAATGGTGTTGAGATGATGGTAAGATGGTGGGGTAAGTTCAAGGAAGCAGACGCACGTTGAAATGCAGTAGTGCGACCAGGGTACATGATTTGAAGAGCAAACAAGCAATACATAGGCAAAGGTCGATAGTTTATCCAAACAAGGTTGATATAATCCTGGTATCCAAGGCATAGGAAGTAGCTCCAGGGGATATAACGGGTAAGGTACAAGAACGTTTAGGCATGTTCGGCAGTACCAAATGGTTGGTTTGGTTGAGATAAATGTCACGGTCTCGGTCTAGGCAAAGTTGGTCGGCTGATCAAGTCAAGTATCCTAATCATGCTAAAACACGAACAGGTGAGCCTGATTGAACAAAAAGCTACATGATGGGTGGATAAAATTGTAATTTGTGGGTTTTGGGTGAGGTACTTAATTGGTGCGGCCTTGGGTCGGGCCGATTGATGAGTGAGGGCCTTGGGTCGGGTCTGATTGGTTGGGTGCGGCCTTGGGTCGGGCCGATTGGTTGGGCCTTGGGTCGGGCCTTGGTTGGTTGGGTTGGCCTTGGTTGGGCTTTGGTTGGTTGCGGCCTTGGGTCGGGCCTGGTTGGTTGGTTGCGGCCTTGGGTCCTTGGTTGGTTGGGCCGGTTGGTTGGTTGCGGCCTTGGGTCGGGCCAATGGTTGGTTGCGGCCTTGGTTGTTGGCCTTGGGTCGGGCCAATGGTTGGTTGCGGCCTTGGGTCGGGCCAAATGGTTGGTTGCGGCCTTGGGTCGGGCCAAATGGTTGGTTGCGGCCTTGGGTCGGGCCAATTGGTTGGTTGCGGCCTTGGGTCGGGCCAAATGGTTGGTTGCGGCCTTGGGTCGGGCCAAATGGTTGGTTGCGGCCGTGGGTCGGGCCGATTGAAGTCAAAATAAGGCTAGTCAGCAAAGCCAGGGGTAGGTGATGCGGGAAAAAGTGGAGATTGGTGGATAAGGGTGGGAGTTAGGGGAAGGAAGTTGGTAACCGATATCGGTTATGTGTGACCGATATCGGTTAGAAGACCGATACTGGTATTCTAGGGCGCGAAATAACTGGTATCGGTTATAGGTCAAAACCTATAAAAAGAAAAATACGGCATGTCATTGTCACTTTGTGAATTTGAGCACCCAATTTTAGTTGTCTGAGGTGTGAAGTGAGTTTGTTGAGTTTGTGGGCTGAGTTGGCACCAGTTAAGTGGAGGAGTGAGTGATTGGTAGACCCCAGCGAGCAGGAGGCAGAGTTTGATTGGTTGAGGACCCAGCTGAGGAGATTTGGAGCCATGGCACAGCCAGGAGGAGCAGGAGGTGCTGGACCAGCTGGACCACCACCACCTATCCCACCACGATGACATGTGTAGTCGTACCGGTAGGCTCTGAACTCCTACCTATGTGAATTTAATGAGTTTAACTTAGATGTGGGTTTTGGGTAGGAATCTTAATTTTAATAAAATAATGAATGAATGGAAGTAATTTGTAAAATGGAGTGGGTAGGTAGGCTAGTTAGGTCAAAATGGTAGGGTGGGTAGGTTTTTAGGGTTTTCTTGTGGGTAAATAGGGAGAAATAGGTAAAAAGGTGTTTTGCGGGCCGTTTTGGGTTCGGCCCCGCAATTGGACAGTGACCGATGTCGGTCACTAGGCGACCGACATCGGTCACAGAAAATAGTTTGTATACATTGTTTGGTTACAGACCGGCGTCGGTCATAGGTCGACCGGCGTCGGCACATATAATTTACTTGGGGGACCGATGGCGGTCGAGGGTGACCGGTACCGGTCAGCATGGGTAGGAGTTGTGGTTTTTGTTTGTTGTTAGAATTTTGTCGTGTTGTTTTGTTTGTTTGTTTGGGGGTGAAGGGGGGGGTAGAGTTGATAGGAAACATGATTGGGGTGGGGAAATGGGGTTGTTGGGGGCTGGTTCGGGTAGGATAGATTAGGTGTTGGGTATGAAGTAGGAGGTGCTTAAATTGGCGGGGGTATAATTAGATGGCTAGAGTAGATCGGGGTGGTTGGTAGGGTGTGAGATAAGTAAAGGGGATATCGTAGATGTATAGGGTAAGATAGGTGGGTGTAGATGTGTGTTGTAGAGTCGGGTTGTGGTTGGGTGGGTAAGTGGGTATAGAGAGTTAAGGTAGTTGTTATTGTAAAGGGTAGGCCTGATGAAGTGGGTTGTTTTTGCAGGCACGCCAGCAGCTCACGATGCGGGATCGGATGCCCCCTCTATTGAGGCGGATGCGGCCACATGTGTCCGCAGTGCAGTGGGCCATCATGCGAGAGGTTGGACTCGGTGGAGTCCAGCGGTATAGGGCTGTGGATAGGGACCACAGCCTGATGGTTGCCCTCATCGAGAGATGGGATCCGGCAACCAATGTCTTCCATCTCCCTACTGGAGAGATGATGATTACATTAGAGGATGTGTATCGCATCCTGAGACTACCGATCGTAGGTGAGGCAGTGTTCCAGGTGGATGCGGAGATAGCGATGGACAACATCCTGCATGTATTCGAGGGATGCAGCCCCATTGTTTACCTATCACAGCGTGAGCATTACCTATGGCGACATGTATCGCGCACACCGACAGGAGACACGGCTTGCCGTGTTGATGATGATTGGTATCACCTGCTTCGCCCTCCCAGACTCAGAGGGAGGCCGCTTCCCACGGGCTTTGATGGGAGTTTTGCACGAGATGGTAGAGGAGCATACATGCTATGCCTGGGCACCAGTGTATCTGGTGCAGCTATACAGAGAGCTTGTGGGGTTATCGCCGTATGAGGCGATTTGGTATTTGCTCGACATTTTTGTTACACTGCTGGGCGTACGAGCATATCATCTGTATACGACCAGTAGGGCTGCCCCAGCAGCCAGGGCCACAGATAGTATATAGATATGGATTTCAGAGGTGGTTGGGGGTCGTGGGCCAGCCACGAGCGGTGCTCGCAGGATGAGATGTGGCCTACTACCGTCATATGTTAGAGGGCTTGACACACTGGACATTATATGGAGGCCCTACAGAGGCCATCAGCCCCGAGGAGGAGCCCGAGCACAGATGCGCTAGATCCAGTATAGTTTCTGGATAGCTGGACGGAGGCCCAGGGAGTATGAGAGGATACCCCTAGAGAGGGTACGACGGCAGTTGGGCTTGCGACAGGATGAGCCACCTCCCTTCCCACAGTACCGGAGGGATGATGTAGAGGCCCCACTGCCTGCACCGCAGCCCGTTGACCCAGATTGGGTAGCAGAGAGACCGGCTGATGATACAGTGGATGATGCCGGAGTGACAGGTGCCTTTTTGGTTTGGTGGGCAGGTCAGAGAGCAGCTATGAGAGCACAGCCCACACAGCCAGATTTGGTGGCTGTGATAGCGGAGAGGGACCAGCTCTTAGGACAGGTGCAGTTATTACAGGGGCAGCTTGCTGCTGCACAGAGCACAAATTAGGGTGCTACGAGGCGGTTAGCTTGAGCACGAGAGCACGAGCACGCCGCACGAGCACCACGAGTATGCCACGAGCACGAGCACAGCACGAGCACGAGCACGCACGCAGCACGAGCACGAGCGACGAGTGCAGTGCAGCCACCACGAGCACGGGTGTGCAGGCGGCGGCGAGGCCACTTGCTATTAGGAGTCGAGGACCGGCCCAGCCCCGAGCCATGGTGGCATGGGCCCGCTATATGGAGGAGCGGAGGCCGTATATATCGGGATGTGCTCGATGGTACCGGGGCTGACTATCAGCCATATGCGGCGCATGAGCCGAGACATCCGGGCCAGAGAGATCCCGGGGGGCGCGGCCACGGCCGGTGGGTCGGTGACAGGGAGGAGGCGGAGCAGCCACATGCGAGAGACCCGCGGGGGGAGGGCCGAGGTGGTGGAGAGAGCTGAGACATCCTGGGAGCGGAGATGGGTTTTTGATATTGGATATAGACACCGGTCTATGAGACCCGAGTATGTATATAGAGGCCTGCGTGCCCACATATGATTTATTTATTCATTTTTGTTGTATATACCGCTGCGAGCCGAGTACATTTTGTATAGTTGATACCGGCCTGCGAGCCGAGTATATTTTTGATATGAGAGACCGGCTGCGAGCGAGTCGAGATTTTGATTTTGACAGAGAGCAGCAATGGCTGCGTGCGATTTTGTATTTTTAGATCACAGAGGCCCCATGCAGGGCAAGTTGTATATTTTGACATTGATATATATAGATGATGATTTTGATCCACATGGTGTGTATAATGATTGGGTTGATGTATATATTAAAATGTCTCATGTGTTTTGTCAATGGTTTTTGAAATTTAATGTATATAGATGATGAGTTTGATCCACATGGTGTGTATAATAATTGGTTTGATGTATATATTCAAATGTCTCATGTGTTTTGTCGATGGTTTTGAAATTTAATGTATATAGATGATGTTGATGAAATTTTGATGATATGTATATGTGTTGATGGGATTCTGATGACAAATATTGATAATGATGTCGTTATGCAGGGAAAAGAGGCGGGCGCCACCAAAAATTTGCAAAAAATAAAGAAAATCCTAGGTTTAAGCAAAAGGAGACATATGACCGATATCGGTTAGCTAACCGATGTCGGTAGATATATGACTGATACCGGTTAGGTAACCGATATCGGTTATGCTAAAATGAGCTTTTCTAAAAATAGAAAAGCTTGGGAGGCAACTTAAGTTCTTATTTTTAGAGGCATGCAACAAGTTAAATACGAGAATGCGACGTTGTTTGACGACTGATACAGGTAATTGCATGGGAGAATTGAGTGATAAGGAGGAAAGAGACAGGTAAAGTGATTGTGGGCTGAGATTAAGAAGGCAGAAAGGCAAGTTATATTGAAGAGGGTGGTGAACATGGCTGAACAAGGAGAAGCATCCAGTGGGTAGAGACGAGAGGGAAGACAGGTTCCACCTCAAGCTGCTGCATCCCAAGAGGTAAAATTTTTGGTTGTAATTCAATTCTTGCATGTTTTATGGATAGGATGAGAGAAGGTAAGTGGGTAGAGATAAAAAAGAAAAGGTGATAGGCAAGGGTTTGGGATGGGGTGAGTGTTATGGGGTAGGTAAGCAGGGGTTTCGGGTATGTTTGTAGGTACAGAGAGGGGTAAATGAGCAAATAATTATCATAGGTTGTGTTTGCAAGCAGGTTGTATAGGATTGACAGTGACCGATATCGTTTAGAGATAACGGTATCGGTTAGGTAACGATATATTATTATCTATAACCGATATCGGTTACTGTATGAAATTCCAGAATGTGAGAAAAAACACTTGGGGATTTGATTTATTGAATGGTTGTGTGTTGATTTGATGTATGCAGGCAGAGGCAGGGTTGAGGATGAATGATAGTGTGCCAACTTTGTTGTCACGAGTCCGAGCGGATGTAACACCAGCTGAATGGGCATTGATAAACCATGTGGGGTTAAGTGGAATCCGCTATTATTCACGAATCACACGCAATCATGCTATGTTGCAGGCGTTGATTGAGAGATGGAATCCAGAAAAGAATACCTTCTATCTACCAACAGGGGAGATGACAGTGACGTTGGAAGATGTGTTTAGAATTTTGAGGCTCCCAATTACAGGAAGACCAGTGTATCAGGCGGGGCCTAGCGGCGCGGGAGCGATAACAACAGTATTTGGTTCAGCTGCACGAGATTTGACACAGTGAGTTTGACATTCACTTATGGTATAATGTATGCAGCACACCCTGAGGCAACAAGGTTGGCAGTGGTATTAATGATAGCGGTGGGGTATTATGCATTACCGAGGGCGGATGGGGGAAGATTTCCAAAAGCATTGATGTGTATTATTTGGGAAATGATAGAAAGGAGCGTGACTTTCGCATGGGCACCCGCATATCTGGCGGAGCTATACAGGGGTTTATGGGCCTGCAGGTGAAATCACAGGACGACACTAGGATTGTGCATACTTATTACATTGTTGGGCCTATGAGCACATTGTGTGTGTGTGACCAATAGGCCGACCAATCCAGGAAAGAGAGACAGGAGTGCAGAGGTTGGGATTCAGACGATGGGTCCCAGACCGAACAAGAGGCGAGATCCCAGGCCATGACAGATGACATCGAGTATTATAGGCAGGTGTGGGAGATGGTGACGATTGCAGATATCCGTTGGAGGCCTTACGGGAACTATATGGTGACAGAGAAACATAGGCGAGAGATTTGAGGGTGTAGAGCGATTGAGGTGGATCGCGGGGCACAGGCCAGGTGAGTACGAGAGGATTCCTCTAGATCGCGTGCGGTGACAATTTGGATTTGTTCAGGATATACCCATGGCTTATAGACCATACATGAGGATCGATGCTGAGGCATCATTCTCACCTCCCGGTGACACCTCTCCGAGAAGGACCGAGAAGAGATAGCGATCCGATCGCAGGGTAATGGATGCAGGAGCGACAGAGGCTTATAGATTATGGTGGGTAGCAGAGCTGCGCGGTTTACGTGAGAGGGCCAATCATCTAGACATAGCTGTGATTACAGCAGAGAGAGATCACTTGCAGGGTTTAGTTTACCAGCTTCAAACGCGGGTGAATGAGACAACGGGATTGTTAGCGGTTGCGCAGTCACGAGTGGAGAGACTAGAGGTGAGATTCCTCCACGCGAGAGGGCGTATTCATATGTTACAAGAGAGATTGGCAGATCAGTGGGAGGAACCAATAGCAGTGGCACCTTTGAGGATGGAGAGGCCAGGTGAGTGGCGTCGACGATCTAGTTCGGGATGAGGCGCAAGGGTCTAAGTGAATTTCATAGGGGTAGAAGAATAAATAAGGATGCTGACCTGCGTGTCGATGATAGAGAAGATGTATTTGTTTAACATCTAAATAAAACTGAATATGTATGTTGATTTGAGTTATGATAATAATAAGAATGGTTGTGTTTTGAATGTTTTGTTTTGAAAAAGGATAAAGATGAATGTGATCAAATAGAAATACACAAAAATATTTATATTTACAACACATGATAGGTTATGGTAGGGGATGGTCGAGCTAACCTTGGGAGACCCCATGTCTCCTAAGTGCTGCCTACATAGCCCATTGCACAAAGCAAGGAGGGGCCTCAGACCGATGTAGTTCTCCCTTAGGACCAGGGAGAGGTGAATTCAGGCAATTTGGTTGTGGTTAGGCAATTTGTTGGTTGGTAAAAATATTGATATTGGTAGGGTAATGTTGTTGGTGTTGGTAAGGGATTGGCGTTGTTGGTGTAGGTATAGGTGAAGTGAAAGTTAGCTTACCCAAGTAGTAGGGAACCGTGTCCTAATTAAGGTCAACACATAATCCTAGATTCGAGTAAAAGAGGCAAAAGTGTCCCGTAGTTGAGAAGAGCTAAACAAACCACATATTAACGTAGGATGAGCTTGAATCCCTAGGTACCTTGCATATGCGAGAAGTCGATAGGTGAAAAGAGTTGTATAATCACAATATATCGGATATACGTCACGTCCCTTGAGTTTTGTTGCTTTGACGAATGGTGAGGTGAGGTGGCTGGTAGAGCTGGGGTGCAGAGAATTTGTTATAAGGTGATTATGCTGACAAAAGAACCAAACCTAAATAGACAAGTCCATGACTCAAAAGTGCTTTTGAATACTGCTTTTATTTTTCTGGATATAGACTGATCGATGCGGGAAGTCTACATGGGATATGTATTTTGTTGTTCTTGAGGTCTTCACGAAGCTGATCAATGCGAGAAGCTTCTGATAAAGGCTGACTTTGTATAGCTGTCCTTCAAGGGAGCAGTCTATTTATAGTAGCAGATGCGGCTTTTGTGTATAGCTGTCCTTCGGGGGAGCAGTCTATTTATAATAGCAGAAGTGGCTTTGCACATAGTTGTCCTTCGAGGGAGCAGTCTATGTATAACTTAGAGGTCTTAGATGTCCATTTGGCATGAAGCATCTAGTTTTGTAGGAAGTTTGACTCAAGAATATCCCATAAGTGTATAATTGAGAACATGTTATTTTGATACTTTTAAGTCATGGACCAGACTAAAAAGGGAAGGCATCTTTAAGAAGAGGTGATGACCAAACCACGTGAGCTTGATTCTATTTTGAGATGCATGAAACAAAGTGTATGAGGTGGTAAATGAGCTCAAGGGACGAGCGCAAGGTAGATAAGAAGTGATATAACACTAAATTCAACAGTAGAATGGCCGAAGATGCAAGGCATTAAGGGGTTCAAGCTCAGGTTTACCATTAAGCGAAGCTAAATGATAAGTGCCTGATCCATAAGTGTGAGTGATAATGTAAGGCCCAATCCAATTAGGAGCAAATTTTCCACGTTTGCTCTTTTCTAGTTTGGTTACATGTTGATTCTCTTTGAGGACAAGATCACCAACCTTAAAGGTACGCTCATGAAGTCACTTATCATAAGCACGCTTGATGCGCTTTTGATAGATTTGAAGGTGGTCAAGAGCTGTAAGATGACGCTCGTCAAGAAGCTCCAATTGGGCTAACCGCTCTTGGCGGAAATCATCATTGGTGAGAATATCCTGAAGAGATATTCTTAGGGAGGGTATTTGTATTTCGAGAGGCAAGACAGCCTCGGTACCATATACCAAAGAAAATGGGGTGGCATTAGTGGAGGTACGAATGCTAGTACGATAAGCCCAAAGGGCAAAGGGGATGTGATCAGGCCAATTTTTCCCAGAATCGTTAACGACTTTCATGAGAATTTTGGTCAGGGTTTTGTTAGAAGATTCGGCTTGACCATTTGCTTGTGGATAGTAAGGTGATGAGAAGCTAAGTTTGATACCAAAGTTGTCACAAAGGTCTTGTAACAACTTATTTTTGAAAGATTTTCCATTATCTGTTATCAGGCGATGAGGAACACCAAAACGACAGATAATGTGATGGTTAATGAATTCTACAATTTTTTCTTTTTTGGTTGAAATGAGTGGAATGGCCTCCACCCATTTAGTGTAATATTCGGTTGCTGTGATTATCCAATGGTGACGTTGCGAAGAGGGTGGGTGAATCTCACCAATAAGGTCTAAACCCCATTGTGAGAAAGGCCAAAGATCTCGTGCGACCTGTAGCGGATGGCTAGGAGTATGTTGAAGGTTGGCATGTTGTTGACACATAACACAATGCTTAACATATTCATAGTAGTCGTTATTAAGAGTAGGCCAATAATAGCCTAGGCGAAGGATCCGTTTGGCCATGGCAAGGCCACTAAAATGTCCACCACAAATACCGTCATGGACTTGTTGGATGGTATAGGTAACCTCCGCGCCGGTTAGACATCGAAGGAGGATGCCATCAAAGCCACGTTTATAGAGGAGTCCCCCATGATGACATAACGAGAAACACTTTTAAGAAAAGCACGTTTTCCGTTACTAGTAAGGTCAGGTGGGAGAATAGAGGTTGTAAGGTAGTCGTGAAATTGGTGATACCAGGTATCCTGCAATTAGCAGACACATTATTTATCATACAAACATCCGGGGCTGAGTAAGATGGGGCAAAGAGTTGTTGGACCAAGACAAATATGTCAGAGTCGGTTGGTGAGGTAGGAATTTGTGAGGCTAAGCAAGCCATAGTATCCATAAATTTATTAGTAGAGCGGGGAATGGTTTGGATAGAATAATGAGTAAATAAGGTCAAAAGTGAATCCACGTAATGTTTGTACTTTTGAAGTTCCTCATTTTTACATTGGTAGATGCCCATAACTTGATTGAAAACTAGTTGAGAGTCACCAAAAATGTTAATAGATTTTACACCTAAGTGTAACGCAACCTGGAGACCCAAAACAAGGGCCTCGTATTCCATTGTATTATTAGTGCAGGGGAAATCGAGCCGGAATGAAAGAGGCATAGGTTCAGCATCCAGAGGAATGAGAACAACGCCGGCCCCTCCGCCGTGCTGGCATTTGGATCCATCGAAGAAGAGGGTCATTGGATACGACTCCTCACTGAGTGAAAGAGTGGCAATGAGTTCATCAGGGAAAGTAAAATTAGTAAATTGTTCCCCAGGTAAAGGGGCTTCCGCGAGTTGGTCTGCGATAGTTTGTCCTTTGATTGATTTCTGGTGTACAAACTCAAGGTCGAGATCGGCGAGGAGCATAAGCCATCGGGCGATGCGTTGGTTTAGATGAGGTTTGGCGTACATATAATGAATGGGGTCCGTTGGTGATGACAAAAGTTTTGTGATTCAGGAGGTAGTGTCGGAGTTTGGTGGCCACGAATGATAGGGCTAGGCACAACTTTTCTACATGTGTATACCTAGTCTCGTAATCCACCAGAGTATGACTTATGTAATAAATGCTTGTTCTCGATGCTCGGAGTCACGATGTGCGAGCATGGCTCCTACAGACATGGTCGGTGGTGAAAGGTAAAGGTAGAAAGGGTGATCGTCCTGAGGTGGGATAAGCACGGGTGGCTGCAAGAGATAGGCTTTAAGAGCCTCAAAGGCTTGGTGGCACTCTTCGCTCCATTGAAAGACAATGTCCTTTTTAAGGAGATGATGGAAAGGTTGACATCGATCCGAGAGTTGTGAGATGAAATGCCGGATAGATTGGAGTTTTCCCTGCAAACTACGTAATTGTTTGAGGTTAGTGGGTGGGGGCATTTCTAGGATAGCTTTGACTTTAGCTGGATCGACCTCGATGCCACGCAAAGAGACAATAAAACCAAGGAGTTTTCCCAAAAGGACACCAAAGACACATTTCTTTGGTTGAAGATGAACACAGTATTGTAACAGGTGATCGAAAATAATGGTTAAAACATCGAGATGTTCACTGCGATGTTTAGATTTGCCAAGAAGATCATCGACATAATCCTCAAGGATAGTGTGCATAATGTCATGAAAAATGTAAGTCATAGCCTGCTGATAGGTCACACCAGCATTCTTAAGGCCAAACGGCATGACACGATAGCAGAAGGTTCCCCAAGGAGTTATGAAGGTGGTTTTATGTTGATCGGCCGGGGCTACCAAAATTTGATTGTATCCCGAGAAGCCATCCATGAGAGAAAGCATCTCATGGCCCATGCAGTGAGATCAACAAGTTGATCAATACTTGGTAGGGGGAAGTCATCCTTTGGGCAAGCGAGGTTAAGGTCCCGAAATCCATACATATCAAAGTCCCCCATTGCTTTAGTAATAGGTACGATGTTAGAAATCCATTGAGGATAGTCAATAGGTAAGATGAAGGAAATAGAAAGGAGTCATTGAAGCTCTTCTTTGACCAAGAGGGCAATGCGTGGATGCATTTTTCTCAGTTTCTGTTTAACTAGTTTGGAATCGGGTTTTAGGGTAATGTTATGGACAGCAATGTCAGGATCAATTCCTGGCATGTCAGCGTAGGACCAAGCGAAAGCTTGGTTGCGGGCACGGAGGAAGGTAGTGAAGGCAGTTTGTTCTGATGCGTTAAGAGATTGTCCGATCTTCACAATGTGAGGATCATCCTCTGTGTGGATGTTGATTTCTATAGTCGACTCATTCAACATGGTTTGAGTTTCAGATGGTAAGGCGCGTTGAATATAAGAGTCATCCGCACCAAGGTAAGTGAGGATGGAGTCGTCATCCTGGCACTCAACAACATTAATTGAAGGTGAGTCCTCTTCGATCATGTCTAGATACAGAAGGGGAAGAGAAGATGGGTCTTCATTATCACGTTGATAAGTGAGAGGACCCAGGAAGATAGCGTTTATGAAAAAAAAAAGTTAGGAGGGATGGATTCAGGGTCTATCGACTCTGTGGGTGACGATGGCAAAATGGGTGATGATGGTTCGGAAGGGTGACTTCGTCATCTTCCTGGATACAACGGATATGCGGTGTCTTTGGTGTAGGTGGTTCAGAGAATCCAAGACCACGATGATCTTTGTGTTTGCGTGTAGTTACAGGAATGATCGTATGTCGGCCTTGTTCATAAAGACCAAAACCGAAGCCCTTCCAAGCACAGCACGTCAAGAAGGTGAGGGCGAAGCGACGATTAGTTAGATATTGAAAATCAGATTGGAAGGGAACCACACCAAGGGGAGGTTCAGGGGTGACAGAGGATGTATCGACACCCCCATATGTTAGGTTGGTGCGGCAATTAGGTGGTCCGTAGGAGATTACTTCCCCCACACGACGGTCGTAGGTAGGATGCGCATGTAACTGTCCATACTCCTGTGGGGTATGGAAAGTGCTAACGTTATATAGGTGATACTCCCCCAGCGTAAGGCATTGAAAAACATCTACTAAGGGATCTGAGGTGGGGATGTTGTCCATGCGGGGAAAGGAAGTGGTATTTGCGGCGGCGGTTTCATTGGTTGAAGGTGTAGGTGCGGTTGAGATGGATGGTTGAGGTGTGGTTGAAGTGGATGGTTGGGTTGGATGAATGGGTGTCTTGACTGGTACAAGCACATCATTAGGGTGATATAACATATTGCAGGTTTTGAAGGGGGGAGCGTCAGCTTTTACGGTGTAGGACTTCCCCTCATACTCAAATTTTATGCATCTATGTAAGGTGGAGGGAACGCATCCCATAGCCCGGATCCAAGGGCGGCCTAACAACATGTTGTATTGGAATTCTCCCTCAAGGACATAGAAGAGTTCGGGTAAGGTACGTGGCCCTACATGAATGTTAAGGATCACGGTGCCTAAGGTAGAAGTAATAGCATCATTGAATGAACACAACATGGTGGGGTTGGCACACATGCAGCTAGAAGGGATATTCATTTGTTGGAAGGCTTTGGAAGAGATGATATTTAGGCTAGCACCCCATCAATCATAACACGACGTACTCGGATGTCCCGGACGTAAGCTGAGATGAAAAGAGCGGGGTCAGGATCTTCTGCACCAAAGTCAACAATTTCATCTTGGAGAAACTAACAGACGGCTTGCTGTACAGAGACAGAAGTGGTTGGGGAGATAGGTTGTTTGGTGAGAGAAGCAACATGATTGGGTGTTAAAATGGAGGCAACGGGAAAGGTTTCGTTAGGTAGGACCTCTATCCCTTGAAGGATTTCAATGAGAGCTTGTCGATGAGATTCAGAGGTTTGAATGAGATCATACAATGTCATTTTTACAGGTGATTGGTGAAGTTGTTTGATCATGGTACGGTGGGCCACTCCATCAGAGATGGGGTAGGTAGGTCCACGAATAACCACTTTAGGTGGTGGTGCGATCGGGATGGCGGACGGAGAAAGAGAGGCCGCAGGTGTGCTTTCTTTAGCTTTCCCATTGGTTTTATGCCCTCGAGTAGCAATGCTAATCATGTTGATCTCGTGAACACGAGAGGAGGAAGATGGTAGGGACCAGTCATTGTCTTCGAGAGGTGGGGTTGCAATAATGATATTTCTTGGTGAGGTGAGGACAGGCGGTATAGGAGAGGGGATTGAAGCTAAAGGTTTCTCCCTTCGTAAGTTGTCTTTCTTAACCTTTCTATCAGAGAGGTGACTGACGAAGGATGGCTTTCAAAGCTTTGCATCCCTCTACATCATGTCCTGGTGTGCGGTGGTAAGCGCAGATTTTAGACTCATCATAACCTATAGGTCGAGGTTTAGATGGATCATAGGGTCTAAGTGGGGGTAGGGAAATGGTCGCATTCTCCACCAACATATCAAGGATCTTGGCGTAAGATCCTTTGAGCGGGTCAAAGTCAGAGGAAGATGAGGCTATTGATTGGGTGGGTTTTGGTAATGTTTGGGTATGGTTGGTTCGTATGGGTGGTGGCTTAGACAAGGGGTTTTGATAATTGGATTTAACTAAACGTGGCTTCTTCGGCGCAGAAGTTATGTTTAGCTGGTTAGATGATGAGGCCACAGATGACGTGGTAGCAGAAAACAACCACGGAGAAAGAGGAGTGACAACAAAAAAATCCTTTGATGATGGAGTTTGTTTAGGGTTGATAGGTGGACAGGATACTTGGGGTGATGGTGTTGATACACCCATGGATCTCTGTATGGGTGTAGAAGGTGCAGGTCGTTTTAAAGAAAACGCAGGAGGTATGATGTATTGAGGCAAGGTGGAGGGGTGAGGTCCCAATATAGAAGGTAGGTGTGATGGCGAGGGTTTTAGTTGTGACAGAGGCATAGATTGGACTTGAGGAGATTGGGTTTGTCTCCTAGGTGGATGGACGGCTTTATTTTTGGATAAATCTAAGCGTTTAGGTGGGTGTGTTAAGCTGGGTATTGGTGAAGTCCCAAGCGTAGGGGGAGGTTTGGTTAGGTTAATAGAGGTGGATGAGGTATCCGGTAGAGATGAGGGGGGTGAGGATGAGGACATAGGCATTTTGAGCTTTTGTAAACACTTCGGGTATATGGTAGAGGTGTCTGGATCGGTCATCTGCATTTGAGTAGAGCATGGTGTACTCAAATGCTCCCATAGGACTCGTCTATCTTCTGAGGGATGACAATCTTCACGTGTGAATAGGAACTTTTGTATGGAAGAGAGGTGGGTTGTGATTCCGGTCCACTGTGGGTGTGATACAGGGGGTAAATGAGGCACTGTATTAATGGGCGTTAAGAGGTCAACCGGTCACTGAAAAGATTTAGGCGATGAAGAACTAATAGGTAGGAGGGCATGTTTGAGAGGATCCGTCATGATTAAAGAATTTGGTGATGTTGGTTCGAGAGGTGTCTCTTCTAAGGATGACAGAAAAAGTGACGAGCCTTCCTCTTGTACAGCAAGAGTGGTAGAAGGAGATGTTTGGGAAATAGATAAGTTAGATAACATCCGCTCACAGTCTTGCAGGGATGTGGTGTAAGAAGGCTCATCTGTGAGAAGAGAACTCTGGTGGTTAATTCCTTTATGGGTAAAGGAATGGTAAGGTTATCATTTTGTCTTGATGGGGGTGGAGGGGGTTCGGATCCCTGCGTTAGTGAAGAGGCTCGATTCAGAATTTCCTCGATAGGAGCTTTTGGTTGGGAGTCGAAGACCACATGGATTTCATGAACACTCTCCTCGGCTAAGATATCTTGGTTTATGTTACTGTTAGATGAGTGGTTTGGGAATGGTTTGTTGAAGATTTTCAAATTTCGGTTAGCAGGGGCATTAGGATTATCGAGGGTTATATCCCCTGCATCAACCATTTCCTGCACTATGTTTTTCAACATCTTGCAGTTTTCGTGACTGTGTCCCTTCACGCGGTGGAAGTTACAGAAGTCATTTTCTTTGTACCAAGAAGGTATAGCGCGGGTGGAATCAAACCGGAGTGAGGTTTAACAGGAGGTAAGGTGATAGCTCTGCTTTGAGCAATTTTTCCAAAATGACACCATAAGTTTCTCCCAAGGGAGTGTAATTGATGGGCTCGGCTTTATACTTATAGGTGGTTTTTGGCGGGGTATTAGATGGTGCTTGGGATTTGACCATCACCGCGTGTACAACTCCTTTTGATTTTGAAGCAGTCGATGCGTGAGAATTGGTGGTGTTGGGTTTGTTGGTGGAGTCTTGGGTTCGGAAATTAGGGTTTTTGTTGCGCAACCACAATTTCTCTTCCTCTAAGGCTCGAATCTCTAGTTTCGAGCCATAGTAAAGGCCTCATCAAAGGTGCGGAAAGTTTGAATTTGGAGGGTAGGAGAAATGTGCTTAGCGCAGGCCCGTAAAGAGTTCGATAAGTTCGGCTGAGAGGCAAGGCATAAGTAAGTTGGTTGATAAGGCCCCGCCATCGTCCAATGAAATCTGCGATAGATTCGTCTTCAAATTGTCGGATGGCATAGAGGTCGGTGATAGATACTTTCTTGGCAATGTTAATGGAGAAATGATCCAAGAAAGATTGGGCTAATTGGTTAAAAGAGAAGATTGAGTCTTTGGGTTAAAGCAACTTTGTACCACTCAAGGCGGGTCCTGATAAGGACATGGGAAAGGTGCGGAGTAGTAAGGCATCGTCATGAGCAATCAGATAGCAAGCATGTCTAAATGATCGCAAGTGTTGTTGAGGATCCTCCTTACTATTAAAATGAGTAAATTTTGGTAATTCCCATTGAGGAGGATATGAATGAAGGGGAACAGAAGGATGAATAGGCTCCCGAAAAACTTGCTCGTATGTCGAGGTGCTTCTGGCTTCTGAAACGAAGCCTCAGTTTTTGCATCTTGTCCATCATTTGTTTGATTAAATCAGTGGTTGGATGAGATGATGGTGCGGTTGTTGTAAATGGAGGAGGAGGATTGGGCCAAGAGCCACCACTAGACAATGGTGGGGTTAAATGTTGATAAGGTATTGAGGATGAATATGTTGAGGTGACCGAATAAGGATGTCCTATATAAGATGTTGAAGCCACCGGATAAGTGTGTGGAAATGAAAAGGTGGGCGGAGCTTGAGAAGGAAAGCTCGTGTGGATAGGTGGCAGAGAGCAAGTTATGAAAGGGCAATCTGCGAGAGAGACGAGGTAGGAGGAGCCGGCGGTAATGATATGTGGGGCCCAAGTTAACCAAAGGAAAGCCAATCTGTGCCGTATGAACCTCCGAAGTCACTGAGTTGGGAGGCGGAGCTAAGGATGAAGAGGGTAAGGTGGAGTTATTAGGTGGGGAAGGAGCTAAGTGAGCAGCTATACTAATAGGCATACCAACAAGGAGTTGACCATCGGGTGTACGGTCAGGGGTATGAGACAAATAGTACTGTACAGTGCTAGGATTAGCATCCAAAAATTTCACAAATTCCTTATCTCCTACAGGGATTTTGGGAACCTCACTGGTGTCCGTAGGATTCCCCATAGGATGTGAAGGGGGTGATTCAGGAAAAGGCACGGAACAGGCATGTGAAACCATGGCTGCGGCTTGTTTCCGAGTGATAACAACCATGGACAAGAGTACACAAGAGGATTCAATCTATCAGGGATAGAAACAGCCACAAAATGTTGGAATTGGTAGGTTGCTGGTTTGTCGGGAACTGTGAAAGAAAGTAACCGATATCGGTCAGGTAACCGATGTCGGTCAGACTGTAGCTGGCGTCGGTAAGTTAACCGATGTCGGTAGAATAGGACCGGTGTAAGAAGTTGTAAGAAGTTGCTGATTTGGGGTTAACGATGCTTAGTATACCTACCAAACTGTTCTGAAGTGATTACTTTGAAATAGTGTATGACAGAGAAACAGAACTAAAAACAAGCAAGATGCACAGGAAAATCAAGAGACTAACCCTAGGATTAGTTTTAATTATTGTGGGCTTATGCCTTAGACGCAAGATGATGTCAATCCTAAACAAAAGACCTAAGGGAGATGTCAAGTTTGTTTTGGCTTATAAGGTTACCTCAATCGGGCGGAGGAATACCGCGGAAAAAAAGGGGGATGTTTGAGCTGTTGTGTTGATTATGATGTGATTTGGTATGTGTTGTGCAGTGAAAGTAAGATTAATTTCTTGTCAATACCGTGGATATCACCCCCACGTGTATGACCTTTTACTTAACCTATGTTCACTAGAATTGAAAACAGCAAGCAAGAATGTGATGCACGTGTTTTAAACCCAAATCGAAAATGATATTCGATGAAGCAAAGGAGATGACTTTCACTAATGCAAAGATGTGAAAGCAAGACAAATTCTTTTACCAAAATGACAAAATATTTTGTGAATATTTAGCAGAAACAAACAGCAAGTATGCTCCCTATATGAAAGCAAGCAAGAAAGAAAGAAACCCGAAATGGGTCCCACCGGGCGTGCCAAAATGTTTCACACAGAATGTTTCCATTCTAGAATAGAGTTGCTTCTATCCTTTCATTCTCTTGAGAAACAGATAAGGGTTAGGGCTAGGAGGAATACCTGTTGAATGTTGAGAGGGTGCGCGCGTACCGTAGAGAGAGATCAGATCGATTGCGAAGAACTCCTTTTTGTCTAGGAAGGACTACCTGCAAGTAAGAATACAAGACCACCGGATTTTAGTTAGACAATAAATGAGGGAACTGCCTTGGGCCCAGGAAATATTGGACTTCCTTTCGAAGGTGGTCAGTTCCCCTCTTAATACGAATTAACACAAATTCTAACAAAGAAATTATTGCAAAATTACAATTTAGTTACCTCGTTAAAAAGCACTAGAGGAAAGGCTGGTTTTGGTTTGAGTCACAGTGACCGATGCCGGTCACTGTATAACCATGCGGTTATACTTGTTCTTTGATATAACGATATCGGTAGAGGCGATGATTTAGGGGCTTTTAATAAGGTTGGCTATAAAGCGGGCTATGGTGTTTATAAGGCTGGAAATGATTAGGGATAGGCAATGGGGTGATGGATAAGACTCAGAGAGTGTGGGGGCTGTTCTTGGGGCAATGTAAGGGTAGAGGAATGACAGTTAGATGCAGGGGCTACTGGGTAGTAGATCTATGAGTGAACTTGTAATTACTGTGATTCAGAAGTTCAAGAAATGTTATTTAAAAATGTACAAGACACTACTTACTAGTTCCTGATGAAGATACAGGTCCAAGGATTGTGATGACGAAGGCAGGGCTCAGGTGGGATGATCTAACAATCAAAAGTGAGCTATCTTCTCTCCCAATGCTTGGATGAGTGTCATTGTGCTCTGGTTACTCAGTTGCAGTCTTGGGCTCGATGTCCTTCTCTGCAAACTCTTCTCTTTTCTTCACTTGTCTCTGCTCTGCCAAGTGAATTCCGGATCCTTCAAATGAATTCCGATCCTTTGTTTTTGGTTGGGGAGGTCATTTACAGGGAACCGATGGCGGTTACGTAACCGACGGCGGTCGAGTAGGAACCGATGTCGGTTAAGTCAAAGTGGGCTATTTTTAGTAAAATAGCCAACTTTCCCTCCTTTTCTCTGAGGGATTAGTTGTGGGCTTGGTCAAGTCATTATTAGGTTGGTTTTGGTGCGGGTGAGGAGTAATTAGTCATGGGTGTGGATGTAGACCAAGTTATAGGTCTTAATTAGGTTAGTTTAGGGTTAGGGCTAGGTCATGATGAGGTGGCGAAATGAGGTGGCAGGTTTGGAGATGTGGATTTATTTATAAGGTAATTAATAAATAATTGTCAAGGTTTAGGTGGTGAGGTTAGGTTGTGAAAATGAGATGCGGGGCACAGGGGTGTCGTAAGACACAAATTTGGTATCTACATTAGCCCTTTTGTTGTCGTGTAGCTTGTCTTGTAAAGCTACACACCGACAATTAATAAGAAGTGATTGCCCGATTAAGGGTATAGGTAATCCCCTCAAATCTATCACGATTGAGGCGACGTGAAATCGGGGATAGGGTTGATAAAGGGTGAATGGTGTTGAGATGATGGTAAGATGGTGAGGTAAGTTCAAGGAACAAAAAGCTACATGATGGGTGGATAAAATTGTAATTTGTGGGTGTTGGGTGAGGTACTTAATTGGTGTGGCCTTGGGTCGGGCGATTGATTAGTGAGGGCCTTGGGTCGTCGATCGATTGGTTGGGGGTCGCGCCCTTGGGTGGTCGGGCCTTGGATTGGTTGGTTGCGCCTTGGGTTGGTGCGGCCGTGATTGAAATGGTTGGTTGCACTGGTTGGTTGCGGCTTGGGTCGGGTTGGTTGCGTCGGGCCAAATGGTTGGTTGTAGCCTTAGGGTGGGCCAAATGGTTGGTTGCGCCATGGGTCGGGCCAAATGGTTGGTTGCGGCCTTGGGTCGGGCCAAATGGTTGGTTGTGGCCTGGGTCGGGCCAAATGGTTGGTTGCGGCCGTGGGTCGGGCCGATTGAAGTCAAAATAAGGCTAGTCAGCAAAGCCAGGGGTAGGTGATGTAGGAAAAAGTGGAGATTGGTGGATAAGGGTGGGAGTTAGGGGAAGGAAGTTGGTAACCGATATCGGTTATGTGTGACCGATATCGGTTAGAAGACCGATACCGGTATTCTAGGGCGCGAAATAACTAGTATCGGTTATAGGTCAAAACCTATAAAAAGAAAAATACGGCATGTCATTGTCACTTTGTGAATTTGAGTGCCCAATTTTAGCTGTCTGAGGTGTGAAGTGAGTTTGTTGAGTTTGTGGGCTGAGTTGGCACCAGTTAAGTGGAGGAGTGAGTGATTGGTAGACCCCAGCGAGCAGGAGGCAGAGTTTGATTGGTTGAGGACCCAGCTGAGGAGATTTGGAGCCATGGCACAGCCAGGAGGAGCAGGAGGTGCTGGACCACCGCCACCTATCCCACCACGATGACGTGTAGTCATACCGGTAGGCTCTGAACTCCTACCTATGTGAATTTAATGAGTTTAACTTAGATGTGGGTTTTGGGTAGGAATCCCAAATTTAATAAAATAATGAATAAATGGAAGTAATTTGTAAAATGGAGTGGGTAGGTAGGCTAGTTAGGCCAAAATGGCAGGGTGGGTAGGTTTTAGGGTTTTCTTGTGGGTAAATAGGGAGAAATAGGTAAAAGGTGTTTTGCGGGCGTTTTGGGTTCAGCCCACATTGGGCGATGGACCGATGTCGGTCACTAGCGACCAAGCATCGGTCATAGAAAATAATTTGTATATTGTTTGTTTCCATAGATCAAGCGTCGATCATAGGTCGACCGCGTCGGCACATATAATTTACTTGGGGGACCGATGGCGGTCGAGGTGACCGTGCATCGTCGGCATGGGGTAGGAGTTGTGGTTTTTGTTGTTGTTAGAATTTTGTCATTGTTTTGTTTTTTTGTTTTTTTGTTTGGGGGTGAAGGGGAGGGGGTAGAGTTGATAGGAAAGGTGATTGGGGTGGGGGGAAATGGGGTTGTTGGGGGCTGGTTTGGGTAGGATAGATTAGGTGTTGGGTATGAAGTAGGAGGTGTTAAATTGGCGGGGGTATAATTAGATGGCTAGAGTAGATCGGGGTGGTTGGTAGGGTGTGAGATAAGTAAAGGAGATATCGTAGATGTATAGGGTAAGATAGGTGGGTGTAGATGTGTGTTGTAGAGTCGGGTTGTGGTTGGGTGGGTAAGTGGGTATAGAGAGTTAAGGTAGTTGTTATTGTAAAGGGTAGGCCTGATGAAGTGGGTTGTTTTTGCAGGCACGCCAGCAGCTCACGATGCGGGATCGGATGCCCCCTCTATTGAGGCAGATGCGGCCACATGTGACCACAGCGCAGTGGGCCATCATGTGAGAGGTTGGACTCGGCGGAGTCTAGTGGTATAGGGTTGTGGATAGGGACCACAGCCTGATGGTTGCCCTCATCGAGAGATGGGATCCGGCAACCAATGTCTTCCATCTCCCTACTAGAGAGATGACGATTACATTAGAGGATGTGTATCGCATCCTGAGACTACCGATCGTAGGTGAGGCAGTGTTCCAGGTGGATGCGGAGACAACGATGGACAACATCCTGCATGTATTCGGGGATGCAGCCCCATTGATTACCTATCACAGTGTGAGCATTGCCTATGGCGATATGTATCGCGCACACCGACAGGAGACACGACTTGCCGTGTGTTGATGATGATTGGTATCACCTGCTTCGCCCTCCCTGACTCAGAGGGAGGCCGCTTCCCACGGGCTTTGATGGGAGTTTTGCACGAGATGGTAGAGGAGCATACATGCTATGCCTGGGCACCAGTGTATCTGGTGCAGCTATATAGAGAGTTATGGGGTTATCACCGTATGAGGTGATTTGGTATTTTCTCGACATTTTTGTTACACTGCTGGGCGTACGAGCATATCATCTGTATACGACCAGTAGGGCTGCCCCAGCAGCCAGGGCCACAGATAGTATATAGATATGGATTTTAGAGGTGGTTGGGGGTCGTGGGCTAGCCACGAGCGGTGCTCGCAGGACGAGATGTGGCCTACTATCATCACATGTTAGAGGGCTTGACCGCGCTCGATATTATATGGAGGCCCTACAGAGGCCATCAGCCCAAGGAGGAGCCCGAGCATAGCTGCGCTGGATCCAGTATAGTTTCTGGATAGCTGGATGGAGGCCCGGGGAGTATGAGCGGATACCCCTAGAGAGGGTACGACGGCAGTTGGGCTTACGACAGGATGAGCCACCTCCCTTCCCACAGTACCGGAGGGATGATGTAGAGGCACCACTACCTACACCGTAGCCAATTGACCCGTGACCGCCGATATTGTTGTTATGAGGCGATAAGAGCGTTGTTGCAAGAAAAGTATTCTAAAAGAGAAGGAAAGATTCAAAATGATGCAACCATCAAGGATTTTTTTGTGTTATTTATAAGTTGTGAACCAAGAACATAAGGATAAAATGTGGCTAGTAGAAGGGGGTCCATTTAGGAAATTGGATTCTTCTTGTAGGTTATTTGAAGGTCGACGGGTAGGGGGTAGTAGGGATTTGAAATTAGGAATGCTGGTAGGAATTTTGGTGTGGGTTAAGAGCATGTGATAATTTCTTTCTCGAGGCTTCTTTCTAGGCACGATAACGCCAATGAGGTTGTTCACACCTTTGAAACCTTTTTATTAGTCCAACATAGTTGGTTTGTAATTTTTGGCAATTGGTTCTCATAAAAAAGGAATTGGAATTGGAAAAGAATTATGACTGTGTGAAAAACGTACATTTATAAGCATGTTGGTAAAGAAAAGGAAAATAACTAAATTTGTCAAACATAACAATATAATGAAAAACTATTATTGAGATTTATGTAACACAATGCAACTAAAATCAATCCATATGTATAATTTCATGAAAGCATTCATATTGTTAGCATAATTTAGCATAGGCATATTTATTAAATTTTATTGCATTGTCTTTTATTTAATAATGTGTAACATGTGCACTCTAGTCTAGTGACTTGCATTCAATATTGTTATGTTGGATAACATTCAATATTGGTATTAGTAGTAATTACATGTGCATGTGAGATGGATCTTATCATCTCGTAGTTGGTGCCTGATATGGTGTCATGTCTATCCATATGAGGTTATCTAATATCTATAAATATTACAACTCTTGCCTTTGTTATGTAATCTGATTTCATGATCAATAATATTTGTGAGGCTTCATCCCTCTTTGGTCATTGCAATCTAATTCTATTCTATCATTTGGTATCAGAGCTATACCATTGTTATCATTTGGTATCAGAGCAGGTTCTATCCAAGCAAGGTTGAAGAGGAGCACTATTGGAGAGGATCCATTGGAGAAGAAGATCTGCATCAAAGGAGAGCCATTGAAGCATCCCGACCTCCATTCCTTCCAAGCATCCCTCAACTAAAATTTGACCTATCCACTTATTTGGAAGGTAATTTTTTTTTATTAGTCATTGGCATAGCCAATTGATCTAACATATTGGCGGAATATTTCAGATTTGGAGATCTTTAAAAAAAAGATCTTGAAAAAAAAAAAGATTTGTGAAAAAAAAAAAGATCTTAAAAAAAAGGAGAAAGATCTTGAAAAAAAATTACAGATCTAAAAAAGAGTTAAAAAAAGATCATATCTATGATAAACAAAAATAAAGAATAAAAAAATCAGATCTGAAAGTGGAGGTGTGAAGAATTCGGGAGCAAAGGTTGAAGCAGTCCTGTCAACAAAATTCTAGCAGATAGTTCTTAGAAAAAGGACGTAACTTTCTCATACAATGTCGATTGATGTGCCATTTTTTTTGCTGAAAAGATAAGAAGAGGCACACAACTTTGTAGTTTACATCATCTTCAGATTCAGCCTCTATATGTGATGAAAAGTTTGTACAAGTCGGATCATTTTTTTGAAAGAAAATCAGATCTAGTCAGGGTAAATTGGTAAGATCTCAAAACCAAGATTCCGATTGTTCTGAAATTTTGTGGGTTTTAAGAAAACTATTGTATGATGTTTTTGTCAAAATTTTTGAAAAACCTAAATCACAGTTTGAGAGAAAAGGTGAAAACAATATTCAAATTGTTTGTTTGGATCTTGGGAACAAACAGGTCAGCGGTTCAATTCCCACTCTCTCCATATTTATTATTAAATTAATTTTTTAGAAAATTTGGAGAAATTACTAAATTTTGGGAGATTTCCAAATTTAGAAGCTCACCAAACACATTTAAAGCCACCACTAAATTTAGTGGAAAAACACCTATTGGGGGTAAAAAATATTTTTGGCCTAAATTGTGTATTTTGTGATTCTAGACCCTTTTTTCTAAAGAGGGGGAACACAAAAAAACTTCATTTTGATGTACTTTTGGAGCATTTTGTACTAATCTTGGTGCATAAAGGTAAAAAAAAAGTGCAATTTTTTTATTTTATGTTTGGTTCTATCACACGAGATCTTTGATCTCATAGCAGCGTTCAGTATATACGGTGCCTCTGGGAAGCGCTTACGGGTGATGTCGTCATGACTACTACTACACTTAATGCCTAACACAACTGCCTAAACGTCATCTGGGCATCGACCCTATAAAATCGATGGGGAGTAATAAGGACACAATACACACACATTTGAGCCCGCCCATCCGTTTGTGCTTGCACAAACCCCTCTCCGTATTGTCTACGTACCATGTACTAAATTATTTCACGTACGTTAACACCTCTTTCCATACTGACATGTATATTGAAAGGGTGATCTTCTTCCATGTAATGATGGGTATATCGGAAGGGAGCGTATATAGAAAAGTTTTCTATATCGACTGATCGTATATTGAGAGGGAGACCATAAACCTAGAGTGATAAGAGCCTTACCCTTTGTCGAAATTCACGCTTTCAAAATTTAGATTGCAGAAATGGGTGCACAAGTACCAAAGTTCTTCTTGCCAGATTCACAAATACTTAGAGGAGACACTACTATGCTGCATGGAAACCAAAGATCAAGATGCTACTTGAGTTTGAAGACTTATGGATAATTGTAGATGGAACAACAACAAGATCACTTGGTGATGGAAGACAACAAGTTGAATTTGACAGGGGCCAATCAAAAGGCCAAGTTGATCATCTTGTTTGGCGTAATGGATGATGTGCAACCCCACATTAGAGATGCCACATTGACCAAGGATGCATGGGATAAGTTGAGCACGATACTATGAGGCAAAGAACAAGAATGCCATCCTCAACCTACTATCACAACCGCATACTCTCAAGTTCAAGCACAATGAGAAGGTTGAAGTTTTTTTGAGACGAGTTGCTACTTTGAGGGCATCTCTATTGGCATTGGGAAAAGAAATAAGTGATGAAGACCTCATACCAATTATGTTGCGAGCACTTCCTCCTTCCTATAGTATCTTTGTGAAAACTATGAATATGAGTGAACACACAAATCACCTTTGAGAAGTTGGTCATTCTACTCCAACAAAAAGAGGCAATGAACAACAAATATCATGAAGATGAGAAAGCACTATCTTCTAATCATAAAGGAAAGGGGAAATTTCAGTCCAATAACAAGAAGTCCCAACAAAATCAAAGTCAACAAAGGGACCAAAGTCAATGAGACAACACTAAGAAGTGTCCCATTTGCAATAGAGGGGGACATGACATCAAAGATTGTTGGTACAATTCCTACAAAAAGGGTTCATCAAGCAATTCAAAACCCAACAACCAACAGGGTAACAACAATTCAAATCAAGGGAATTCCAAAAACAACAACTATCAAGGGCAGAAAAATGGTAATTGGCAAAGAAAATCTAAACAACAAGGGTACATTGCTGAACATGAGGATGATTCAGATGAAGGACACCACATGTATTCTACTCAATTTGATGAAGAAACCAAGTCCACACAAGATATCTGGTATGTTGACTCAGGTGTAACTCGACACATGACTGGACGCAAGGATTGGTTCTACACACTACGTGACTCACCTAATAAGAACCATGTGTCATTAGGCGATGACTCATCATACAGTGTCAAGAGGATTGGAAACATTTCACTACCTCTTGGAAAGCATGACTGTAAAATCACAGATGTATTGTATGTACATGGGTTGACCAAGAATTTTCTATCAGTTAGTCAACTCCTTGATCATAACTTGAAGTTGGATTTTGACAGTAATAATGGGGAAAAAGTGTGCTTGATAAGAGATAAGTCAAGAGGTTCCAAGATTGTAGCAAGGGCCTTCAATGTGGGATGCATGTTCCAACTTGATTTTGTCCACAAGGATGATCAAGGTCTAGTGGCCAAAGGCACACAATCTACTGAGAACTATGGCATCGAGATATGGTCACATCAGTTTTGGCTATCTCCAAACACTTTAAAAGGGAAACATGGTGAAAGGATTGCCTACACTCATGCACAACACCTGAAAAGTGTCACAATTACCTAGGAAAGGAAAGCAACACGAGTATCCTTCTAGAAAAACACATATAGAGCTAAGGGAAATCTTGATTTGGTGCACACCGATATTTGCGGGCCCATGCAACCAAGTCATTCTCGATGCCAATACTTCATGCTTTGTGTTGATGACTACTCAAGAAAGATATGGATATTTTGTCTAAGAAACAAGAGTCAAGCCTTTGAGACATTTCTGAAGTTCAAAGCACTTGTTGAGAATGAAGTTGGTCATAAGATCAAAACTCTTCACTCGAGACGAGGGGGAATTCACAAGCAATGAGTTCAAGACTTACCTGGAAGCTCATGGGATTCGTAAAAAAATGCCTCCTACTCACACACCACAGAAGAATGGTATAGTTGAGAGAAGGAATCGTACTATCATGGAAATGGTGCGATGTATGTTTGATGACTCGTGTTTAACAAAGACATTTTGGGTAGAAGCTACAAGAACTGTAGTCTATTTGTTGAATAGAGTGCCTGAATAGCTCTTGAAGGAGTGACACCTCAAGAAGCATGGTTCAATTGGAAACCATCAATTAGGCACCTAAGAGTATTTGGGTGTAAAGCTAGCATGCACATACCCAAGAAGAACAGAAAACGTTGGATATGAAAGCCGAGAAACCGATATTCGTTGATACAAAGAAGAAGCACTTGGGTATAGATTATGGGATCCAAAAGCAAAGAAATTATACACAAGTAGGGATGTTGAGTTCTTTGAGAAGAAACAAGCGAGATGCTCCACTCAACGACTCAACAAACATGCGAATACACCTCTTGTGAAGATAGAATTTGATGTTCCCACTTTGAAGATGACGATGATGAATTGGATGATGGTGAAAAATTGGATCCACCACAAGCCAATGAAACAACTAAGAAGTTACCCAAATGGTATACTCAATTAATAAGAGATGCAACTTTGGATGAAGCACCTAGCACATCATCCAATCTTTGACCTAGAACTTGCGTCAAGCTCGTGAAGAGGTCAATTATGCCCTAATGAGTAGAGTTGTTGAAACAGCTTGAGCCATCTACAGTTCAAGAATCCCTACAATCAAAATCTTGGAAAGATGCCATGGATTCAGAGTATCGATCGGTGATGAAGAACAACACATGGCAACTAGTCGACCTTCCACCAGGAAGAAACCCATTAGATGTAGATGGATATTCAAGACTAAGTACAAGTCAGATGGGACTATTGACAAGTATAAAGCAAGGCTTGTAGCAAAGGGGTATGCACAATAAGAAGGCATTGATTATGAGGAGACATTTGCTCCCACAGCCAAGATCAAGACAATTAGGATGATCTTTGCTCTAGCTACACAATTTGGTTGGAAATTCCACCAAATGGATGTGAAAAGTGCCTTTCTTAATGGAGATTTGCAAGAAGAAGTCTATATGACTCAGCCAGAGGGTTATGTAATACCAGGAAAAGAGATGATGGTATGTAGACTCATAAAATCTCTATATGGCCTAAAACAGGCACCTCGGGCATGGTACATCAAAATTGATGAGCATCTCATAAGTCATGGATTCAAAAGGAATCCTTATGACCCCAATATATACCTCAAAAGCAAGGGGAATATTGTCATTGTGGTTGTTTATGTTGATTATCTAGTCATTACAAGTAGTTCTATGAAGATGATCGATGCAACAAAGAAGGATTTTAATCGATCGTTCGACATGATAGATCTCGGGCTCATGCACTATTGTCTTGGGTTGGAAGTATGGAAAAAAGAGAATCATATCTTTGTGTCGTAGTTGAAATACACCAAGACAACGCTCGAGAAATTCAGGATGATGGAATACACTCCTATTGCTACACCTATGTAATCGAGACTTTAGTTATCTCATTCTGATCCATCACCACCGGTGAATGCAACTCTTTATCGGCAGGTTGATCGAGTCTCATTTACTCCGACATATACTAGATTAGATATCAGATTTATAGTTAGCTATTTATCACACTTCATGCAAGAACCGAAAATATGTCATTGGAAAGAATAAAAGAGAATACTGAGATATCTAAAGGGTATAATTGACCTTGGTCTAGAGTATAAGAAGAACGAAAACTTCTTCTTGATAGGATATTTAGATTCATATCATGCAGGAAACATGGATGATAGGAAGTCAACATCAGGCTTCGTCTTCTTTATTGGATCTAGACCAATATCATGGGGAAGCAAGAAACGTAAATTTGTTTCTCACTCTTCTACAAAAGCAGAGTATCGAGCTGAAGGTGAAGCTTTTTGTGAAGAAATATGGCTATGCCAAATATTGGAAGGAATTGGTATATCAAAATAGAAATCTACTCCAATATATGTTGATAATGAAGGAGTTCTGAAGCTTTTTTGCAATCTAGTATTTCATTAGAGAACCAAGCATATTGAAGTACAGGTTCATTTCATACGCGAGCATGTCTTGAAGCAAAACATACAAACTCTAGTTTTGTCCTACAGCTGAACAAAAGGTAGATGTTTTCACTAAGTCACTTGCACGTGACAAATTCACACTGCTCGTTCGAGAGTTCCTTTCCACTTCATTGAAACTATGAAAAATTAAGGGGGCAATGTTAGCATAATTTAGCATAGGCATATTTATTGCATTGTCTTTTATTTAATAATGTGCAACATGTGCACTATAGACTAGTGACTTGCATTCAATATTGTTATGTTGGATAACATTCAATATTGGTATTAGTAGTAATCACATGTGCATGTGAGATGGGTCTTATCATCTCGTAGTTGGTGCCTGATAGGGTTTCATGTCCATCCATATGAGGTTGTCTAATATCTATAAATATGATGCAGGAGCATCAAGGAATAAGACATAATAAGGTCATACAAGACCATGATACATGTTGTCTATAGGTGTGTTAGAGTTAAATATGTTGTAAAAACAGATATATGCTTGCAAGAAGTTGGTAAGGTGACTTGACTTGGCATTTAAGGAGTAATATAGGCTAATTAAGGTCTTTTTAAGCCTTGACATCATGTAATAGTTTCCTTGTACGGATTATAGGAGATTATTAAGGTGATATACATAGGATTTCTATGTTAAGAAGATGGTTGAGTCTTCCTAGGAGTGTGAGTTGGCTTAGGAGTCAGTTTAGGAGCTTTAGAGGGTCTATTCTTAGCTAATGAATACCTATTTCATAGGTGATTCGATGGACATGAAGAGGACAGGGGGTTCTCAAGGTTTTAGAGGATGGAACAATGAGTAACAACATGTGTATGATGTTTGAAAGAAGATATTATACTCTGGAATGCATGAAATAGCTTGTTTCAATGGACTGTGCACAAGAACCCTGGCAGGACAGCAAGATAGAAACCCTCCATGACCTTCAAACGATGTAAATATCTTGATTATTAGCATGAAGAGATTCTACAGGTGATTTGGATCACATTGGTAATTTTTGTATGTTTTGAAAATGCATAGTTTGTATGTTATAGCAAATTGTTGCCTCTCGGGCCTGAACTAGGGCTTGGGATAACTTTTTATTGCATTGGTGAAATTGCTTGAAAATTTCACATAATCTCTGTCCTGATAAGATATAGCATCTGTCCAAATTTCAAAGAGAATGGGTTTGTGTCGCTCGAGATATACATGACTGTATTTTTCAGTTAAACAATGAATGTACAATGCACATATTTGAAGGCAAACAGTCAAGTTTTGGTTCATAATTAGATGAAGCACGAGCTTAGATTGTTATCAAAGGTGGATCCATGTATTTTTGATGTATTTGAATGATCATAGGGGTGAATCAATGAAGCAATTACCCTTATTGCATATAAAGACTGACTGTGCAGGGTTTGTATGACTGTCTCAAGTCATAGTAAGAGGTTTCAAAAGCTAAATTAGAGAAATGGAGTCAAGAGCCAATGCATGAGGGATGAAATACACCTATCAAGGTATGAATAATATGTTTGATTACTTATAAGGAGAAATATTTAATGATATTGCCTTCATTTTGTGTAAAACATGACTGTGGCTGATCTAAATGTTAAGATTCAGAAATCAGACTGGTAAATGCTTGATTTAAGGAGCTAGATGAATGTTAAAGATCTAAAATTTTGTGTGGAGAGGGTTATAGAATATACAGACCTTGTGTAAAAATTTGGAGTCCTAAAACAAAGACCCAGAAAAGTTATGAATGATTTAGGACTGTCCCAAATGAGTTGGTTTCTCAAGAGCAAGAAATAAAAAAACAAATGAGATAGAGGGAGTTAGACAAAACTTTAAGCCATGAAACTTTAGGAGCAAGGTTTTATGGTAAAATGAGAGCCAATGAATCTTGTTAGACCTTCTGGGTATTCATGAAGCTCTAAAAGTTGAGATAGAGGCGCTGAGTTAAGATGGTGCATCATTTTTGGTATCAGAGCGAGATAGGAGATCAAAGGACAGCCATAACAGGAAACAAAAGGTAGATCCAATACCAAGGAGTTCAAGGTAACAAACACATGTTTTCAAGCTATTTATTTCTATAATTTTCAGAGAACTCCATATTGTAAAGTTTGTGATTGAATCAGTCATGGAGGTAGGAGCAGTGTGTGAATTGGTTAAGTTCCTAAGCTATCAAAAGGAACAAGAAAAGAAAGAGAAAAAGAGGAAAGAGGAGAAGATGAGAGGAAGATTGGCACTTCAAAAAGAAATAGATGAAGTGAAGAGAGATTTGGAGAAAGTGACCACCATGTGGTTACAGTTGCAGGAAGAAGAGAGCCATCAGAAGAAGAGTGGCCTAGTATTGAGAGGGAAGATGAAATGGCCTGTGAGGTCATTGGTGAAAAGAGATAGAAGGCACAGAAAGGATGCCTTGAGGAAGAAAGAAGAGTTTCCAGATGAGCAACAAGAAGAGGTGAAAGAAGTTCTCATTGTAGAGAACAAGAAAGAAGAGAAAGTGCCAGAACAAGCACTTAAGGAAGGAAAGGAGAATGAGAGGAAGGTGCTAAGGAAAGGAGCACTCATGGAGACACTATGGTCTCTTGTTTTTATATCTAAGCTTGTGTTTATGTTTGCAGGTATGAAGAACTTGTTGATGCAGGTTAAGCTTAAGAGCTTGAGAAATATGAAGGATGGTGTAAGCCAAGCACCCATGAAGAGAAATGAACAAGACAGCTGCAAGGACCAGCTTGAAGAGGGATATGAAAAGAATGAAGACTTCCATGATGACAAGGGAAGCATGACAGAGAACATGGAGTATTATGATGCATTGGATAGCATCCCAAGTGAAGAAGAAGTCCAGGAAGAGAGTAAAGCCAGACAAGAAGCCATTAAGGAGGATATAGGCAAGCTAAAAGCCATTGAACAAGTAAGTATGATGACTGAATATGATGATCAGATTTATGACAGTGATGTTTCTGACATTAAAGAAGACCTAGAGCAAGATAATGATAAGAGGTTAACACAAGAAGATGTGTGTGATCATGCAATGCATAGAAGGTTCAAGGAAATAGAGAATGAAGATAAATCAGCAGGTCATCAAAAGTATATGCTACCCAAAGAGATCAAGCATAATTATGTGATGCCTAAATGGCTTGAGAAAACTAAGGACAAAGAGGAGAAGGCAGAGTCCAAGAAAGAGACCATCAAACTGGAGCTCAGTCATGAAGAACCAAGGCAAGGTATGGAGGAAAATTCAGTTTACAAGATAAAATCAGTCTAGTATGCAGGTGCACAAGAGAGTAGAAATAAGTACAAACACGGCCTAACTCATGAATGGAGAAGAAAACATGAAAAACAAATGGTTTATCAACCTAAGGTCATCCAGAACAAGGTATGGAAAGCTAAGAGCTTCAAGGAGCAGCAGTACAAAGTCATCAAACATGAAGTAATGGAAAGTGGAAGGTCCTCAAAAGATGGTGAAGCAAGAGCTGAGTACAGTCGGGAAGTCAGAGTTCAGAGAAGGATGAAGAAAAAACAGGTCCTATATATGATGAAGATGAAAGAGAAGTTGATGGAGCTGACTTGGAAGAAGAAATGAAGATACTAGAAGAGTTGATGAAGAGAATGACAGCAAAAACAAAAAGAAATGGAGAAGAAGAGCACTCTGTAGACATTCAAGAGGCTTCATGGCCTCAACCCTTTACTTCTAATGGTGTTGTTAATATTGTGAATGCAGGTTTGGCAGACAAAGAGATGAATCAAGTGTATGATTCAATGAGAAAGTTCATGAGACAAGAGGAACAAGAAGATATAGAAGACACATGTGATGATGAAATTGAGGCATTTAAAGGTAGAGAAGCACCAAAGTATGATTTTGAATACATAAGTATGGAGCAGCTGAAAGAAGAACTAAAAGCATTAGAGGAAGTCATATATCGGACAGGGTCAAAGCATACAAGTGTGTCCCACTTTGTGGCCATAAATATTTTAAAATCTGACTAGTAAATAAATAATTAAAAATACTATAAAAATTTAAAAAATCAGGTAAATTTTGGATGCCCTGCACCTTGGTATTTATAGCCTCTTAAAAATGCATGTTTGGTCATTTTATATGTGTTTGGTCATGTTTTGGTTGTCAGACATAGTTTGCTGAAAGTACAAAAACTACAAAAAAGTGGGACATAGTTATATGCTTTGACCCGACAAGGATACTCATGTAGATAGAGATAAAAATAAGACAAGTGAAGAGGTGGTAGAAGGGAATCAGATTTCAGTTGAGGAGGCATATGAACCTTCAAAACAGGCTGAGGAGGTAGATTTTTGCATTGCAGACCTTCACTTCATTCCTAAGGTGAAGCAAGCTTATCAAAACGCCAAAAATGAAAGAGAAAGAGTATTATTGATAGAGCAGGTGGAGAAGACTATTAAGTCTTATGAGAACATTCTTAGCAATGATCAAGGAGCTGTAACTACATGTTGTTATGAACACAAACCAGAGTTAACATACTTAGTGAAGGAGATAGAAGACCAACAAGAGGCAGAATTGAAGACAAAGACCATGAAGAGGAAGATGAAGCCAGGAGCAAGAAAAAGAGTAGAATTGAGGAGAGGAAATGCAAGAGCAGATGGAGGAGACAAACTATACCAGCAAATGCAATAAGGATGAATTGGAAGACAAGAAAGAAGAAGAACTATTTGAGCAGGAGCTCAAATTCTTTTCTCAAGGGCACTCTGATGCAGGAGCATCAAGGAATAAGACATAATAAGGTCATACAAGACCATGATACATGTTGTCTATAGGTGTGTTAGAGTTAAATATGTTGTAAAAACGAATATATGCTTGCAAGAAGTTGGTAAGGTGACTTGACTTGGCATTTAAGGAGTAATATAGGCTAATTAAGGTCTTTTTAAGCCTTGACATCATGTAATAGTTGCCTTGTACGGATTATAGGAGAGTATTAAGGTGATATACACAGGATTTCTATGTTGAGAAGATGGTTGAGTCTTCCTAGGAGTGTGAGTTGGCTTAGGAGTCAGTTTAGGAGCTTTAGAGGGTCTATTCTTAGCTAATGAATACCTATTTCATAGGTGATTCGATGGACATGAAGAGGACAGGGGGTTCTCAAGGTTTTAGAGGATGGAACAATGAGTAACAACATGTGTATGATGTTTGAAAGAAGATATTATACTCTGGAATGCATGAAATAGCTTGTTTCAATGGACTGTGCACAAGAACCCTGGCAGACAAGGAAGATAGAAACCCTCCATGACCTTCAAACGATGTAAATATCTTGATTATTAGCATGAAGAGATTCTACAGGTGATTTGGATCACATTGGTAATTTTTGTATGTTTTGAAAATGCATAGTTTGTATGTTATAGCAAATTGTTGCCTCTCGGGCTTGAACTAGGGCTTGGGATAACTTTTTATTGCATTGGTGAAATTGCTTGAAAATTTCACATAATCTCTGTCCCGATAAGATATAGCATCTATCCAAATTTCAAAGAGAATGGGTTTGTGTCGCTCGAGATATACATGACTCGTATTTTTCAGCTAAACAATGAATGTACAATGCACATATTTGAAGGCAAACAATCAAGTTTTGGTTCATAATTAGATGAAGCACGAGCTTAGATTGTTATCAAAGGTGGATCCATGTATTTTGATGTATTTGAATGATCAAGGGTGAATCAATGAAGCAATTACCCTTATTGCATATAAAGACCGATCATTGTGGGGGGTTTGTATGACTGCGTCTCAAGTCATAGTAAGAGGTTTCAAAAGCTAAATTAGAGAAATGGAGTCAAGAGCCAATGCATGAGGGATGAAATACACCTATCAAGGTATGAATAATATGTTTGATTACTTATAAGGAGAAATAGTTAATGATCTTGCCTTCATTTTGTGTAAAACATGACCGTGGCTGATCTAAATGTTAAGATTCAGAAATCGACCGGTAAATGCTTGATTTAAGGAGCTAGATTAATTTTAAAGATCGAAATTTTGTGTGGAGAGGGTTATAGAATATACAGACCTTGTGTAAAAATTTGGAGTCTTAAAACAAAGACCCAAGAAAAGTTATGAAGGATTTAGGACTGTCCCAAATGAGTTGGTTTCTCAAGAGCAAGAAATAAAAAAACAAATGAGATAGAGGGAGTTAGACAAAACTTTAAGCCATGAAACTTTAGGAGCAAGGTTTTATGGTAAAATGAGAGCAATGAATCTTGTTAGACCTTCAGGTATTCATGAAGCTCTAAAAATTGAGATAGAGGCGCCGAGTTAAGATGGTGCATCAAAATATTACAGCTCTTGCATTGTTATGTAATCTGATTTCATGATCAATAATATTTGTGAGGCTTCGTCCCTCTTTGGTCATTGCAATCTAATTCTATTCTATCATTTGGTATCAGAGCTATACCATATTTATCATTTGGTATTAGAGCTATACCATTGTTATCACATATTTCATGATAAATAGAGACATTTGTTTGCATATATATCAAGGAATGCATGTTTTAAGTAACCCTTTTAAAAGAAAAGTATTGTACAAGAGAGACGTTTTTTTATTCTATACATAATTTTGTGCTTCCATATTTAGTGAGGCCAAACAAGGTTGCAGATTGGACGAGGTGATGAAACATTGCATGTATTTTTGAGCCATTTTTTTGGCGTATACAATAAAAAGGTATTTCTAAACATAGGTATATTACAACATGTTTTGTTCTACACAAAATTTGAATTTTAATGCAACTAAAATCCATTCATTTTGTGTAAGTTCTTGAAAGAATTCAATTTTCATGCTATATAGAAACATTTTTTTGGTAAATAGTAGAAGAAATGTATGGTTTAGTGATGTTTTTTTAAAGTTTTATACATCATTGCACAAGTGTATAAGTTTTTAATATCTTGTTTTCAAGGTTCACTCTTGCAACAATGTAAAACACCATGAAATAAATTGTTCATTTTAAAAATTTCCTCCGATAATTAGTGCAACAAAATGAAGGGTATCTCATGTTGAGGTGACCTAACGTTTGTGTGATTTTTCTTCCATTGAAAACAACATTGGAACTAAATAGAAAAACAAAAAAAAAAACCAGATGAATAAAACACATATATGAACAATTCCAACTGCAACAAAGAGTAAGAATCCATTTAAGAAGTATATTTCTAGGCTGAACTATAGAAGATGAAATAGGACATCTACCTTTTTTTAGGCAAGAGGATTTAAAAACCTTTGCATAGCGCATTATACCACCCAACTTGGAGTGGATCGATGTGGCCTCATAAGGGAATGAGTTCCCTTAACACATAATGATTCCTGACCCTCCCAAAGGCACGTGCCCTCACATACCAAAAAACCAAGAGCATCATGAAATTTAACAACATGTTTTCTTTTAATAAAACTTTGATTTAAACTATATAATGCAAGGAAAAAATACTCTCACAATGGAAATAAAATGAATAGTTTAAAATCAAGGGAAATTTATTGTGAAAATGAAAGTGACAAAGAAATCTACAATAAATGTGTAGGTACGTAAAATAAATTTTTTAATAACCAAAAATTCAAATGGAAAAGAAAAAATTATAAGCATACACATTTTTAATAACCGCAAATTCAAAGGGAAAAGAAAAAAGATATTTCTTTTGAAACATCAAATAAATATTCCAAGTGATACAACCTGCAATAATTGAGTAAAGAAAAAATGTTACAAAACAGAGAGATAATAAATTTACCTACATCCTATTGCAGAGTTAATGTAGTACCCACTTCCCTTTGACACCTTTTTGTTATTGATTATGATATCATCGGCTATACTTATGGATATTATTGTAGTTTTATTGAACTAATGTTGTGATCATTTTGACATGGATGAGATGTAGAATAGAAATTTTGCTAGAAATTGTAAATGATATCATCATTTTCATGGATGAGATGTATAGAAATTTGATTGTAAATTTATATAGATGATTTTGGATTTATATTGTATATTTTATCCTAAATGTTTTTGATGCGGCCATGAGGCCGAAGGAGGTGTTATGTGTTTTGTAGGTAAACATGTCACAACAAACATCGGGGGATTGGAGACCAACCACATTGGAATTCTAGATGAATTCAACAAGGGTCACCATGGCAACATGTGTTTGTGTGTGTGTGTGTGAATTATTGTTAGGGGAAATTGTGACCAAGGGGTTATGTGTTGTATTTTGTTTAGTTTTCCTTACTTAATGTAGTATGTGATTTTTAGTGATGTAATTTCCTTGTTTTAATTAATTAGAAAATGATGTATTCTTCCCCTTTATCTTAATGGGTTTTAGTGTCCTATTTAAGTTAATTAATCTTGTTATTAAATAATTGTGGATGTGACCAAAAGTTTTCATTTATTAGACTAGATGGCTCTTGGGTTTTGTGTTGTAAGATTGAGTGCTTGTGACCTTGAGTGTTGTACACTCTACCCCCTCATGGAAATTCAAATTTGGCCTTAAGGGCCAATTTTGAAGGCTTGTGGGACAAGTTAAACTTGTCCCACACCTCTTAAATTGCTATGCCAACCCTACCTATGGGTTGGGGGTCAAAATTAGACCCCATTATGGGTTTTGGGAAGAAAAATTGTAAGTCTTTATTGCACCTTCTTACATGTAATTACTTTTGGTCCTTAAGGGGTGTGGGCATGGATTGTGTGTGTAAGTAAAATGTCATTTCTTCAACCACTTATTAATTGTGCTTTGGAGTTTGAAGTTTGACTTGTGAGGTGGAGTTGAGGATGAGTGATGTGGCATCCTACATGGAGCCACCTCACCCTCTCTCTCCCTTTTCTATTTATTCAAGTTCTTTTTTTTTTTGGGGGTTACTTCATTCTTTTGTGCTCTTTCATTTCTTGGAGTTAGAGGATTTTGGAGAGCTTGTGGTCTTGTGGGAGCTTGTTGGTGATTGCTTGGGATTGAAGGAGCTTGGAGTTGACTCTTGGAACAAGCTCTACTATGGAAAGGTAGGAGCTTTACTTTTTCTTATGTTATTCCTCTATTTTGTGTTGTGTGCTTGTTTTTGTTGAGTGTTTGGAATGCTTGTTGGGTGCTTGGGTAGATTTCCTAAGTGTGGTGTAGGAGGGGACTATGGGGAGAATTCATGTAGGGAGGCATAAGAGTTATTTCATGTTTGGAGGGAGTTTGGGTTGGGTGCCCCACCTTGGACAAGGAATGCTTGCATTTCTTACTTATTCTTGTATGAGGGAGGCATAAGAGAATGAGGGAGGCATAAAAGTATGTGGGAGGCATAAGAGGTACTTGAGGGAGGCATAAGAGTATGTAGGGGATTTGAGATATGTATTGGAGGATTTAAGGTGGGCACCCATTTCCCATTGGGAGGCATAAGTGGCCTCCCCATAGGTTCTTGCTCCTTTGGCTTTCATTTTTAAGCCTTGTTTATTTTGTTGTTTTTTTTCTTCTTGTTGTAGTTGAGTTGAATGTGTGTTTTGGAATGGTTGTGAAATTTTTGGTGTTGTGTTGTGGAAGCTTGTTGTTGTCCATGTGTTGGATTCACCTCTCATTGTAATGTGGTTGGGGCTCGGGGGCCAATGAGGAGGATGGCTTCTCCCCTCATTGGATATTTTGGTTGGGTGGAGAGTGTTGCCTCTCCCCCATTTTTTTGTGGATCAAGAAAATCATGAAGGAGCTCTCTTGTTGGTGTTGTGAAGCTTGGAGCTTTTGGTGGAGTCCTTAAGAAAATCCTTCTTGTAATAAAACTTCCTTAGTGTTTTTTTCCACTTAGAGTGGAGGAACTTGTAATATTGCATTCCATTTTAGCTCACATTCTTGTATGATTTTTCACTTCAAGTGGAGGACATTGTATTTATCTTGTGAAGGAAAGTTGCATTCAAATAATTGTTATTAAAGTTGTATTGTATGTTGAAAGAAACAAAAAAAGAAGAAAAAAATTTTTGTTTGTAAAGTTAGTTTTGTGAAATGGAAAAGAAAGTTCATTACCTTTGTTTGAAAATTGTATTGTAGTAAAAAAAGTTGTCTTCATTTTGTATTTTATTATTATTAGAGATGAGAAGGAAGAAATATTAAAGTTCATATATTACTCAAAGGCATGTAGTGAAGTAAGTTGTATTGATTCATTTTCATGTAGTGGAGGAAATATATTTTAAAACCTTATTTCTTAATAGATGGAAATTACTTAAGTTTTAATTAGTCTTGGAATAGGCCAATGAAGTAATCTAAGTCCTAACTCTAGCATGTTATCCTCTTTTAAAAGTTATTGTAAATCTACTACAATTATTAAGGAAATGAAATGAAATTCTCCTTTCCTCTTATAATGTTCATGTTCTAAATGGACTAGAAGAAAAAAATTAATGCAAGTTTTTAACTTGCCCATACTACTAGTTACATTTCACTTTTATGTTGATAGTAATGCTAGTATCCTAAACATTATTAGTAATAAAACATTGCTACTAGTGAAAGTTTTACTAATAAGATAATATAATAATACCAATATATATTAATATTAGTATATTCAATATAAAAAAAATACTATATTGTAAGCCATAGTCAAAAGAAATAATATCAATATTACAATATATATATATATACACACACACACATATATAAACATATTTATATATTAACATAAAAAAATACACACACACACATACACATATTTTATTAAGTTTGAAACTTATTCAAAAAGGTTAGTTATGGTTGGTCCGTAGGCCTATGCATTTAGGTCTATGATTTAAAGTGGGGGGGTGGGTGGGGTCGATTATTCCCCCCCATTCAAGTTTTTTTTATCAAACTAGAAACTATGGGTTTATAACCCACCTAAATCTAAACCCCCCCTACACCACTAATTACCATATGAAGTTATCTACGGGTATATTACCCCCTTGTGCACACTTATTTACAGATATGTACCGCCATATTACCTCACACACACACATGAGCACACACACACACACACACACACACACACACACACACACACACACACACACACACACACATATAAAATAAGAGGTATTTTTTATTGGATTTATAATGTTTTAAATCATATATTAATAAGTGATTTGATTTTTTTATCCTTTTCTTATTATATATATATATATATATATATATATATATATATATATATATACATATATATATATATATATACACACAAATGAAATCACTCAAATCAAATCACTCAAAATATAGCTATTCAATAAAAATAGAGTAAAACCCACAAGCCCATTTGGGAAAAGCAAAGAAATATGATCTAAATAAAATAAATAAATACATTTTTAAACCCTAATGAGGGTATCAACAAATAAGAAAAATATTGGAGCTTGTAGGCCACTTCCAAAAGCTTAAGAGTGCCTCCAATGGCTTCCCTTCCTCCTCCTTTAACTTGCAAAACAAAAAAGAAAAAAATGAATCAAATGAAATGAGAAAGAAGACTTTCATAAGGATGCTTTAGGGTTGGTTACCCTTTTTCCACATCAAGGGACCAAATTGAATCCATCCAAGGGATGAGATTCATCCCTACAAAAAGTAGGTGGAGAGTGGGTGAGTGGAAATTACCTTTTAATTTAAATGTTTTAATTTCAAAATATGGGTTGACTTTTTAAGGGGTCACTTTATGGGGTAATGAAGTGTTCATTATTCTAACCCCATGTAAAATGGGGACCTTGTTAATTGTTTAAACCTTGTGGAATTAAATACCTTGGGTATTTAATTAATTTGGCCCCTTTAACCCTCTACAATTTGGAATATTTAACTATAGTAGGAATTTAATTATTTATTAAATTAACACTTAGAGAGAACTAAACTTGCTTGGACTAAATCTACTCATTAAAGCATTTAATGCGGATTTTAATATATTGTTTATCATGGAAAATTTTATTTATTAAATATAATTGACCTTGAAACATTATTGTGGCAACTGTAGTTTCAAAAAAAAAAATTGTGGGGCACGCTTTTCAAAAAAAAATATTCCATAATTTTTCTAACTAAACCTAGGTTGTTCTTGGTCTCGTGTGGGTTTTTTAGTGGGCATTACACTTGGTATCAGAGTCCATGGGTTCAAATCTTGGACCCTTGGGCACACAGGAAAATGTGAGACACGAACATTGAACCTAGTACAATATTAAACCTAGCACAATACTAAACCTAGAAAACAACTTGTCTAAAAGATTGTATATTTTAGTAAACATAGAAAAATGGAATAAAACCTAGAATGATGAACTAACTCTCACCTTGGTCTGTGCAGGAGGCGTGGATCAGATGAGGGGTCCTTTCACATAGACCTAGATATACCACCTCCAGAGCAGGCCATAGCGGCCATTCTACCCCAGATTTTACAGACGCTTCAGGACGTCAATGCCACTATACGCGGAGGGTCCTTAGGAGGATGATCAACCAGACATGATAGGGAGCCATCCATTGAGGCTCATGCATCTCCTCGACACAGTGAGGAGCATAGGGTAGAGAACTCCCATGTGGAGTCAGCCAGAGTAGAGTCACCATAGAGGGGATAGGGAGACAGATTTTAGGACACAGGATAGGTCTCGGAGCCCTAGACCTAGAGATGAGCATGTAGAGAGGCCTAGGGGTCACCAGTCGATAGTTACAGACCCATATCAGGGAGATCCTGAAGCTACGACCATCTCACTATTCTAGAGATACATGTGGATTTTAGGTAGAGGCCTGGTTGGTGAGCTTGAGCGGGTGCTTCAAGCTCTACCCTTGTACTAGCAACATGAAAGCTCATGTTTGTGATCCATCTTCTAAGGGATGGAGTAGGTGTCTGGTGGAGGACCGAGGAGCAAAAAGCTCCACGTTGATTCAGAGATGGTTACCTGGGAGCTCTTTGAGGAGTGGTTCAGAGTAGGTACTTATCCTGGAGGTTTATTTAAGTGGATATAGATGAGTTCCATGACCTCCATCAGGAATCTATGACTGTAGTTGAGTATGAGAGTCGATTTATGACCTACTCTAGTATGTCAACTATATGCAGGATGAGAAGGTATGGATTCACAGGTTCATCGGGGCCTAAATTTGAATTTGGGTGGTGCGGTGCATTCACTTCCCACAGACCTTAGCAGAGGCCATGGAGAAGGCCTATATTGCAGAGGAGACACGAGGAAAGATGCAATAGGCCAGGGATAGAGTTTGAGCCACATCCAACAGATGTAGGATAACAGATCGAGGGGTTAGTTCCTCCTCCTCATGGTGGATAGGGTTCAACATAGTCATCTTTCAGGCCACCACAATAGCCACCTTAGCAGCAGTAGACCCACCCACCATTAGACCTACTCAGAGGTTCGATGCACAGAGAGGATGGAGTATGGGGCCTCCTCTAGGGGTCCCATTAGGACACAGGGTGCACCGAGAGTGCAGTCAATAGGAGCTCACCAATAGAGATAGACCTCAATAGTCCATAGCCAGATCATCAGGATCCACAACATAGACCTCTAGAGTGCTTGGCTAGAGCTGCATCTCTCATTGGAGAGGATCGGGAAGTTGTTATGGTTGTGGTGTTTTTAGACATCATTGGAGGGAGTGCCCATAGAACCCTAGTAACAAGGGTAAGACACAGATTTTAAGCCTACTATTGGTGACATGGGGCACAGCCATTAGATCTATGCAGTGGTCGAGAACCACTAGGCTGATGAGCACCAAGAGTACCATCATAGAGATGACAAGTAGCATTAGTGGTATTCCTACCTCCATTTTGTTTGATTCTAGTTCATCATATTCTTTTATTGCACCATCCTTAGTAGAGCATTGCAGGCTGGTGGCAGTTAGGTAGGGTCTTAGTTGGGATGTTGAAATGGCTTCTAGAGCCAAAATTTTTGTAGACTCCTTAGTAAAGGAGTGTGTAGTGGATTTGGGACCCTTCACCACTACCTCGATCTTCGCATCCTTCCTCTAGGTTCTTATGGAGTCATCTTGGGCATGGACTGGTTTTTTGACACACAGAGCTAGAGTGGACTATTACCATAAGACTATATCATGTACAAATGATCTAGGAGTTGAGTAAGTGATAGCAAGGGTTAGGAGGCCCATTTCTATTCACACCATCTCTGCTATGCAGCTTAAGCGGTGTGTGTGATGAGGTTGTTAGATGTATGTTGTTACGATTAGTGATAGATCAGAGGATGAGTCTAGTGGACCATCCCTTGATGATCATCCCATCTTGAGAGAGTTTTCATGATGTCTTTCCAGGGGAGCTACTAGGGTTACCACCCCCACGTGAGATATATTTTCACATAGATTTGGTTCTCGGGGTGCAGAGCCTATCTCACGAGCACCATATCGGATGACTACTCTTGAGCTCTGCGAGCTCAAGTTGCAGCTTGAGGGCCTTCTAGAGAAAGGCCTATCCATCCTAGTGTATCCCCTTGGGGTGCACCGGTGATTTTTGTAAAGAAGAAGGATGGATCTCTGCGGTTGTGTATTGATTACCGCCAACTGAACAAAGTAACGATCAAGAATCATTACCCCCTTCCACGCATTGATGATTTATTTGATCAGATGAAGGGGGCCATATTTTCTCCAAGATAGATCTTAAGTCAGGTTATCATCAGCTGAGGATCACGGAGGCATATATTCATAAGACCACCTTCCATATATGAGATATGGCCACTACGAGTTCACCATAGTGCCTTTTGGTTTGACGAATGCCCCCAGTGTTCATGAGCTTGATGAATGGGGTATTCAGGACATTCTTGGATCACTTCATGCTCATTTTCCTTGATGACATTCTGATTTACTCACGTATGTGTGAGGAGCACGAGGAGCACCTTCGCCAGGTTCTTCAGTGTCTTCATGAGTAGCATCTTTATGGGAACCTAGAGAAGTGTGTGTTCTTTCAGAAAGAGGTGTATTTGGGCCACATCATTTCTAGGGAAGGTATCACAGTCGATCCTTCCAAGATTCAAGCTATTATGGATTGGCCAACACCCACTAGTGTGACAGAGGTGCGTAGCTTCATGGGTTTAGTAGGATATTATAGGAGATTTTTTAGGACTTCTCTCGGGTTGCACACCCCATCACTTCCCTTCAAAAAAAGGAAGAAGTTTTTTGGTCAGATAGATGTGAGTAGGCCTTCAAGACACTAAGGAATGCCTCACGACAATGCCTATTCTTGTAGTGCCAGATCCTCGGGTGAGTTTTTCATATGCACAGATGCTTCTTTGGCGGACTTGGAGGGGTGTTGATGTAGGAGGAGGCAGAGTGGTTGGCTTTTGAGTCTCACAAAATCAAATATTATGAGCTCAATTATCCGAACTCATGATCTTGAGCTTGTGGCAATTGTTCATGCCTTGGTTTGATGGAGACACTTCCTTCTTGGCTAGATATTTACACTCAGGACTGATCACTTGAGTCTTCACCACCTCTTCATGTAGCCCAATCTCAATGCTCATCAACATGACATTGGATGGAGTTTCTTTGTGAGTATGACATGGAGATAGAGCATGTGAAGGGGAAGGAGAATGTGGTTGCAGATGCCTTGAGTAGATGGAGACATGTGGTTATGGCCACTTCAGTGGGCAGATTTGTGGAGCCAGATTTTGTAGCAACTTCCTCATGATAGCTTCTACCTTGCACTAGCCAGGGTAGAGATTGAGTCTCAGAGACCCCTTGAGGGGAATTTTGATGGATTCTCATTAGAGATGGATGGCCTTCTTTGACACAAAGGTTAGATTTATGTTCCTAGAGATGGAGGCTTGAGACAGGACATTTTGATAGAGGCTCATCATGCACCCTATTCAGCCCATCCCGGGGTGAAGAAGATGCACACACTTTGAGACAGTTGTACCATTGGAGGGGACTTCGGAGAGACGTGGCTCAGTTTGTGTCACATTGTTTAGAGTGTCAGAAGGTGAAGGTGAGCATCAACATCCTGTTGCCTTCTCTTTCCTCATGCTATATGGAGTGGAAGTGGACACCATTTCCATGGACTTCATAGTTGGGCTATCGACATTGAGATACCACCACGATGCCATCATGGTCACGGTGGATAAATTGATGAAAGTGGCTCATTTTTCTCTAGGTGAAGACCACCTACATAGCTAGTGCAGTGGCACATGGGTATATCTTGATGAGATCATCAGGTTACATGGGATTCCATAGAAAATCATTTGTGACCACGTGATCCTTTATACACTTCCCACTTCTAGACTACCATGTAGCATGCCCTCGGGATGAAGATCAATTTTAGCACAACATATCACCCTTGAGACAGATGGACAAACTGAGTGGGTGAATCAATATTTTGGAGGACATGCTTAGGATGTATGTCATGGATCACCAGTCGAGATGGGAGGAGTACACTGTACTTGGTGGAGTTTTCCTACAATAATAGTTTTCGAGTTCGATAGGCATGGCTCCTTTTCAGGCATTATATGGTAGAGAGTGTAGACACCTTAGTTGGGATAGGTTAGAGGACATGGTTTCTCTTGGGCCAACTTTATTATAGGACATGGAGCAAGTAGGTGGTTATGATCGAGATAGATTGCAGGGAGGAGGCATAGGATAGGAAAGAAGTATGCGAGATCAACATAGGATAGATCATAGTTTTGATGTGGGCATGAAGGTGTTCCTTCGTGTCAGGCCACATAAGAGCCCTATCCATTACGAAAAAGTTCTAAGTTAGCTCCTAGATTTGTGGGTCCCTTTGAGATCTTGGAGCATATCGGTCCTTTGGCCTACCATCTAGCATTGCCACCTAGCTTGTCTCACATCCATGATGTGTTTCATGTTTTAGTACTTAGGAGATATATTGCAGATCCTTCTCATGTGCTGGATTGGACCTCATTGTAGGTGTAGGATCAGGGGTAGGTGATGGTGGAGCCCATCCACATTTTAGAGTGTAGGACCCTGGGCCTTCGAGGCAGAGAGATTGACTAGGTTTGAGTGTAGTGGGATAGGTATGATGAGACTACGGCTACATGGGAGGATGCTACATTGCTACGAGTTCAGTTTCCACACCTGTTCCAGTGACTTCTAGGAGGAAGTCGAGTCTAAGGGGAGGGGATGTAGTGCCCACTTCCCTTCGACACCTTTTTGTTATTGATTATGATATTGTTGACTATACTTATGGATATTATTGTAGTTTTTGATTTGGCATGATGTTAGATGTTAGAGATCATGGACTATTGTTGATTTCGATTCATATATGATGCATGTGGATTATTAGAGACATTTTATATTAATGTTGATATGTTGTTGACATGTATATATATATATATATATATATATATATATATTTTCGGACATGTGATATTTCATCATATTGAGTAGACCTTTGATAATTGAACTAATGTTGTGATCATTTTGACATGGATGAGATGTAGAATAGAAATGTTGCTAGAAATTGTAAATGATATCATATTTTCCTAGATGATATTTGATTCGTATATAGATGATTGTGGATTTATATTGTATATTTTATCCTAGATGTTTTTGATGTGGCCATGAGGCCGAAGGAGGTGTTATGTGTTTTGCAGGTAAACATGTCACAACAAACATCGGGGGATTGGAGACCAACCACATTGGAATTCTAGATGAATTCTAGATGAATTCAACAAGGGTCACCATGTGTGTGTGTGTTGTGTGTGTGTGTGTTTGAATTATTGTTAGGGGAAATTGTGACCAAGGGGTTATGTGTTGTATTTTGTTTAGTTTCCTTTACTTAATGTAGTATGTGATTTTTAGTGATGTAATTTCCTTGTTTTAATTATTTAGAAAATGATGTATTCTTCCCCTTTATCTTAATGGGTTTTAGTGTCCTATTTAAGTTAATTAATCTTGTTATTAACTAATTGTGGATGTGACCAAAAGTTTTCATTTATTAGACTAGATGGCTCTTGGGTTTTGTGTTGTAAGATTGAGTGCTTGTGACCTTGAGTGTTGTACACTCTACCCCCTCATGGAAATTCGAATTTGGCCTTAAGGGCCAATTTTGAAGGCTTGTGGGACAAGTTAAACTTGTCCCACACCTCTTAAATTTCTATGCCAACCCTACCTATGGGTTGGGGGTCAAAATTAGACCCCATTATGTGTTTTGGGAAGACAAATTGTAAGTCTTTATTGCACCTTCTTACATGTAATTACTTTTGGTCCTTAAGGGGTGTGGGCATGGATTGTGTGTGTAAGTAAAATGTCATTTCTTCAACCACTTATTAATTGTGCTTTGGAGTTTGAAGTTTGACTTGTGAGGTGGAGTTGAGGATGAGTGATGTGGCATCCTACATGGAGCCACCTCACCCTCCTCTCTCCCTTTTCTATTTATTCAAGTTCTTTTGCTTGTTTGGGGGTTACTTCATTCTTTTGTGCTCTTTCATTTTTGGAGTTAGAGGATTTTGGAGAGCTTGTGGTCTTGTGGGAGCTTGTTGGTGATTGCTTGGGTTTGAAGGAGCTTGGAGTTTGACTCTTGGAACAAGCTCTACTATGGAAAGGTAGGAGCTTTACTTTTTCTTATGTTATTCCTTTATTTTGTGTTTGTGTGCTTGTTTTTGTTGAGTGTTTGGAATGCTTGTTGGGTGCTTGGGTAGATTTCCTAAGTGTGGTGTAGGAGGGGACTATGGGGAGAATTCATGTAGGGAGGCATAAGAGTTATTTCATGTTTGGAGGGAGTTTGGGTTGGGTGCCCCACCTTGGACAAGAATGCTTGCATTTCTTACTTATTCTTGTATGAGGAGGCATAAGAGAATGGGGAGGCATAAGAGGTATGAGGAGGCATAAGAGTATGTGGGAGGCATAAGAGGTACTTGAGGGAGGCATAAGAGTATGTAGGGATTTGAGACATGTATTGGAGATTTTAAGGTGGGCACCCATTTCCCATTGGGAGGCATAAGTGGCCTCCCCATAGGTTCTTGCTCCTTTGGCTTTCATTTTTAAGCCTTGTTTATTTTGGTTGTTTTTCCTTCTTGTGTTGTAGTGAGTTGAATGTTCTTGGAATGGTTGTGAAATTTTTGGTGTTGTGTTGTGGAAGCTTGTTGTTTCCATGTGTTGGATTCACCTCTCATTGTAATGTGGTTGGGGCTCGGGGGCCAATGAGGAGGATGGCTTCTCCTCCTCATTGGATATTTTGGTTGGGTGGAGAGTGTTGCCTCTCCCCCATTTTTGTTGGATCAAGAAAATCATGAAGGAGCTCTCTTGTTGGTATTGTGAAGCTTGGAGCTTTTGTGGAGTCCCTAAGAAAATCCTTCTTGTAATAAAACTTCCTTAGTGTTTTTTCCACTTAGAGTGGAGGAACTTGTAATATTGCATTCCATTTTAGCTCACATTCTTGTATGATTTTTCCACTTCAAGTGGAGGACATTGTGTTGATCTTGTGAAGGAAAGTTGCATTCAAATAATTGTTATTAAAGTTGTATTGTATGTTGAAAGAAACAAAAAAAAAAGAAGAAAGATTTGTGTTGTAAAGTTAGTTTTGTGAAATGAAAAGAAAGTTCATTACCTTTGTTTGAAAGTTGTATTGTAGGAAAGGAAAGTTGTCTTCATTGTTGTATTTGTATTATTAGAGATGAGAAGGAAGAAATATTAAAGTTCATATATTACTCAAAGGCATGTAGTGAAGTAAGTTGTATTGATTCATTTTCATGTAGTGGAGGAAATATATTTTAAAACCTTATTTCCAATAGATGGAAATTGCTTAAGTTTTAATTAGTCTTGGAATAGGCCAATGAAGTAATCTAAGTCCTAACTTTAGTATGTTATCCTCATTTAAAAGTTATTGTAAATCTACTACAATTAGTTAAGGGAAATGAAATGAAATTCTCCTTTCCTCCTATATAATGTTCACTAAATGGACTAGAAGAGAAAGTATTAATGCAAGCTTTTAACTTGCCCATACTACTAGCTACATTTCACTTTCATGTTGATAGCAATGCTAATTTCCTAAACCTTATTAATAATAAAACATTGCTAATAGTGAAAGTTTTACAAATAAGATAATATAGTAATACCAATATACTATTAATATTAGTATATTAAAAAAATAAAAATAATACTTATGTATTTGTAATATAATATCAAAATATATATATATATATATATATATATATATATATATATATATATATATATATATATATATATATATAATAAAAAATATTTTATTAAGTTTGAAACTTATTAAAAAAATGTTATTATTGGTTGGTCATTGTGCCTACATGCTTTAGGGCCTATGATTTAAAGTGGGGTGGGTGGGGTCGATTACCCCACCCCCATTTCATTTTAATTTAATTTATCAAACTCCAAACTATGGGGTTATAACCCACCTAAATCTAACCCCACCCCCACCACTAATTACCATATGAAAATTATCTATGAGTATATTACCCCCCCATATACTTGACTTGTTTGGTAGACCTTGTATTATTTACCAAATTTGGTCGAGCCTCACACACAAACTCACAAACACACACACACACACACACACACACACACACACACACACACACATGCAACACACAACTAGAGGATTTTTATTGGATTTACAATGTTTTAAATCACTGTATTAATAAGTGATTTTTTTCTTATCATATATATATATATATATATATATATATATATATATATATATATATATATATACACACACACACACACCAATACATACATATATATATATATATATATATATATATATATATATATATATATATATATATATAAATATAATACACATATATATATATATATATATATATATATATATATATATATCACTCATACAAAAAATCACTCATCAAATATAGCTATTCAATCAAAATAGAGTAAAACCCACAAGCCCATTTGGGAAAAGCAATGAAATACGATCTAAATAAAACAAACAAATACATTTGTAAACCCTAATGAGGGCATCAAAAAATAAGAAAAATATTGGAGCTTGTAGGCCACTTCCAAAAGCTTAAGAGTGCCTCCAATGGCTTCCCTTCCTCCTCCTTTAACCTCAAAAAACCAAAGAAAGAAAATGAATCAAATGAAATGAGAAAGAAGCCTTCATAAGGATGCTTTAGGTTGGTTACCCTTTTTCCACATCAAGGGACCAAATTGAATCCATCCAAGGGATGAGATTCATCCCTACAAAAGTAGGTGGAGAGTGGGTGAGTGAAATTACCTTTTAATTTAAATGTTTTAATTTCAAAATATGGGTTGAATTTTTAAGGGTCACTTTATGGGGTAATGAAGTGTTTATTATTCTAATCCCATTGGAAAATGGGAACCTTGTTAATTGTTTAAACCTTATGGAATTAAATACCTTGGGTATTTAATTAATTTATCCCCTTTAACCCTCTAGATTTAATAACCTAGGTTATTCTTGAGTCTCGCGGGTGTTACAGCTTAATCCCAGTGATGTTCTGGGAAAAATATGTATAAATGCTTTGTATTTCCCTGGAATAAAACATGACAACAATACAAAATACATATATATCCGTCTATTATTATATGATCTACACAACACTTCGCCATCTAACAATACAAAATTACCTTTTCCTCGAAAGATCCCAATGAAGAAGGGTGCCAATTACCCTCATACTCTTCTCACGGCCACGGAGAGAGGCTTGTAAATATTCTCACACTATTTTCTAGGGAGCACTTGCGTTAATCCCCCCAGGAAAATATTTTTTAGGGCCCTAACTTATAACCTTGGTGTGATTGAAAGCTTGGCGTGCCAAAACACAAAAGGCCAAAACAAGTAATGCATCCCTTTTGAATCTACGATTGAAATATTTGAGGGCATTGAATACCTTTCTCCATAAACTTAGATCTTCCTTCCCACTATGATCATGGCCACTTTTTTGTTTGGCTCCTGAGAAATGTTTGGTAGAGGTGAAATTAAACTTGCAGAAATAATATTTTTTCCTCCCCTACAACCGGGTATTTTAGGAAGCTTTGGTAATGGTGGAGGTGGAGCACAAACATTGTTGATCTACCCTGTTATGGTAATATTAGTACCCTTGCGAGAGATGATCCCCAAAACCCGAACCGATCTCGTATGACATGAAAATAGAGAGGATTCAAATATTATTTTTCCAATAGCGGATTAAAACTATTGAAGAAATATGATGATCTTTGGATGAAATTAGGTGGAATGAACTTGCTGCGTAATCCATGGTGGCCTTTGACTGTGCATTAATGTATGTCTTTGTGAAGGAGGTCATGGATTTTTCCATGCATGTCATTCGATGAGGTGCCTCTCCCCTTTGGAAGACGTCTTTCATCATAATTACACATTTTTTAAATTTTTTTTGCAAGTAAGTGATTTTTTTATGATTTCCAAATCACGATCTACAAAATGAACCCAATAATCTAGAGGAATATTACACCTCATTTATATTAATTGCAACTTTAAGCTATCGGTATGAAAAATATACCCATTTATTACATACTAATATTTTCACAAATTTATTGAAGCGAACTATTCTTTATATCTAGATAGTATTGTAAACCATTGATTTCTTCCCAATATTTAACATCTAATTCAAATAAAATTGTAAGGTTTATGTACACATTGTTTAAAAATTGAGATTTTATATATTGTTTTTAAGCGGCTTTCGAATACGTTAAGACAATACACTTTGCGATTATAGATATTAAAATTTGGTAACTTATACTTTGATAATGAAAATTTTAACGTTTTTCCTATGCTAAAACAAATTCTCACATTTTAAACTACATCAATTCATCTCTCTTTCTCTCTCATGATATGTTAATCCACACACATTTTTATGTCATTCATTAATGCACTATTAATTATCAAAATCAATATTCCATCCTTGGGCATCATTTTTGGACTCGGCTCTTTCACCACTAAATTCTTGTATGAGACCGTATAGAATAGGGCCAAGTCATACAATAGTATGAGTTGAGCTATATGGTCACATACCTTTTATCTAACAACTCTTTTCTAAATTGAAAACCTTATGTGTGTCATTTAATCTTCCTTAGATCGACCATAGTATAAATATATAATGGAAGCTTATATATTCAACTCAAATGCACTTTATAATTTACTTGGCTCTATCAAGAAATCTTATTACAAAATATCAATAGTAAATCACTTAATGATTTCAAAATTCTTCCAAAATCAGTTGCACATCCTTTAGAGAATCCACCACATAAGTCCAAAGAAATCAACTCATGCTCAAGAGTTTAGCTTTCTCCATTATCAAACATGCAAACATCCTAGAGCCATGTAAATTAGAAAGACCAAGCCACTTCCAGATTTTCATAGGGCTTAAGGGACAAAGGGGATTGGTCTTATCATTTTGAAGCACATCACACCATACTACTATCGTGAAAGGTATAATTTAATATTCTATCTCTAGTTATGTCCGCTATTTTATGTTAAGAGATGCAAGGAAAACATAGGGTGTTGGCTTAGATTGCATGCAACACCGGCACTAACACTAGGATGATTGCAAGATACTTGCCCCTACTCAAAGGGATGTAGTGCGACACCTAGATTAGTTTAGCATGGGTTGAGTACCAAAATTATTCCAACCTTTCCCACCCACAAATTTATCATTTTTTATCTAATCATTTCATGAAATTGGATACATTTATATAATGTTTTTTATTTGTTTCAAGTCATTATAGTTGGTGTGGAGGGTGTACGAGCCCTATTGAAAAACAATGACAACCACTTTCAGAAAAATGACATGAAATTGAAGTTATAAAGATACACCATTTGCAGGTTTGAAACCATATGAAGTAGGACAAAAACATATTACATGTATCTAGATCCGTATAGTTTTGTATAAGAGAATTTCCTACGAAAATTTTCAGGAATGAATCACTTATAGGTTTATATCAGTCTTTTTATCCAATATACACACCTATAATAGTTATGTACTTATATGCACAGCTAAGTCCTCACCTTTTCTTGTGTTTTGCACTATATTTTCATCATTATATCATTATTTATTGTTCTAAATTGTATGGTTAATGTGGATTGTTTCATTTCTAGAATATTTTTCCCGTAACATATCTTTCATCCTATTTTATCCTATTTATATTTTTAGGATGTAAACAACAATTAAATTTTAGAATAAGGAATCCATAACATTGTACTTTATTTGAATAGGGTATGTTGAAAGAACTGGTATTTCTACTTCAGATTACAAGATGAAGCCTTATAATATGGATGCAAATGCATTTATAAACCCATATCGATTAACATTTTTAAACTTATAATTTCTATCAACCTCTAAGCAATCACTTTCAGAGGTGGTATTCCCTCACGTGTATGTGAATCACTAATATGTTTTTATTGTTGGCATCTAACACACACATGTACAGTGTTATCACCTAAATATATACCATAATAAAGTGGTGAATAGAATATGAAAGATGAGTTATCTATAGTGCAAGTGGTTCTCTTCAACAAATAGAGGAAGGATTGAAGACCAAAAACATGATAACTAGGTCATTTATCTACTTATTTTGGTTATGTAAGGGGTAAGTGCATGGAAAAGGGGGCCAAAAGGGGGTCTTAAGTGGATGTTTTTATGAAAAATAAGAAAGTTTAACTTGTATGAGTTATTCGAGATAGTTATACTCAAAATTTGAAAATGTTATATGAACATGAATTGTATCTTTTTGAGTCTAGTTTCTAAAATACTATTGTTTTTGAAAATGGTTAAGTGTAAGTGGATTAAAGAGATAAAATTCCTAGAGGTACTCATTTTTATTGTAAAAAAACATAGTAGACATTTGGTCGTGCCCTCTGTACCACCTCCCCATTTTTGAAGCGCTATTTAGTATTTTTGAAAACCCTTTAGTAGAAAGATAGATAGGATCATCTAGTTTGGGATATATATATATATATATAATATAAAAAAAATATAGTGACACACAAACACACACAATTTTTATGTACAAAGATTTTAAAAATTTAAAATAATGGATACCTACCCATGCCTCCCACAACTACTTATAAAATATAAAAATTAGATTTTTTTAAAACATGTATAGAATTAGTTTTAGTTTGGGACTCTATAATTTTTATTTGATTTGGAGGAGTAAAAAAATATACAAAATGAAATATAGACGTGTATAAATACAAAAATAAAGCTATAAAAAGACATAGAACATAATAAGGATGGAAACCTTATATTAGTCATAAAATATGAAAAATCATATATTTAGAAAGAGGAAAGTTTTGTTGACCTCGTAGTCATATTTTAAAGAAATTTGTTGATCCTTTTTATGGGATTTATAGTGGCAAAAGACACTTTTTGCATTTATGTCAAAAACACACTTGTTTATTGTGTTTGAGAAGTCCTAGCCTCGGCTCAAGGTTTTAAGCCATGAGGCCTTCCCATAGAACATCAATTAAAAGTAATGTATATGTGTTATCTTTTTTCTATTCCCTACTCCATCTAATGTTCTTTTCTACCTCTTTCATGGGAATTTTGTCTACACTATGTCCGCTTTGCAATATTTTGTACATTCCTGCGTAAAATTTTAGTAGTTGAATTTCTTCCCACCCCCATTATCTATATTTTACTAATCACAAGGGATAAAAAATTATGTTAAGGACATGAAGAAGGTGAATAAAAATACATTAGAGCAATTATAAGTTATTAGAATAAATAAAGTGAAGTAGATGCATAAAATTACGTGGAGGGAAAGATACATCTACTATCTCAAATGCACCTAATGTTGTAGACAATGATGATGAAATACATAATGAAAATGAGGAGAATATTATTTTACAATGAGTATTGATAATGAATTGAATGATAATGTTGTTATGGATAATAAATTTGATATGAATAATAATCAACCTTTACTTGAAAATCCAAATGTTAATCCTAAAAATTACATGGAAACATCGAATGAGGAAAGTAACCTTGCTAATGAATCTTTAACTTTAAGAACACCTTCCATTTCACATAGAAAATACATTCACTTAATTGAAATTGATGAAAACATTGTAAAACCAATGCCTAACAAAATGTTTGACAAAAACATTGAGAAGAAAAGCTATGATAATTTGGGATGATAATTTGGGATAATTACTTTGAGAAAATAAATGATACTCAAAGATGTCAATTATTTATTATGTTAATAAATTAATAAATATTATACCTATAATAAAGACCCTAAGACTAAGAACATATAATATTGATGGTCGAAATGCGTGAATTGTTGAAAATATACATAAATCATACCATACTTTGTAGGTGTCAAAACATTTACCAAATATATTAGTAATACTATATGGCATGAACTTACTAATTGTATAGTATGTGATAAAACATTGAACCAATGCTTAATTAGAAAAAAGTAGAGATTTGAAGGTAAACAATAAAACACCAATAAAAGCAATAGGGAGATTAAAAAGTCTTGAGTCAACCAATAACACCGACTCACCGAGCATTCTCTAGTAGACTCCCATAGAAAGACAAGGATACATATGATATTCTACAATAATTACTTGTAAAATTTTGGAATGAGAACACAAGGGTTTCACCAAATAGAAGAGATTTAGTAAAAATAAGAGTAGGTTCTCGTAATCGTAAAGCACATACAAAACATGTATTAGATATGCCTTAAACATAATTTCTCTCCAAGTTTAAGAATGAAAATAAAAAAATCGAAATTAGCCATTTTTTTTTGAAATGAAAAAATCCTTTTATGTGAAAATCAATCACTCACGTACCACTTGTTGTAGGCATCATGTTGAATTTTCAATGCATTATGATATTGTCATCATCAAGTATGTTGTGTTTTTCATACTCGACATCATATTGCATGAGTGTGGATTAAATGTTCCACGAAAATCTGAAAGAGAATTTTACTCCTACCATATTTTGTGAAAGATCAATTGTACAATTTTTATAACTAATCATGTTTGGATGGAACATGCAACATTACATGTTGTGGATTTCTGAAATTGACAATTTTTATCCATGAGGAGAGTATACATGCAATAGAAAAAAAAAGTTGGTCTAAGAAAGTATAAATTTGTGGCATATTAATTTTAATATGGAAAATAATATAAGAAGTGAGGCTTTTTTATGTAACAATTACATGTATCACAATATATGTTCAAATTTAGAGAGGAAACGCTTTTATGAGTATGCAAGGCACACACATAGAGATCGATAGTTGGATTATAAATTCAAGTTAATTAAGGACACATTCCCGTTGGTTACTATTATTTTAGTACTTAACTCTGCAAATAATTGCAGCCAAAAATGGAGGTTCAATCGCAATACTATAACTTAATGCAAGTTGCTTATTTTTGTACATATAAAATTCATGTACACTCTAAAAAGTACCGTGAAGATCAAAAATATTAAGAGAGTATGATTTCTACATCACTCGATGATCGAACACATTATACAAAATATGTACAAGGGAGGTTCTAGTTGTTTTATGAAAAGTTATATGAGAGGAACATTATTTTCACTCAAAATTATATTTTGTCGAATAACTACACATCACAATTTAATAATGCACATATGTTTTATTGGCTAAGAAGGATGCACATGCTAGTAAGTGTAAAAATATATGGATTTTTACTAAGGACATGGGAAAGGAGAAGATGATGGTGTATAAGAATGTGTGAAAAAATCCCTAGCAAGAGAAGAATTAAAGTTCAAAGATGGTGCTAAATTTACAGGTGTAGAAAAAATTATTGATTAGTTTAATAAGAATATGAGCCATGTATCTCAAGAGAGATCAACAATTTGTAAATATTTCTGGTTGATAGAGGAACACGATTTGGAAAACTATGAATATTGTATGACGATTACTGAGGATCAAGTGATATACACTCATTTTGTAGTTCAAATATAAGTTCTTGCACTATTCATACTAGGTGCATAATTTTTTTATATAACACGTATTGAATATGTATGGAATTAATGTGTGGCATGGGAGTGTGTGGATGAATAGAATCGTAAACATATAATTTTACTCGACATATATCAATTTCCATGAGCATTATAACTTGTATCTTCAAATCATATGACAAAATCCTCGACTTTGACCAACTCTCGATTTAGTGCAAAAAAAGTAAATACATGTCTTGTTATAAATTTATAATTTTTTTGAATTGATTTATACTTGTGATGCAAAGCATGTTTTTTTTTCCAGTTATTGTGACATAATTTAATGAAGAAGGAACAAAATAATTCTTGTCTCATTGTGTAGAGGGAAAACAAAAATGACTTTCCTAGTCATTGATGGGTTAAAACCTTAAGTATCCCACCGGGTCAACGGTAGTCACTGAAACTTGGCTTCAATAATATCTTATCAAAAAATAAAATAATTGGTTGATTGAATATTATGAAATACATAGGAAGATACTTCACTATTCACATTTGGTTCTTACAACAAATATTTAGTTGATCAAATATTGAGGTAGGCCATCAAACAAGAATTTGTAGAAGGTTTGTGAGTTATATCACGAAGTGATTCTCGCTACTTTCAAAATTAGAGTTGATCCTTGTAGTTTATTGGATTGAATTTCCAAGGTATGTTCACGTAAGACTAGGTATACATCTACATGAATTTAATTTGAATAAACTTTAATGATTTTGTTTAAAGTTTGTAAGTTTTAAAATTATATTTAATTGCTTACTAACATGCTTATGTAGGTTAATAGTGCGATAAAAGATTCTACCCTCACATGGCTAGAACTATTAGTAGATAATTCTTTATTTTCAAAGCTAAGATACGATAAGGGACATTAAAGGACTGATTGGACATGCATGTTTTAGTCATGAAAACTTTTTACTTTAAAAACAATGAAAATTTCACGTGTGTGTGAAGTTGGCTTAAAATCCAACATCTAAGTTGCAACATAAATCTTGGAAATAAATAATAAGCAAAAATTATCATTTCTCGCCTACATTGTATGGAAAATATCTTCTTAACATCTTCCTTGCAAAAAAACAATAATTCACCCGCCAAAGTTATAGCCTATTTTTCTCTTAGGGATCTTAAGGGACTACACCGACCGATGTATTCAAGAAGGATCAAGATCATGGGTCATATAAATTAAGCCTCACGTATTGCATACCGAGGCCACCCCGACGTGTGGTCACGCTTTATTTGGTGCCACCTGGATTCGTTTGTAAAATATTGCATTTAATAGCCTTACACAAATTCAAATTGAAAATTTTGGCACTAGTACATTCTTTGAGACAATGAGGAAAAAAATTGACTTGCATGGAAAACCACAACAAAATTTCATAGAGGGTATCAACATGGAGGTCTAGGTCTAGACGAGACCTTTCAACATGCCACATAGACTGATAAATGAGGGTTGATATATTTAAATAAAATAAACATATTCAACTCCAATCGCTTAATGCTCATTCCCATCAAATGACGAAAACGTCTGGCGCAGATCCAAAGTAGCTACTCGCACTCGTAAGGCCATAACTTTTGCATTTCTCAATGAAATCGACAAAATTGGTACTTTGTTGGAATCATGGCTCCAAGAGTGATGCAAAAAAATCAATAGAGCTGGGATTTGATGAGAAATGGATGGAGATTTTTCATAAAATGTGGCCGGGTTCATGATAATGTTTTATTTGGTAGTTGGGAGTGTAATTAAGAGGCATGGTCATCATTCTTTCTCTCTGCCTTTTCTGGGACAGATATGGGAGAATTTTGAAAGTAAGATACAATCATTTTACTCCATTTAGTGCCTCTTACAAGTGGTTAAAGGACAGATTTCAAGATTTCCATTTTCCCCTTCTCTCTCTTCTCATTCCCCTATAAATTGGAGTGTTGGGCTCATGTAAAGGGGGAGTTTTTGTTGTAGAAAAGCTCACAAAATTACTTTGTGAAGCCAATGTTCTCAAGGCCCTTGTAGTGAACTCCTTGTATGGTGATCTGAGCCCTTATCTTGTAGCATATTGAACTCGCATATCATGAAGCAATAAAATACAAGTTTGTAGAAAAGCTTCTCAACCCTTCACTAGTTTCCATGAAGACCAACCAAAGTGAACACAACTTCAGTTTTTCCTTGTGACCACCTTGGTCATCATGTCTGTAGGATTCTCGACGTGGTATGAATTTTATCCAAATTCAACTTTTCTTCCTCCAAAGTTGTCCCGATGAAATGGTACCTTAACTTGTATATGCTTCGTCCTAGAGTGGAAGGTAGATTTCTTAGCTAGGTTTATAACAATCAACTATCACTATGCATCTTTCCTTCCTCCTTCTTATGCCCCAACTCCTCAAGTAATTGCTGTAACCAAATGATTTTTTTCTTTCCTCTGTGGCAGCAACATACTCACCTCCGTAGAACCTTTTATGCTCCTTATGTTGTCTACATGTCCAACCATATCTAAATCTACATAACCACACAAAGAGGTGTCCGATCCACTATAGCACAAAAAATATCCCCATGGTCCCTCTCAAATACCAAAGGATCCAATTTACTAATTGCCATTGATCTCTACCGGATCACTCATAAATCTACTTATCGCTCCCACTACATGGGAAATATCGAGCTGGTGCACACCATGGCATACATCAAAATGCCAACCATGAGTAAGGTACCTTGGACATCTGGTTTCTCTCTTGCTCTATCTTGAGACACTTTGCTCCTTTGATAACTTGAAATGGCCTGCAAAAGGAGTCCCAACCAGTTTAGCATCCTACATATTAAACCTCTCCAAGACCTTCTTAATGTACTCTTCCTGAGATAAAGTCAACTTCCTTTCCTTCCTATCCCAAGATATCCTCATATCAAGGATTTTTGGCTGCCCCAAATTGTTCATAGCAAAGGATTCACTTAGCTTCTTCTTGAGTAATTTTATTTCTTGCATGTTTTTACCTACAACCAACATGTCATCCACATACAGACACAGGATAATATATCTTCCATCCTCAAATTTATTTATATACATGCAATGGTTAGAATGACATATAATATAACCTTGCTATATCATGAAGATATCAAATTTCTTATACCATTGACATGGAGCTTGTTTAAAGCCATACAATCTCTTCTTTAGTTTGCACACCATCTCCTCTTTACCTTTGACCTCATAGCTCTCTAGTTGTTGCATATATAGTTCCTCCAAATCACCATGGAGAAATGAAGTCTTTACATCAAGTTGTTCTAAGTGCAAGTCTTCTACTACAACTATTCCTAGAAACATTCTAATAGAAGTCATTTTTACTACAGGAGAAAAAATCTCATCAAAATCTATACCTTTTTTGTGCAAACCCCTTGACGACCAACAGGGCCTTGTATCTTTTCTTACCTCCTCCTTCCTCTTTGAATCTGAACACCCACTTGTTTTGTAATGCTATTTTTCCTTCGGGTAGCTTCACCAAATGCCATGTCTAGTTCTACATGAGAGCCTGATGATCCTCATCCATGGCTTGCTCCCACTTGTTCCAGGAATCTACTTGCATTGCTTCATCAAATCTCTCTGGCTCTCCACTATTAGTGAGTAATAAATAATAAAGAGAAAGAGAAAAACGTTCAAGTTCTCTTCTTACCCTAGAAGACCTCCTTAATATAGGAGTTTAGGGTTCTTGTTGAGGAGGTTCCTGAATTGATTCATGTGTCACTTTCCCATCTGGAAGATCCTTTACCACTGCATATTCTTTCTTGGATTCTTCCTATTTTACTGCAATGATTTGCTTATACATGAATTTCTCATTAAAGACCACATCCTTAAATCGAATGATTTTCTTATCCTTAATACTCCAACATTTATATCCAAATTAATCACCACCATAACCAATGAAAGTGCATTTTTCTGATTTAGCCTCTAGCTTGGTCTTATCATCCTTGTTTATATAGACAAACACCTCACATCCAAAGACTCTAAGAAATGAATAATCAAATTTATTACCATACCAAGCATCCTCGATATGCCTCCATCCAAGGCACTTGAGGGTCCTCTCTTTATCAAGTACATAGTTGTGCTCATCGCTTTTGCCCCAAAAAGAAAGAAATAGTCATGCATGTAACCTCATGTTCCTAACATGTTCCATTATTGTTCTGTTCATCCTTTCGACACCCCATTCTGCAAAGTGGATTTCTTGGAACCGTTTTTTGCTTGTGGATTCTATTCTTAGACCAATAATCATCAAATTTATTCTACAATACTCCCATCCATAATCGACTGGGACATTTTAGCAAGAAGACCTGTTTTATTCTCTACCAAGGCTTTCCATTTAACGAAAGTGTCAAATACATCATATTTGTTTCTAATACAATAAAACTAAAATTTTCTTGTTACATCATCAATAAAAGTAACATAATAAATTGAACCCCAAAATATAATACTACAGCTGGCCCCCACACATCAGAATGCACCAGCTCTAACATACTCTCTTTGCTTGTAGGTCCAACCTTGAAAAACCTTACTTGCTTCTATTTCCCATATATTCAGTTGTCATAGAACTCTAAAGCTATTTTTGTATATTTGGGAAAATCCTTCTTTATGATCTCCATTCCCTTATGGATCATATGATTGAGCCTATAGTGGCACAATGTTGTATGTACTTATGAAGCCACAAGATTACAAACATTAGTGCTATAAGTGGTTAAATACAAGGTTCCAACCTTCTTACCTCTTTCCACCATAAGAACACTCTTGGTAACCTTCCAAGAGTCTGTACAGACATATCACAAGACAACCATCACTTCCCAACCGACTTGTTGATAGCATATTTCATTTTAAAGTAGGCACATGTATGGCATCCTTCAATAGCCATGTATTCCCATTTTGCATCTTACTGAATAGATCCTTTTCCAAATATCTGCAAGGATCATCATCACCAAGAAGAACATTCCCAAAATTCCCTTGAATATAATCAACAAAATAATTCCTATGTGGAGTAACATGGAAAGAAGCCCCGAATCTAAAACCCAATATTCAACAATATTGTGCAAAGAAATAATCAAAGCATCCTGACATACATTACCCATTGCCACATTTTCCTCCTTGTTTTCTTCCCCGTTGTTTCTTATTATCCCAAAGCTCCCAACAGTCCTTCTTTGCATGCCCCGACTTTCCACAAATGCCAACATACTATCTTGATTTTATATTTTGACCTTGCCCGATCTTTTGATTTTCCATGGCTTCCTCTATTCTTATGTCTCCCTCTAGTTTCCACTGTCGAAGCATTCCCTGAAGTAGAAGATTCCCAAGAACTTTTTCTTTGCATTTCCTCACTTAGAATCACCCCTACAACATCCTCAAACTTCAAATTTGAGTTAGCTGGAACCGAGTTGCTTACCACCATTACTAGGCTATTCCAACTCTCAGGTAAAGAGCACAAAATTAATAAAGCCCTAACTTCTTCATCAAATTCTATTGTAACTGAAGCTAGCATATTTACAACCGTATTAAAATCATTTAAATAATCTGATACTAAACCATTCTCAGACATCTTCATATTAAATAAAATTTTCATTAAAAATATCTTATTAGAGGCAGAGGTTTTTCATACAACTTCCCTAATGCATCCATCAGTTCTTTTGTAGTATTTTCCTTTGAAACATTAAATAATACCGAAGATGAAAGACACAAATGGATTGTTCCAAGTGCCTTCCTATCCAACAAATCCCATTCCACATCCATCATGCTCGAGGGTTTGTTCACCTTCTCAAACAATGGAATATAAAGATCCTTTTGATAAAGGTAATCTTCCATCTGCATCTTCCAAAGATTGAAATTCTACCCGTTGAATTTATCAACCCTTGATCTTCTGTCATCTACCATAGCTCCCACTCAAAATAAAACTTTCCCTATGATTCAACACATCAGCAAACCAAACTAGGCTCTGATACCAATTGTTAGGAAATAAGTGATAAAATATGCAGATGAGTCCCTAAAAAAATCGCAACAGTAGAAACTAATATGTAGAAAATACTATAGATCTGAAATAAAAGTGTAGAATAAAAATAACAAAACACAAAGAGATGGTATTGAACGTGGTTCACCCAATTTGGGCTATGTCCACCAAGAATCACTTGCTCATATTTTATTACAAGCCACCGCTCTCTCAATATAATACCCATATCTATTTGGATCTATGCTCAACAAACTCTACAAAATTCACACCCGAATTCATACACATCTATAATGTTACATCATACCTACCATATGCACAAAACCACATAAGTAGACAATTACTTAAGTAGTTTTACAAAACCATGGGTATCAAAACCATGGGCCAAAACCATCCCATAAACCTATGGGTCAAAAATCCCTCCCATATGAGAAAAAGCACATTTCTCAGTATATTGGGCATGTTTTGTTGTGAGGCCAAAAACAATTTTCGGGGGCTACGCCCCAGAACCTCCACTACAGGAGCTTCGAATCTAGAACCACCTGCTCAACGCCTGGCCTGGCCCCAATCCTCGGTGAGATAACTATGGAAAGTGTACAATGCTCTTAGTGTACAATCTTCAACACTTTCACACATGAAAATAGGCTCGACAACCTAACAAAACCTTGGCTGTGGAAGAGGAGGAATGAGGGTTGTGGGTTATGACATGTGCCACAACCCCGAATTTTATTTATTACATGTTTCCAAGAGGTTATTACAGACAATAAGGCTTATATGAAAGCAAGGCTACTATAATAGTTATAGTTGTGAAGGTGAACAATGAGTTGAAAGTGCTATGTTTGGAGTTCTAAAATTAAGTGAAGAGAAATAATTCCATTAAGGGTTCTTGAATATGTGTTTAGAATTTATGTTTCCTTGTGAATGATTCGGAAAAATAAAATTAATAGGAAATTATGGCCAATAGAGATTTCCTTGGGTTTGAAGGTGTAAGTGATGAATTAGAATCTTAACTTGTTATTCAAAGTTATAATAGAGGCGTCTAGTAAAAAAATCAATGTGTGAAGCATGAGGATGGTCAATCAATCCTAGTGAATCTTGAATCAATATCTACAAGTATTTCTTGAGTTGTGCTTTAAGCTACCTTATTATGATCTTAGTGATATTTTATGATTTTGTTGTCATTGAGAATAACTTGTGTTGTGTTGGAATTTGTTCTTGAGCATCCTATACATCAAATGATCTTGTTTAAGGCCGATGTTATTCTTCCTTATCCTCTTTGAAATTATTTTCACCTTTATGTTGTGACCCTTCTATATTCCTTTCTGCACTTTTGCGATCTTAGATCCACCAAAGAATGACCACCTCCTCCAAGTGTTCCTCTTCCTCCCTTTCTATGAGTTTTGAATTTACCTACAAGTCTATTCTTCTTTTCTTATATCCTTTCTATCTTATCTCCTTTTTCCCATATCATCATTGGGATCCACTCTTTTACACATATATTCCTTTACACAATGTTTCTCTTCTAATCTCTCGTGGGTTCTCTCCACACATTCTATCCTTTCATATTATTTATCTTGACCGCTTCTAGGAAAAAATCCATCCACCTTCCGACTTTTATGGATTCAAAATATATCCTCTCCTTAATAGTTGTTTGTTCCTAATCCATCCACCCTTTCCCAAATATAATATACGACCTATCTAACACCATGTCAAAATTTACTTGTCTATAGATACGTTGTTTTCTCCTCATAGCCTTACAATTGTATTCCATCTCCTTACGTGATATATCATCATATTCTCCTTGTGATAAATCTTTTTCATGCATCTCTTATGGATGGGTATTTTATTATTCCCTATAAACTCATCTCCGATGTCATGGCCTTGTTTATGGATACAAGCATTCTTCCCTCTCTTTCTTTACATAGTTTTCTCTCACTATTGAGCACACCATTAATTTAATCCTTCTTCTCTCCTTTGTCTTTGAGATCAGCTTGGATCTCCCCTTCCCATCTTGTATTGTTCTTAATGCACAATAATACATCCTCATTTACAATTCTTTCATCTCATGTTTCCTTCATTTGTAAACTATGCTTCCTTCTCTCCTTTACCCAATGATATACCTTCCTCTATATGCATGACATCTCCTCTTTTTTTTCACTAGGATTTTGCACCTCCGGTCACTCATCAACACTTATCTACACAATTTCCTCTCCTCCAATATATGGTTTATGCATAATTGTATCTTTTTCTGCTCTAATCTACTCATGGTCTATGAGAAACATCTTATATTCATCACCATTAATCTCTTCTAGTGCAATACATTTACATATTACCACTCATTCTTGGGTGCACCCCTTACACTCTCCTTGTGTATTCCCCATGGTTGTGTTGTTGACTTATTGTTGAGTTTCTTAACCCTTTTAAGAATATCAAGCCATAAGACCTTCATCTATGGTGTTATTCCATAGATTATATAGTATTCCTCACACCCCTAGTATTGTTCATTATATTTTTCAACATTTTATTTTTAGTGGAAGATCGATAAGTTCTTCTTGAAAGAGTCTTTTCTTCCGTGTGTAATAACACTTTGCTACCTTAACCATTCTATTCTTAGGGGTCCTTGATACACTCTTTGATGTTCTCTACCCAAATTTGTCATAGTGGTGAACAAAAATACACTACCTCATGTTCTACATGTTGATATCCCTATCTCAAAATCTCTCAACTCTCCTCCCAAAGTTGTTTACTTGCTCGATATCGTATCATGATACACAACTTAATGTTTTCAACAAACACAATATTTCTATTACTCTCAAATTATTTTATGACATTTGCATACACAATCCATATAATGGGGAGGTTAATGAAAAATAATAGGATTCTAAAACTTTTAAAATATTGGTGTATGTTCTTGAGATCAAATGGTCAATCTTGTTCCTATTCGAAGGACATAAATTGAATGGTGTAGAAATCTAGTATGATGGTTTGGAAAGGTATGTACATGATATAAGGGGTGTTTTTGACTAAGAGATATGTCCTATAGGTATTTGATTATTAGAATGAGGTATTACAATCCTTAGGAATATATATATGGGGTTTTTGTGTGCACACAAGTCATGGGTAGGATGTAATAAAAACTAGCATTATCCAGTGATAAATGGAAAATTTGGGTGTATAATTTTCCCCCTTTTAATATAGTAAATAAATTTGCTAGTTAAACGAAATGTGTACCTGAGCATGTAATTTTTAAAAATATTTTCTCAAATACTTGATTGCTTGAATGCTTGAATTCTTAAGTGATTTGTCACGCCTCACTCAACGTGAGTTACAGAACATGGTAAAAGACAATCAAGTATCTCGATCAAAGATGGAAAAAGTAATAAAGGTGGTAATAATTTTTGTTTTGTTTAAGTTAATTAATCATACGAAAAATATAACTGTAACTCGTAGACACAAACAATGCAAATAAGTCAAAACGAAGGGCAAACTGGCACCAAACCATACTCGCAAATGACAAGGGGAAAAGAAAAGAAATTTTGAACTATGGGGCGAGAGGGTCGGGTTAACACCACATCCACAAGTTAAACGATTTACGATTATTTTATAAATGTTGATGATAACAAAATCGTGTTGACAAAAACGGTCAAGATAATCGATAGCGATAAATCTTATTGTGTTGGGAGGGTAAAAAAAAGTTTTAAAAATAAAATTACGACAAGATTAATAATAGTCCTAGAATGATTAATATATTCTTATTTATTATTATTTTCAAGTTGTGGAAAGCCATAATTGTGTTAAAAGGATCATGGGTCCTATTTTGTCTCCAAAATGGACCTATGCCTTCAATTTATTTGACAAATAATATTATAAGCTATAAAAGAAAATACATTCCTCTCTTAAATTTTGAACATTTAACTTGAGTCTTTTTCCCAAAATAAAACATGTTATTTAAACATCTTAATAATTTACAACCACATTACCTAAGTCACTAACACGGTAAATTATTTAATTTAATTCATTTAAAAGTGGAACCACACGAATTGATTCATTGTGCACGTTAAATTTGGTCCCTATGATATAAGAGATCTCCATCTCGGGATATATTTTCTCACCCTTATGTTATTGTTCATTTCCTCTCCCGATTTCATTTAGCTGCATTTTATTGTAGTTATTATTTTTTATAGGAAGAAATATAAAGGATTCAAGCTCAAGGTTTTACGGATTAAGTTTTCTCCTCTATGCTTATATGGAAAAGCACCAAGATCCACATTTTTTTATTTGTAGGGTTGAAGTTTTGCTTGTTGTTTTCATTCATTCTTTTTTATTATTAAAATCCCATGCTCGGGAAAGATTATGAAAAGTATTATTTATGTTATAGTGATAGGAAAATAAATTTTATCAATTGTATTCGTGCGCACGCACGCGCGCATGCGCGTGTGTGTGTGTGTGTTTTGTGGGAAGAAATATAATGTTTTCCAAAATGTCGATATTCCTAGAAAAGGGTGGCTTCTTAGTTTGAAGGCCGAATGGCTCGAGTGAGTGAGGGAATCCCTTGTCCGTGGAAGGGAAGGAATGAGATTTTTGGGTTATGGCTCGTGCCACAACCACTTAATTTTATTTATTGCATGTTTCCAAGAGTTCCAAGAGTTTATTACAAACAATAAGGCTTATATGAAAAGAAGGCTACTATAATACATATAATTGTGAAGGTGAACAATGATTTGAAAGGGTTATGTTTGGAATTAGGCTCTAAAATTAAGTGAAGAGAAATAAATCCATAAAGGGTCCTTGAATATGTGTTTAGAATCTATGTTTACCTTGTGAATGATTTGAATAAATAAAATTTATAGGAAATTAGGGCTAATAGAGATTACCTTGTGTTTGTAGGTGAAAGTGATGAATTAGAATCATAACTTGTTATTCAAAGTTATAATAGAGGCGTATAGTAGAAAAATCAATGTGTGAAGCATGAGGATGGTCAAACAATCATAGTGAATCTTGAATCAATATCTACAAGTATTTCTTGAGTTGTGATTTAAGATACCTTGTGATGATCTTAGTGCTATTTTATGTTTGTTTTGTCATTGAGAATAACTTGTGTTGTGTTGACATTTGTTCTTGAGAGTCCTCTACATCAAATGATCTTGTTTCAGGCCCTTGTTAGTTTTCCTTATCCTTTTTAAAATTATTTTCACCTTTATGTTGTGACCCTTCTATATTCCCTTCTACACTTTTCCGATCTTAGATCCACCAAAGAATGACCACCTCCTCCAAGTGTTCCTCTTCCTTCCTTTCTATAAATTTTAAATTTACCTACAAGTCTATTCTTCTCTCCTTTGATCCTTTCTATCTTATCCCCTTTTTTTTCCCATGTCATCATTGGGATCCACTCTTTTAAACATATATTCCTTTACACACCATTTCTCTTCTCATCTCTATGGACTCTCTCGACACATTCTATCCTTTCATCCTTATTTATGATGATCCCTTCTAGGAATAAATCCATCCACCTTCTGACTCTTATGGATTCAAAATATATCCTCTTTTTAACCATTGTTTGTTCCCAATCCATCCACCTTTTCCCAAATATAATATACGAACTATCTAACACTAGGTCAAAATTTACTTGTCTGTAGATACTTTATTTTCTCCTCATAGCCTTACGATTGGATTCCATCTCCTTACATGATCTATCATCATCTTCTCCCTATCGAAATAGTTTTTCTGCATCCTCTTATGGATGGGTATTTTAATCTTCCCTATAAACGTGTCTCCTTGTGGCATGGCCTCCTTTATGGCTACCAACCTTCTTCACCTCTTTCCTTACATAGTTTTCTCTCACTATTGAGCACACCATTAATTTCATCCTTTTTATCTCCTTTTCTTTGAGATGAGCTTGGATCTTCCCTTCCCATCTTGTGTTGTTCTTAGTGCATAATAATATGTACTCCTTTACAAGTCTCTCACTCATATTTCCTTCATTTGTAAACTATGATTCCTTCTCTCCTTTACCCAACGATATACCTTCCTCTATATACATGACATCTCCTCTTCTCTTGTCACTAGGATTTTTCTCCTCCGCCTGATCATCAACACTTATCTACACAATTTCCTCTCCTCCAATATATGGTTTATACATAATTGTGTACTTGTCCGCTTCTACTCTCCTCATGGTATATGAGGACCATCTTATATTAATCACCATTATTATCTTATAGCTCAATACATTTTCATATTACCACCAATTCTTTGGTTAATCCATCTCCTCCTCCTTTGTGTACCCCTTGCACTCTTCTTGTGTATTCCCCATGATTGCATTTCGACTTCTTGTTGAGTTTCTTAACCATTTTTGAGAATATCAAGCCATAAGACCTTCGTGTATGGTGTTATTCCATATATTATATACTATTCCTCACACCCCTAATATTGTTCACAACCTTTTTCAACATTTTATTGTTAGTGGTAGATTTGATAAGTTCTTCTTGGTAGCATCTTTGCTTCGTGTGTAATAACACTACTACGTTAACCATTGTATTCTTAGGGGTCCTTGATACACTCTTTGATGTTCTCTACCAGAATTGTTCATAGTGGAGAACAAAAATCTACTACCTCATGTTCAACATTTTGCTATTGCTATCTCAAAACTCTCTCAAATCTCCTCCAAAAGTTGTTTACTTGATTTGATATCTATATCATAATACACAACTTAATGTTTTCAAAAACATAATATTTCTATTATTCTCAAATTATTTTATGACATCTACATACACAATCCATATAATGGGAGTTTACTTGAAAAGAATAGGATTCTAAAACTTTTAAAATAGTGGTGTGTGTTCTAGAAATATTTGTAGGATTCGTATACCTCCTTTGAATCCATTATTACTCTTCTCGTGAATTTTTTTGTTCCATGAATTAACTATCCTCCTCCGAAAATGGAAAATATGAATCCCTATTATATTTTTTTGATACTTAGAGGAGTCATTGCATTTTACACTGATTTGACACAGTCTCTACCAGACTTGTTATTATTTATATCCCTATTATATTTTTGGATTCCCTCTCTTTCTACTATTTGAAACCATGTTCATGACAAACTAGTCCTTTTTAAATAATTTCTTATTTACCACTCTTATTAAAATCTAAATCGTATCATTAAATGTGCTAAGTTACTACATCATCTAGATGTTTCCTTCCCTAAGCCACGTAAAACTAGGTAGTTGAGGATGATTTTTCCTTGGGATATTTTTCATGTTATCTAAACATGCCCATGTGTCATCTTCCTTCTATGACTAACACGTGTCCTTAGCGGTTGATACTTTTCATTCCTTTTGTGACTTCTTGACATGTGCTCAATGCAAACCACTCTAATCCATGATCTTATTGTGCTCTAGTCCCGTTCAACGAGCTCTAAAGTATCCATGCACCATATTTTCTCTACTATGAAATCTTGTGTTCAACACTTTCCTTGTTCTCATGTTGAAACTCCCACGAACCCCATTGAGCCTCTCCTTGATGATAAAAATGCATGCCAAAAAAACCCATGTGCTACAGAAAAATATCACCACTCAATGTCCATTGTTGTCTTTTAGATAAAAATCCCTTTCAACTAAAACTCACATGCATACCTAGTACATTACACCCTTCATCAAAATACTTCTCTCTATTATGGGAGATCTATTATGCAATTCCACATGCACTACACAATTGATATCTATTATGCAAAAAAATTCTAAGCTCATGAGTAATCACTAATCTATTGTGCTTTGTGAACTCCTTTCACTCACTTAGAATCCACTTGTACATGCCCGTACTTATCCAAAATTCTATAATGTATGAAAGATTACATTTGATCTTAGATTCTCTTGAATTATTATAGAACAAATAGATTATTCTATCTATAAAATCATGTGATAGAAAACAAATGCAAAGTAGAAACTAGTAACTCAATTCCTTCATAGGTCTTTGTTTTTTATTTTTTGAATATTCTAAGTTATTTTTGGTTTGAATATTTAGATTTTTTTAAAAAAATTGAATGTTGTGTGGAAATTCCTAATTGATTATTAAATCAATGTTATTAGGGGATCTAGGAGGTGTTACCATGTCAATATATTGAAAGGAAAATCTTCTTAGTTGAAGAGTGCTAGATGTGTCCGAGATTTAGAGAAAGATTCAAGTGACATAGTGTGAGAATGTATGTGCAAAGGAGAATGTGAAGATTTCACAATTGAAAATTCTTATTCCTTAGTGGATATTGCATTACTATAATATTATGTTCTAGGAACCATTTCTTATTTTCAAATATTCCAATATAATACTTTAAAATTGATGTACATGAAGTATGGAATATTGGTTCTTTTGTAGAGAGGTGAGGTAGGAGTATCTACAACTTGATTAGTGTCACTCAAAGAGATATATTTTCCAAAGGTGCTATGAATAAATTGGTGCAAGGATTTTTGATAGAATGATAAGTAAATACAATAGGTTGAAATGATTATTCATTAGAGATTCCCAAAAGCTTCATCAATTGATTACAATAGATGTACTTAAGGAATTTGTGTATGGTAGATGGCACATCATGTATCCTATAGAGAAAAGGTCATCTTAACAACATGTCACATATCTTGTAACTTAGATTAACCAAAAATGGTGTGACAAAAATAGTTGATCCCACTTGAAGGGTTAAAATAGTGTGTCATAATGCATTCTGTGTATGTATATTAAACCCTTTAAAAACTAATGGGATCCATTACCAATGTTGCTTAGTGTATCCCAAAGTAGCAAGTAATTTCATGATGCATACATTTTCACTTGATCCATTATCAACCATAACACTATGGATAAGTTGTTGATTAATATAATATCACATAAAGAGTGCATGTTTATCTGAGTCACCATCCATTATTTCACTTTCACAAATATGATCATAGGCGATGGATCTTGAGATATATTAATTAATCCAAGTAAGAGTATTGTGGGGGTGATTACACTTATCTAGAGGAGGTTTCTTGTACACATGATTGAGCTTTAAATACCATTTGTTCTCTATTATATCATTGATGGGTAATGTATCATTGAATATCTTAATATTTTCATTGTCATTTACTTAAGGCCTAGATTCTAGAATCTTCTGGAGTAGTTCTCAAATCAATATAATTACTATCAATAACATCTTGTATCACATGTTTTAACTTGAAACATGAAATTGTAGAATTTTGATATACTAATGGTAATCAAAATAAAAAATTAGAATCAAATAATCGATCTTTGAGGATTGTAGACACCACCTTCCATAGGTGGATGGAGAGATACAAGGTTACATTATAGAAACTATCGAAGTATACCATGCGGTGGTGATGGTAATATTTTAAATTTTCATCTAGGAGGAGCTTGTAATTGAATTTTAGTACTTGGTAGAGATATAGAATTGATTGTTACTTTTTCATATTTCTCCCCTTCATTTGTTTTTATCTTCATATCTTCTTTTCCTTGAAATGTATTAGTAGACATGGTTATTGGATTAATCCTATACTTGATCTTATTTTATGTCAAGATCTTGAGTTATATTTCTTAAGTGTGTGACATAACTAGTCAACAAATGTAACTTATCAAACATGATATATTATTACAAAGGTGGTAGTAGGATCTATGTAAATAAATCGTTAAGCTCATTGTCTACAAGTTAAATGGTCATATTTGTTAGCATTATTTTGTATCTAAACACATATTCATTAATTGGATCATTGGATCCTTGATGGAATTTTTCTAGTTGCGTGTAAGAGACCTTTTTATTGATGTTGAATAAAAATGTGCTAGAAACTGATGTAAAAAGAATTGAATTCCCTAATTGAATGCGGGGGATATCATAAACCATTTGAATGCATTCTTCTTGATTATTCTTGGAAATATATTAGTAAGGAGTTTATCTCTATAATACTAGCCTAGAAACATTACGTGGAATGCACAAAAATGTCATTTGGGATCCCATTTACTATCGCAAATTGGAATTTTAGGAGAAATAAAACCCATAGGAAAAGGAGAATAATCCCCTTGGTTGCTAATATATTATGAAGTGATAGATGAGACTCAATGTCATAATAACTTCTAGACACACATTTCTTTAGTTATAACACATTGGTCCATAGAGAAAGAAAGGTATTCTCTAACAAAATGTAAAAGATAAGGTATGTAGTGGACTATTTGTATGTAAAAAGCTGGTGTAGTCGTAGTATAAATTTGAATATCTATTTAAACTAATGCAGGGACATGTTGTTCCTCTATACAATTTGTAGACATGTAGGGTATGTAGGCTTGATAACAGCATCCACCTCGGAGCGAATCAATTGATCCTAACAAGAAGCCTTAAGAGGCAATGAGTAATTGAATAAATGTATAGATATCATTAGGATTCATATAAAGGACTTTACAAAATTAGAGAGGAAATTAAGTTGATTAGGATTGACATAATTAATCACATTAGAATGGATTCTACCCGAGTTTTTAGATTGATTAATATTAGTTTGAATATCTTGGTGAATAGAAGGGATGTGGTCATTATCACTTGAAAAATAAAAATACTTAATTTATTATCGTATTAGGATAAGATGCAACCATTGGATGTATGTGATGCTTAGAGGTGTATGAGAATTGAATGTGTTCATCTAGTTTCCCACCGATTCTATCACTACACCTAAAGGGATTAATAAAGAAACATAAAGGAAAGAAAGACTTGAAAAAATAGAAAACCCTAAGTAAGAAAAGGTTTTGAGCATTGAATGTGATAAAATAATAGGTTCACCAAATGATTTAACGTATAATTAAGTGTTTTATGAATTAATTAGTGTTGTAAATATATAAATGATACACATTTAGATATGAACATGTAGTAAATGATAAAGAGATTTGATTCAATTAAGGTTAATCTAGGTGTGAAATGAAGTGAAACAAGATGGAAAACCCATGTAAGTTCTTTGTCTATGAAATTGGAGAAGAAACTATCCTCTAGAAAAACATGAATTGAAGGATATTAATGAATTAAACAACTTGTATGGAGTTAAATTAAATTTTAGCATACATGAAAATGTATTTTTAACCATATGACCACTCGCAATCGTTAAATTTACTTCTTTACATGGATATGGAAACTAATAGATGCACCATGTTTTCATAAGTAGTATTCTTCTCTTAAAACCATATATTACTTGAGATTCATATACAAATGGGTTTGCATTTTGGGTTGAGGAACCCTTTCCTCATCTACATAACACTACTTTGAAGTGGCTTCGATCCCATGTTCTTTTCTTCATATTGAAAGTGCAATTGTGATAATAAAAATACATGTATGCAAAGTTGGAATTTAGCCCTTAAAAATTTGTATATGGGATACTCCTAATTATGCCAAAGCTGCCCCCTATGGTAAAGGGTTTTTGGTCTTTCATGCCACAATCCTAAATTTGATGGGTGTCTTGATATTTTGTCACGTGATTAAATTTGACGGGCATTTTGACGTTTTCACTTTTTAAGCTATTTTTATTTGCTTTGATCAGAAATTGCATGTTAGATTTTGGTAAAATTAGTGAAGTTGCATGTTTAAATCGTATCACTTGCCATTTATTTTTACCTACAGCCGCATAAGCTATTGTCAATTCATTCTCCTAGTGTTGTAATATGAAGTTCCGTGTTTATCTAATTTGATCAGCGATTGCATGTTTTCTTTTGGTAAAGTTAGCGAAGTTGCATGTTTAAATCCTATCGCTTAACATTTATTTTTACTCACACTTGCTCCCGGTCTATAATGCCAAGTTACGTGTTCTTTTTTATGTTTCCCTCTGTGGACGATAGGATAAAAATGGGCACCAAGAATGTTTGAATTTAAACTTTCGTAACATTGGGTGTGTAATAATATTATAATCGACGAAGTTGGGTGATGATTTTTCCTATTATGATGTGGATTTAAGGATGTAAGTACATGTATTTTGGTAAAAATAATTTTATGCTCGAGATTTTCTTTTTTGTTTCCAATTGTTGGGGATAATTTTGGTACAAAATAGTTATGCTATGTAATTTTATTTTTTGTTTCAAATTGTCATGCGGATAATATTTTTGTGACTATGGTGGCCTCTGTTCGATGTGTGCCCTTGTAGAGAAGGAAAGTGATGTTTTTTATAAGATAAGCGATGCAAGGGGGAAAATTCAGGCTTATGCATTCGATGGTAAAGTTTATTCCATGATTTATTCTAGAAAATATTAAAAAAACATACACAATACAACTTCCACCGTGGCAATAGTAGTAGTAAGAGAGTTATAAAAATATCGATCATAACCACGAATACTAAACATTCATATATAATAAATCCTATTAACATTAGACCACTAACATATTTTGAACTAAACTGGATTATTCTATCCCGAGAGCTTCATCCGATGAAACCCGAATGGCCTCCCCACACTTCAACTCCCCTGAAACCCTAGCCGAACCACCACCTCTCCATCCTAAAAACATGGGCCTTCAATTTACCTTGACTTGCAATTTGAGAAGTGAATGTATGATCTCGTATGGTTTTGTTTAGGTTGAGGTAATTAAATGTTTAGCAGCAATTAGATTTCTTGAAAATAGATCTTCTCATATGACTATTTAAAACCACCTTTACTCACACTTTATGATAACCTAAGGATAGGGTTCTCCAAGACATTTATCATCATCATAACATAGAACAATGTCAAAGGGCTCTAGAAGCAACCATATCTCATATATTACAACACCTAAAAAACTCATTTCTACCGCCAATAATGCATGTTATATGCAAGACTAAACAGAATTATAACTATTATGTATTTTTCTTCTTGTTTATTCTTTTGCATTAGTAGTCCATATGACTCTCCAAAAGAATTAACACTTGCTCCTTGGCTCATAATAAATAAGTTACAAAAGATAAACATAAATCTAGGAACAAACAAAGCTCCATCCATCAATCTTGTTGTTCTCGCACATTTAAAGTTGATTTTCATGTCTCACCAAGATTTAGTGAAGGTTGATCATAACACATTGGAGGAAGAGCAGGGGTCTATGTGTCCAAATTTTTTATATTCATTGCCTCCATTGGATACATGTTCTTGTACAATATGATTCAGAGAGAGAGAGAGATTTTATGATTATGAAATATATCTTCTGGATTTTATATCTGCGCATTTCCCCTCCTTTTTCATTTGAAGGCACGCAAAATGGTGCATGTACCAACATTTGGAGCAAGAAGAAATGATTCAAGACTACTATCACTCAACCAAAACAACCCGTCATAAATACTACCCTCTACTTTGATAACACCTCCACTACTACTTTACTCAACACTTCTTGTATCCAAACCAGCAGTGCCGTTCAAGGGGTATCAAATGTATTCATGTTTAGTGCAAATAAAATTGGCCACAAAAGGCTACCACTCATGATATAAAATCTGCAAATGTACGGAGGTCTTCATGTATTCATGTTTAGTTCAGATCTCATGATATAAGATTTGCAAATGTATATGTACGAATTTGTAACAAATTTGAAATGTACACATAGACCTTTCAATGTAATGTTTCATCTATATTCCTACACTTCCACTATCAATCACACCCCTTATCAACATGTTTTCGATGGTACAAAAAGACTTTTTCAACAAAGAACCAACCACACAACTGATGCAACCATCATCTCAAACACGTTGCAACACTAACACAATCCCCTCAACTAATTCCAAACCACATCAACTACAAAAGTAATTAACTATCCAAAGTGGTATCAAATGTATTCAAATTTCATGTTTAGTGCCAAAAAAATTTGCCACACAAGGCTACCACTCATGATATAAAATATGCAAATGTACAAAATTCTTCATGTATTCATGTTTAGTTCAAACAAAATAGTCCACAAAATACTGCCACTCTTGATGTAAGATTTGCAAATGTATTTGTACGAATTTGTAACAAATTTGAAATGTATAGATACAAACTTTAAATGCAATGCTTCATCTATATTCTTACGCTTACAAAATCAATCACACACCTTATTAACATCAACTACAAATGTGAAAACTATCCCTCTAAATCAAATAACATATACTATTCGGCGTTCACATTGCATTGTACACATGCAATTGCTAGTGTGTATTCTTGGTATAGGAAGTATATGAAATTTTTTCTTGATGTTTGATAAATATTTGTAAATGATATCTTGATAATTGTTTAAGTGAGTAAATGAGTGGGTTTTGTTTGTATTTATAGGAATATAAATGTAATATTTCACAAAAAAAGATGACTTAGAGGGGTGATAAAGATATACATTTAAAGATATGACTATCAGTGTGCCCTAGATAGGATTGACTAGGAAGGACAACATCAATTGGTCAATATTTTTGCTTACGGAATGGATCTATTGAGTGCGGTAGAAAGACAACGATGGTTTGGAAATTTATGGAATGGATGTAAGGTGTCTTTTTAACTCTAAGAGAAGCTTCTATAGGTTTTTGAGTATAAGAAAGAGGAATTGCAAGCCTTAATATAATGTAGGATAATATATTTGATTTCTATTTGTGCATAGTATTATCAAGTTCCAAATGCCAAATTAGGGAAACCTCTTATCACCAAGAATTTAGGGATTTCCAAAGAGAATAAGAAACAAGGGATCCCTGCTTCTATTTCTCTCCCTGTGAGCAATGTGATTCAAAGGAAGACCTGGTTCAGAGTAAGAAAAAAATTGCAGGTGAAGGTCATGGAAATAATTAGAATTACATGGGTGAAACCAATAAAACGGCTAGTGATGAAGTTGCGGCCATTCTGGAGAAGTTATATAAGGATGCATGACAACGGTGAATATCAAAGGAAAATAGAAGGTCATGGGCCCCTAAGAGAATCCCATGGTGACTGACGACTGACTCAGAAGACTGGATGATGGAAGAATCGGGTGATATTCAACTTAACATCAATGAGAGGCTCGTTAAGAAAATCTGCAAAATTAATGAAGATCTAAAGAAACTGGAGTTGGAGAATAGGAAACTCAAGGCATCCTATGTTGTATTGGAGAAAAGGAAAGAGCTTCTTGAGAACAAATTGGCTGAAAATCATATCCATTCTATCCCCTCCAGCCATGAGAATGATGGTGGTGGTAGCAACAACAAGAGTCAGCATATGGACGACAACACTTAGTTTAAACCCAAAGCCCCCAGGATCCATACAAGTGAGGACCTTAGGAAGAAATTGAAGACGATCTGGGGTCGCTTTGTGAGGGGGTGTCACTTTTGGTTTGGTCTCTTCTGTGGTATTGTTGTCTTTTGGACGACTTCTGTTTTGTTTCATTCATATAATTTCTTTTTCTTTCAGAGTGGTTGGATCAAGACTTCTGTTTTGTTTCATTCATATATATATTTTTGTTTCAGGGTGGTTGGAACTTGGATCAAGCTAGTTTGATCTTGTTTCTTTGTTTTGTTTCTTGTGGGTATAGTAATATTTTTTTGATGCAGTGTATCAAGGTTTGTGGGTCTTTTCCCAACCTCTTTTTTAATGTGGGCCCTTTCAGAACCTCCTTTTTAATTAATTGAACTCTGGTGGGTTCTTTTAAAGCCAAACAACTTCACAATTGACTCAAGTTATTTGATAACTAATCAAAAATTAAAATAAAATATTAATTTTTTAAAAATGAAAACATGTAAGGTGAGCTAGGAATTTTTTCAATTAATATTTCTAATCAAACTTCATGGCAAAACATCATAATATAATAATTATTTTACGAAGATTATAATATTAATTATTCATATTTGTCTTATTTTACTTACCTTGGAGTTTGAAGGTTTTTTTGATATCATTTAGAGTTTGTTTATAGATCACTACAATCTTTAGGAATATCATATTTCTTAGATTTGTTTTTAGAATGTAAAACTGAAACATCATTCTGTATTTAGATGATTGATTTATTATGAGATTAAGGAGTGGTTCTTTTGTCACTTTAGAGATTCATATAATTTTTTTAGAATTTCATCACTTAAGAGGATTAGATTAACTATCTTCTTTTGAGACATATTTGATCTTCACTATCATTTGGTCATAGATTTTATTTCTACAATGATTTGTACTCAAAGAATTACTTCTTTTATTCAATTTATTCTTTAAAATTGAGTAGGAACCATTCCCAATACAAAGCTGTAGATATAATGAGATTCTACAACTTTAATTTTTTTCCGCATAATTTTTAGCTATTTGTTCTTTAATTTTTAAATTCCCTCAAATTAATTTTACACTTCCTATTCCTTACTTTACATTATATTATAAACAATTTTTATCCTTCTATAAACATTAATACTATTATCTTATCTTTTATCAAACCCATCACAAAGAAAACTTACACTAAAAGGAAGGCAACCTGATAAAACGAGTCTTACCATCAAAAAGAAAACTGACACTAAAAGGAGGACAACCTAATAAAACAAGTCAATAAATCTTGTGATGCCTTCTTTAAACACTTGATCTGTATTGATATGCAAAATGTAGGTTTATATTGTTACATTTCTGAATGAAACCTAGTCTTATTACAATTAGGTTGCCCTCCATAATCTCTAAGTATAACCTATAAACTACCCATTTAATAGAAAGAAAAGACAGTAATTTATACCAACCACTTAATTTTTCGGCCCTCTAAAGAACCTCAGTGCAATTTTTTCTAGCAAATCGAAGTTTGTTCCTCTTCAAATCAAAAGAAAAATGGAAATTCTGCTGTGCCCTGTTGCCAATTATGCTCAAATCTGCCACCCCGGCAGGGGACTCCTGCACAGACATACAAATCACATTAACCTCAACTAGGAAGAACAAGTTCTGCCATGGAATGTCCAGCTTGGCACCCCCTCTCAGATGAAACACCATACTGGGAAGCTCAGGATCAACACTTTTGGAACTAGAACTGTCAAAACAGGGTACTCCTTCGAGGAAACTCCTGAAAAATACCTGAAAAATGAAAATAGGTCAGTAGAAGAATATATCAATACATGATAGAAAATAGATAAGAAAAACCTACTCTAATTACCTTAGGATAGGGCACCGTCACTGACAGAGTAGCCATGAAGGCCCTGTAGATGGGCGTGGCAAGAAGCACAAAGGTTGTGCCTGTGTCAAGCACAGTTCCGCCGGACTCATCTTTAATTCGAAAAGCTTTAGAAGGTATGGGTACTCTTGTTCCTCCCAAGCTAATTTTTCTAACATCTATGTAATAGGCACTTCTCCTAGTGTTGTTGGGAGATAAGAGGGGTATGCCTCACTTTCTTTCCATATATCTTTGCCGAATGACCAAGGATTATTGAACTTGAGGCATTCAAGGTGACAGGTACCAGGCAGTAGGAAAACCGGTAACCAATTCGGGGGCCTAGCTGGGATACCAGAGAATAAGGTCCCCTATCTAGGCCTATGACTCCATCACCTTGAATTCCTCGAGCTTTCAAGGCACAGCCGAATGTCATATTGTTGATGCTCCTTTTCTTATTGTGGATGGATTGAACTTTGTTTTGAAGATTCAGAACATCTGAAGCCATAATACCCGCTGCGCCTGACATGTCCACATATAAATACTCGAATGTACAGGCTGATGAATCTGTGGCATTATGACAAGCCTGTATACCAGTGTCTTGCTGCACATGCTGGCATATAGGGTTGCTGCAAGTGAGGTTTTTGAAGGTGACTGATCTATTAGCTTTGAATACGAGTTGGGTTCGATCCCTGCACCAAAATCAGAATGTGAAGAACTGTTACTGCAGATTTCTTTTAGTAAGTGTAGATTGGTAGGCTAACCTTTCTATCTTAAAACATCAATACTTCATCTGAATTTCTTATAAAATGTGTTGGCTCTGTCAGAATATTTGTAAATATGAAAAAAATGAGACAATTTTTATTCGTAATGAATTTAAAATAAAAATAAAGTGGATAAACACATCCAGAATTCTGAAAACATACGAAATTTATGAAAGAATATTTTTAAATTTCAGTTTTGTAAAAATTAATTGAAGAATTTAAGGATTCAGAGTTAAACTGACTACTCTAGGACCAATTAATAAAAACTAGTATAATTTTTTTATAATATTAATATATGTGATAGATAGGAGTATTGAGAAATTTAATCTCATCTGTTTTAACATCTTTTTACATTTATATTTTAATCAAAACAAGCTTCACTTTATCATCATCCATAATAATTGAACTACAACCCTTTTTGATAATCTATTAATTTAACAACAAAGATTGCCAAAAATGTCACCTTACACAATAATTTTTGAAATCCATCGATTGAAATAAAACCTATTATTAAAAAACTATTAACTAATGAAAGTTTTCAAAAATGGTTTCAAATATTAAGCGATTGATGAAAAATAGCCAGAAAAAATACCCTTGTTGCTTGAGCACTTGAGCCATATGAGTGTGCTTCCTGTGTCTACAAATACAGTGGTGAAGGTCTCAGGAGGAGTGCCCAAGGAGAGCGTGGTGACGTAGTCACCTTGGGAGGATGCTGTAAGGGGGCTTAAATAGTTTCCTTCTTGGCTGCTGTTATTTCTTTTTACTCTGAGGAAGAGCTTATCTTGCTGGTGTGTTCCATGTTTAGCTGACGCTATATTTCGATGTTTTGAAAATATGGATACAGCACGATGGAGGCTTCTTTGCATGGAGTTCTCAAACTGATTCAGATGGTCTAGTGAATCATCATAAAAAGGAGAAGAGGGAGAAAGCCTGTGTAGCAATGGCAACTTCCAAGAAATAAATTCATGCACACCTTGATGACAGGCAAATTGGCTAGGCATATAGATTAATAAGGATACTAGAACTGAAAGATAAAGGAACACATGTTGCTTCACAAATGCCATTGTAGAATGATTCAAAAATGAATTCTGCTTCTATGACAACAAAGTTAGGAAATTGTTTTGAGGTTTGTGGGGAAGCTGGTGACGAGGAGAGATTAAGCACGAGATGAATATGGATTTTTTTCTTAAAACTACAAGATAACATTTACTTCGGCAAAAGTTATGGGAGAAATTTAAGGAATTACAGTGTTGAAATATCGGAATCATGTTTCTGGACTTTTTGTTTTATGGAATGCGAGTCAGACATCGCTCGGCAAATTTTAAGTTGGCAAACTTGGCAAGTATACTTCACATGGCCGGTAGGAAAGATAATTCGGTAATGTGTTTTTTTCGGTAAGTTGAATGACTTGTCAAAAACATAGCAGATTTGATTTACAAAGCTGGTTATATACTATAGTAAATGTGTTTTTAAATGAAGTTATAAATTATGTGTTTTTATATGCAGTTATAATATGTTGTGCCAAGCTTCAGATTGAGTTTTTGTTGGGAATAAGGGACTGACTTAATGGTATGTAACCATTTTTTTGTATTTTTAAGTCATTTTAAACTTTTGAGAAATCAGAGGTTAATCATTATGACTTGGATAATCTTGACAATGATTGTTGCTAATTTTGATGATTTATTAGGTGATGCTTGCTGATATTTTCTCTGCAACTTTACTGATTTGGCAGCTTCCTCCCATAACTCGGCATTGCACAATACATTCTATTTGTAACAAACATGAATTCCTCATGATTGATAATGATGGGTTCTACATTCTATCTTTGATTCACCATAAAATTATAACATACTTTTTTATTTGGGCACGTTTGCCATGAATTGTACTCTTAATATTTCCTCAATGATCCCTTTTTCGCATGCAATTTAATGCACGTGTCTTCTCATTGGGTGTGATTCACCGTTTATTTAATCACCCCAATTTCTTATTGGGGTCTTAATTGACTTGAATTCAATTCAACAATTTCAAATTTGGCAGGACTCACATATAAAATTGGTATAAAACTAGTGGGGTTTGTTGTTTTACAATGTACACATTCTCTTGATTGAATCACTATATTGGATTTATTTGTTATTTTGCACAATGTTACAATATGTTTATGTATTCAGATTATAATAGTTAGAATTGGATATGGCAGAGCTTAAAATTTATGTATTTTGAGATGTATTGTAGTATATAATTGAGTTTAAAATATTAAATACTAATTTAAGACATATGTTGAGTATGTTGTAAGATTAACATCTTATTTTATGTCATAGGAAAAAATCTTAGTTTCTAAATTACGAGAAACTCATTTAAAACTCAAACATAAGGAGCTTTAGACATAAATCGCATCCAAAACCTACACCCATTTTCTCTAACTATTATATCAATATGTAGGTCTTGAAGAAAACCTTCAAAATGAGATGGAGGGTAAAGATTAAAAGTAGAGAAAATGACTAATCTTAAAATATCTAGTCAACTCCATCTATTAGTTAAGAAATCATATTTGAGAATTAATGGTTTAGATTCGACCGTGAAAACAAATAGTTAATGTTAGGATTTGATCTCCTTGAGAAAAATAAAACACAAGCAATATTAGAAGATCAACAATTTAGATTGAATCCTAGAAATCGATAATGATTAGTATGAATGGTGTGATATTAAAAATATTTAGTATGAGAAAAAAATGTGTTCACATTCAATATTGAAAAGAAGAATATTATATAGAACTAATATTTGGCTATTCATTTAATCTTCCAAGACCTTTTAAGGAGATTCTTCATATTCCTACAAGAATGTGTCACGACGCTAAAATCTACCACTTGAGACCCAGAACAACCTAGGTTTAGTTAGAAAATTATGGAATAATTTTTTTTTAAAAGGTGTTCACAAGGCATCAAGGATAATTAAACTCAACAATTATCAAATCTCCTTACAAAACACTAAGAGAGAGAAAGTTATCCTGAGAACAGTTAAAATTCCTTTAGGTGATAATCTACTAGTTAAAATTAGATTAACACTAAGCCAAACAATTCTTAATTAAACTTAGGGGGTAAGAAGAGCCAAAACAATTAAATACCCTAGGTATTTAATTCTACAAGGTTTTAACAATTAACAAGGTCTAATTGTAAGCGGGAGAATACACACTTAAACTAACAGGGTAAATTCTCACTCACCCACTCCCGTAACTCTGTTAAAAGATTCAACCTGATTTTTCTCATATTTAACACACTCAAAACTTCCTGAAAACATTCCCATTAGATAGGAAATTTCCTCACCTTTCCAATGATATAAATAAGTCCTCCTAACTCGTCATATTTTCCAAGATATGAGCCGACGGGATTTGGGATGAAAATTTTCCTCAAGAGCAGCTCTGTGGACCTGGGAGGAAAATTTTTCCCACCTTGGGCTTGTGGGCTTCGGAAAGAAGTTTCACCTAGAGAAGAAATGTGGATAGGTAGAGCAGGGAAGCAAAATTTTCCCATACGCGGCCGGTGGAGCGGGGAGGAACTTAGTGCTTTTTACTTTTTGGGATAAATGCGCAAACTACCTTCACATGCCTACGAGCCCATAAGGGGACACGTGTCCAAATTTTAATCATGGGCGGGAAGGCGGGTCGCCAGAGACGAAGAGGAGAAATTTTTGAATTTTATATTAACAGGTGAAAAAGGGTCAAGTTTACTCGCTCCTCCATCGACACTCAGAGATGCCACATGTCGGCCAACCATTGGTTGTGGTGTGGTGGGCGAAGGAAAAATTAGAAAAATTTGACTTTTAGAAGTGCAAATACTTAAGGGTTAAAATCACTCCACTCTTCCACCGATGCCTAAGGAAGCCATGTGGTTGTCCCTCATTAGCCGCAGGGTTGCGGGCCGGTGGGGAGAATTAGGAAATTTTGCCAAATTTCAAAAAAAAGGTTAAGTTTGTTAGCATGAGCCCACGCGCCCGCGAAAGATCTTTTCCAAACAATGGGAAGGGATGCGGGATCATGGAGATTGATAGGATTTTTTCCCACAATTAGAAAAGGGTTAAGTTAGTGGTTGTGGGCCTGCATGCCCATGGAAATGCTTTCCAAAAGTGAAGGGTGGGGTGGCGGGGTCGCATGGGGAAAATTTCCAAATTTTCTTTTTTGAACATAGATTATTTTTGACAAAAAAGATGGTTTTTACGTTGGCGGAGCGGTGGGGAATGTAATGCCTTTAGCACTTTTGGGCAAAAAGTGGAAAAAGGAAATATTTTTTCCACGGTCTCGCCCAGAATAATTTAACAATTAAACTTTATATTTATAATATTTTGAAGCCAAATGAAGTGAAAACTTTAGAAGGCCATAACATTTGATTGGGAACTCAGTTTTTAGCAAACAAGGACTTTCTAGAAATCTCTCGATGTCCTCTTTGCACAGAAACCTTAAGAATTTAATTTTGATAAATATTAAAGGGTAAATTTTGAGAAAACATTTTGCTGTCACTTAAAAAGTGAACTGGTCATTTTAACTTATAAATTTTGTTCAAATTTGTCATTCTTTCTCCTTCCACATGTCAAACCAACATGGAGGTTTGCATTTGGAAGAATGTGGGGCAAAAACAAAAGTTGATTTGTTCGATTGATTTGCATTTAGAAAATTTTCAATGTTTACATAGCAGAATACCTGCAATTTCACCTTTACTCGATTTGAAAGGTTCTTTAAAAATTTCTTCAGTGTTTTAGTTTAGTTTGGGGATCATTCTGATCTCATTAAGTCCAATTGAATATTTCATTTGTCTCTTATAGATTTGCAGGGTTGTTTTGGACATTTGATAAACAGGATTTGTAAAGTATATAATGAAGTAGAAGTGAAGTTTGTATATTCCAAGAACAAAGATTAAACTATTTCTTTTGCCATGTAATAAAACATTATATTTATTCCATGCTAGTTTTAAAAAGTTTTCTTTCCTTCAATCAAATAATATAGACAAGAATGCAACTTCTATTTTTTAAAATTAAACATTTCAATATAGATAGAAAGCAGTGCAATATTTCTTCATACGTGCTTCCTTTTCACTTTTACAACAGAGATTTCCTACTGTATATCAAACACATATTTCTAATGGAAATAATATCATATGAACAAGGAAAAACACTTCTATTAATTCAAAGGAATCTCTTACAACTTCTTTCCCATTTATTTTCAAAATACAACATACCAAATGCATATCTTTCTTTTCTGTTCACAGAACTAAATACTAGATATATTCTTCCATAATCAATTACAACTTTCATAGCTAAAACAGAGTAGTATTTCCAACACAATAATATACAAGATCATCCACTTCAAGGTGGGAAAGGGTTACAATAATAATAATCTCAACAAGGACTGTCAAACTTGTCTTTTTCCTTTTCTCCGTAATGGCAACAAGAATGTCCTCCATTTTCTTTATTTCAATTTGATCACAAAAGAACAGGGGAAAGGAAACACTCTCCACCCAACCAAGACATCCAATGTCAAGGAGAAGCCATCCTTCATCATTGGCCCCCGAGCCCCATCCATAATTAAATAAGAAAGGTTTTCCAACACATGGAAACAACAAACTTCCACAACACACCAAAAAAATTTCACATTTAAAACACAAATCAAAGAAAAATTGTAGTTTACAACCACAAAATAAAGACAACTAAAAACACTTAGGCTTCATCAAGAAATCCAAAGGAACAAGAAATTCTCGGGGATGCTTTGCTTATGCCTCTCAAAAGGGAAATGGGTATCACCACCGAGAATAAACTGCCGAAATATATATATTTCAAATCCCTGACATGCCCTTATGCCTCCCTCAAGTACCCCTTATTCCTCCCATTTTCTTATGTCTCCCCAACCTCTTATGACACCCCATAACGAGTAAAGAAATGCAAGCTATTTCTTTTTACAAGGTGGAACCCAATTCCCAACTCCCTCCACACTTAAACCTCCCAAAAACACTTATACCTCCCCACAAGAATACCCCATAGTCTTCTCCTACACCATTCCTAGGCCATCTACCCAACCAACCAACAAATAAAACAACACATTCAAACATTCAACCATTCACATATGCATAAAAATGAAAGGAGAGCATTTCCAAGAGCTAAGTTCTTACCTCTCCATGATGGAGTTTGTTCCAAGGTTCAAACACAACAACCTTTCCACAAAAAATAGTCCAAGATCAACAATCTATAAGCATAGAACAATCTCCAACTTTCTTCCACTTTGCAAGAGCTATAAAAACACAAAGCAAGTCATCAAAATGAAGTGATAAAACTGAAGCAAAAGAACCCCAAAACAAGCCAAGGAATTTGAATATATAGAAGAGGGAAGAGAAGAGGATGAGGTGGATCCATGTAGGATGCCACTTCACACATCCTCAGCTCCAACACTCAAGGTAAAATTCATTCTCCAATGTATAGTAAATAGGTGAGTAAATAAATGATAGTTTTACTTACACACTCAAATCAAGCCCACACTCCATAAGGACTGAAATTAAAAGCATGTAAGAAAGTGCAATTACAACTTACAACTTGACTTACAAAAATGCATAATGAATTCTATATTTAGACTCTCCAACCATAGGTAAGGTTGGTATACAAATTTAAGAGGCATGGGACAAGTTTAACTTGTCCCACAAGCCTCCAAAATCAACCTCTAAGGAAAAATTTGGATTTCAAAAGAAGGTGGAGTGTTTCATACCCCAAAAATTACTTACATATATCTTACACATCACTTACACATCACTACACTTATCTCACATCATTTAATACAAGAGCCATCAAAGCCAATAATTACTTTCTTATGTCCCAGTTTGATTAATCAATTCTTAACAATATGATTACTCACATTAAATTACCATAATTAATAAACAATGAAAAGGGAAATCACACCACTTATAAAACACATACATACTAAACAAAGGAACCAAATAAATAAATACACATAACCCTCGGTCACATTTAAAGGTGATCCCGCCATGGGAATCCCTAACTACAACAAAAAAAACACACACACACGAAGAATACAAGCTGCCATTGTGACCTTGTTGAATTTATCTAGAATTCCAATGTGGTTGGTCTGCAATCCCCCGATGTTTGTTGTGATATTTTTACCTGCAAAACATAATACCTCCTTTGGCCTCGTGGCCATATAAGAACATCCAAATGAAAATAAATATAATTTCAAAATCATCAATATATATATATATATATATATATATATATATATATATATATCAATAATATCACTTACGATTTCATCAACAACTATATCATCATCAATTTTAATTCAATTTTCTAGGTCTGCTCAATATATCCAAATATCACATGTCCTAACAACATCCATAAATATATATAACCATGTCCAACAACATGTCAACATCTATATAAAATGTCTCTAACAATCATCATGCATCATATGTGAGTTAGAGTCAATAATAATCCATAATCCGACGCCTAACACCATACTAAATCAAAACTCTAATAATGTCTATAATATAGTCAAAGCATATCATGATCAATATCAAAAGTGTTGAAGGGAAATGGATACTATAGAATTACCCTTCATTTATATCAAATAAGACAAAATAATATGATAGCTAGGACCAACATATATTAAAATAATGTTAAATCCCCTTAATTTTCAAGGTCATAGTTACACTACGCATTCCTATGCACTTTATAAAATTTTCTCATCTAAATGAGAAAATTATCCTAAGCACAGATTAAAATTCCCTTAGGTGATAATATACTATTTAAAATTAGATTAACACTAAGCCAAACAATTCTTAATTAAACTCAAGGGGTAAGAAGAGAAAAATAATTATATACCCTAGGTATTTATTTCTACAAGGTTTCAATAATTAACAAGGTCTAATTGTAAGGGGGTGAATACACACTTAAACTAACAGGGTAAATTCTCACTCACCCACTCCCATAACTCTCTTAAAATATTCAACATAATTTTTCTCATATTTAATGCACTCAAAACTTCCTAAAAGAATTCCCATTGGATAAGAAATTCCCTCACCTTTCCAAAGGATATAAAGAAGTCCTCCTAACTCCTCATATTTTCAAAGATATGAGCCAGTGGGCTTTGGGATGAAAATTTTCCCCAAGAGTGGGCCTACAGCCTCGGGAGGATAATTTTCCTTAGCTCGGCCTGTGGGATTCGTAGAGAAGTTTCACCTAGAGAAGAAATGTAGATAGGCAGAGCGGAAATCAAAATTTTCCCATACGTGGGCCGACGGAGCGTTGAGGAACTTATCACTTTTGACTTTTTGGGATAAATGCAAAATCGCCTCCATGTGCCTGCGAGCCCGTAAGAGGACACGAGTCCAAATTTTAACTGGGGTGAGAAGCACGGTTGCACGGAGACTAAGATAAATTTTTACTTTTATCTTAGTAAGTAGAAAAGGATCAAGTTTACCCGCTCTTCCGCCTAACGCTTAGAGACGCCACGTGTTGGCCAACCATTGGGCGTGGTGTGATAGGGGAGCATAAAACTTTGGAAAAATTTTACTTTATAAAAGCGGAAAGACTTAAGGGTTAAAAGCACTCCACTCTTCTACCAATGCCTAAGGAAGCCATGTGGCAGTCCCTCATTATCTCATGGGGTAGTGGGCATGGAGAATTAGGAAATTTTGCCAAATTTCTAAAAAAGGTTAAGTTTGTTAGTGTGAGCCTCGCAAAAGAGATTTTTAAACGATGGCGGGGGTGCGGGGCCATGGAGAAAGATAGAAATTTTTCCCTCAATTAGAAAAGGTTAAGTTAGTGGTTGCAGGCTCGCGCACTTTGGGAAATGCTTCCAAAAGTGAAGGGCGGGCGGTATGATCACGAGGGAAAAATTTCCAAATTTTCCTTTTTCGAACATAGATTATTTTTGACAAAAAAGATGGTTTTCGGATAGGTGGAGCGGCGGAAACGTAATGCCTTCAATACTTTTGGGAAAAAAGCTCAAAAAGGAAATATTTTTCCCATGGGTCCACCCAAAAATAATTTAATAATTAAATTTGACAGTTATAATATTTTGAAGCCTAATGAAGTGAAAACTTGAAAAGGCCATAAATTTTGATTAAGAACTCATTTTTAGCAAACGAGTAATTTATGGAAATCTCTCGATGTCCTCTTAGTACAAAAACTTTAAGAATTCAATTCTAATAAATATTAAAGGGTAAATTTTGATAAAACGTTTTTCTCGTCACTTTAAAATCGAATCGTCATTTTAACATATAAATTTTGTTTAAATTTGTCATTATTTCTCCTTCCACATGTCAAACTGACATGGTGATTTACATTTGGAAGAATGTAGGGCGAAAACAAAATTTTATTTGTTTGATTGATTTACATTTCAAAAATTTGAAATGTTTACACCACGTATACCCGTAATTTTGCCTTTACTCGATTAGAAAGGTTCTTTAAAAAATTCTTCAGTGTTTTAGTTTAGTTTGGGGATCATTCCTATCTCATTAAGTCCAATTAAATATTTCATTTTTGTCTTATATATTTGTAGGGTTGTTTTGGACATTCGATAAAAATGGATTTGCAAAGTATACAATGAAGTAGAAATGAAGTTTGTACATTTCAAGAATAGAGATTAAACTATCTCTTTTGCCATGCAATAAAAACATTGAATTTATTTCATGCTAGTTTTAAAAAGATTTATTTCATTTAATCAAATGATAGAGAAAATAATGCAACTTCTCTTTTTTAAAATTAAACATTTCAAATGAGATAGAGAAGTGCAATATTTCTTCATACGTGCTTCCTTTTCACTTTTACAATAGAGATTTCCTACTGTATATTACACACAAATTTTCAATGGAAATAATATCATATGAACAAGCCAAAACACTTATATTAATTCAAAGGAATCTCTTACAACTTCTTTCCCATTTATTTTCAAAATACAACATACCAAATGCATATGTTTCTTTTCTATTCACGAAACGAATACAAGATATATTCTTCCATAATCAATTACAACATTCATAGCTAAAAAGAGTAGTGTTTCCAACAAAATTAAATACAAGATCATCCATTTCAAGGTGGGAAAGGGTTACAATAAGAATAATCACAACAAGGAATGTCAAACTTGTCTTCTTCCTTTGCTTTCTAGAACGATAACAAGAATATCCTCTGTTTTCTTTATTTCAATTTGATCACAACAGAACGGGGAAAGGCAATGCTCTCCACCCAACCAAGAAATTAAATGATAAGGGAGAAACCACCCTTCATGATTGGCCCCAAGCCCCAACCATAATGAAATAATAAAGGTTTTCCAACACATGGCAACAATAGACTTCCGCAACACACCCGTAAATTTCACATTTAAAATACAAATCCAAAACAAAATTATAGTTTAAAACCACAAAATAAAAAAACTAACAACACTCAAGGTTCATCAAGCAAGCCAAATGAGAAAGAAACTATGGGGGATGCTGCTTATGCCTCCTAAAGAGGAAATGTGTATCATCACCTAAGAAAAATCATCATATATATATATATATATATATATGATGATTATATATATATATATATATTTCAAATCCTTGACATGCCTTTTTTCCTCCCCCAAGTACCCCTTATTCCTCCCATTTCCTTATGTCTCCCCAACCTCTTATGAAACCCCATAACTAGTAAAGAAATGCAAGCTACATCTTTTACAAGGTGGAACCCAATTCCCAACTTCCTCCACACTTAAACCTCCCAAAACACTTATACCTCCTCACAAGAATACCCCATAATATTCTTCTACATCATTCCTAGGCCATCTACCTAGCTAGCCAACAAATAAAACGAAACATTCAAACATTTAACCATTCACATATGCATAAAAATGAAGGGAGAGTATTTCTAAGATCTAAGCTCTTACCTCTCCATGATGGAGTTAGTTCCAAGGATCAAACACATAAAGCTTTCCAAAGCAAAATAGTCCACGATAAACAATCTACCAAAGATGCAACAATCTCCAACTTTCTCCCTCTTTGCAAGAGCTCCAAAACCAAAAGCAAGTCGCCAAAAATGAATTTATAAAACTGAAGCAAAACAAACCCTTAAACAAGAACAAGAATTCAAATATATAGAAGAGGGAAGAGAAGAGGATGAGGTGGATCCATGTAGGATGCCACGTCACACATCCTCGACTTTAACACCCAAGGTCAACTTCATTCTCCAATTCATAATAAATAGGTGGGTGAATAAGTGACAGCTTATACTTACACACTCAAATCAAGCCCACACCCTATAGGGACTGAAATTGAAAGCATGTAAGAAAGTGCAATTACAACTTACAACTTGACTTACAAAAATGCATAATGAAGGCTAGATTTTGACTCTCCAACCATAGGTAAGGTTGGTATATAAATTTAAGAGGTATGGGACAAGTTTAACTTGTCCCACAAGCCTCCAAAATCAGCCTCCAAGGACAAATTCGGATTTCAAAAGAAGGTGGAGTGTTTCATACTCCAAAATTTACTTACATATCTCTTACACATCACTTACACATTACTTACACTTATCTCACAACATTTAATACAAGAGCCAACAAATTCAATAATTACTTTCTTATGTCCCAGTTTGATTAATTAATTCTTAACAATATGATTGCTCACATTAAATTACCATAATTAATAAATAATGAAAAGGGAAAGCACACCACTTATAAAACACATACATACTAAACAAAGGAACCAAATAAATAAATACACATAACCCTTGGTCACATAATACCTCCTTCGGCCTCGTGGCCATATAAGAACATCCAAATGAAAATAAATATAATTTCAAAATCATCAATATATATATATATATGAATCGCAACAACATCCAAAATATCAATAACATCACTTACAATTTCATCAACAACTATGCCATCATCAATTTTAATTAAATTTTCTAGGTTTGTTCAATATATCCAAATATCACATGTCCTAACAACATCCATAAATATATATAACCATGTCCAATGACATGTCAACATCTATATAAAATGTCTCTAACAATCATCATGCATCATATGTGAATTAGAGTCGATAATAATCCTTAATCTTACATCTAACAACATACTAAATAAAAATATAATAATTTCTATAATATAGTCAGAGTATCATGATCAATATCAAAAGTGTCGAAGGGAAGTGGGTACTATAGAATTACCCTTCATTTATATAAAATAAGACAAAATAATATGATAGCTAGGACCAACATATATTACAATAATGTTAAATACCCCTTAAATTGCAAGGTCATAGTTAGACTAAGCATTCCTATCCACTTTTAAAATTTTCTCATCTAAACAAAAAAATTATCCCGAAACACGCTTAAAATTCCCTTAGGTGATAATCTACTATTTAAAATTAGATTAACACTAAGCCAAACAATTGTTAATTAAACTTAGGGGGTAAGAAGAGCCAAAATAATTAAATACCCTAGGTATTTAATTCTGCAAGGTTTCAATAATTAACAAGGTCTAATTGTAAGGGGAGAATACACACTTAAACTAATAGGGTAAATTCTCACTTACACACTCCCAGAACTCTCTTAAAATATTCAACCTAATTTTTTTCATATTTAATACACTCAAAACTTCTTGAAAACATTCCCATTAGATAGGAAATTTCCTCACCTTTCCAGTGATATAAAGAAGTCCTCCTAACTCCTCATATTTTTCAAGATATGAGCCGGTGGGCTTTGGGATGAAAATTTTCCCCAAGAGTGGGCCTACAGCCCTGGAGGAACATTTTCCTCAGCTCGGCCTACATGATTTAGAGAGAAGTTTCACCCAAAGAAGAAATGTAGATAGGTGGAGCGGGAATCAAAATTTTCCCATACGTGGGCCGGAAGAGTGCGAAGGAACTTAACACTTTTGAATTTTTGGGATAAATGCAAAAATTCCTCCATGCGCCCACAGTCCAAATTTTAACGAGGTGGTAAGCGGTAGGTCGTCGGAGACCAAGAGGAATTTTTGAATTTTATCTTAACAGGGAAAAAAGGATCCCGTTTGCCCACTCTTTCGCCGACGCTTAGAGATGCCACGTGTTGGCCAACCATTGGTCATGTGTGATAGGGCAAATAAAACTTAGGAAAAAATGACTTTTTAGAAGCGGAAAGACTTAAGGGTTAAAAGCACTCCACTCTTCCACCGATGCCTAAGGAAGCCACGTGGCAGTCCCTCATTATCTGCGGGGTGGTGGGCCAGTGGGGAGAATTAGGAAATTTTGCCAAATTTCAAAAAAAGGTTAAGTTTGTTAGTGCGAGCCCAAAAGAGCTTTTTCAAACACTTGGGTGGGGGTGAGGGGTGATGGAGAAAGATAGGAATTTTTCCCACAATTAGAAAAAGGTTAAGTTAGTGGTTGTGGCCTGTGTGCCCCCGAAATGCTTCCAAAAGCAAAGGGTGCGGCGGAAGGGTCGCGGGGAAATTTTCCAAATTTTCCTTTTTCGAACATAGATTATTTTTGACAAAAAAGATGGTTTTCGGATAGGCAGAGTGGTGGGGAATGTAATGCCTTTAGTACTTTTGGGCAAAAAGCTCAAAAAGGAAATATTTTTCCCATGGGTCCACCCAAGAATAATTTAATAAATAAATTTGACAGTTATAATATTTTTGAAGCCAAATGAAGTGAAAACTTCAAAAGGCCATAACTTTTGATTCAAAACTCAATTTTTAGCAAACAAGGAATTTCTTGAAATCTCTTGACATCCTCTTAGTACATAACATTAACAATTCAATTCTGATAAATATTAAAGGGTAAATTTTGATAAAACATTTTTCTATCACTTAAAAATTGAACTGGTCATTTTAACTTATAAAATTTGTTTAAATTTGTCATTATTTCTCATACCATATGTCAAACCGACATGGAGATTCACATTTGGAAGAATGTAGGGTAGAAAACAAAAGTTGATTTGTTCGATTGATTTACATTTCAAAAATGTCCAATGTTTATACAGCAGAATACCTACAATTTCACCTTTACTCGATTTGAAAGGTTCTTTAAAAATTCTTGATGTTTCGGTTTAGTTTGGGGATCATTCCTATCTCATTAATTCCAATTGAATATTTCATTTTTTTCTTATATATTTGTAGGGTTTTTTTGGACATTTGATAAAAATGGATTTGCAAAGTATACAATGAAGTAGAAGTGAAGTTTGTACATTCCAAGAATAGAGATTAAACTATCTCTTTTGCCATGCAATAAAAACATTAAATTTATTCCATGCTAGTTTTAAAAGTTTTATTTCCTTCAATCAAATGATAGAGACAAGAATGCAACTTCTCTTTTTGAAATTAAACATTTCAAATGAGACAGAAAGCGAAGGTCTGATATTTCTTCATACTTGCTTCCTTTTCACTTTTAAAATAAAGATTTCCTACTATATATTAAACACAAATTTCAATGGAAATAATATCATATGAACGAGCAAAACACTTATATTAATTCAAAGGAATCTCTTACAACTTATTTCCCATTTATTTTCAAAGTACGAACATACCAAATGCATATGTTTCTTTTCTATTCACGAATCGAATACAAGATATATTCTTCCATAATCAATTACAACATTCATAGCTAAAAAGAATAGTGTTTCCAACACAATAATATACAAGACCATCCAATTCAAGGTGGGAAAGGGTTACAATAAGAATAATCATAACAAGGACTATCAAACTTGTCTATTTCCTCTGCTCTAGAACGACAAAAAGAATGTCCTCCATTTTCTTTATTTCAATTTGATCACAATGAACGGAGGAAAGGCAATGCTCTCCACCCAACCAAGAAATTAAATGATAAGGAGAAACCACCCTTCATGATTGGCCCCCAAGCCCCAACCATAATGAAATAATAAAGGTTTTCCAACACATGGCAACAATAGACTTCCGCAACACACCCGTAAATTTCACATTTAAAATACAGTCCAAAACAAAATTATAGTTTAAAACCACAAAATAAAAAAAACTAACAACACTCAAGGTTCATCAAGCAAGCCAAATGAGAAAGAAACTATGGGGGATGCTGCTTATGCCTCCTAAAGAGGAAATGTGTATCATCACCTAAGAAAAATCATCAATATATATATATATATATTGATGATTATATATATATATATATTTCAAATCCTTGACATGCCTTTTTCCTCCCCCAAGTACCCCTTATTCCTCCCATTTCCTTATGTCTCCCCAACCTCTTATGAAACCCCATAACTAGTAAAGAAATGCAAGCTACATCTTTTACAAGGTGGAACCCAATTCCCAACTTCCTCCACACTTAAACCTCCCCAAAACACTTATACCTCCTCACAAGAATACCCCATAATATTCTTCTACATCATTCCTAGGCCATCTACCTAGCTAGCCAACAAATAAAACGAAACATTCAAACATTTAACCATTCACATATGCATAAAAATGAAGGGAGAGTATTTCTAAGATCTAAGCTCTTACCTCTCCATGATGGAGTTAGTTCCAAGGATCAAACACATAAAGCTTTCCAAAGCAAAATAGTCCACGATAAACAATCTACCAAAGATGCAACAATCTCCAACTTTCTCCCTCTTTGCAAGAGCTCCAAAACCAAAAGCAAGTCGCCAAAAATGAATTTATAAAACTGAAGCAAAACAAACCCTTAAACAAGAACAAGAATTCAAATATATAGAAGAGGGAAGAGAAGAGGATGAGGTGGATCCATGTAGGATGCCACGTCACACATCCTCGACTTTAACACCCAAGGTCAACTTCATTCTCCAATTCATAATAAATAGGTGGGTGAATAAATGATAGTTATACTTACACACTCAAATCAAGCCCACACCCTATAGGGACTGAAATTGAAAGCATGTAAGAAAGTGCAATTACAACTTACAACTTGACTTACAAAAATGCATAATGAAGGCTAGATTTTACTCTCCAACCATAGGTAATTTTGGTATATAAATTTAAGAGGTATGGGACAAGTTTACCTTGTCCCACAAGCCTCCAAAATCAGCCTCCAAGGAGAAATTCGGATTTCAAAAGAAGGTGGAGTGTTTCATACTCCAAAATTTACTTACATATGTCTTACACATCACTTACACATTACTTACACTTATCTCACAACATTTAATACAAGAGCCAACAAATTCAATAATTACTTTCTTATGTCCCAGATTTGATTAATCAATTCTTAACAATATGATTGCTCACATTAAATTACCATAATTAATAAATAATGAAAAGGAAATCACACCACTTATAAAACACATACATACTATACAAAGGAACCAAATAAATAAATACACATAACCCTTGGTCACATAATACCTCCTTCGGCCTCGTGGCCATATAAGAACATCCAAATGAAAATAAATATAATTTCAAAATCATCAATATATATATATATATGAATCGCAACAACATCCAAAATATCAATAACATCACTTACGATTTCATCAACAACTATGCCATCATCAATTTTAATTAAATTTTCTAGGTTTGTTCAATATATCCAAATATCACATGTCCTAACAACATCCATAAATATATATAACCATGTCCAATGACATGTCAACATCTATATAAAATGTCTCTAACAATCATCATGCATCATATGTGAATTAGAGTCGATAATAATCCTTAATCTTACATCTAACAACATACTAAATAAAAAATATAATAATTTCTATAATATAGTCGGAGTATCATGATCAATATCAAAAGTGTCGAAGGGAAGTGGGTACTATAGAATTACCCTTCATTTATATAAAATAAGACAAAATAATATGATAGCTAGGACCAACATATATTACAATAATGTTAAATACCCCTTAAATTGCAAGGTCATAGTTAGACTAAGCATTCCTATCCACTTTTTAAAATTTTCTCATCTAAACAAAAAAATTATCCTGAGCACAGTTAAAATTCCCTTAGGTGATAATCTACTATTTAAAATTAGATTAACACTAAGCCAAACAATTGTTAATTAAACTTAGGGGGTAAGAAGAGCCAAAATAATTAAATACCCTAGGTATTTAATTCTACAAGGTTTCAACAATTAACAAGGTCTAATTGTAAGGGGGAGAATACACATTTAAACTAATAGGGTAAATTCTCACTCACCCACTCCCATAACTCTCTTAAAACATTCAACCTAATTTTTTTGATATTTACTACACTCAAAACTTCTTGAAAACATTCCCATTGGATAAGAAATTCCCTCACCTTTCCAGTCATATAAAGAAGTCCTCCTAACTCATCATATTTTCAAAGATATGAGCCGGTGGGCTTTGGGATGAAAATTTTCCCCAAGAGTAGGCCTACAGGCCTCGGGAGGAACATTTTCCTCAGCTCGGGCCTACATGATTTAGAGAGAAGTTTCACCCAAAGAAGAAATGTAGATAGGTGGAGCGGGGAATCAAAATTTTCCCATACGTGGGCCGGAAGAGTTCGAAGGAACTTAACGCTTTTGATTTTTGGGATAAATGCAAAAATTCCTCCATGCGCCCACAGTCCAAATTTTAACCGAGGTGGTAAGCGGGGTCGTCGGAGACCAAGAGAAATTTTTGAATTTTATCTTAACAGGGAAAAAAAGGATCCCGTTTGCCCACTCTTTCGCCGACGCTTAGAGATGCCACGTGTTGGCCAACCATTGGTTGCGGTGTGATAGGGCAGCGAAAAACTTAGGAAAAAAATGACTTTTTAGAAGCGGAAAGACTTAAGGGTTAAAAGCACTCCAGTCTTCCACTGAGGCCTAAGGAAGCCATGTGGCATCGCTCATTATATGCGGGGTGGTGGGACAGTTGGGAGAATTAGGAAATTTTGCCAAATTTCTAAAAAAGGGTTAAGTTTGTTAGTGCGAGCCCGCAAAAGAGCTTTTTCAAACACTGGGTGGGGGTGAGGGGTGATGGAGAAAGATAGGAATTTTTCCCACAATTAGAAAAAGGTTAAGTTAGTGGTTGTGGCCTGTGTGCCCCCAGAAATGCTTCCAAAAGCAAAGGGTGCGGCGGAAGGGTCGCGGGGGGAAATTTTCCAAATTTTCCTTTTTCGAACATAGACTGCTATTTTTGACAAAAAGATGGTTTTCGGATAGGCAGAGTGGTGGGGAATGTAATGCCTTTAGTACTTTTGGGCAAAAAGCTCAAAAGGAAATATTTTTCCCATGGGTCCACCCAAGAATAATTTAATAAATAAATTTGTGATTATAATATTTTTGAAGCCAAATGAAGTGAAAACTTCAAAAGGCCATAACTTTTGATTCAAAACTCAATTTTTAGCAAACAAGGAATTTCTTGAAATCTCTTGACATCCTCTTAGTACATAACATTAACAATTCAATTCTGATAAATATTAAAGGGTAAATTTTGATAAAACATTTTTCTATCACTTAAAAATTGAACTGGTCATTTTAACTTATAAAATTTGTTTAAATTTGTCATTATTTCTCATACCATATGTCAAACCGACATGGAGATTCACATTTGGAAGAATGTAGGGTAGAAAACAAAAGTTGATTTGTTCGATTGATTTACATTTCAAAATGTCCAATGTTTATACAAAATACCTATAATTTCACCTTTACTCGATTTGAAAGGTTCTTTAAAAAATTCTTCATTGTTTCGGTTTAGTTTGGGGATCATTCCTATCTCATTAATTCCAATTGAATATTTCATTTTTTTCTTATATATTTGTAGGGTTTTTTTGGACATTTGATAAAAATGGATTTGCAAAGTATACAATGATGAGTAGAAGTGAAGTTTGTACATTCCAAGAATAGAGATTAAACTATCTCTTTTGCCATGCAATAAAAACATTAAATTTATTCCATGCTAGTTTTAAAAAGATTTATTTCCTTCAATCAAATGATAGAGATAAGAATGCAACTTCTCTTTTTTAAATTAAACATTTCAAATGAGACAGAAAGCAAGGTGATATTTCTTCATACGTGCTTCCTTTTCACTTTTACAAATAGAGGTTTCCTACTATATATTAAACACAAATTTTCAATGGAAATAATATCATATGAGCAAGGAAAACACTTATATTAATTCAAAGGAATCTCTTACAACTTATTTCCCATTTATTTTCAAAGTACGAACATACCAAATGCATATGTTTCTTTTCTATTCACGTAATCGAATACAAGATATATTCTTCCATAATCAATTACAACATTCATAGCTAAAAAAGAATAGTGTTTCCAACACAATAATATACAAGACCATCCAATTCAAGGTGGGAAAGGGTTACAATAAGAATAATCATAACAAGGACTATCAAACTTGTCTATTTCTCTCTTTCTAGAGCGACAAAAAGAATGTCCTCCATTTTCTTTATTTCAATTTGATCACAATGAAACAGGGAGGAAAGGCAATGCTCTCCACCCAACCAAGAAATTAAATGATAAGGGAGAAACCACCCTTCATGATTGGCCCCCAAGCCCCAACCATAATGAAATAATAAAGGTTTTCCAACACATGGCAACAATAGACTTCCGCAACACACCCGTAAATTTCACATTTAAAATACGGTCAAAGAAAAACTATAGTTTACAACCACAAAATAAAGACAACTAACAACACTCACGCTTCATCAAGCAAGCCAAATGAGGAAGATACTATGGGAATGCTGCTTATGCCTCCCAAAGAGGAAATGGGTATCATCACCTGAGAACAAACCGCCATATATATATATATATATATTTCAAATCCTTGACATGCCCTTATGCCTCCCCAAGTACTCCTTATTCCTCCCATTTCCAACTTCCTCCACACTTAAAACCTCACCAAAACACTTATACCTCCCCACAAGAATACCCCACAATCTTCTTCTACTGACATTCCTAGGCCATCTACCCAACCAACCAACAAATAAAACAACACATTCAAAAATTTAACCATTCACATATGCATAAAAATGAAAGGAGAGTATTTCCAAGAGCTAAGCTCTTACCTCTCTATGATGGAGTTAGTTCCAAGGATCAAACACATCAAGCTTTCTAAAGAAAAACATTCCAATATCAACAATCTACTAGCATGCAACAATCTCCAACTTTCTCCCTCTTTGCAAGAGCTCCAAAACCAAAAGCAAGTCACCAAAAATGAAGTTATAAAACTGAAGCAAAAAAACCCCTAAACAAGAACAAGAATTCAAATATATAGAAGAGGGAAGAGAAGAGGATGAGGTGGATCCATATGCGATGCCACTTCACACATCCTCGACTCCAACACCCAAGGTCAACTTCATTCGCCAATTCATAATAAATAGGTGGGTGAATAAATGACAGATTATATTTCCAAACTCAAATCAAGCCCACACCCCATAGGGACTAAAATTGAAAGCATGTAAGAAAGTGCAATGAAAACTTACAACTTGATTTACAAAAATGCATAATGAAGGCTAGATTTAGACTCTCCAACCATAGGTATTGTTGTTATACAAATTTAAGAGGTATGGGACAAGTTTAACTTGTCCCACAAGCCTCCAAGGAGAAATTCAGATTTCAAAAGAAGGTGGAGTGTTTCATACTCCAAAATTTACTTACATATCTCTTACACATCACTTACACATTACTACACTTATCTCATAACATTTAATACAAGAGCCAACAAATCCAATAATTATTTTCTTATGTCCCGCTTTGATTAATCAATTCTTAAAAATATCATTACTCACATTAAATTACCGTAATTAATAAATAATGAAAAGGGATCACACCACTTATAAAACACATACATACTAAACAAAAGAACTAAATAAATAAATACACATAACCCTTGGTCACATTTAAAGGTGATCCTCCCATGGGAATCCTTAACAAAAAACAAACACACACACACACATGAACAATACAAGTTTCCATGGTGACTTTGTTGAATTCATCTAGAATTCCAATGTGGTTGGTCTCAAATCCCCGATATTTGTTGTGATATTTTAACTGCGAAAACATAATACCTCTTTCAACCTCGTGGCCATATCGAACATCCAAATGAAAATAAATATAATTTCAAAATCATCCATATATATATATGAATCACAACAACATCTAGAAAATCAACAATATCACTTATGATTTCATCAACAACTATATCGTCATCAATTTTAATTCAATTTTCTAGGTCATTCAATATATCCAAATATCACATGTCCTAACAACATCCATAAATATATATATATATATATATATATATATATATATATATATATAACCATACCCAACAACATGTCAACATCTATATAAAACGTCTATAACAATTATCACGCATCATATGTGAATCGAGTCAATAATAATCCATAATCGACATCTAACACCATACTAAATCAAAACTATAATAATGTCCATAATATAGTTAGCAGTATCATGATCAATATCAAAAGTGTCAAAGGGAAGTGGGTACTATAGAATTACCCTTCATTTATATCAAATAAGACAAAATAATATGATAGCTAGGACCAACATATATTACAATAATGTTAAATCCCCCTTAATTTGTAAGTTCATAGTTAGACTAAGCATTCCTATGCACTTTTTAAAATTTTCTCATCTAAACGCCTAAATTGATAGGATGTTTTTGGTTGCTTTGGTTTAGGGCATGTTGTAACTTTACATTTCCATCTTTCGAGATAATGATAAATTATATGAAATATAGTATTGTATGCTTGGTTAGGTCATGAAATATTGGACTCTTTTCATTTGAATTTCAAAAGTTTTGAGAACCACGAGATCTAGTGTTGATGAAACTTATTATTCTTGCAAATAGGTAAGAATGATTACGAGCCACCAAATATCTCTAGTTTAATCTAAGACTATCATATACTCTTAGAATGAAGAAATCACTGAAATTGATTGCTTCTTTTACTTACAATTGATCTTGGTGTTGTTCTTTAATTCATTACAAAACACAAGTGGATTTCCATTTTCAAAATCACCAACGGATTCATAATACGAATATCCAACCAAGTTTGAATTTCTTTCACTAGATTATTTTAACCCAAAATGTTGTGTTCTTTCGAAATATCGAAGGAGTTGTCTAGATTTTTGCATAGCTAAAAACCTAGGTAGTCTTGAGATAAATATCCCTCATTTACCAGTGAGGCTCCCACATAATATGTTTACCAATATGGTAAGTATATATCCTAATAACTATTTACAGGGCTTTTTACTTTAATTACAAAGCTCATGAACCACAACTACACAATTTTGTGACAAGTAAGAAACTATTTATGAAGCATTTTCGAAGGGGGAAATAATGGAATTTGGGAAAGAAGAAAAGAAGATATGTAATTCAACCTATAGTTTATAGAGTTGGTTTCATACACATGGATTAAATAAAAAATTAGATCTCACAATATTCACAAGTAAAGGAAAAGAAAATATTCTAATTTAAATCTCAGATAACACAAAGTTTATCTAAAGATCCACACAGAAGTAAGAAGGAAATGCACTGTGGACACAAAGTTCTCTAGAAATATGACTTTATTCAATTCCTTACCTTTCAAAAAAATGACATCAAAGGATGTAGCACAAATTTTGGAACACAAGAATGTTGATTAGCAAATTGTGATGATGATTATCCTTTAACCCGTAGCTCTTCCTCTATTTATAATGTATAGAGGGAAATTACAAATAGGAAGTTTTTAATGAATTTCCACATGTGGAAGCTATGAAAAAGGGAAGAAATTGACAATCTTCCTCCTGGAATTCCTCTTTACATGACATGCATGATTTATAATTGAAAATAGAACCTTCTATTTTGCATGTCTACCACCTATTTCCAAGTAATTGACTTCTTCCAGTAACTTGAAGTAATGACCTATTAAAGCCAATTACCTAAGTTTTACAATTTAATTGATTACTCAATTAAGTTTTTAGAAAAAATAATAGAAAGAAAAATAATTTATTCCAACTACAACACTCTCTGTTTGTCCTTCCTCCATACTCGCATGCTGACCCAATATGCATTGCATTCTTCGCTTCATCGATTTTAGCAATGAATGATCTGAATGATATCTCTGCCTTGAATCTAAGATGATTTTTTCTCTCATATGTTGTTTAATCCTTTCCTTTGATTCTCACTAAACCTGGATCTAGAAGCAATGATTGTGATTTTGCTAATGGGTCTTTGCTTTTGACATGTCTTCCCTCTTATCCTTGAATCTTTTGTAGTTCTTCTCTATCACGTGCATGTTTTCTCTAAATACGTGCACTAATAAGATGCTTTCCGTAAACAATTCATAAAAACTCATCACCTTTTATTTTTAATTGCATATGATAAATTTTAAATTTTGGAAAACACTCTCGGTGAAGGAAGGAAAATACAAGTAAATTCGGTGAAGTCTTGAATGGAAGATTGGGAGCACATGCACAAGCTCCTGAAATGATTTTTCCATGAAATGACTTCTACATAGGCTGCGTTAGAAACAAGTGAATGAATTTTTTCCGGAAGTATTTACAATAATGAGAGGTGGATCTATTTCTTCCTCGATTCTCAAGATATATTCAATGTATCGAGACATTGACTTCTACTTTCTTCACCAATATGAGCATAAATGAAGTATTCCTGTAAATAATTCAGACAAGTGCTATCTAATTTCTTCACCGAGATCTGATTATAAAGCTGCTGCTCTCTATTTTTAGACTTTGCTTGCATGCCAAGCAAAAAAAAATATTATTTTATTCACCTATGCACTCACATCAACATATAAATAGCTAAAATAATAAAAAGAAGCCTTTCTAACCTAGGTGCCAAAACTAGATACTTCACGACAATTAAAAGAAGTCATCTTTTAGGCATTTAATAATGCAAGGATGAGTCACACTTTTGCCCATAAGCTAAGGGAAAATACAAGGGGTAGGTAGGTAAAAAAATTACCCTACACATCAGGGTCTAATTCTCCACTTTTCACTTAAGTTTCTTTTGAGGGAAAAAAATAAGGAGCAAGAAGGTGAAAATCTATGCTACTGCTAGGGTCTAATTCTTTAATTTTCACTTAATTTTATTTACGTTAAATGTTGAACCAATAGGTAGGAAAATGTGTGACTTGATTTGGAGTTGAATTCCCATATTTGGCGTGGCCATTCATGCTTTGAAGGGTAGCTTTAAAAATTATGACTAATATGAGCGACTAATATGAAGAGTGAATTTCTTTCCATTTTTGGATTTTTGGTGAAGAAAACACAAGCACAGAATAAAATTTTCCATTTTTGGAAGGGTTTGGGAAGATATAGTAGTAAAATCTTGCAAGTGCCATAACTTTAACTCCGTGGCTCCATTTTAGGTGCCGTTATTTTCTAAAAGTGCATATTTTCTCAAGCTCTACACATTAGTGGCAATATTTTTCTTATTTTCACACAATTTGTTATTACACCTTTTTGGACCAAGTAACTTCTTGTAATCTCCTAAAGATATCCCGAGCTCTTATCACCTTTAGACAAATTAGTTAGCAATTAAAAACACTAGAAATATTTTCAAAACCCTAGGCTCGGGAAAAGCTCTCGGTAGGAAGAATGAATAGGATATGGAGATTTTGGATAGAAAATAGAGAAAGACAAAAAATAAAACCCAAAAGAAGATGCAAGCAATTGCTCAAAAATGTCTCAAGTAGGTGATCTGCAAATATTCTTCCCCCAGAAAATTTTTATGTGGTAATAATGATGGGGTGAAGTGCTTTATATAACCTAAATCCTCCAATTTTAACTCAATCTATTTTTAAAAGATCTTTATTTATTTAATATAAATTAAAAATGCTTGCAAACAATGTCATGAAGGAATTGAGTGAGGTTCAACATGGGGTACTTGAAAAATTTGGATTTTTTGATTCTCTTTGGATACCTTAGTGGAATGCAAATAATCGAAAAACAAACACAAAATGACCCCTTACTTGAAAAGAAAAAAAAAAGAAAATTAAAAGGGATAGTCTTAGATTTGAAGGTGAAATATCGGGGACACCAAAAGGACTCTCTATGTTACTACCAAATGAATTTCTCTAGATTGTTGTGTGAATTAAGAAAAAAAAATTAGAAAAATAAATATTTGGTATAGTTGTTTTCATGTACATCATACTTCGATGAGTTATCTATATTTAGTAGCATCTACAAAATCTATGGTATCTTAAATGGTCAATTTTAGATTTTTTTCTCTAAGAGCACACACTAAGAGGCTTTCATTTCCATTCATAAATTTCTCATAATGTTGCCAATGTACTTTTGTTGAGTGATGAAGATATACTTTGGATTTTATTTAATTACTTCAATGCCCAAATAATATTGAAGGTAACCCACATTTGAAATTTCAAAGGATTTTCATCTACTCTGATTTGAATGTTGCAACATATATTTCATTGTTTCTTGTGATGATATGTTCATAAATTTACACCACTACCAATACAAGTGTTTTGTCAAATTATTTTTAAAGTGTCATCTACAAACTCAAAACATTTGAATTTTATGTTCAAGAGGTGCTCAACTAGTTTGTTTTAGCATGATTGAGGGGCTTGTTTCAAACCATATAACTATTCTTCAAGTTTGTGCACTTTGTTTTCTCTTGGATATTATATCTACAGAAGCTTTAGGTTGAGTCATCTATACTATTTATTGAAGATCACCATTTAAAAAAACATTTTTCATATCCATTTGATGAACTTTCCACTCATTTTTGCTACCAAAGATAATAAATAAAAATGGTAGTCCACTTCATTATTACTACGGAGGTTTTATTACTATGTCTATGACTTCCTTTTTATCATAACCTTATACAAAATTCCTTTCTTTATTTTTTCAAGTAATCTATATGACTTGTATTTTTTTGTGGAGTACCTACTTGTAAACAATTGGTTTATAACTGAGTGGAGGATTAACCAAATTCTAAGTCCCATTTTTCACTAGTGCTTCATACTCATCTATCTTGGATTTTCTCTAGGGCTCATCTTTTTAACTTGTTTGAAAGAGATTGGTTCTAAATTGAATGCAACATTGAGTTCTTATTTTGGATAATCATATAAGGAAAGCCTTTCTTTCTTGTTTTAATTTTTTTTGGGACATTGTAGACAAAAATCAAACACTTGGGTGCATTTATAGGTCCTAAACAAATAATAGTATTCATATGATTCCTAAGCAAGAAAAATAATAATTGATGACTCTCCTTGGCCTATTTTTTGTGTTTCTTGTTTTCTATTTGGTCTTACACACCCTATAGTGCAATCAATATTTTGATTATTTATATTTTATGGTTCCAGACACCAGCACCCAAGCGAGAAAGCATCTTGCCCAGTGCGGTCATGTCCCCTCTGGGTGCCCGACCCTTTTCTATCTTACTCTTTCCTTTTGGGTCTTGTTTATCATTTGGGAATCTTTTATACTTATGGGTCAGCCTTCGAGTTGTCAATTATAAAATTCAAACAAGAAAATCATATAAACACATCGTTATGTGCTCAAAATAAATGACCAAGTTCTAAACATTATTACTATAACCTAATATTGCACTTAAAAGGCACCTAAGGCACTTCAAAACATCCAATTAACACTCAATCAAGGAACATGGGATGCCATTTTCTGCATACACTACATAGGAAGGGAAATTCATTCTATTCCATCCACACATGCTATACATTTTTACATTCTAGATCTATCCCGTTATTAAGCACAACTTGTACTAGGGAATCCTAGGGCACAATCCTTACACACTCATAAGAACTACATGGAATTTGAGATGTAGTGCAATGCTCAGATAATAAGTTCAATTTTTAGGTGACCATAGAGGTCAAACTAACTCCCCATATTGCATATTTATTTTTTGAATTTGATGTGGTTTTGTGGGTTTTAAAGGTGAAAATATCTTTTATCGGTTATAGGTACCTTTTTTGATCAATAAACGACATACATGAAATCAATAGAGAACATTTGTAACACTTGTGCAACAATGTAAGAATCAAATTCTAGCCATTTTCACAGTCACGAGTGCATAGTAGCAGTCCATAGTGCCCAGGTGCCCTTGCACCATTCTGGGTTCCCTTTTTTGACATCATCCACGAGATTCCAAATTTATCCTAAGCATGTACAACACTGTTCACTTCCTCTTCAACTTTTTTCCTAGTTCGAGAGAACTTTAGGATCAAATGCAAATCATCTAAGTCATCTTTCATATGTCTCTTGCTTAGGGTTTTCACTTTGTATGCTTTTTTTCTTGCATCATATTATATTTAGCAAATGCATATCATAGGTTACATTAAGTTACTCTCTGATTAGGGTTTAATAAAAATCTATTTTTGTTAAATCATACATTTTCTATTAGTTGTATGGATGCATATGCACTTCATTATCTAGTATTCCCAACTTCATTAGGGTAGACATTTTAAAATGTATGTGTTTCTTGTTTAGGAATATTCTTATGTATTTTTTTCCTCATTCTCGTGATATGAAGTTCCTTCACTTTTTGTTGTTGTTATTTTATAACTTATCAATTTTATAATGAAGTTTTATTTTCTTCTTTAGGAGTATTTTCAATATCTATCATAGGAGGTGATATAACATCAAATGAATCCCAATTGCATGTCCTCCATTCATTATTTGGAATTTCTAAATTACTCTCTTTGTAGACATCAAAATTGGCATACTTCTCTAATTGACTTAATTTATAACTTATGTTAGCCTCATCCTTTGCAATTTCACGAAAAATGACATCCCTCGTAGTAAGGAATATGTATATATATCTCTTTTCATCATAGTTTTGTATACCTTAGAGGATCAAGAATATCCAAAATTAATTCATTTATCACTTTTTATGCTTTATTGCTTGCATCATATTGTATTTGGAAACTATATATCAAAGGTTACATTTAGTTACTCTATATTAGGGTTTAATAAAACTCTATTTGTGTTAAATCAAACATTTTATATGTCTTTTGCATTTATGACATTGTTCACTTTTTGTTCAATAGTTTTCCCAGTTTAGGGCACTTGAGGATCAAGCAAAAATAAGCTAAGTCATCTTTCTTATGTATTTTTCTTATGATTTTCATTTTGTGTGATTTATGTCTTGTGTCATATTATATTTAGCAGTTGTATATCATAGGTTACATTCATTTAATCTATAATTAGGGTTCAATAAATATCTATTTTTGCTAAATAAGACAGCTTACTATTAGTTGTGCGGATGCACATGCTCTCCATTATCTAATTTTACCAACTTTATTAGGGTAGACATATTTAAATGTATGTATTTCTTGTTTAGGAATATTCTTATGTGTTTTTTTCTCATTCTTGTGATATGAAGCTCCTTCAATTTTTTCTATTTTTCTTGTGTCACTCGTTAATTTTCTTCTTTACGAGGATTTTCAATAAATATCATAGGGTACAATATAACATCAAATGAATCCCAATTTCATGTCCTCCATTCACTATTTGGAATTTCTAAATTACTCTCTTTGTAGAAATCAAAATTAGCATACTTCTCTGATAGACTTAATTGAAAATTGTTGTTAGCCTCATCCTTTACGGTTTCACAAAAATGACATCCCTTCCAAAAGGATTTTACATATCTATATTTTCATCATAGTTTTAGTATACCTTGGAAGATTAATAATATCCCAAATAAATTGATTTATGACTCCTATAGTACGACTTATTCCTTTTCTTTTTTGGGATGAATGTATAGGATGAGGATCAAAAAAATTGAAGATGATGCACTTTGAAGGAATATGATCACACAACATTTCATATGGTGTATTCAATTGAAGGGATGTCGATAGTGATATGTTTCGATTAACCTAAAATGTAAATATAATGCTAATATGAATGCAATATTGTAGTAAATGAATAATAAATTAAGTACAACAATTACCCTAATTAAAATAAGCAATAAAATGTAAAACTCTAGGTGTAAAGGAAGGATAAAAAGAATTAGTTGATTCACGAGTTATGCGAGAATAGAAAGGTTTGGAAAATTGGAAAATATGAAGCACTCACCATCGCAACAAAGTTCAAAAAAACACGAAATGGATAAATGGGATTGAATGGGGTGTCTAGAGAGAGATAGGGGTACCCGCAGGCATCCTAGGCCCATATCTACAAAAATACTTAGAAAACCCCGATGAGGTGTCAAAATATGTTCAATTTTAGTTGTATTTGATCGCTCCAGGTCACACTAAGATTTTTGAGGTCACTTTGTAAACCTGCAAATGAAATATGAACATGTAAAACCCTCAAATAGACATAAAATCCTAAAACAGAAAGAAAAACAATGACGGGTCGACTGTTCTCATCCCTCACAATGGTGAACTTACAATGAGAATTTCATTACATCCTAGAGTGTGCAATGTAATTCTATGTGTGTGCATGCATCGATTTATTCCCTAGAACACTATCGTGTTAGTCGCACTTGGATAGTGAGAAATTAGCTACATTGAGAATGTATTAAAGGTGTGTATGGAATAGAAAAAACTTCATTCCTATGAAGTGTGATGCAAAAACTAGCCCTCATGTCCCTTCTTCAGAGAAAGATGAAATAGAGCTCTTAGATGCCTTGATGGATGTAACCTTTGGTGGTGATAGATAGTGCTTAGTGCTCGATCAATTATTATGATCACTTAACTTTATATTTCTATGATTCCTTTCTTTGAATTTCTTAATTAACCCCAAAAATATGAATACCAAATTTGTGCAAGTGTTTCTACAAATTTAACCAAATTTAAATCAAGAAAGCTACCACCTAAAAATATCTCCCTAACCTAGTTAAAAATGGGAAATATGAACCATCATGATGAAGAAGTGAGCAAGTCCTAGCTTTTAAACATTAATAAATTTGAATCTACTCAAAACACAATGTAAATGCATGAACTCTATTCCCCTTAATTGCCTAATTTAAACATTTAAAATGGACCTAAATAGTCCAAATGGCAATCAAATTATATTTCTTGCTTTGATCCTTCAATGGATGCTTGAGTGTGAGGCTTATCTCTTCAAGATTGGAGGATGGAGGGCTCAAGAATGACAAAAGGCTATTAGTATGAAACTATGTGCTTACTTTTGTCTCTTGAGAGATTTATGTGCAAGTGTAGAAGTAGGAGGAGGGATCTTTATATAGCCCAAAGGATAAAGGATTCAACACATCCTCATGAATGTGGGACTAATGGAGATGTAGAGTTAGTTATGGATAAGGGGGGTTTAGAAGGGGTTGAGTTAGCTTTAGAAGGGTTTAGTTTGTCCTCAAGTGGCTCATGTGGATAAAGGGCGTGTATTAATTAATCAAGATGATTAATAAATACATGTGTAATATTTTATAAGCTTTTAGATGGATTTTAGTGTGATTTGGACCATTAGCGAGGGAATTAAACCAATTAAATAGAGATTTATTGATTTAATGAGAAGGGAGGCTAATTAATTAATAATAATTAATTAGACTAGATAGAAGGTGTTGATTAATGAAGGGTCATTAATTAGGGTATGTGTTGGATAGGTGACTTAATTAATTAGCGTAATGTAATCAATTAACAACAATGGAAGAGAAGATGAGTGCCATTGACGATATGTCGTCAATTTGTGGGAAAGGAGATAATTAACACAATTTAAGTATTTAAATTGTTTGGGCATAATTATAGGTGTCTACATTTTCCCCTCTTTTGGGTGGCGTAAGTAATGCCACTTCAAAGATAGTAGATGGAAGAAAATTTTGAAGGGATAGAAGAAAAATTAGTGAGAGGGAGAGATGCCCCCTCGAGTGTCGATGGGGTGATGAAAGAATCCGATCGATGATCGAAAAGGTGAGAGATAGGCAAAGGAATGGGGAAGAGGTATTATGCCTCGGTGAGAGGGAAAATTATGGGTGAAAGGGAAGTGATGTAGAAGAAATAAGGAAAAGGGGAGAGAAGAGCTTAGCCTCTAGCCGTTGTTTATTGGAACAATTTTGATGTCATCATATTGCCATAGGAACTACATCATCGGTTCTTATTAAAAATATAAGCATACGACAAAGGTAGAATGACATGAAAATCCATACTATGAACAATTGTCCATTGCTAAAAATACCAACTACACGCAACATACAATAATGCAATGCAATAGGAGAAGGAAATAAAGCTCATGTAATAGGAAAACAAGTACGAATGCACATATCTAACCCAACAATGGCAAAGACAGGTTGTACAAATGTTTTGTTATTAGTGCTGAAGAGATCCACAAGTTCATGATTAACGATAAGGGTTAAAAATGATGCCCTGAGCAAGGATACATGCAAGGGGAAACGAAAATGGACATGGGGTCCATGAAAAGCGTTGTCTTGTGACGAAACAACACCACACAATGAAAGTGCCCCAGAGTATAGACGAAGCAAGAAGCTAGCTTTGTGAATGGTTGTGAATCTAGTGATCCATGAGTCATATTAATCGGGGAAGATGTGAGACAAACCAATAGGATATGGAGAAAATACCTTGCGTAAGACATAAGTTTCAGCCATAATAAGCAAGTTACCATTTTTGTAGGGTTTTTACTTTTGAGGATTTTTTTGAAATTTTTTTCCTTGTTTTTGGATTTTTGATATATATATTGTTTTTAGTGTTTTTTCTTTTCAAGCCATGGGGACTAGTAAAAGAAAATAAAAGAAGAAAGCGAAGGTCCTAGGGGTAACAAAAAGTGCCCTAGGTGGAAGAAAGGAGAAACAAATGACAAATAATGTCCTTGTTGAGTGGAAAAATTAAGGAAAAATAATTATTTATGAGAGTGTGAAGAAGAATAAAAATCATCGGGGAGCACTAAAATTGTTCGAGGGAGAAGAAAGGGGTATCGGACTGCAAAAAAAAGCCCCAATAAGGTGAATTTAGAGAAAAATAATTATTTAATAAAAATAATTATTCCACAAAGGAAACAGAGAGGAGAAAAAGGTGATTCAAACAGGCCGTCCGACTCTCCCGATGGTAAAAAACAAGTTGATATACCCCACCAGGGGGGTAAAAACATCGCGATCAATTCATTTTAACTGAGCAGTTTAGAAAATTTACTATGAGGTTGTGACACTGAGGATAACCATGGTGATCGCATGAGACAGGTCGAGGCGCACATATGTAGTCTGCAGGGTACTAGCGGCACGCGGATGATGGCCCCTTTGTGAGTATCGAACCCTTGCCCATCAATTTTTGTCATTGTTGCCTTAATTTTAGTTTTTAGTGGTAAAAAAAATGCGTAGGCATGCACGCACATAGGCGCGAGGTATGGGATAGGGCATGCAGGTGCCTTTTTGGGGGTGCAGATGTCTTTTTGAGGGTGCATGTGCCAAGAAATTGACGTGCACATGCGTGGACACAGATTGCACACACACACGCACATGAACACACACAAGCACATGTGCACGCACGTGCACACGCTGGAAATGGGGCGCACATGTGAAAAGTGTGGTGCAAACATGGAGAAGGTAGGTGCACACATTGGGGTATTTCTTGCGCGCAAGCAAGCACAGGTCACCCAATGTGTGGCACACACACCGAAAAGTGCATGCGTGCACCTGAAAGAGCGTGCACGTGCCGGAAGACACACGCGCGCAAGTGCGGTGCTAGAAATGTGGCTCACATGCTCAAAATGGCACAGACGTGCCCTAGACAAGCAAGAAAATAGATAGGGGAGTGCTAAAAACATGACACTTAGAATAATTTCTAGGATTTTTAGTTAACCCTAAAAAAATGAGATAGATTTTTAGAGGAAATGCAAGGAACTGATGAGCCACATGTTATTTTGCAGAGACGACTACCAGTTTTACTGAGACGAGAGCATCATACAGTTGTTGATTTAGAGGGTAGTATGCTGCTGCATGACCTGGCGAGCCATGACGATATTACTTGAGGTAGTGGGGTTGGGCCCTGTGGCTCGGATGCACGAATCTATTGTATTAGATCACGGCCTCCCACTGCGCTTGGCCCAGCGATGGCATAACAAGAGTCAGTGTTTCAGACTGCCCACCAGAGAGATGATGGTGACCATTGAGGATGTTTAGTGGATCCTTCACGTGCTGATGATGGGCACGTTGATCGAAATACAATTCAAATGAAGGGCTGATTAGCATAGCTTGCGATTACCTTGTTTGGTGTTGATGATATCCCGCACGATGGGATGACTATAGCTTTACATGAGTGCATCTCCGACCTGACATTGCATCGGGGACCTCTCTATATCATGGCTCTTATCAGTGGGTTCCTACTCACTGATAAGATAGGAGTTCATTCCCAAGAGGATTACTACCGTTGGTCTATGACATTTATAGTGGTGAGAGATATTGTTAGGGGCAGTGTATACTGGCCCATTTATATTGGGATTTACACTTGATTACATACCATGGTCAGAAGACCGTGGGTCCAACATCATTATTACAGATATGGTCATGGGATCATATTGTGATCGGACACCCTGTGGGCCCTTTCCGAGTTCGAGATCCCAAGGAGCCATCATACATGGCTTGGGTAGTAGCTGGCGAGAGATGTACGTGGCCTTCTTGGCAGCTATTCAGATATAGGTGGGATTTTGATGAGCTGGTAGCGATAGATGTCATTTGGTGTCCATACAGGCATTTCCAGGTGGCTAGAGGATGCCACAGAGCTTAGCGTGTGCTTGGTAGAGCACTTTCTTATTGGCAGCCGCAACTATATCATGGAGTTATACCGAGTAGATAGGTGCCATCGATAGCTTGGTAGGGTACAGGGGGTCCCCCAGCTAGATATCTGGCATGCACATAGGGACTTAGAGAGGAAGACCATGGGGCCTTGTATATTGGTGTCCCAAGGTAGGGCAAGCTTCATACGGTGGTCCCATAGGTATGGGACCCATTATGACAGGTGAGAGACCCCAGGACCACAACGGATTATGCAGCTTGGTATGCTACAATATTACCCCGATGACTCACTATTCCGGAGGAGGCACAGGCAGCGGGGATTCACTTTCCTATAGAGATATGGCATGGGGTAGAGCACATGGCTAGAGAAGTGGCATTAGGGTCAGACCTAGAGGATCCTTTCGATGGTATCCCACATGATGGACAACATGCCCCACGAGCACAGGGACCGAGGCCATAGGGCCCGATCTGAAGCCATGCAGCCACCAAGAGGCAAGGTCTTTGAGTAGAGGTAGTCTTTTAGAACATGTCGGGACTAGTCCCGGAGGCACACTGACCTCCCGGCCCGGTGGCCCGAGATAGCCACCGTATGGAGTGCAGTACAACAGAGATCATAGGCGAGAGAGGCGCGGCCCAGAAGAGAGAGAGATGAGGCTCGAGGCTAGTGCATGACGGCCATAGCAGAGCATGATGAGGCCCAAGATCACATAATTACCTTAGTTTTAGAGCAGCATCAGGCTCGTGGCTTGGCTGGTGTAGGAGATGACATAGTAGCATGGTAGAGCCAGATCTGAGAGACAATAGCACAAGGGGCTCAAATATTAAGCCTCCTTCATCAGTCCCAATCAAAAGTGTGTATGGTTGTTGCGTAGAGAGACCATGTGTATGCACAATCACATGCATTATTAGTACAGTGGGACCAGGCCTGCGCCAAGTTGTAGGTAATGGCACGCGAGAGAGATCGAGAGGTTGTTGCCTCTAGACAGGCCAAGGTGGATGTGGGCTAGGTGATAGGTGAGTGAGATACTACCCTTTAGGTAGCGCTCACCTCCGGGGATGCCAACTTGATATGGGATACCACCAGGCTTGGTGGTGAGGCCCTATTCTATAGGACTACATATTCTGAGTGGTTCCACCGGCGGCAGTGACACCTTGCCATAGTTGTCGAGTCGAGTGCATCAGGCTCTCGATCATGGAGGTCAGGTCATTCTACCAGATCAATGAGACAACCTCTACCAGAGTAGCCAACTAGACCAGCACCATCCCATCCTCCAGTGTTCCGTCATCCAGAGGACAGATCTGGGAGCCCCGGTGAGGGTGAGAGCTATGGTTGAGAGCCACATTTTTATTGTATAGATTCTTTTATATGTATGCCTCTTATGAAGGCCAATTTTGATGTACAGTCTTGTATATGTATTATGATGATGCCTCATGATGAAGGCTTGATTCTTTCAGATACATGCCCCTTTTTGATGGCATTGTGTATCGATGATGTATTATATTGAGTACCTATCTGGACATTTTTATGTATGTATATAGACATTTTTGATGTATCATCTTTGTACGCCTCAGCTGAAGGCATTTTTGATATAGAGCACTGATTTGTATCCATTTTTGATATAGATGTATATTTGACACACATGTATATATATATGAGGATTACTTTGTTTTGGCTCAGATACACATGGTTATGAGATGATGTATTTTATTGTTTTTGTACTCTGATGCATGTGACATGAGTGGGCATAATTCTATGATGTGAAATACCCCTTTTCAGAAATTACTCTATGTTGATTCTCATTGCATGTTGCGTTTGTTTAATTCAGCACTTATGGATGCATTGTGACATGAGTGGGCATACATTGATTCTCATTGCATGCTGCATGTTTTGATTCAACACTTATGGATGCGTTATCTGATTTTGTACTTTGTATGTATCTGATTTCGATGTTTTGATGTATACATGTGTTGTGGATATTAGATGATAAATCCTTAGATGATATCAATTGTATTTCTCATGTGTTAATGTAGGTGTATATGGACGAGATGATATGATGATATTGGTGTGGGGGGGATAGATTTTTTATCATGCGTAACCCCTCTTGCCCCCATTTATGATACAATATGTGATGATTAGATTAGCATACATGCATGATGTAAAACTTAGCATTTTTTTATATATGATGTATAGATGATGTTAGATGTGATGATAATGATGGTAATGTGATGTGAATGATAACAAAATAGAGCACATGCAATAAACACAACCAAATGCTAACAAAGAACACCAGAATTAATGCAATACACCATGATTCACCATGCTTTATTAACATGTAACAAACACAATCAAATGCTTAAGAATGAACACATTACATCATGATCTCCCAAGATTTACTAGCATGGAAAAATGTACTGCAATATGCACAAGCAAGAATAAATCTAATCTAAGCAAGAAAAGATGAATCTTAACAAAGTATGCCCAAGCAACAAACAACCCAAAATGTAAGAATGCAAAACACTACACAAGCAACAAACAAAGCAAAGAAATAAGACACTTTGCACGTAAAAGGTTTTATAAGATATGTTTTCATACACCAATTTTCTATTGTTTAGGTCTTTGCGAAACAATTTTCTATTGTTTAGGTTTTTTCGAAACAATTTTCTATTGTTTAGGTTTTTTTGAAACAATTTTCTATTGTTTAGGTTTTTTCAAAACAATTTTCTATTGTTTAGGTTTTTTCGAAACAATTTTCTATTGTTTTGGTTTTTTCAAAAAAAAATTCTATTGTTTAGGTTTTATTGAAACAATTTTCTATTATTTAGGTTTTTTTCAAACAATTTTCTATTGTTTAGGTTTTTAAAAAAAAAAATCTATTGTTTTTGTGTTTTCTGATGGTTTTCCAAAGCTATGTGCAGGTAACCAAGAAAGTGTGGATGCCCCTAGTGTTAGATGGGGAATATACAAGGGAAAAAGCCATGTGTTTATGAACAAGAAGGTGAAGTCATTGAGTTGCCCCAGTAAATATGGGAAATAGTGAAAAACCAAACCCTTGAAAGACGAATAGAAGAAGGAAAAGCCGGATCAAGGCTTGACAGGATGGGGCACACAGGGAATCTCGAAGGTAGAACCAATTCTAGGCCAAAGAACACTACCCTCCTGACACAAGATGCTTGTGAATAGTGAATTCTCTTGAGGTGCCGTAAACTGGTTTTCACCCAAGGACTGTCCAAAGTGCAACAATTGCGTGGTTTTCACTATTGGATGACCTGTTTTCTCTTTTTTTATTTTTATTTTATTTTTTTGTATTTTTTTTTCAACTTCCTTGCGCCATGTTCAAGCATAGAACCTCTTAAGATGCATGTCATTCATGTGCTCCCGAGCTCATCACCATTGGGGTAATCTAGTTTGTATACCCTTGTGCCATACTTGGCAAATATGACATAGGGTCCTAACCAATGTGGTTTGAACTTTCCTTTCTTTTCTCACTCTGCAATGGTGTTGAACCGGCTCTCCTTCATAACTAAATCACCAAACTCAAACTAACGAGGGATGATTCTCTTGTTATAGTTTCTGGAGACTCTTTGTTGATATACTTTCGGGTGATTAAGAGTACAAATGTGCCTCTCATCCAGTAGCTCTAGCTCAACCAGTCTTGCCACTCAATAATCTTCATCTTTATCCATATAGTCCTAAAGAGATATTCTCAGGGATGGAAGTTCGATCTCTAAAGTGATGATAGATTCTATCATGAACACTAAGGAATATGGTGTCGCACCTGTAGGAGTGTGAATGGACATTCGGTAAGCCCAAAGGGCTAGATGGATTTGTAGGTGTCAGTTTCAACCTGTTTTGCTAACCATCTTCTCCATTATCCTTACCAAAGTCTTGTTTGTTGCCTCGGCTTGTCCATTACCCTGAGGGTAATATGGTGTGGACCATTTTAATCTGATTTGGAACCATTGGCAAAGAAATTTCATAGTTTTTTTCTTAAATGACTTCCCATTATATGTAACAATGGCTGCGGGAATACCATATCGAGAAAATAATGTGATTCATGATGAATTTAGAAATCAGTGCTCCTATGACATAGGTTAAAGGTACATCCTCCACCCATTTGGTAAAGTATTTTATAGCTGTGATGATATGTGTATGACCATCAGATGAGGTAGGAGTAAGTTTTCCTATTAAATCAAGTCCCCACTTGGAGAATGGCCATGGGGTAGTGATTGGTTGCAATGGCTGTGATGGAGCATGGATGAAATTTCCATACTTTTGGTAAATCACACATTTTCTAACATAATTGCAACAATTAGTTTCCATGGTAGGCCAATAGTAACCTACTCTCAACAGTTTCTTAGCTAAGACCATTCCATTTGTATGTGCTCTGCATACCCCTTCATGCACTTCTTTGATTGCTGGATTGACTTCGTCACATCTAGACAACGTAATAGATTCCCATCGTAGCCATGACAATAAAGTGTACCTCCTAAAAGGGTGTAATGGGATATCTAGTGAATCAGGATTTACTTTTCAGAATGGGAGATATCGGGAGGGAATGTGTTGTCCTTAAGATAGGTGAAGATGGGTTTGTACCACGGGAATGGGGACCAACAACCTCACAAGCCAAGCAATATTCTAGCATGTCATACACATCTGGCGTAGATTTTCTACGAAGAATGGCATATCATTATTCCCTAGCAGAATACAAAGCATAGATCCCACCGTTGCCATGGCATCCGCCGATCTATTTTGCGCTCTTAGGATTTGCTCAAAGGTGATGTGCACAAAATACTCCTTTAGAGTTTCCACTAACTTTTTGTAAGGTATGAGCTTGTCATCCTTAACCTTATATTCATCATTAACCTATTTGATGATTAACTGTGAATCACCTACAACCTTAACATGATGAACATTCCACTTGATGGCTAGCTTCATCCCTACAATGAGTGCTTCATATTCTGCAATGTTGTTCATGCAAGGGAAGCCCAGGTGAAAAGCCTGTGGTATAGGATCACCCGAAGGAGTAATAAGGACCACTCCTACACCTGAACCATGAAACATAAAAGATCCATCAAAATGTATCTGCCATATGATAGATTCTTCAATGTAGAGTAAGGAGGCATCTGGTAGATCCAAACTCAAAGGTTCCGTGCTTTGCAAAGGTGCTTCCACTAGCTGGTCTGTAAGTACTTTTTCTTTAACTGATTTTTGATGGACAAATTCTATGTCAAACTCATTGAGTAGCATGATCCAATTAGCCATTCTACCTATGAGGGTAGGTTTGGACAACAAATATTTGAGAGGTTCAACCTTGGATATGAGCTTTGTTTTAGTATTCAGGCGAGTAATGGCGAAGTTTTTGAAAGGTAAAAACAATGGCCAAGAAAGCTTTTTCAATCGAGGATAATTAAGCTCATAGGCAATGAGGGTGAGACTCGATACTTATGGCTAAGGTTGTATTGGGTGAGTAGCGTAGTAATAGTAAATTGCATAGCGAAATATAGAGAAATTGTGGTTCCCCAAGAGTGGGAGGCATGAGGACAGTGGATTAGCCAGTCTTGTTTAAGTAAAGAAAAGGCTTACTATTGCTTGGGTCCCCGGATGAAAGTGATGTCATTTTTAAGAAAATGGGTGAATGAGTGAAATTTATCTATGCAAGTGGGATATGAAGTGGCGAATGGATTGAATTTTCTCTGGAGGCTACGCAGTTGCTTGATATTATCAAGTGGAGGCATTTCAATGATAGCGAGACACTTTAGAAGGGTCTGCCTCAATACCTCGCCTTGACACAAAGAAACCCAATAATTTCCCATATAACACACTAAAGACACATTTCTTTGGATTCAACTCCGACTTTAATTTCATGTAGGCATTCAAAGATATGCCGTAAAATGACAGGATGATCCTCCCTTGTTTTGGACTTTCCCGGATGTCATCTACGTAGTCCTCCATGATATCTGAATAATATAATGAAAGATCACTGTCATGGCCCGCCGATAGGTAGCTCATACATTTTAAAGGCCAAATGGCATCACCGATAGCGAAGGTGCCCCAAGGAGTCGTAAAAGTTGTTTTGGGTTGGTCTTCTTCAGCAATCTTAATTTGATTATATCCGAAAAAACCATCCATGAGTGATAGAATTTCATACCTTGCTACTATGTCAATAATCATATCAATGTTAGGCAACTGAAAATCATCTTTAGGGAAAGCTTTATTGATGTCCCTAATGTTGGTATCAAGATTTAATCTCCCTCACAACTTGAACAACATCATGAGTTCACAAGACACTCAAGGGTAGATAGATGGTTTGTATGTCATTTGTAGCCAGGGAGCACATCTATCTTGCTTGTTGGCACTCAAGATTTGAGGGAGTGGATAGCACCTTCAAAAGGATCTTAATCGAATCCTCATTGTTTTAGGTTGTGCCTATCAACCAAGGCAAGAGAACCTCTATTACCGCCATTGTATGGTAAAGGAGATGAAGATATCCTTATATTTTGCACGCAGTGAGGAAAATATCCTTATATTACCAACTTCTTTGAGAACCTTTGCAAGAAATTTATAACACCTACATAACAAGAATACTTCTAGAGGTTTTAAATGCCCCTTCAACTAGGATATGTGCACAAATGGAGGCCCATATCTGCACTCTTCCACATAACCTTTGATAACCTGCCAAAAAAGCTTGAAGCAAAATACCAACAAAGTATCCAGGAATCCCTATTTAATCATGACCTAAGGTGCACCCAAAGGTTTACAAACAATCTCATTATTCAGGGACAGTAAAATGATTTTAAATCTGTTTATCTTCTATCAGATGAAAGCTCTTTTGAATATAAGATTGCAAATGCCATTAAACCATCAATAAGAAATGAGACCCTGTATGATCAAAGAGATTCTAAACACAAGATTGCAACATGAGCAAGAAACATAAACTGAAAACATTCTGAAACATAAGTATATGCAAACTTTGCCAAGAGAATAAACCAGATAATCTAGAAAATGATCAGATACATCAGCAGGGGAAAGTCATGAGAACAATCTCAGAGCTTGTTGATGGCTTTACAACTGAAACCAACTCAACATGATGAAACCTGATACAAAAATGGAATTGAAAATGACTCTCAGGCAGTTTTCTCTAGAGAAATGGATTTCTTTTAGCCCTTTTTCTTTAAAATTCTAAGTCTCTCTTTTGTCTTCTATCTCCTTTTTTTCAAATGCTTCAAAAACACATTTTATATCTCATGCCAGCTTGGATCCTTGCTTCCCAAGCAAATAATATACTTAGGGATCAAATTTGTTACAAAAAACCCCATCCTTTCATGAAAATGACATCAAACTATAAAACAACTCGCATAATGCCAGGGATGCACAAATAGTTTAAAATATTACATGAATTCGAGATCATTATCCATCCTGGTAGTCACGTTTTGGCATTTAGACATGCCAACATGCTTTATAATCGTTTTAACCTTTCTAACTCATCGTTTTTACCTCTACAACTTTAATTTTTCACTTTTTACGTTCTTTCACGGGCTTAGGGAAAAAAATTTATCAAAAACATCATAGGACATCAAATTAGCTCCTAAAAATGGTGCCATTGCACTCAGAAGGCCGAGGGGATGTGAAATCATATAAAATTTCATGTAATTTGATGAAGAAACGATGAATCCAAGCTTCTTGGAGCTCCAATGGCGGCAAGAAATGAAAATGCACAACAACCGTTGATTTAAAAATCAACTTTAAATTCTAGCCCTCCATGTGGTAGATTAGATCCTTGAATATTCCCTCGAACATATCCTTTTTCCCTTTGGATGAGGTGGGACATGTGTCCAAACATGATTGGAGCGGGCCCCATCTTAAAAATGCATTTTAAACCTTTTTTGACCTTTGGAAAATTTTGAAAATTTTCCCGCTTGCCCCTTGGACCCGCCACGTGTCCACATGTGGGCCCCACCAAAATAGCGAGCCAATTTGATGAATTTTACCACCTTTTTGAGAAAAGGAAAATTTTCTCAAAATTCTTCGTGCTCTAAACCTCCGCCTCCTTTTGGACACGTGTCTTGTTTTCATTGGTTGCGGGACTTTGGCCAAAAATTGACTTTTACCCTTTGAAGTTGAAAAACTTCAAAACTATCACAAACTCCATGGATCCATTATACCCTTTTGGACACATGTCACTTTGTGATTCGTGCGGAGCTTCGGCTCAAATTTTAACTTTGAGATTTTGCCTCCAAAGGCAAAAAATCCAAAAACATGCACAACCCCACTCCTCCCTTGGCTCTCCTAGACATGTGTCCTATTTTTATTGGACGCAGGCCTTGGGGAAAAATTTCAACTTTAACATTTTAAAGTTAAAAACTTCAAAGTTTTCACAAACTCCGCCCCTCCATGCTGACTTTCCTAGACACGTGTCCACTTCTTATTGGAGGCGGGCCTTCGGTCAAAATTTTCCCTTGACACCTTGAGCCAAAAACAACAAAATTTTTCCAAGTCCCCCACCATCTGCATGCTTCCTGTGCCATGTGTCTCCTTCCCATTCGTTACGGGCCTTCGGGAAAAAATTTGATTTTGAGAATTTTGCCAAAATGAAAGCAAAATTCCTAAGTATGACCCGCCACCCACTGATCCTCCAACCAATCAAATTGTGCCACATAGGCACTTCACTGTAGCAATGTGGAGCCACGGACAAAAATTCTCCTTTGCTAAAGCTCAAAAAATAACAAGTTAGAACATTTTCCCACACATCCTCGACCAATAGGAGCTTGCCACATCACCAAAAGTTTGCGATGACTAATTTGATGGGAAAATGACACCCATATGCCCGTCAAAACGTAAAAAATATAGAGGATTCCCTAGAAATCAATTTTTTTCACAAGAAGACAAATTTCTTTGTTTTAAATCAATTGAAACATGATTTAAGTTTGTTTTCGACCTAGGGATTGAGATTTCACTTGCACAAAAATGGAAATCGATCAAATACGAGTTTTTGAATGATTTAACAAGGGGAAAATGACATGGCCCAAAAAAATGAAGGAATTAGGGCACAAAAAGAGGGCAACTTGGAAATTTGTTTCAGAATAGGGAAAAACCATAACATTTTTATAAGCTTTCAACTAGGAGAGATGATTTACAGATCATCAAATTGAAAAATAAAATGTTTGTGAGTAGATTTGGACATAAAATTTAGGGCAAAGCATGCAAACTCAAAATTTGCACCAACATTGGCTCTTGCTTAGGGATGGGCACTCCCAGTGAGTGCCACAAGATCAAAATGTAGACCAAGTGCTAGAAATCCATTGGGCAAGGAGTCAAAACAGAGATGCAGCCCAAAAATAGAATTTCCACCAAAAATAGGCCGAGAAAACCAGACCAAAAATGGTTTCCAAGGACAAAAGGGCAAACCACAAGCCAACAAAAGTAAAAACAAAGAAAAACAGAGGCTATACAAAATGTACAACTTGTGCATACCTCACATGGGGATTTAATCCAAGAAATGTTTTAAATGTCTGCCATTAATAGGCAGCTCCAACAAATCCCCATGCAAATCATTGAGAAAAAATGTATGTTCTCCAATCCTGATATCAATGGCATAAGGGCCCATCCATAGAGCATCAAACTTGCCATGCTTGCCCTTGTCTTCATGCCTACTATCCCATAGCAAAACCAGATCTCCAACATTGAAGGCTCTAGGAGTGACCTTCTTATCAAACAACCTCTTCAATTTCTCTCTAAATCTGATATGCCTTTGATGAGAAGCTCTTCTTTCTTCATCCAACTCAATGATCTGATTGATTCTTGATTCATATGGGCCATGTTCTTGATCTTCCAACTGTTGGGCAAACTAAAAGTGGATAACTGCAGGTGTAAGGGTAGAAAAGCCTGAGTTCCATACACCAATTCAAACGGGCTCTTACCAGTTGCTCTTTTAGGAGTTATTCTATCAACCTAAACTACAAATTTCAATTACTCTCCCCACTTCTTCTTTTTGATTTCCAAGGTCCTTTTAATGATCTTGAACAAGTTCTTGTTACTTTAACTCAGCTTTTCCATTCCCTTATGGATTGTAGTTTAAAGCATAAGCTAGATTGATTCCATATTCATTGCACATTGTCATTAAAGGCTTGGCTCTAAAACACATGGCATTATTAGATACAATCTTAACTGGGACCCCAAATTTTCAAATGATATGATTCAACAAGAAATCCATTACCACTTGGTGTGTTGCCTTTCTAGATGGAATTGCCTCAACCCATTTTGTAAAATAATCGATTCTTTATAAGGATCCATTTATGACCGAGTGCTTTGGAAGGATCTGATATCTCACCAATGAAGTCCATTCCCCATTGTTTGAAAGGAGCTTCAATTGATATAGGCTGACAAAGGAAGGGAGCTTGAAGCTTTCAGTCTTCCAGAGAAATGTTGACAACTATCACACTTTCTAACCAGCTGGGTTGCATCTTTAAAAAGAGTTGGCCACCAATAACCAGCCCTCAAAATATTATGTGCTATCACCCTACTAGAAAAATGTCCTCCACAAAATCCCCATGGAAATCAGCAATCAACTTGGGAGCTTCATCTTCAGTTATGCATTTCAAGAGGACACCTTCAGGGTTCTTCCAAGCCAGCCCAAGGTCTGTTATGATATATTTTTGAGAAGCCAGCTTGAGGGCTCTTTTCTGATTTTTATTTAAATGACTAGGACAGCATAGGTGTTTGAGGTAGAATATTACATCCTTGTACCATTCAAAACTCATCAATCTCTCAAGAAGATCTTCCCTTTCTTCCTCTAGCTGATTCACTTCTACATTTTGCAAATTTCTCTCAGCCATGAGCTTGGCAAGACCCAAACCTCTTACTAGCTTTGTTGTTTGGATATCCATATCATATTCTTGTAATTTGTTGACCCATCTACATATCTTGCTTGATATCTCCATGTCTGATAAGATGTATTTAACCATGGTGTGGGAACATAAGCAAAAACCTTTGAACTCAAAATGTAGGGCCTGAAAATCTTTATTGCTTTTGCCAATGCAAACGCTTGTTTTTTCATGATTGTTTACTTCAACTCAACTGCTTGTAAAGCCTTGATAAATAAAGCACTAGGCCTCTCAGCTCCATTCTCATCCTTTTGTAACAAGACTGAAGCAATAGTAAATTCAGAGGCAAAAGAAAAGATTTGGAAAGGTCTCTTGTAGTTTGGGGCTTCTAAAACAGGTGCATGCTTAAGTGCATCCTTTATTCTTTCAAAAGATTGAATGCCAGCCTCCTCCCACTTGATAACTTTATCCTTTCTTAGCATGCTTGTGATTGGAAGAGTTAACTCAGCAAAATCGGAAACAAAACTTCTAATAAAATTGATTTGGCCAAAGAAAGATTGGATACCTTTCTTGGTTCTTGGAATAGGCACCTTGCTGATTGCTTTTACTCTCTCGGGATCTATCATAACACCTTATTTGAACACAATACATCCCAACAACTTGGCCTTTTGCACACCAAAATGACACTTCTTTGGATTAAGGGAAATTCCATACTCTCTGCATCTGATTAGCATCTTCTCTAGGTGTTGCAAATGGTCTCCTCGCTACCTTGAAAAAAAGTAACATCATCTTGGTAAACTACAATAAAGTCATTGATATAACTAGCAAAGGCAACACCCATTTCCCTTTGAAAAGTAGCACCAGCATTCATCAATCCAAAAGGCATCCTTACAAAAACATAAGTCCCCAAGGAGTAGTGAAGGCTTTCTTAAGTCTTTCTGATTCTTTCACAACTACTTGATTGTATCCGGAGAAACCATCCAAAGTAGAAAGCATCTCTGACCCTGTTACAAGCTGCAACATATTTTCCATGTTTGGCAAGGGGTAATTGTCCTTCATAGATGTTTTTTTTAGATTCCTAAAATCCACACAAAGTTTGATATCTCCATTCTTCTTTCTAACTGGCACAAGGTTTGCCACCCAAGATGAGTATCTAGTAGGCTGAATGATACCACCATCTCTCAATTTATTCAACTCTTCTTGCATTTTCATGGAAAGAAGTGGGTTAATAGGCCTTTGTTTTTGTCTAAATGGCTTGGTTTTGGCCTCAAGAGGAATCTCATGTTGGAACAAGTCTTCTCTATATGCCTTCAGCTCTGAATAAGACCAAGCAAGGTAGTCTTGATATTTCTTTAAAAGTTGGGCATAGGATTGTTTTTCTTCTTTGCTTAAATTGCTGCCCAACCAAATCTTCCTTGGTTTATCCCTGGTTCCCAAGTTGTGCTCTTCCACATCCCTTGAAGCAGACATATTTCTATTTATGATGCAATCAACATTGTTAAAATTTGCCTCAAGTGCAATAAGACCTTTAGGAATGGTATTTGTTTTCAATTGGATAATATCCTTGTCAAATAAAGTTTCTCTCCCTTCATTCATGCATACCATTGGCTCCCAATCAATGTTTTGACCAGCAAACTCACCTTGGCATTGTAATAATCTCAATACTTGGGCATCATTATCAAAAATCTGCCAATGTTTCACATTATCTCGGGACAACTGGCCTTGTTAGCACTTCAATGTTATATTCACAAAAGGGTGAAATGGTGCAATTGTCAAATCTAGAGCCAAGTACAACCAACTTATCAGTAGCAGCATTAAGACTTCTATCATGGTAAACAATGTTAAAGGAATCAAACATTTCAATCAAGTCCCATACAGCATGCTTATATTGTTTCATACGCTGATTTTTTGTAGCATACAGTTTTCTTATTTGTTTGACAACCAGCTCTGAGTCTCCTTTGACAACAATATACTTTACTCCATACTTCCATGCAATTCTTAAGCCTAACAACAATGCTTCATACTTAGCAACATTTTTAGTGCATTCAAAGTTAATTTTGAAGGAAAAAGGAAACTCTTCAAACTAGGAGAAAGCAAAACTATACCAGCACCATTTCCAAATATGGAGCAAGCTCCATCAAATAGCAATTTCATGGAGCACCTACCATACCAAGGGACTCTAATTTGTCCATCTTGTTCTCCTTTCCATCGAAAAACCAATGAAGTTGTCAACATCTACATTAGCAAACAACACTTCATATGAAGCATTGTTGGGATCTTCAATCAAGTGCAACATATTCTTCTCACCATAGAGTTTGACAAGGCTGACCTCAATGGGAATGGTAGAAAAATAAATTTCCATTTTAACACTACCACCAACACTTGCAGCCCATTTTCTTGACAAAAGCATACCCCATTTGGCAGGGCAATCAACAATTACAACATCAAGTTTTAAATTCTTACCCGGATATGATGCAAGTTGCACTACTAAACCCTTCACACAACCAACAACTAGAACTTCCCTTGAATCCATGGCTGTACATTTCCCATATGCTGCTTGTCACTTTGATATCCAACTCATTCATGACTTCTAGAGGCATGACATTACATGATGCACCAGAATCAAACATGCAATTATGAAGCAACCTATCTTTTATGAGCAAAGTTGAGAAAAATGGATCAACATTCAATTGGGAATTAACCAAGGATGTCCCCAAATATACTTCAGGTGCCTCTCCAAGATCTTCCATTGGTGGTGGTGTTTCAAGGCCAACACTGTTTTGAAGAGGAATCTCAACAACATTTACATTTCTACTTGGGGTAATCTTTTCTTCTTTCAATCCCAAGTACTCAAATGCTCTCTTCTTATGCTCAAGTATTCTAAGAAACTCAATGATGGGAACACTCACTTTAATTTGGCTCAATACTTGGGAAATATCATATGGAACACTCTTTGGTAAAATAGCATTAAAAGTGAAACAAGAAGGTTCATCAGATGGAGAAGTATTCTTGGCAGCCTGGGCATGAAGATGACTGATATTTTTTCATGGGATAGCAGGGTTCTTGGCAATTGTTCCTTTTCTAGGATTGTCATTGGGAATGCTTTTGAGCAAGGGTGTCTTTGGTTTGGCTTGAGGACCAGCTCCTCTAACGACTTTACTTCTAGTATTGTACTCTTTCTCTTGACCAAGCACAACATTCATTAACAATTGTCTATCTTCCTCCGAATGAATACCACCATCATACTTCTTGATCATTAAATACCTTAGATATTCAAAGTCATTATTAGGAATTTCAAAGGCCTGAACTACATCTACATCATGAGCACGAGGAAGAGAAAGAAATGGTAACCTCTTTATGCAATCCCAAAAGGTTGTAGCAGTCCTTGCACTTATCACATCTGTTGATGTTGCTTGCTTGTTGTGAGCTTGAAGAGCTGCCCATCATACAAATGTCATCATCCATTTCATCTTCATTATCATCTTCAATAACTTGCTGGTCCATTTCACATGGAGGATGAGGAAGAAAACATCTATCACACCAATCCATATCAACAATTTCTTGAACAACAACAACTCTTACAGTTAGAGGGTCAGGCACCACTCTATTTTCATGTGCTTGGGGTTGTCTGTTTGCAGATCCAACAGGCCCTTTACCTCTATCATCTTGTCTTTGATCACCCCTAGGATGATTGCCAAATCTATCATGGTTTTGAGTCCTATCTTTGTCCTTGTGAATTTTTCCCAATTCATTTCTCAGCTCGGGCTAATTTGTAATAAATTTCTTTGACAACCCCCCAAATTCTTGACAACATCTTCTCAATCAGCACCCTTGCTAGCTTGAGGATTTTCAAGGTTTATTAGCTTCACACCATCCCTCTTAAGTGGTTTACCAATAGCTTTAATATTATTTTCAATTTGAAGTGCCATGGTGAAAGCTTGTCTCAAGTTTGTATGATTTTTGTCTCTCAAGTAATAGGCTACTGTTTATCAAATTCATCTACATATTTGATTAAGCAAGATTCATCACAAGGCCTCAAAATGATAGGCAAACTTCTCAATGTTTTATTAAATATTGTATTGAATTCAGGACTGTCTCATTCAGGTTCTTCTTGATATTTTCAAATTTGGACAAAAGAAATCTAGGATCAGTCGTGTCACCATATTACAACCTAAATGCATTTTCATCTCAGTCCATGAATCAATAGATTTATCAGGTAGAGCCTTGTACCAATCCCTAGCATCTTCTTCAAGTGTATGGATAAACAACTTGATATACACATCCTCAAATTCTATCTCAAAATCTTCCATCATATTATCAAACAGTTTGAGATGTTAATCACCGGTAATGACATTGCTACCTTGGAATTTTGATAACCTATTTCTCACATCTTGTGGGATAGCATTTGGATAACCATCCATTCCTCCAAAATTTATAGGACCAAAGGTGTTAACAAAAATGGAGGTCTAGGCTGAGCCATATTGTTTGGTGGGGGTGATCTTGGAGGTGAAACAAGCTAGTTAGGAGTATAATGGGTCGATTGGAATAGATGAGTGATCCTTAAAATGACAACCCCCAAAGGATATTTCTCCGATAAACTTCAGCAAACTTAGAAACCACAAGATCATATTTAGGAGCAAGTTTTTAAATACATAAGAAGGTCCCTCACCGATGGAGAATGCAAATTAACAATAAAATTGCACGAATCGAGATCTACTTGAAGAAGAATTATAATCTTCAATAACAGGCTGCTCTCCTTCAAATTCAACTATGGGGATCTCTTTTCTTGCAACCAAATCACCAACCACTTTCCACACTCTTCTTCCTTCTAGTTCTGAGCTTCTTGATTCAGTGAGCAACTTCTTAGAAGAGTCCTTAATGAAGAGGGATCTCCTTCCCTCCAGCTTGACAGATTTAAACAACAAGTTACAAATGACAGAGATGTATAAGACAACTGGTATTTCAAGATCCAAACAGCATGGAGTCACCACTAAGGAATTCCACCTTAGTTGTGCAAGAAAGCACTAAAATATTCTGTCAAATGTATGCTATGACTAAAAACTTTGCAAGGGTATACAAATCAGATCTTCTTCTTCTTAATTCAACCAAAAACAATGCATCCAAATTATATAAACTGCTGGTAAATGAGAAGAGCAGGCTGAGCTTTGAAACTTTTACCCAAAACATGCAGACCTAAAGTATAAAATGATATCTCAAGAATGTAACAACTCAAATACTTGATCACACAAATGCTCACACCCTTCAAACACTTCAAAACCACAAAGAAATTCCAATAACTCCTGGAAATGGTGCCACTCTGGTGTTGGTATCCATATTTAATCTCCTTCACAACTTGAACAACATCATGAGTTCACAAGACACTCAAGGGTAGATAGATGGTTTGTATGTCATTTGTAGCTGGGAGCACATCTATCTTGCTTGTTGGCACTCAATATTTGAGGGAGTGGATAGCACCTTCAAAAGGATCTTGATTTGATCCTCACTATTTTAGGTTGTGCCTATCAACCAAGGCAAGAGAACCTATATTGCAGCCCTTGTATGGTAAAGGAGATGAAGATATCCTTGTATTTTACACATAGTGAGGAAGATGGCCTTGGAAAAACATGATCAATTATCCATTATCTAAACTCAAAGGAGTTGTCACTACTAAATGATGGAAATGCTTTCAAAACAAGGTTGAGGCTGCTAAAGACATGATGAAACCCTGATATGCTTTGTGCATTTTTGTGGAAGGATTGTATTCTTTTGTTGACACACAATGCAATGTAGGGGTAGTATTGGTAGGATGAATTATTTTGAATGAAATTTTGTGGGGAGATGTTTTAGACAAGACTAGCTGGGAATTACCAACTTCTTTGAGAACCTTTGCAAGAAATTTGTAACACCTACACAACAAGAATACTTCCAGAGGTTTTAAATGCTCCTTCAACCAGGATATGTGCACAAATGGAGGCCCAGATATGCACTCTTCCACACAACCTTTGATAACCTGCCACAAAAGCTTGAAGCAAAATACCAACAAAGTATCCAGGAATCCCTGTTTAATCATGATCTAAGGTGCACCCAAAGGTTTACAAACAATCTCATTATTCAGGGACGGTAAAAAGATTTTAAATATGTTTATCTTCTATCAGATGAAAGCTCTACTGAATATAAGATTGCAAATGCCATTAAAGCATCAACAAGAAATGAGACCCTGTATGATAAAAGAGATTCTAAACACAAGATTGCAACATGAGCAAGAAACATAAACTGAAAACATTATGAAACATAAGTATATGCAAACTTTTCCAAGAGAATAAACCAGATAATCCAGAAAATGATCAGATACATCAATAGGTGAAAGTCATGAGAACAATCTCAAAGCTTGTTGATGGATTTACAACTGAAACCAACTCAACATGATGAAACCTGATATAAAAATGGAATTGAAAATGACTCTCAGGTAGTTTTCTCCAGAGAAATCGATTTCTTTCAGCCCTTTTGCTTGAAAATTCTAAGTCTCTTTTTTCTCTTATGTCTCCTCCTTTTTTCAAATTCTTCAAAAACACATTTTATATCTCATGCCAGCTTGGATCCTTGCTTCCCAAGAAAAGAATATACTTAGGGATCAAATTTGTTACAAAAACCCCATCCTTTCATGAAAATGACATCAAACTGTAAAACAACTCACATAATGCTAGAGATGCAAAAATAGTTTAAAATATTGCATGAATTCAGATCCTTATCCATCCTAGGGTCACGCTTTTGGCATTCAGACATGCCAACATGCTTTTGTAATCATTTTCACCTTTCTACCTCATCATTTTTACCTCTACAACTTTAATTTTTCACTTTTTATGTTCTTTCACGGGCTTAGGGAAAAATTTCATAAAAAACATCATAGGCCATAAAATTAGCTCCTAAAAATGGTGCCATTGCACTCAGAAGGATGAGGGGATGTGAAATCATATAAAATTTCATGTAATTTGATGAAGAAACGATGAATCCAAGCTTCCTGGAGCTCCAATGGCGACAAGAAATGAAAATGCACATCAATCGTTGATTTAAAAATCAACTTTAAATTCTAGCCCTCCACATGGTAGATTAGATCCTTGAATATTCCCTCGAACATATCCTTTTTCCCTTTGGATGAGGTGGGACATGTGTCCAAACATGATTGGAGCGGGCCCCCATCTTAAAAATGCATTTTAAACCTTTTTTGACCTTTGGAAAATTTTGAAAATTTTCCCCGCTTGCCCCCTGGACCCGCCACGTGTCCACATGTGGGCCCCACCAAAAACTGGGCCAATTTGATGAATTTTTCTACCTTTTTGAGAAAAGGAAAATTTTCTCAAAATTCTCCACGCTCCAAACCTCCACCTCCTTTTAGACACGTGTCCTATTTTCATTGGTTGTGGGACTTGACCAAAAATTGACTTTTACCCTTTGAAGTTGAAAAACTTCAAAACTATCACAAACTCCGCGGATCCATTATACCCTTTTGGACACATGTCACTTCATGATTCATGTGGAGCTTCAACTCAAATTTTAACTTTGAGATTTTGCTTCCAAAGGCAAAAATTCAAAAACATGCACAACCCTACTCCTCCTCGGCTCTTCTGACACGTGTCCTCTTTTTATTGGAGACGGGCCTTCAAGTCAAAATTTCAACTTTAACATTTTGAAGTTAAAAACTTCAAAGTTTTCACAAACTCTACCCCTCCATGCTGACTTTCCTAGACACGTGTCCACTTCTTATTGGAGGCGGGCCTTTGGGTCAAAATTTTCCCTTGACACCTTGAGCCAAAAACAACAAAATTTTTCCAAGTCCCCCAACATCCACATGCTTCTTGTGCCATGTGTCTCCTTCCCATTCGTTGCGGGCCTTCAGGCAAAAATTTGATTTTGAGAATTTTTCCAAAATGAAAGCAAAATTCCTAAGTATGACCCGCCACCCACCAATCCTCTAGCCAATCAAATTGTGCCACGTAGGCACTTCACTGTAGCAATGTGGAGCCGTAGACAAAAATTTTCCTTTTCCAAAACTCAAAAAACAACAAGTTAGAACATTTTCCTGCACATCCCCGACCAATAGGAGCTCGCCACATCACCAAAAGGTTGCGATGACTAATTTGATGGGAAAATGACACCCGTATGCCCGTCAAAATGTAAAAAATACAGAGGATGCCCTAGAAATCAAATTTTTCACAAGGAATATAGATTTCTTGGTTTTAAATCAATTGAAACATGATTTAAGTTTGTTTTTGACTTGGGGATTGAGATTTCACTTGCACAAAAATGGAATTCGATCAAATACAAGTTTTTGAACGATTTAACAAGGGGAAAACGACATGGCCCAAAAAAAATGAAGGAATTAGGGCACAAAAAGAGGGCAACTTGGAAATTTGTTTTAGAATAAGGAAAAACCATAACATTTCGAGCATTTTGTAAGCTTTCAACCGGGAGAGATGATTTGCAGATCATCAAATCGAAAAATAAAATGTTTGTGAGTAGATTTGGACATAAAATTTAGGGCAAAGCATGCAAACTCAGAGTTTCAACCAACACCTAAAATCCATGCAGATTCAGATACCTATAGGTTTTTTCTCGATAGGAACAATGTTTTATATCCATTCAGAATAATCATTTGGTTTGATGAATCCTGCTTGTAAGCAATCTTTCCAACTCTTCTTTAACCAACAGGGCCACTCTTGGGTGCATCTTTCGGAGCTTCTGTTTGATAGGGTTGGCATCTGCGTGCACAACTAGGTTATGCACGACCGGTATGCACGACCAAATTTGGATCTAAGTCGGGCATGTCTTTGTAAGACTATGTGAACACATCAATAAACTCTCGCAGTAGCATAGTGAATGTCTTTTGTTCTCTAGCCAAGAGTGATGCTCCCAATTTTACTATCTTGGGATCTTCTTCGGTACCAATATTGACATCAATGGTTTCTTCGACTAATAATTTTGATAAATCCTCCATACGCGTAGGATCAGGAGGTAGGTTGAGATCTTCATCCAAGGATGTCTCCATGAGATTTTCATCCTTGGCATGGTCACTTTGTTTATCCTTTGATTTTCTTATTTATTTGTTAGCGAAAGGCCTCAAAGAGGTTTTCACCGTGTGACTTGGACTTCAATTTTGTTGGGGCTTTTTTAGAACTTTTGCCCTCACTTTTCTTTAAATTTTGCTTACCACGAAGTTCAACCTCCTCACCGAAGTAAGCACAGATATCTAAGTTGATAAAGAAACCCTTCTTGTGATCTCCAATGGGAATTGTATCCCTTATGCCCATGAACTCTACAATAGCCTCATTGTTCTTGAATAAATCTATTGGCACGTGACGTTGTTTGTCCCATTCAACAAGGGAAGGGTATATAAGGTCAAGGGTTGGTTCTATGGGGGTTAAGGTTAGGACAACGTTGTTCATGAAAAGGTTTGTGGAGGCTAGATCCTCATATTGACTACAATGGGAATCCGTATTGGTGTCCAAATATTCGAGCCATCCTCATGCTTAGAACAAGTGGCATCTTGATCGTTGGGGTGTGCTCCATAAGGGTGAATCTCAATGCCATATCTTTTTGTTTTGAAATGTGGAAGAGGGACTGGTTCTCTTTGTCCTTGTTCATTCCTCCCACATCCTAGGCCTTTATAGCCCATGGAGTACATCATTCTGCTATATTTTTCATATTCCAGGGTTCGATAACAGGATGGCTAAGTATCCTCAGGGACCCAAGTCAGTAGGTGGATCAAGCAATTTTGCTCAGCTAACAAGCCTCTAGGTAGGAATGACCCAATAGTGTGTTCCTCTCTAGGTCTCCTGAAGTGGTAATTGGGTCGGCCTCTAGTCTTGGGTGACAATGAGAGGTCTGATACCAAGAACACTTATTGTACATTATACTCCACGCAACCATATTCTAGGATTTTCATCTCCCATGAATCAAATGGAGATGTTGAAGTAGACGCCCCATGAGCGCAAGAACTAAAAGAATCTGAATCCACTTGGGATTCCATGGCCTCAGATCAAGAGGGATAATATCTCAAGGAGGGGCATGCATATGTACCCTTTTTGTACAAAGCTATTGAGATCTCTATAATGAGCAAAGGGCTCTAAATCCCCTGTATTGTAATCATATGTACCTCATGCTTCAACTTAATGTATTGATGAAATGTTGATGGCATGGATTGCATGGCATGAATCCATGGTTAGCCTAGAATCATGTTATATGGAAGTTCCAAGTCTAGGACATGAAACTTTGTCGATGGCAAGTGGGGCCCACCTCCATGGGCGAGTGATGGTCCCCACTAATTCCCTTTCCACATTGTCGTATGTGGTGATAGTGATAATATGGGATTCAAGATCTTCCTCTGTATGTCCCAACTATTTGACCAACTTAAGCATGTAGATGTTTAACCCATTCGTTATCCATAAGCACCCATTTGATTTTCCCGTGGTGACAACTACCTAAATGTAGAAGGGAAGATTATGTCCCGGGTTCTCGGTAGGGATTTCCCTATGGTTGAAAGAGAGATGTTCACTCGGTGTGATGTTTACCACTATGGCTTGAAGGTGTGTAAGATCGACTTCTAAAGGCACTCTTGACCCCTAAAGAGTTTGATATAGAATGTATTTATGCACATTGGATATCTTGAGAAGATCTAAGATTGAAATCTTAGCAGATGTCTTTTCAAGTTGTTCTAAAAGGTTATATTTACCAAAGGTGTAGGGTCAATGGAGAAGGTTCCAAAATCATGATGCGAGGCACACATTGTTCTATGCAACACAGTCCTTTCCCTTGATCCAGTTATATTGATACGATCAGCAAGAGATCGAATACATCCGATAAGTGAATTGTAATGATTGTTATCTCTTTTGGTATACAAGTAATTCATGGATTTATAAGTTTGGGATGACTCTCCCTGATCTGGATTTTCTTTTCCGACTTATCATGCTTGGGGAATGGTTCTTTATAAATCCCCATTTTCTTGTTAGGTGTTTGTGTTTTGCCAGGGTTATCCACCTCTATCTCCCCATTGTCAATGAGGTCCTGAATATAATGGCGAAGCCATAGACATTTTTTTGTCTTATGTCCTTTGATGTGATGCATTTCATAATATTCATGCTCCTTGTACCATGAAGGTTTTAGAGCGTTGTCATCAAACAGTTGCGTTGTAGGATAGGTCATCATGTGGGCTGCATCCAATTGTTTTAGTATGATTAACAACAGTTCATTGAGAGAGGTGAATGTTATTCCTTTTGGTGGTGGTTGAATTGGGCCCTCGATTAGTTTAAAATGTTGACCTATTTGGATCGTTTGAACATGTTTGGAATCAGTGATTCTGTCTCCCACCACATTTTTGTTTTTGTTAAAGATCTTTGGCTTTTCCATGGGTTTGATACTTTGGTTGTCTTTAGATTGGGTTTTGAGGGTGCCTTTGGCAATGAGAGCCTTTTCTATCTAAATCCATTTCTCGATAACCTCCTCAAAAGTACAAACACAATGCATTTGGAGGTGGAAAGCTATATCCAGGTTGAGATTGGGAACAAAAATACTAACCACCGACTTTCGGGAAAGCACAAGGGAAGTGACTAGCTATCCCTCTCCACCGTTGGAGGAAGCTAGCGAAGGTCTCATTTGGGCATTGCTTGGTGCCACACAAGTCTTCCATTGTGACATCACTCTCTATGTTATATGAGAAGTGATGCACGAATCTCTCTACCAATTTTGGTAAGCATGTAAACCGCTCCAATGCTTGACCTCTCTGAGACTCTTGGGAAAATTTTTGATGAGGTAATTACTGCTATAAGACACCTCTTGACATGCCATGTAAAATCTTTAACATGATCCCATGGATCTCCTTTCCCTTTATATTTGTTGAACTTTGGCATATCAAACTTCTTGAAAGGGTTGAAGGGTCATTGTATTTTCAAAAGGATAGGGGCATAATTCTTCATATTGATATTTCTTGATGCCTCCCTATATTGCTCTCTTATAAGCTCGTGAGTGTCACTTTTATGAACTACACTTCTTGTGTGAGCAATTGTTCTTTAGTGGGAGAAGCATGGATGCAAACACGATGGTACCCTTTGTCTTCTTCTCCTTGGTTTTCTTGATGAAGTTTATTGATTTTAACCTTAGGCCTCAACTTTTGAATGTTCTTGTTTGCATTTTTCCATACGTGGGAAGTAAGCAAAGCTAGTTGTTGGCTTAGGCTACTGATTTGTTTTTGGATTGTGGCTTGGTTTGTGGCTTCTTCTTCTAAAGGTTCTTCCTCTTCGTACTTGTGGAGGTTCTTCACCCGTCTCATGTTCTATCTTGTTTCTTCATGAAGCTTTGATAAAGGATATTCTATGCCCTACCACTTTATTATTCCCTACGTAAGAAGTGGAAGCATGTCCACCTATTAAAATATCTTCCATATTGATACTGGGATGTTCTTCCTCAGTAGTGTCATTTGTAGGTAGTATTGTTTCATTCTCGGTGGGTGATTTGGCCCCTAATTCTATGACACGTGCTAACACTCTATCTTTGTTTCTAAGAAGAAACTCGTCTAGTAGAGTGGGGTCAAAATCAAAGTCTGCGTGTGGAGATTCTAACTCATTTCAACTATGGTTGACCATCTCTTCTGTTTCCTTTTCTACAAAAAACAACGGTCCTAGGTCATGTCCAATGAAGGGGTTTGACCCTTCTGCTAGAGGTTTCCCAAGCTTGCACTTTTTGTTCCTTGTATGTCTATTTCTTTAACCCTAGACGTGTTTTAGGAGCCATGTTTTCATGATATTTTCACTAGGGTAAGTTGTAAATGTGTTCAAAGCTTAGTGATCACCCCTAAGTGAAATGCAAGATGTATTTGTTAAGAGTATGAATAAGTCAACAATGTGAGAATACCAATGTAATAGAGTGATAAATCACCAGTGATACAAGTGTTTGGTATCGAAACCTATTTAAATGAAGTACCTCCTAGACTACGTTTCAAAAAGTAGTTTTGCATTGCAAGATGATTAACAAGATGTCTTCACTTATGCCAAGTTCAAGGGAATGAACAAAAACATAAGTAAATACAAGAAGTCAATGTGACCTCCCAATCAAGATATATGATGAGCAAGCTCAAACTTGATTAAGACCTATATCTCAAAAAGTGCCAATTACAATTCGTGAATGACACAACAATATCACCAAGATATGTTAACCCACTTTGCGAGAAAGTGAAGTATTGATATCAAGGTGTTATTGATATAACACGCACAAATGGTAATACCTAGCACTCTTTAAAATCGAGGTAATAATAGAAAAAAACTAAAAATCTCAAAGTATAGCTAGGGATGGTTAAAAATGTGTGCGAGTGTAACCCTCTGAATATAGATATTTATGTCGAGTTGACAGAAACAAGACATAAATATTGAAATTATAGTGATACAATACAAACAAGCTAACTCATCCAAGGAAGTCCACGGTGATGAACCACGCCTAACTACAATGACGATCTTGACATGGGTATCAAGATCACAATGGCTACCAATGACATGAAAATGCCTCCGCACACTTTAGACGTTTAACTAACCTAGCCGCAAACATGGATGGGCATAAACGGACATAAAAGTGAGAGAAATAGTTGATTGGTAACACAAAGTTAGTCACCCCTTCGATCGAGAAAAGTGTCAAAAGAATGTGAAGGAAGCAAATAGAAAAAGGGATGAAAAATGTTGGCTTCACTTTGGCAGAGTTTCGCCTCACCCTAAGGAAAGTAAAAACTAGGTGAAAGTAACGCGTCACACGTTTCTCAATGAAAATATGGTTCACAACTCAACACTATTTTTAGAATGGTCAAAGTGGGCTCCTAGCCAAAGTATATCTTCCTAGGTGTCTCTCTCGTCCTAGGTGCTACAAATATTATCCACGACTGGGACGATTTACCCAAATAGTCCCGACTATCTTGGGAGTATCTCAACTTTTCCCCCTTTAAGCACAGTGGGAAATAAATGCGTCCAAATGTGTACTTAAAAGGGTCACGTAGGGACAACTTGTAACTCTATTCTCATAAAGGATTTACTAGTCAGATAGGTAGTGCGGAGCACTTCCCGTTTCGTCCACAAGGTTCACTCTTACGTGGACTACTTTGGGGTTCTTGGAACCACCCCCATTGTTGTAGCTTAAGGCGTTATGCCAAAGGGGTTATGTTCTAGTTGAGCAAAGAGGGATGTACCCTTTTCTGAAACCTACAATACAGTGTTTTGAATATGTTGTTCTTTTTATCTTTTTTAATTAGATGTGGTTTGCTCGAACACTGTTTGGAAACCTGTATAACAACTGTATTAGTAGTTTTCGACTTTTGTTTCGATTACTTTGTTATTTGACAAACATTTTGGTCCTGTATGATGATGTTTAGTAGTTTTCCATCAAAAGAGAAGGCATCATTTTCTATTCTCCGATCGTCCAAGGACACAAGAGAAGATTGTCTCCAAAATCCAAAAAGATAACAAATGGAAAAACACTTTAATTCAACTATGCCAATTTAACCAATTCCAAATCAAATACTCTTAACAAACTCAAAGCATTAAAATTATTTAAGAATCATTTCTAATTCCCAAGATTGCCCCAAGGGACGTGAGGGAAGAGCATATGCGATCCTTTTTCCTATAAGTAAACAATGCAAAATATCACCTAATCAAATACAAACATGTAAAAACAGCCTACAAAGACAAATATATGATTAGATAAACCTACAAGAATGTTATCACATCAACATTTTAATTTAAAAAATGCAAAAGGATGCCTATGCCCCCTTTTCAGCACATGCGCGCGGGTTAGGGCGTATGCGCCACCAAAGGTTGTTTTCGGCTCACAGTGTACCTGTGCCACCCAAGAGATGTGTGCACCACAAAAACAGTGCCTGTGCCACTAAAACAATACCTACACCACTCTATGGAATTTTTAGATTCATTAAGTGCCTATGCCACCAGAGAGGTGTGTGCGCCACAAAAATAGCATATGCGCTACTCTGAGAAAAATAGACAGAATAACCACATTACCAGAAAAATGTGCGTGCACCACTAAAACTACATGTGTGCCCTAGTTAGGGTATGTGCATCAATCTGACAGGTTTCAGTATGCAGTGAAGGTATAGTACGAAATGATGCACGAGCCTAGGTTAGTGTACCTATGCACCTGGTTAGGGTGTGTGTGCCAGGGTTAGTGCGCATGTGCCAGGGGTCGACAGACAGAGTGATAGGTTTTAACAGTGTACCTGCACCACCAGAGAGACATGTGCACCCGAAACCATGCCTGTGCCATGAAAATCATGCCTGCACCCCTAAAATTGTGCCTACGCTAGACTTGCAACAAAAATACGGCAGTAAACACAAGAAAACTCACAATATCTCAAATTTTGACAAGTTAGCTTAAAATGGCAATAACCCATTAAAATTAAGGCTATGAACATGAAGTTACACATATCAAATGAGCAAAAAATTCCAAAAAATGGACATTAATTACTACATGTGCATATCAAAACTTTAGCAAAAACAATGAACCTTAAAGTAAAATGTCATGGGACTAAGGCCGTCCCACTAGACATGCCAAATGTGTGCAAGTGTTTCTACAAATTTAACCAAATTTAAAGCAAGAAAGATACCACCTAAAAATAGCTCCCTAACCTAGTTAAAAATGGGAAATATGCACCATCATGATAAATAAGTGAGCAAGTCCTACCCTTTAAAAATTACTAACTTTTAATCTACTCAAAACACAATGTAAATGCATGAACTCTATTCCCCTTAATTGCCTAATTTAAACATTTAAAATGGACCTAAATAGTCCAAATGGCAATCAAATTATATTGCTTTCTTTGATCCTTCAATGGATGCTTGGGTGTGAGGCTTAGCTCTTCAAGAATGGAGGATGGAGGGCTCAAGAATGACAAAAGGCTATTAGTATGAAACTATGTGCTTACTTTTGTCTCTTGAGAGATTTAGGTGTAAGTGTAGAAGTAGGAGGAGGGCTCTTTATATAGCCCAAAGGATAAAGGATTCAACACATCCTCATGAATGTGGGACTAATGGAGATGTAGAGTTAGTTATGGATAAGGGGGGTTTAGATGGGGTTGAGTTAGCTTTAGGAGGGTTTAGTTTGTCCTCAAGTGGCTCATGTGGATAAAGGGGGTGTATTAATTAATCAAGATGATTAATAAATACATGTGTAAGCTTTTATAAGCTTTTAGATGGATTTTAGTGTGATTTGAACCATTAGGAGGGAATTAAACCAATTAAATAGAGATTTATTGATTTAATGAGAAGGGAGGCTAATTAATTAATAATAATTAATTAGACTAGATAGAAGGTGTTGATTAACGAAGGGTCATTAATTAGGGTATGTGTTGGATAGGCGACTTAATTAATTAGCGTAATGTAATCAATTAACGACAATGGAAGAGAAGATGAGCGCCATTGACAATATGTTGTCAATTTGCGGGAAAGGAGATAATTAGTACAATTTAAGTATTTTAATTTTTTGGGTGTAATTATAGGTGTCTACACCAAAACGATAAGATGATTAAACAGTAGAAAGGACCCAAAAGTGTGAGTAAAGTACAAAGGGGTTAAGGGCTCCCAGAGGGACGAGGGTGCACAGTGTTGGCATCCTGGCTAGGAATTGGTGTCCAAGATGATAAAAATTTGAAAATAAAAATGCATATTGAGTAAGTAAGGGTGAAAGATTGAAACTAAAAACAAAAGCAAAAATGGTGGCCAAATACATGGGTTAGTTAGAAATTTTCTTACTTGGGATTCATATGAATAGTAGTGTATAATTAGGACTAGATAATTACCCAACATGCTTGATTTTGTGTCTACATATGCCCCCAGTTATGTTGGTGAGTGAAAAGATTGGTAACATAAATTAGATAGAGATTCGTACTTGATAGCCATGTAGATCGATGATGTAAATGTGCCAAGGGATTAGATGAAGTGTTGCGTTATAAAAATGTGAAGTGTGGATGCTAAGGAGGAGAAATCTCAAAAAGTGATGAAAATGAACCTAGGGTAGAAACACATGTGTGGATGTCATAATGTATCTTTTGTTTATTTAGAAGTTTTTGTTTGTGTGTGTGATGTTATCATTGTTGAAGTTGACTACCGCTTCCTATACGACATACCTACAAAAGATAAGCTGAACAAGTAGTCAAATACACATTTATATGATCAAAACATGCTAAAATGTGTGTAAGGAAAGTATGTAAAAATGTTAAAAGTGTGAAAAAGGAACATGTGCACATAAAATGTGATGAGGAAATGGCATAGAAAAGGATCATGTAGATGATGTCGATGCGTAAATTTTTGGGTGATCTCATGCCAATGAAATAGAATAGGTGTAGGGATAATATTCTAGTTCCATCTTCTAACTTTTAACTTCTTCCTGTAATATAGAACACCACTGCAGATGGTGTGTGTAAATGCATGTGTTAAAGACTATATGTCATGTAAAAGTTGTTATGTATGGAGCTATGTAGGCTGTGTTGAACTACCAATCACTATGTAATTTCCCTTAGTTACTACTATCTAGGAAGGATATCACCATTTTAAGGACCCAAGTATGATTCTCGAACCATGTCCAAAATTGAAAACTGTGTTATACTAGTACCGTGTTGTATATAACGTTGTATGGGGTGTATTTGACATTGTTGAAGGAGTATGCATCCTAAAAGTAGACCAAATTTTGTGCTGAAATTGTGCCCTATAGGGGAAGGGAATGTGTTTGGTAGAAACCAAGGAACACATAAATAAAGTGGTTAGGAGACAAGTGTTAGTACAAGTAAAGAAAAACACACATGTATAAGATGAAATGTAATATAAGAAAACAATTTATAATCCAAGACACAAGACGAATATGTAGAACATGAAAAATAAGTTGCAAACATGGGACGTCACTCACGATGCCGCAAGACAATAAAGGTCGTAGTGTTCGTAAGTAGACAAGTGTGCACATGAGATAATGGGAAAAGCCAACAAAAAATTGAAAATAATATAACAAATAACCATGAAAGAAAATACACTGCAAGACAAATGTTGCACATGAAGCACCCATTAACATGTTATAAATATAAAAAGTATGTCAAGGCATGTATAATATGATAATGTAAGTTGCAATAAAACAATAACACCTATAATATACGAAACTTGATGCCCCGAGCCACCGTATAACTGATGATAGGTACTATGCAAAGCATCCATGCTATGTGTAATAGTTATGCATAATTTGTGATCACAACTAGAAAGAAAATGAATGTGCATGTGTGTATGATAAATATAATGACATATAAGATATCTATCTATCATGTGTAATAAAGTGAACATGTAAGCGAAAGTAAGTAAGAGTAAATGAAATAAAGATATATACTATGTTATGGATGAGGCATGATGGAATGCAATGTGAATGATTAGAGCGGTGTGCCCCCTTAGTGGATGTAAATGTATGTAGTGTGGTTCATTTGTTTATGCCCCCTCGGTAGTGAAGAATTTACCATAAATGCGAGTCTATCATTAGGAAATGGTTTGAATTGTATGTAGAAGAAGGATGTGATTGTCAACGTGCAAGGTGTAAAGTGTAAGCATGTGAGTGGATGAGTGAGTTGATTATATGTGTGAGTGTGATGATGTCTAATTGAGATGGATACCCTCAAAATTCAAGTATGGACCCTGAGACTAGAGTGCATCATAGGGTAATGACTACACCATGTAGAAGTAGATGTAAGTGGGATGTAGTGTGAATGTGTATAGTGAGTAAAGTACTTAGTGCGTGATAGAAGAAACGAGAAGGGGTTTTTTTTTTTTTTATAATACGTGATCTGTGAGATGTGTAATGTGTAGTGTGACTAAGAAATGCTAGTGATGTGTTTGATTTGGGTGAGTGTGTAAATATGTGTAGTGTTTATAATATACAATGTGTGAGGTTCATGTATATAGTATTCCCTTAATAGTCAAGTGTGAACCATAAAACAAAAGTACATCATCAAGAAATCATTTGAAATGTGTTGCATGCAAATATATAGGTATGCTTTGAGATGAGATTATAATAATTATGTTGATGCTAGGGGAATAAGCATCATTCCCCCAAGTGTGTGTTGATGAATGATATATATGATAAAAGTAAAGGATAGAGGTCCTCTACCGTGCTTATGGTGAGGAAGGTGTTTGACCATTCATTAAGAGTGGTGTTATATGGAATATATGTTGTGTAGGTGAGTGAAGTATTTATGCATGTGACTAATGAGTATATTGTGAGAACATTTTTGTAGCAAATTGTGTAGGAAATGGAGAGCTATGTGAAGCAAAACATGATGGTGATGGACACCTAAGTGGAATAGATAAAGGTGGTCACATGTGTCTAGATGTAGGAGTTGTCCTAACAATGGATCTATATTGATGTACTATATTAGAAGAGTGATGAGACCATATAGGTTGTGTGCGAGAAGGTAAGGATCATATTCTACCTTAGGATTGATAGGATGTAGGGAAATAAATGGACTAGGTGATGCAATGGAAACCTTAATAGGAGGTTGTAACCATAGAGTGGATGGAGGCACACCATTGATAGAGATGAATTAATTGTTGTGAACAAAGTTGAGACACAAGTGATTCATGGATATGATAGACCGAGATTGATGAATCCAATTAAGAATTAAGAGTAATTCACACCCTTCAATTGATTGTGCTATAAGGAAGGGCACAAGATTAGTCGGAGGAGCATTAGTAACTTGAAGATTGATGAACCCATATGAGTTATTCATTGGGTATAAATTTTGTGAGAGTGGATAACCAATAACAATAAGAAGTGGAATAGAACATGTGTTAATAGGCCATGATGGATCAAATTTGGTGTTATTGATATGGATGGATCTGATAGAGGCATTAATGTGTAGGTGATTAGAAGAGAATGCAACATGATAATCATGATTAGAGAAAGAAGTGACAGGTGGAGAAATATATGCACAAGAAACTATAAAATAAAGAGCTCCCAAGGTAGGATGAGGCCTTTGTATGGTATGTATTGTTAGATAATGAATAATTCACCATCTTGTTATGTTTTGGAAGAAGATTATTGAATATTTTGAGCTTAATATTTTCATTGGTAGTACAAAGGCTATAGGATTTATAAGCTCAATTTTTTTATTATCGATAAGATCTTGGATGATAGTGCAAAGTTTAAAAACCTATTAGTATAATGTTTAACACATTGATGATAGTGGCGAGAGAAATTTATCATTATAATTTTGACCTTTTGGGCAAGATAGATCTATGTCGAGCGGAGGAGGAAGCATAATAAGATTTCTCTTAAGAAGTTGTAATATAAGATGTGGAGAAATAGTCAAATTTTTATATGTACCCTTAGATAATTTCCATTGGAGGTCCTTGGTGTTAAAGAAAATATTTAGAGTGACTTTAGCTTTAGTAGGTTTCAAAGGTGTTTTACTTTGAAAGTGTGTAGAGGATGTAACTTGCTCTTGATACTTAAGATTTCCTATGGATAGGAGTTTAGATTTGCGTACCTTGAGCATGTGACACAATTAATCAAATGAGGAATATGTTTCAAATAGAATGCTCTTCTGAAGAGGTGGAAACAAAATTTGAAGAAATAGGTCTTGAAGCTCGAGTCCGCAAGCACATTAGACATCTTAGCTAGGTTGTTTTTGTATCATAATACATAGTCTACTAGATGTTCATTAGCCCCTTGTTTAAGTTGTGCATACGATATCTTAGAGTCGATATTGATAGAATTTTTTTAATAAAAAACATCAGATAGATACGTGAAATATGGTACTGAGTAGAAAGGTATCTAATAGAATCAATGTATCGCATATTCATGGAGACTTCGAGGTAAGAGCTTAGCTAAAAGAATGTGATCATCTCGTTAAATATAAATAGACCAAATGGAATACTTGGAGATGATCTTGTGGCTCACCATGTCCATTGAACATGTGAGGCTTAGGGACTATAAAACTATGTGGAAGTTAGTAATCGGATATGATGGGTACAAATGGAGTGTGCGGTAAGAGTGAAATTCAAAGATGGAGATGTACAAGAAGAAAACTATTACAATTGGTAGATTTGTTTTGGGAGGTATTTGTAGAGAAAGGCTAAATATCGAGTGCTAGTGGAAGATAATTTCCATGTGTGAGAAACAAGGGATGGGGTGAAGTGATTGGTGGGAAAAGGAACTATAATGATATAGTGGATGAAGGCATACGAGTGGAAAAAATCAGGTGAGTGGCAATGAAGTTTTAGATGGAAAAATAAGTAGTAAGATCTACAAGATTGGTGGCCTCCTCACGAGAAACATATAAACTCAAGTCGAGATCTTGAGGATGTTCAAAAATATGATCATTAAGGGATTTATGATGATTTTTAGTAAACTCTTCAGAAGAGTGAGCCCTACTGATAAGAAGAGAAGAGGTCTAAACAGAAGGTGGTTTTAAATTTCAAGCTCACCAAAATGGTTAAGGTAAAATGTAAATTAGAGCCTCATCTAAATGCAATATTTTAGTAAATGAATCATAAGTTAAGTAGAACGATTTCCATAATTAAACTAAATAATAAAATGTAAAACCCTAGGCATTGTAAGGAAAAGATAAATGAGACTTAGTCGATTCACGATTTTGGAGGATCAATAGAGTTGAAAAAATAGAAAATATGAAGTAATGACCATCACAATAAAGCTTAGAAAAATGCAAAACTTAATGAACATGCTAGACTAATGAACCTGGAGAGGGACAAAGGCATCCTCGAGTACCCTAGGCATGTTCCTTGGTGCCTACGACTCGCAAAAAATACTCAAAAACCCCATTTGAGGTGTTGCAAGATGTTTATCTTTAGCTTCCTTTGATCACTCCAAGGTCCCACCAAGATCACTGAGGTCACTGTAAACCTGTAATGAAATATGAACCTACAAAACCCTCAAATAGACATCAAACACTAAAAAAGAAAGATGTGAAATGAGGGTTGAGACTGTCCTCAGTCATCACAGATGGGAACTTATGATTGAGCATTGCACTACATCTCAGACACAATGTAGTTCTATGTTTGTGTGTGTGTAGATTTTTTCCCTAGGTTTCTCTTATGCGAGTTCGCACTTGGATAATGAGAAATTAGCGATATGTATAACATAGTAAATGTGTACATGGAATATAATGAAATTCCCTCCTATGAATTGTGATGCAAACAACCATCCCTTATGTCCCTTGTGATGGAGCTATATGGATGTAATTGAGCTCGTATATGCCTTGATGGATGCAACCTTAGGTTGTGATAGATAGTGCTTAGTGCTCTATCTCTTATTATTATCACATAACTTTATATTTATATGATTCATTTTCTTGATTTTCATAATTAACTCCAAAAATATCGACTACCAAAAAGATAAGATGCTCAAATGGCTAAAAGGACCTAAAATGTGTGAGAAAAGTATAGAGTGGTTAGCGGCACCCAAAGGGGATGACGGAATTTGGTGTTGGTGTCTAGGATGATAAAAACTAGAAAGTAAAAATGTAGACTAAGCAAGTAAGGGTGTAAGACCGAAAGTAGCAACAAAAAGAAAATAAAAATGGCCAAAGAGATGTGTTGATTAGTATTTATTTTACTTATGAATCATATGAACTGTAGTATATAATCGGGACTAGATAATTACTCAAAGTGTGTGATTTTTGTCTACAATTTTATAGGTACACTACAGTTTGTGTTTCTTCTACCTAAAAACTTGTATATTCACCCCTTGATATATAACATTACATGAACCATATTCATCATGGATTTGTTATTTCTCTCAAAGAATTCATTTTTAAAGTATTGTGAGGAAATATGAGATAATGTTTGATATCTTTTTCTTCACATAAGATTAAAATTCCTTTGAAGTGTACTCACCACCACTACAAAACCCAAGTGTTCTAATGTTAGTTTCAACTTCATTTTCTACCATAGATGATCTTTTTGAAATTTTTATAAGGTTTATGATTTTTTTGAGGAAATAAATTTATCATTCTACTTTACTGGTTCATGAAAAAAGAAGTACTTATGACCATTAACTAGAAAAATTTGAAGAGAACACAAGTTGGAATGGACCAGCTGCAACTTCTATTAGCTATTCATTCTAACCTATGAGGATTTAGCCTAAACACAAGGTTAAAAATTCTCAAATTTAGTGGGAAGGGTTTGAAATATGAATATTTAATTACTTTGAAACATATGAATCAAACCGTGATTAGAGTGCCCTGATCTAACATATGACAATATACACGGAGAGATTCAATATTCAACGAGATGAGAAAAATTCCATGCATTTGATGGCTCACCCATGCATTTTATTAATTTCCCTTCCTTACATCCAATGAATATGATTACGTTACCAATTGATATTTTTATTCATATTTATGTGGACAAATACAAACACATTCAATAGGAGGTTGTTCATATTTTATGAGTTTTATAGATGACTATAGCGGAAGATATGGGTGAACGTTTTCGAGACAAAAATATAACACATACGATATTTTTAGCGGTTTAAGGATCTATTGGAAAATAAAAATGGATAATACATTAAACTTCGAGGAAAGAAATAGTATGTGAATATATATCCAATGCATTTTTTTCCCAAAAATATGCTATGCACAAGCAATTTTCTCCTAGGTAAACATCTTAGAAAAATAGTGTGGCAAAGAGGAAGAATAGAACCATAATGGAGATGGACAGAAGAATGATGAAGGATAAAAATATACCAAATTACTATTGGGAAGAAGTAGTAACAATTACCATTTACATTTTAAATATATTTCCAACGAAAAATTGTTAGAAGCATTATTCCTCAACAGATTCGATGGGTTGAAAACATAGTGTTGCTCATTTTAAAATATTCAGTTGTGTGGAATATGCACATGTGAAATATGATTTAAGAAATAAATCTGACACAAAGGATACAAGTGTATTTTTTTCAGATATTCAAAGAATAATAAAGCCTTAAATTTATTTTAATTAGTAACAAGAAAAGTCACAATCAACGAGATGTGTAGTTTATTGAAAATGAGGTATGAAATGAAAGTATAAAAAAAATAGTAAGTATAACAAAAATATTCCTTAAGATGGCATGATATGTGAAGAGTTATTACCAAAATTTATTATTTATTCAATATTTCCTTCCACTCCCAGTCATGCACTTAAAGCTATACTATAAGATAGACCTCCTTCCACAACTAGGAGACCTACAATATTATAGTTAAATTTAACTAGACAAGATACAACATAAGGAACAAAAAAATAACTCCTTTAGAAAGTGTTCTTGGATCTATTCCATCCATTTAAAATCAAACTAACTCATTCTCAAATGATCCATTGCAAAGACAAACAAGGAGTCTTAGTGAGTTTTATAATGTTCATACAACTAACTCTTTTTCACTTTTTACATGGTTTTCTCAAGCTGCATACCTAATTCCTTTTGAAGAAGTATGAATGATTAAATTTGGGCTCAAGCCATGCATGATGAGATAAACGTAATAGATAACATTCGGACATGGGAGTTGGAAGATCTTCTAGAAGGAAAAGATGTGATACGAGTGAAATGGGTCTACAAGACCAAGTATAGTGCAAATGGAAAAGTGTAGAAACATAAAGAAAGATTGGTTACAAGAGGATTTACACAACAATATGGAGTAGATTATAATGAAACATTTTCTCCAATAGCACATTTGGACACAGTAAGAATAATATTGGTGCTATCAACTTAATACAAATGGCCTATATATCATATGGATGTGAAATCAACATTTTTAAATGGATTTCTTGAAGAGGAAGTGTATGTGAAATATCCGAAACGTTATGATATAGAAGGCCATGAGGGAAAGTTGAACAGGTTGAGAAAAGCACTCTACGAACTTGAGAAAGCTCCTAGATCATGGTATAACAATATTGATTCTTATTTGGTTTAGAATGGTTTTAGCAGTGTATTAGTGAACCTACTTTATACATCAAAATAAATTAACAAGGTAAAATTATGATTGGATGTTTTTATGTGGATGATTTAATCATTCTTTGGACACATATCTACATATTCATTTAAGTTAGTCATGAAGAAATAATTTGAGATGACTGAGCTAGGAATCATTCACTATTTATTGGGCATTGAAGTTCAAAATCAAAATATGGAATTTTCATTTTATAAAATAATATGCTAATGAAAATTTTAAAATATTGAACATGCTAAACTACAAGCCAACTCGACACCAATTATAGTAGGGACTGAAATCAAGAAAAGAAGAAAATGGGTCATCTTTGATCAAACATTTCTCAAAAGGTTAGTTCGTAGTCTCATGTATTTGATGACCACAATGCTTAATATTATGTATGGTGTGAGCCTCATCTCAAGGTTCATGGAGTCTCGTAAAGAATCACATTGGTAGGTTGGAAAAAAATATTTGAGGTATATATGTGGAACTAAAAATCATGGAATCTTGTATTCAACATCTAATGAGTTAAAACTCATAGGATATATATATATATATATATATATATATATAGTGATAATGCCAACACTATAGTTGAAAGGAAAAAACATCCAACTATGTTTTTCACTTTGGAACAAGGGTTGTTTTGTGGGAATCAAAGAAACAACTGATATTCACTCTTTCTTCAAGAGAACCAATATATGTGGCAGCCACAAGATTAACATGTGAAGTTTTTGGATGAGAAAAATATTGAAGGATTCGAGGTAGAATCAAAAGAAAGCTACACATTTTTTTGTGACAACAAATCAGCAATAACATTGTCTTAAAATCATGTTTTTCACAAGAGGAGTAAACATATAGACACAAGATATCATTTCATCAGGAAGTTGATTAATAACAAAGAAATATGTCTAGAATTTTGTAGATGTCAAGATCATTTTACAAATATTTATACAAAGCTTTTGGGAAAAGAAGCATTAAAATATTTGAGAATTATTTAGCAATCTATGATCAATGAGAGATACCGTTTAGCTCTAGAAATGCATAAAGATTTTTTTTTTTTTTTGAGTGATCTTTAGAATGAAAAAATTTAGATGGTTAATATTAAAGGGAGTGTTAGAGATTGAGATAATTTATCCTATCTAAGTCTATTATTAGAAAACAAAAATTTAATTTTTACATGCAATATGTTGTTTTTGTTTTAAATAAATAGTTTAGTTTCATTCCTATTCTTAGGAAAAATTGAATAACAAAAAAAGGTATGTTTTCATGCATGCACAACATGCTCTGTTTTATATACTCTACTTTTGAGTGTTGTATGATCTATTTTTATGATATAAAGTACTCTATATATATATGAAGCGTATGTAATAGCTGAATGTAAGGAATTTAAGGCAAAAATCCAAAGAAAGGAAGATAATAAAGGTGCACACCAATACTGATTTTTATGGGTTTATGTTTTTTTATTGCAATTTTAATCAGTAGTTTACTTCAATTTGCATAATTTTTATTCATAATGATGATGATACAAAATAAAATTGATTTTTGAGGTAACCTCAAAGTATTAATATGTGAGGAAACAAATATGTTTAACTTAATCAATACCATCATTTTACATACATTTCTTCCTTACCTATAAATTAATGTTATAAAGTTATTTTGTATAGTTTTTATGGCCAAGTGTTTTAACAAGCTATAATCCTATCACCAAATTTCACTCTCTATGGTAAAAGTAACACCTTATTTGAAAACTGGAAGAATATTCGTATTGGTAGGGAGTATGTTTCTAAGATTAAAAGGATCCTATTTCATACTTCATTAAATTAGGCGAGCATAATAACCATGTATTGTGTGATACAAAAATCAGCACAAAGGAATTTTTATGAACCAAAGTATGGGAATGTGGTCTTTAGTGAGGGATGTAGGTTCCTTAAGGGGTGGGATAATTATTTAAATAACGAGTTTTTAGTTTAATTTCTATCATAAAGTCTCTCTTATGTCTTTGTACGGATGGTACTTGTCAAATTTACCTCTACATTTTTTGAGGTCTTCAACTTCATTTTTTTAGTAATGTGATTGCAAAATTCATTTTCAAAAATATGAGAAAATATAAATAAAATTAAGACAATATGTTCCAAAACACATGTAGAGGTGGATACAAGCACATGCTTCCAAGCTTATTCCATTCCGTGACATTCGGAGTTTGGGGAACTTAAAAATGACTATGAATACATATGTTTTCAACTCAAGGAATACTTAAAATATTCACATTTGGATGTTTCATGAAAAAATATTCAAATTCTTGTTAGAAAATCATATAAAGACAATCCAATATGGATTGAAAGAAATCTTTGGGTGGTGGTGCAAAGAAAAAAAAAAAAAGAGGGCCACTTTGTGCGAAGCCAAAATAGATTCCAGGAGTGTAGAACACAAGGAAAAGTTAAACATGTTAATGAAGATCAATGTGGTCCTTTGTTGACAATATTTGAAGAACTTAAATGCATGAAAGAAAATGATGTCCTATTTTTACAATGAAAAAGGAAATTATTGCTTCTACATAAATTAAATTTACAAAAACAACAAAAATGTGGAGAAAAAAGACACAAAAGGCCCTTACCCTACCATTGATTCCATTGATAATCATGATATGTGTGTTAATGAAGCTCAAGAATCTTATCTTTGAAAACGAGGAACAAAAAATAAATGTTGGAGTTGAAAATTATGTTTTCCATTAATTTCTTTAGATGGAATATAGTGTTGGAACATAATGATTAAGTGGGTTGGCCACTTGATAATTAATATGGGCCCATCACTAATATATAGGTTAATTTTTTAATAATATGAAATACTTTTCTATTATTAAATATTCATACCTAGGTAATCTACATTAGGTAAGTATTTAATAATGTGAATAATTTATGTTTCGATTTATTATATACATTAAGCTAGGTATATGTGTCAACTATTTTAGGTTGAAAAGGTGGGTTGGGAGACTTACCCCGGACACCTTACATAAAAAGGACTTTAGGTCCTCATTTGATATATTCAGGAAAATATATCAAATGTGTACAAATAAAGTGATTTGCTATTATCCATGGTAATTAGGGTTTCAAGGGAGGAGATGATCTTACTTGGATGTAAAATATTTAAATATTTATAATAGCATAACATAATGTATTAATGTTTAGCATTATTGTTGAATTAATCAGAAAATTATTGAATCCTTGAATTCTAACATGGTAACAGAGCATGGTCTGAATTAAATAGATTAGATCTAATAATGTTTTATTTATTGTATTTAATTATTATGGGTTTTTCAACAAACCCAAAGGGTATTTAAAATAACTAGGCCCCTTCTTTCAAATATGTTGTGGAACCTAACAATTTTTCTTTGTGAAGAATCAAGGTGAATTCACGGTGGAAAATTTAGAAATTTCGCTTGCCTCTCGTGAAAACTTGTGTACTGTAAGGGTAAAATATTTGAAATATTTTTTCTCTATAGTTTTAATATGTGGAGGTTAAAATTTTTCAATTGTAAATGAAGGAGGATACAAATCTCCATTAAAATAGGATTTTAATTTTTTCCATTGGAAGTGTGAAAAATGTTGTCTCCTCTGTAAATTATAAGGTTAATGTAGAATTTACATCCCCTTGCTTGGTAAATGTTTTAAATCTTTTTCCATGAGGGGCCTCCGTAATAAGGATTATATGTGTTTATTTTTAAAAAATAGTATAGTTATAAGGTTTATATACATATATTTTTACATTATAAATTATAATAGGTTATTATAATGTATGAAAATATAACCTCTCTAATATTAAGAAAAAGAAGAAATTCTAAAATTTCACATTCGGAAATACAAAAAAGTTTTGATTGGATTAAATTTAACGGTTAGATGACCATTAGGATAGACCAAACATAAGGTAGAAAGACAGGTCATTTAGAATTCACATTTAAACCAGGGAATTTCAAGAAATTTTCAACTGCGTTAAAATTGATGGGCAAATGACCATCATAACAGACCAAAAATAAGTTGTGTATATAATGGGGTGTGTTTTATAGGTTCAGGAAAAATAGCATCCAGCTTTTTATTCCTCAATAAATCCAAGATCCTAAATGGATCCAATTACAACATTTAGAAGATCACGGTCAAATAAAAACTTATGGCGAGGAAAATCTAGATTATTGTTTCAGAATTGAACTTGTTCCCAACGGTCGCTAAGCGAATGCGAGATAATATGATTGCATTCTCACAACATATGTAGGAGTCCCTTTCCATGATTAAATGCAATGTGAATGATGAATATATTGTACACATTGATAATATTGAACATACGAAAGATGTCCTGGAAATAATTATAATCCATGCATGAAGGTACGCACTTATCTAAGATTATTTAGCTTGTTTTAGAACTTCTTATGACTCTATTAAAGTAGATCAAAAAGTAGTTAATTTCTTAGCCAAGATTATAAATATTAAAGAACAATTAGATGCATTAAATTGTGACTTAATTTGGTGGAAAAATAATCTACTTTATTGTTCAATTAAATATTCATGAAAATTTTAGTAATATTATTTCTATCAAAAGTTCTAAATATTAGAATGAAGATGAATTTCCAAATTATTATAATTTGAGTGCTCTTCGATACAGAAGAGCAAGTGACGAGAAACTTCAAATCTAGGGAGAATATCTCTCACAAACTTTTTGCTCAGAATTCAAAGTTCAAGTCTCGCAAGTCCTTCCCTAATCAAAAGCTTAGAACTAAATCTTCGTTTGCTGATAAGAAAAAATTATCTTCTGAACAATTTTGTGTAATATTTAATGGTAAATGTCACAAATTTGGTAAATTTGGAAATAAAAAGGAAAATTACAAATCTAAGAAACCTATCCATTAAAACTAGAAAAAATTGTCTCTTCTAAATATAATTTAAGGAAAAATGATAGTTCTAATGATGCTCCTAAAACTCTTACATTATATGTTGCTTTATACTCTTCCTCTAATTCTGAATGGATTCTAGATTAAGGTGCTTGAAATCATATAAATGGTATTTCCAATTCTCTATTTGATGTTATGAAAATCAATGAATGTGTATATATTGGTGATAATTCATCCTTAGAAGCAATAGAAAAAAGGAAATGTAAAATTTGTGAATAGTGTTTTGAATAATGTTTTATTTGTTCCTAAGTTTAAAAAGACTCTGTTAACATGTTCTCAACTAACTCATGATGATTTATCTATTCAAATTTTAAAAGATAATTGGTACATCAAATATAGTGATGATGATATAATTGCTAAAGGAATTCAAAGAAATGGTCTATATATTTTTGATGATTTCTCTTCTGCATCATGTTTTGTATCTTAAATTTTGATTAATTCAAAACTATTGCATGAAATATTATGACATGTTAATTATCAAAGCTTATATGAAATGTATATATATATAATCTAGTAAAAGGTTTTCCTATGTTATCTTCTTCTCATGATGTATGTGAAGGGTGTTTACACTGAAAAAAAGGGCTAATCCTTTCACTCACATCCCAAGGAGAGTTCCTCTTCTTCTTTAGAACTTATTCAAAGTGATGTTATAGGTCCTCTTGAAGTAGCTTCGTTATAGATGTTGAAAATTTTATTGATGATTTCACCGAGATGATATGGACATATTTTATGAAAAATAAATCTCATGTATTTCAAAAATTTAAGGAATTTAAAGCAAGCTGTAAAAAAATCATCAAATTATAAAATTAAGAGACTTAGAATAGATAATGGGGGTGAATATGTTAGCAATACATTTAAAAAATTATATATTTATTGTGGTGTTCAAATGGAATTAACTTCTCCTTATTCTCCACAATCTAATGGTGTTGTGATAATAAAAATAGGACTGTTTTAGATATGGCTTACATCATGCTTCATTCTATTGGTCTTCCATAAATTTTGTGGACATAAGAAATGAACACAACAATATTCATCCTAAATGGGGTCCCTACCAAAGCTATTCACCTTTCAATCGCATTAGAGAAGTGGTCCAATCAAAAACCTGATGTCTCTCACTTAGGAGTGTTTTGTAGTTCTACTTCTTTATATATTCCTAAAAAATAAAAGAAAGAAACTTGATATGACTTCATTTTCTTGTATTTTCATTCGATATGGTATTAATAGTACATGTCTAAGGATTTACGACCCTGTAAAAATTGAATTAACTAAAAATCTCAATGTTGTTATGTTGGAAAAATGTTTTTGTTCATCTACAAATAGTGACGAAATTCCTAAGTATATCCAAAATTCTAATGATGGTTTTGATCCTGATAATGAAAATTTGGTAAATGGTCATGATGATGTTTCTTGTGTTGATACTATGGATGTTTCTGAATCTCCTAACTCCCTAGTTAAGAAACCAAAATGGGCTCAATATGTGTTAGAAATTTCTAATCCTATTGATCTTAGAAAAATGACCAGAAGCCATAATACATATGATGCATTAATGACCTTGTATGAACCTAAGCAACAAAGTTTTGAAGAAACTTCTCTGAGATGAGAAGTGGATCAATGCAATGTAAGTGAATATAATGCTGTAATTTAAAATCAAACCTAGGAGTTGGGTCCACCTTCAAAGAAAATAAGAATTATAGGGTCTAGATGGTTATACAAAGTAAAATATAATGATTCTAGTAGTATTGAAAAACACAAAGCTATACTTGTTGCTAGAGGCTTCCTTCGAAACTTGGTATTGATTATTTTGTGAAATTTTCTCCTATAGCTAAGATGAGTACTATTAGGGCCTTGTTTTCTATTTACTCAATTTGGGTGGGAAATCCACCGAATGGATGTGAAAAATAATTTTTTGAATAGTGATTTATATTTTTTTAAAAGAAAATGATAAAGAAAACTGTTTGTAAGTTAAAAAAATCCTTTTATGGTTTAAAGCAAGATCCTAGAGCTTGGTATGTGAAAAATAATTCCTACTTAGAGAAGTTAGGTTTTGTTAATTTTTCTTCTGATAATGATCTATTAATTAAGCAAGAAGGTTCTCACATTATCACTTTGTATGTCTATATGTGGATGATTTGGTTATGACTGGTGATAGTCCTACTTTTATTCATAGGATTAAGATAAATTTAAATAATAATTTGAAATGATAGATTAAGGTCTCGACATCATTTTATTGTTATGGTTATATTTCAAGACAAGCATTATATTGTTGTTTCTCAAGCGCAATATGAAACCTATGTACTAAAAAGTTCAATATAATTTATTGTAAACCAATTTCTACAGATATGGATGTTGGACTAAAACTTGATCATAAACCAAGATGTGAAAAATTTGATCCTACTTTGTAAAGTGAGTTAGTTGGTAGTTTGATTTATCTAACTACAACTAGACCAAATCTTTCCTATGTAGTAGGAATTGCTTGCATTTTTATGCAGAACCTTATAGAGATCTTGGAATATTGCAAAATGAAATTTTAGATATGTTAAGGGAACAATCATTTATGGATTGAATTATACTAAGGATGAAAATGCTAACTTGCATGGATTTTGTGATTCGATCATACTTGGTGATGTATTATATAGAAAATATACTTCTAGTTATGTTTTTAAATTTTGTTCAGGTTACATTACTTAGTGCAATAAAAATCAGCCAACCGTTTATATCTCTTAAACTGAAGCTGAGTATAAAAGTGTAATGGAAGATGCAAAAAAGGATTTTTGGATTAAAAGGTTGTTCGATGAGATAAATATGAAGGATCCAAGCATTTTTCCTTTGTTCTGCAACAACCAGAGCACCATATATCTTTCACATAATCCAGTACAACATCATAGGATGAAGCACATTGAGATACATATACACATTATCTGTTAGTGTAGGTTATTATTTATCCTTTTATTTATTTATTAGGATAATTCCTACACTTGTTAGGTTAGCTTTCTTAGGTGTACTAGTTGTGTGGAGTTAGCTTACTAGTTGTGTTGAGTTAGCTTCTCAATTATGTGGAGTTATCTTACTAGTATTTTGGAGTTAACTTAACTACTAGTATCAGTTAGTGGGAGTTCTTCACCACTGATTTAGGTAGTAGTTGTACTTCCCTCCTCCTATATGTACATCTTTCTTATTGAGTAATTAAAGTCATTCTATTGTAATGTATTGAGCATTATGGATTATGATGGATTTCTATATATGGTATTTTAACTCTTCTACTTTGCAAATCTAATGTGGTGTGCTATTATCATCTGAGATCGTGGCTTGGAACAATATTCTTATCGTTCCTTTCATGGTATCGAGCCATAAATGATGTAGACATTGAAGTAAGTTTTTCTTTGCAAGCAAGGGTTTATTTTTTCATGTATATGGAATTTGTTAGCAATTTTTCACAGCATACATTTTTATGCAAAATGGAGTGTGAAATTGGATTTGGAAAATGCCAAAACCCTAGAATTGACTATAAAATTGACCTTGTTTTGAGACAAGTAAAATGGGTTCATTCTTTTATCCATTGGATATAAGCGTGTACCTTCTAGATGCTTTCTTTTACCCTCTGGGTATTTCAGTTTTGGATGCGATATTTTATCCACTTGGATGCGAGATCATGTACCTTATGGGTGCATTATTTTATCCATTAGATATAAGTGTGTAGCTTCCGGATGCATTCTTTTACACTTTGGGTATTTCAGTTTTGGATGCAATCTTTTATCCACTAAACATAGATCATGTACCCTATGGGTGCATTTTTTTATCCATTGGATATAAGTGTGTACCTTTTGGATGCATTATTTTACCCTCGAGTATTTTAGTTTTGGATGTAGTCTTTTATCCACTAGACATAGATCTGTACCCTATGGGTGCATTCTTTTATCCATTGGATATAAGCGTGTACCTTCCGGATGCATTCTTTTACCCTCTGGGTATTTTGGTTTTGGATGTAGTCTTTTATCCACTTTGGATGTAGATCTGTACCCTCTGGGTGCATTCTTTTATCTATTGGATATAAGCGTGTACCCTCTGGACGCAATGATTTACCCTATGGACATTTTAGGTTTTGGGCGTAGGCTTTTATCCTTTGGTCGCAAGCATGTATCGTGTGGATGCACTCTTTTACCCTTTGGACATTTGGGTGTCACATGTACCTTTTAAAAAGATCGGCATTAAAATATTATTTTAATAGCAAAACCTTGTAGATCTCATGACTTTTGAACTGTAGCTCGGATTAAGGTGATCTTTTGTTTGAAATTGTGTATTTTTTTGAGATCTACGCATTGGTGAAATTTTTATACACATATTTCAAATGTAAAAGGTACTTATTACTCATTGTAATATTTACATGCACTCAATTATAAAGTGTCAAATTTGGGAGGGTGTTGTGATCACTTGTGGATGCATTTTCGGTTGAGCCCGACGTCCTAAAATTTTGGGTATTGCATTCTTATATCTATGGGTGTATACATTTATATCTCTCTTGTTTATTGAGATATTTTGGATCTGAATTTTTGACAATTTTTTTGGCATGTTGACAATCTCTCTTATGGGGGAGCTATTCTGGTGGAGCCCAGTGTTAGTTTTTCAGTGTTCGAGTAGTTGATTTTACCAACTCATACAGATATGTGGTGTCACTCTACCCATTCTGCAGTATAGGAGGGTGTGGTGTTGATACTACTTCTTTGGGTTTCATGCCATTGCCTTGTTACCTTGAATTTTTATTGGATCATAGCACTCCAATTTATTTGGATCTCGCGTCCTTGCATTGTTGCCTTGGTTTTTCTTGGATCGTGGCACACCTATTTGTAGCAGTTGATCAAATTATGTTTGGTGTTTATTTTTCACTTTTTGACATCACTCCATTGACAATATCCTTGCATGGAGCTATTCTGGTGAAGCCCAGTGTTAGTTATTTTTGAGTTATATGATCAAGCAGTGGATTCAGACCATAGTGTGCACCACACTTCTTCAACATTGTATGAGTTTTTAGAGTCGAGCTTCTGAGGATATCTTGCAGTAGGATTTTTCTCTCTAATTTGTTATTACTAGTTTTGGGTACCTTGTGGTGTCCATTTTTTCCAGTTGTTGTACATGGGTACCTCATCAGGCCTTGTTGTCGGGACCCACCTTCTTTTCCACCCACCTAAGCTATGCTTACGGGAGGGTGTTAGTGTAGGTTATTATTTATCCTTTTATTTATTTATTAAGATAATTCTTACACTTGTGTTAGCCCTACACTTGTTGGGTTAGCTTTCGTAGGTGTACTAGTTGTGTTGAGTTAGCTTCTCAGTTATGTGGAGTTATCTTACTAGTCTTTTATAGTTAACTACTAGTATCGAGTTAATGGGAGTTCTTCACTACTGAATTAGGTCGTAGTTATACTTCCCTCCTCCTTTATGTACATCTTTCTTATTGAGTAATTCAAGTCATTCTATTATAATGTATTGAGCATTATGGATTATGATGGATTTCCATATATGGTACCACCGATTTAGGTAGTAGTTGTACTTCCCTCCTATATGTAAATCTTTCTAATTGAGTAATTCAAGTCATTCTATTGTAATGTATTGAGCATTATGGATTATGATGGATTTCCATATATGGTATTTTATCTCTTCTTCTTTACACAACTAATTTGGTGTGCTATTATCATCTCGAGATCGCAGCTTGGGACAATATTCTTATCGTTCCTTTCATCATTTGTGAGAAGGTGTTAATTGGTGAGATAGATCACAAGTTTTTACCAATGAAGAGCGGGTTGTTGAAATATTCACAAAGCCCCCGAGTGCTACAAAGTTTTCTCATTTTCATGAAAAACTTGGATCTATGGTGTTTCCATTTGGGGGAGTGTGCATAATAATAATGCCTCCTAATGTAACTTGGTGTTTGTAAAATAAAAATGAAAATGTAAAATACCTTGGGGAAAATGTATAAAGACCTTCAAGAAAGTGTAAAAAACTTCAAGCATGTGTATACCTCAAGGGATTATTTTTTATAAATAAGTGTAGAAATGCCTTAAAGGTGGTCTTCATAAATTCTTTAGTGTTATTGATTTTACTTGGTAAACATTCGATCTGAAGCATATTTTTAAGTATTTCCTTGGTTATATAAGGCTTCTATATGCTTGGGTTTACTAACCTTTTATGAGAACTTGTGATAACATGTAAAATTCAAAAATCATACTTAGCCATTAATCATGGGATGATATTTGGGATTTCAAATCCTTTTATAGAAAAAGTTAACTTGAGTATGATGAAGGTTTTATAATTACTTCAACCTATATGCTAGCCTAAAACCTTTATGGTTTAAGGATTGTAAATCCTATAGTGTACCAAAGGTAGGTAATCTATTCCCATATGTTATCCCACTTAACATTGAGGGGGAATGTTAGAACATAATGATTAAGTGGGCTTGCCACCCCTTAATTAATATGGGTCCATCACTATTATATAGGCTAAATATTTAATAATATGAAATTATTTTCTATTATTAAATATTCATACCTAGGTAATATACATTAGGTAAGTATTTAATAATGTGAATAATTTATGTTTGTATTTATTAAATAAACTAACCTAGGTATATGTGATAACCATGTAAGGTTGAAAAGGCGAGTCGGGACACATACCTAACCATCTTATATTCAAAGAAATTCAGGTCCTCATTTGATATATTTTGGAAATATATTAAAGGTGTGCAAATAAAGTGATTTGGTTTTACCATTGGTAATTAGGGTTTTAAAGGAAGAGGTGATATTATTGGATATAAAATAATTTCTTTGAAGTAAAATGTTATTTTCAACATGGTTTTTACCCTATTGGGGTTTTTCACTATAAATATCGTGTCACATGTATGATTTATTTCCTATAAGTATTTATTTATTTACTTATGTGATGATGTAATGTTCATTTAATTATTTATTATAACATTACATAATGTATTAATGTTTAGCATGTATGTTGAATTAATCGAGAAATTTTCGAATCCTCGAATTCTAACATAATCGCAAAAGACTCATATGCATATGTTAGAGATAAATTATGTATGCATGTGAGATGATTGAGTGTGTGTTTATGTGTTTGTGTATGTGCATATTAAAAAGCATATAAATATTTCTAATTAAACAAATTACATGCAATTATACATGGAAAATTGCATTTTTACTATAAACATGGACTAATACATAATACTTGATAATTTGGTAAATAAAAATTATATTTGAAGGACGAAAAAAGAAATATAACTTTATTGTAAATGGCCTTTAAAATCTCAAGACTTCAATTTTAATTATCTCTAAAAATTTGAACACTCAATTAAACACTTTCCATATACATTTTACCTAAGCATCACGTATATTCATACTTGATTTAAGATAGTCAAAGTCCTGACGATTACAAACAAATCTAATGGCACATAAAATTGGTGGGGCATGTCATTATTTTGGAAGAGATCGCAAGTTTAAATTTTTCTATCCCTCACCGCAAAAGTGAGTGAGGGATAGGCTCTTCCTTCCATATAAACATGACTCATTTGTTTATATTAAAAATAAAGTTCACCTACAATAAAAATAAATTACTCGAACATAGATAACAATATAAATATATAATAATACATAGTAGTTTTGTGTCAACACATTTCCAAAAACTTAAAACACGTGTAATTCTTAGATACAAATTCTATCATTCTGAACTTGTCATTGCATCATATTTCCATGTGAGAATTTTATAGATTTACTCCAACATTCAACTTTCAAGCACCCAAAAACAAAAAAATAACTACATGGATTTTGAAAGAGGTTCCATAACTTTATGTCTCTTGTTTTATCACATTTTTATAATTCCTCGAATGAGCTAGCTTTGATAACTCTTTTTTATACAAAGCCCGTGATAAAATATGAAACGAGATAACAATAAAACCTCTTGAAAAATTGACAAAATGATAAAGTTAATCATGGGATTTGTGTGTTATGACTTAAATCAGGACTATTAAAACTCACAGGGGAATTTGGACATCGGATTCACCACAACATCTATTAGGATTAAAACACGAGACGCACAATAAAGCATAAATAAAAGAAGCATGTAATCACAAGATAAACCCAAAATTTAACATGGTTCACCCAATTGGGGCTACATCCACTTGAAATAAGCCAAACTTCTCCTTTATTTAGTCCTAAGGAATACAATACAATTATCTCTCTTTTTCACACTACAAAGAGTAAATCCATGCAGATATATATAACTTGTGCACCTCTTTTTGAAAGTTTCATTCAACCACAAGCAACCTAAATATAACATTCTTATAAATAATACATGCACATAAATAATATAAACATAAAAAAATACCTGCTATTAATAAGACAATGCTATTTTTATCCATGGCCATGCATTCCTCGCAAAATCAAGAAAAAATAAAAATACCACTTTAACTTACATTCAGGCTCCACAAATTTAACAATCTCCCACTTGGAGACTGACTGCTACAACCCACTATTACAGCTCATCCTCGAATCTTCTCTGACTTGTTCCTCTTCTTCAAGATCAATCTTGAAGACCCGTCGAAGCAGAACAACCTTCCAGCTTCTCTTTTGTCACTTCCTTTGTGAACATATCAACATGATTATGACTTGTATGGATCTTCTGCAACTTAAGTTGTCCATCCTCCAAAACTGATGTAATAAAGTGATACATGAGTTATATATGTTTGGTTCCCAAATTTAATCTGAGTTATTTACAAGATGAATTGCAATCTAGCTATCACTAACTAACCTGTAATCCTCATGTGTCTTTCCAATATCTTCCATGAAATGTTGCATCCATATCATCTCCTTACTTGCTTCTATAACAACAACATACAATGCCTCTGTAGTAGACAAGGTGACAATCTTTTGCAGTTTAGAGATCCAACTAACTGTCATGATACCAATAGTGAATACATAACATGTGGTTCTCCTCTTACCATCCAAATATCCATCTATGTCTGCATCAACATATATGTGTAAGGAAACATTTAACCCTCCATAGAATAATTTTTTACTAGTGGTCCCTCTCAAGTATCTGAGAATCCACTCGATTCCATTCGAGTGCTCCTTTCTTGGATTAATCATGTATATATTGATTAATCCCACTGTATGGGTAATGTCACATCTTGTACATACCATAACATACTTCAAACTTCCATCTACTGAAGCATATATAACTTTAGACATACATATAATCTCTTCATGTCTTTTAGGACACTATTATTTACTCAAATTGAAGTGACCTACAATTGGTCTACTCACTAGTTTTGCATCATACATCCTAAACCTATCTAACACCTTCTTCACATAATCTTCTAGAGACAAATTCAATATTCTACTCGTCATGTCTCTGTTGATTCTCATGCCAAGAATTTTCTTTTCGCACCTAAATCCTTCATGGAAAATGTATTGGCTAACTGTCTCTTTATCTCATTTATATCCTACATGTTTGACGCTGTTAAAAGTGTGTCATTCACTAATAACAACAAGATAATATAGGTGTCATTGTCTAATCTTTTAAAATAAACATAGTGATCAAAATGACATCGAGTAACCTTGTTATATCATGAACTGTCAAATCTCAAATACCACTATCTTGGACCTTGTTTAAGGCTATATAAGCTCTTCTTCAATCTACAAACCAATTTCTCCTTCCCCTATGACTTCATATCCATGTGGTTGCCCCATATAAATTTATTACTCTAAATCACCATGAAGAAAATAATTTTTTACATCTAATTATTCAAGATGCAAATCTTCCACAACTACTAAGCTTATGACGGTTAATGTAAGTCAATTTAGCAGGGAAAGAAAATTTCATCAAATTATATACCTTTTTCTTGTGCAAATCCCTTTAAAAAAATTATTTCCTTGTACCTCTTTTTAAAACATTCTTCTTCCTTCAACCTATAAACCCACTTGTTCTGCAATGCTCTCATTCCTATAGGCAACTGAACCAAATCCCAAGTTCGGTTGTGTTCCAAGGAGTCCATCTCCTCATCCATGCCCTGCTCCCACTTTTTCCATGTTTCTACCTTCATTTCTTATTCATTTTTTTGGTTCTCCAAAGATCCATCAATAAACAATAGTAAAGTTGATACGAAGATAACCTTGTAAGAGGTTTACTTACCCTAGTAGATTGTCTCACAATATTTTCTACGATTTGAGGATTTTACTATTCTTGTTTATTTTGATCTACCGAATCAACACCGAATGTGTTAGGATTGATGCCAACTTTTAGATTTTCTATCCCTTATCTTTTATCTTCTTATCCAGCTACATACTCAAACTTTAATAGCTTCTTATCTTGCGGTTGTTCGTGTATGTAGTCTTTATTTTACCAAGGACAGCTAAAGGCATCTGACACATCGAGTTAGTCATAATTGAGTGTTAACCCAAAGGGCGTAAGGGTACTAGGTCCTATCAACAGCAATCTGGCACTATGATAAATCTTCATCGGGAACTCCTCGTGCTTTGATTATTAACTAATGCATAGCTCTTAGTTTGGTGGATGTAATATGGAAACACAACAACAAACATAACACAAGAATACCATAGACTATGATAAGAAGGAATACTTGATAAATCTGAAATATCAATGTAAATTATAATATCAACATGAAATTGTTACAATCTCACAAATGAGGTTCTTCAAGTGTTATTAACTTCACTTGCCTTCAAACAATAACTATGGGAGAAACTTCACAATTACACCTCTTAATAGCTTCTTTAACACACCTTCAAAATGATGGTTTCCTTTACACACTTGCTCATACAATATTTCTCACTACTTCTCTCTATGCTAAATGAGGGGGGGTGGCCTCTTTATTTATAGGAATTCAGGCTTATCCACCTTATCTCTAAGATAGGATAGGAAATATCTTCCGGCCAATCATATTCCATGCCTAAACTCTTGCCTTTACATGTAGGCTTATCTTCTAAGATAAGATAAACCTTATCATCTCACATGGGTTCCACCTTTTTAGACTTTTCCACAAATAAAATACACAAAATATTTATGACATCACTCTTTGTCCTTATTACAAATATAATATTTCTAATTCCTAATCATGTAGACCCTACTTCTCTACTTATCCCAACTTTGACATTTTAACATTACCGGACCACTTACGACAAATATTTACTTTTTACAACATTCCTATTGTACTTTGACTGTTACCATACTCTACATTATTGGCGGCCGTACTGACGATGCCGTTATCTTCTATTGGATGCCACTACTAATTATACTTAACAACATCCTATTCCTAATACATACATTAATAAAATAGAAATTACGGAGGAAAATTTTAATGTCGATAGTCCCTCATTTATGGTAACTTTGTCAAGAAGTTAGCATGATGGACACATATATAATCAAGATCAATAATAACCATTTAAAAGTAAAATATAAAAAGATCTAGATCACAACCATAGTGCATGAAATATTAAACAAGAACCAAGATCAGATTTATCATACAAGATCAAAAAATAGATATGTCAATAACCATTATCTAACCACATAGATCCATTATATTAATCACTGTAAAAAAGAAGATAAATACAAATAATAGATCATGCACATTCATAAATCAACAACATAACCTTACTAAAATTTATATCTCACAAAACGTGCAAATCAATACATATTTATAGGTAGTGGGGACTTGACCTTCACTACTCATGTACTCTCAAAATAGGCTACATGATAAGAATAACCACATGTAGCTTAAAAAGATAAATACAAAAGCATACAACATTGCCAATAATAGATTATCTAATAATATCTATAGATCTAATCCTATTAATAGCTCAAAAATATGCATGTTGTTTGATCTTCCACTTATCCAAAATATCCTTGTTTCTCTTCGGAGTATCCATGATGATGTGTTCCTCGCACTTAACACTATCTTTAACCTCATCACACAAAACAACTAAGTTCTGATATCAAGCTTTCCTAGGCATGCCCTTTTTCATTGTACTTTTGCACACACCTCCATGCCCTATGTCCACATACACTTCCCTTTTCTCGCCTTTAATACTTAGGATTTAATTCATCAGCCCAACATTACCCCACACTTGCTTCATTTCCACCCATGACAATGGGTAATTCTTCCATGTCCCTCTCAAGATAAAGAATAATAAATAAAAGAATGTGTTGTACATAAAGAATGAATAGATACCATAAAGAATCTGGAAGCGCTCTATCCCTTTGAAGGTAGCAGTAACTTGGGATACTCATTTTTATTTCTTTCTTTAACACATTCCAATTGTTGAGTGCTTTATTTTTCTTTTCGGGATATCTACAAGTACCACTTCCATCTTATCTAAAGTCATTTTCTCACCCTCATTCTTCAATTATCTAAGAAAATTGGCTAGAATTGAGAGCATCCCCTCCACCATGTTCTTACACAAAGTCAATCATTTCACCAATTTACTTGATATTATCCTTGTGAGGGTCCTAGGATGCTATAAGTGCATCACACTTTTCTGCTACCAAAGTGAGCTTCTCCTCATGCCCAAGTGTCTCATTGTTCTTCACTATAAGGACTACATTTTCCTCCATATTTGTATGGTTGTAGTCACTTACTTTACAGCGCTAAATGCGTGACTCCAAATCACGGCCCAAGAATACCCCGTATGGATACCTTTGCATCTTTAAAAATTGAATTTCAAGGGCATCTTCAACATTTGTTTCTACTTCCTTCTACTTCTTTCCCCTTTTAGTTGCCCTAGGTTCTCACTTCAGTTCCATAATGATGGTAAAAGAGTGTTGTTATAGTTGATTCAAGCTTTGGGACTCTCACTTGCGTGCCCTAGATTCAAAATTATGTGCTCTATATTTTCTCTGAACCCTAACTCACGAATTTACTTCCCTGAACACCTTTGTTTCACTCAAACACTCTCTCTAATGGAGCACCAATCAATCCCATGCAAAAATATTTCTGGTTCGATATCTAACAAAAATTTCTCACACTTTCTCTACGTAATTCGCTCTTCAACTCGCTCGATAAATCCACAATTATAAAGTAAAAACGATTTCACTAACTTACCTTTAATAACCTTTGGTAAATTCTTTTGCACTTATTGCTCTCCACCTGCCATCATATCTAGCATTAAATGGCGTGTCTTTTATTTTCTATGCTAATTTTTTCATGCCTAATCTATAACCTTTTGGTGCGCCTACTAGTCCTCGACCACATACTTCCTTTTGTGTGACTTCATTTTCCAATTTACCTATCCACTACACCTCTTAGAAAGTAGTTTCCCATAGTTCCACCTCCCTCACATTACACTGTGCATCCATTCATCCACTCATGGTCTTTATTTAAGAGCAATTATTCTTTATCCACTCCTTTACTTAAACCACCTGCACAATATTTCTCCATGCATACCTATTTTCTAGAGAATGTTAAAACATGACACAACCGATCATTTTTATTCTTCACCCCACACTAAAAGTAAGCACGGTCCTCTATGCATGTATTCAATTAGATAGTAATAAGCTTCTAGCGAGCAAGTGTCCTTATTACAAAAACACATTGAACTAAATTGACAAAGCTTAGAACATTTGAAAGGAAACACATATAATGGAAATGTGTGAAAGAAAATCTAATCTAATTGACAATACTTCCTTATTACAAACACCAAGTAGACTTATTTATAGTAGGATTTCAGCCTACTCCTATTATAGTAAATGGATAAACGAGTTCCATCCAACACCTATAACTGGAAAACCCCTAAATGAAGTATGTAAGTTCATAAGGTCCCAACCAATGCAATTGGAATTTTCTAGGATGGCGAAGAAACTTGGAATCATAAAGAAGAGCCATCTATCCAACCACAAACTACTTATTCTTAATATGTCTATCACGTCATGACTTTTACCTAGATTTCTCTATCTTCTAACTCCAATGTGCTATGGCCCACCTTTCATCTAACGCATCAGGTCTATCAATGTGCTCTTCAATTTATTTCTCATCATCCATCCCACGTACACACGTAATACTTGGGGAGGGTAACATAAATTCCACTTGTAAAATAGCCTCCTTTCCAAACACCAATTGAAATAGTGTGGCCTTGTTCAATATCTTATAAGTTGTCTGTATTCACAAAGTACAATGGGGAATTTATCATCCTAATCCTTTCTTCCAACATCACAAATTTTAGTCAATGTATGTGACGATATTTTATTGAAATCCTCAACAGTCCCATTGGCATGTGGATGATAGGGTGTTGTTTTATGGTGCCCCACCATAAATTATGCCAACATATCTGATAGTCTCATTGAGAAAATTAGTACTATCACCTATGAGACTCAATGGACCTCCATACAAAATGATGATTTTTTCCCATAGAAACCTAGCTTCAGTAGTTGTCATGTAATATTTTGTAGGCACCACTTCTACCCACCTTGTAAGATAATTTGTACAAATTATAATATATCACGAACCAGTCCTACGTGTAGGTGAGGAAATAGGACCCACAAATTCAATTACCCACTTCTCAAAATGCTCTACACTGGCAATGGGCCTCAAAGAAATTTCATCTCTATGCTTAGGCTTACCAAGGCATTGAAAATGGTCACATGCCTTACAATATTCTATACATTCCTTATAAACCATTTCTCGTTCTGATCCTGCTAATAAGTTCTTATGCATGGTGGCATTTCTGCACAATGTCCACTCACAATCCCACAATGAGCTTCTTCCATAATAGCTTCACTCCCATGATCATGTTAGGAAATAAGGGATAAAATACGTAGAACAATCCCTCATAGAATCACAATAGTAGAAAATAATATGTAGAAAATATTACAGATCTGAAATAAAAGTGTAGAATAAAAAGAACACAACACAAAGAGATAATATTTAACGTGGTTCACCCAATTTGGGCTATGTCCACCAAGAATCACTTGCTCATATTTTATTACAAGCCACCTCTTCTCTCAATACAATACCCAAATCTGTTTGGAGCTATGCTCAACAAACACTACGAGAATTCATAATCAAATTCACACACATCTAAAATGTTGCATCAACCCTACAATAAGTACAAAACAACATAAATAGACAATTTATTAAGTAGTTTTGCAATGCTTTAGGTACCAAAACTATGGGCCAAAACCATCCTATAAACCTATGGGTCAAAAATCCCACCCATATGACAAGAGCACGTTTCCTGATATATTGGGCACATTTTTAAAGGCCAAAAATTATGGATAGTGTACAATACTTTTAGTGTATAGTATAGACACCTATTTTTGGGTATATCACCTCTCAATAATCTTATATGCACGCTAATTCGATTCTCGCATCTCTTTATCTTAAATTAAATAAAATACTATCTATTTACTCACATTATTTGATTGATTATCAATGGGCTCCGTATGGACCCATTTGATAAATCAATTTTTGGCATCATCCCCCATCTCTCACAAATTATTTAATTCATAATGCATATCTCTGACACTCTTTTTTAAAAAGGAGTTCTTTCTCTTAAATTGAATTATCAATGGGCTCCATATGGACCCATTTGATAAATCAATTTTTGGCATCATCCCCCATCTCTCACAAATTATTTAATTCATAATGCATATCTCCGACACTCTTTTTTTAAAAAGAGTTCTTTCTCTTAAATTGAATTATCAATGGGCTCCATATGGACCCATTTGATAAATCAATTTTTGGAATCATCTCCCATCTCTCAAAAATTATTCAATTCATGATGCATATCTTGACACTCTTTTTTTAGAAAGAGTTCTTTCTCTTAAATTGAATTATCAATGGGCTCCATATGGACCCATTTGATAAATCAATTTTTGGCATCATCCCCCATCTCTCACAAATTATTTAATTCATAATGCACCCATCCGACACCTTCTTTTTAAAATGAAATATTTATCTCACCCCCCATTCAAATCATGTCCCCCACTTTGCCTAATAAGTCAAACTATGGGACCCACGTTGATCACATCACATCCCTAACTCAGGTTACTTTACTACACCCTGGGTATCATCTAACCTGCAGTTTAGCCTCACATCTAAACTATAAATATGGGGTTTTCCCCATATTTAGGGGGAGGAGATTATTTCAAAGGGATATATAGATTTTAGGGAGAATACTTTTTTAAAGGAGGAGGATATATTTTTAAAAATAAGAAGGATAAAGCTCTAACAGTGTCTCTTATCTTTCCATCTTGATGCCCGGTTCATTTCCATAGCAGGACATAAGCTAAGTATTCTTGTTATTTCAGTTGCTTGTCATTTTTAATACTGTTCATGATCTATTATTATCTTTTCTGACATGGGGGTTGACATCCTCCAAGGGAGTTAAAATCCTCTTAGAACCGACACTATCTCGGGAAACCCCCACATATTGTGTTCTAATCTTATCTGGTTTAGTTTTGCAGATCTAGCTTCTTGATATCATGCATCTACTTTCTTTGCGCCCGTATCATCCATCTCCATCTCCAAGGTACTAAGCCCTTGTATACTCGACGTGGTCTCGTGTTTCTTGATTACTCATACACTCACTTGGACAGGAAGCTGGAAACGCAGATCTACATTTGGCATGCCCGGTGGGACTAGATCCAAGATTTGGTCGTTTCATTTGTTTTGTTCCTTTATTCATCTCGTGTAGGTATTATAAATATACCGGTTCTCCTATGTCGTAGTTTTCAAATATCTGTGATAAATATTTCATCTTGTGGACTCACGTTTTTGCAAGATTTGGTGTTATCTTCATCCGTATTAGAGGTTTGTGTCGCCTTCAAGGTAAGTACTCTTCTTGTGTTTAACCAGATTGGTATTTAGTTTCAAGTTTAGTTTTATTATTAAATACATAATCATACTCAAATAAAAAAATCATATGATAGGTTCTACTCGCATGGGAACAAATCTGAAACTAATCTTATTGTCTTGCTTTTATTTGTGATCTCAGTTGTATAATAGATATATATATTTTTTTCTTTTAATGGCCTTTGCTTTGACCTAACAAAATATGTCTATATATTCATCTAGATCTTAATTTCTAATTATGTATAAATCTCACATTTCAAAGCATACTAATCTATGGTTACTTGTTTAAAATATAATAATCTATAGTTATTTATTTTAAAACATAATAGACAATATTGATTTATTTAAAAATAACAATTAAAAAAAAAACATTATGAAATAACATTAGAATTAAATTATAAAAAAAAATTGCCATTCAATATTGAAATGTAATCCACATCCATGGAATGTCAACACCATAGTTACTTGTATATGTCCCGTTTAGTTCTCTTTTTCATGTGATTCGCTTTATGTCACCACACATGTAAAAATTTTGTGTCCATGTGCAGTAGGACCACCTTGGGCATACCTAAAAGTGAATAATTTTTTTTTCAATAAAAAGGTTTGATAAGATATTGCTCCTCATTTCCTTTTCATGTCCCATTATTGTAGATATCTTATCATTTTCATATCTTGTCGGTCGATTATTGTGGGGTATAAGACATTAATAATTTAATTACTTTATAAGTATTCTTATCGCTAGTTCACTATACAAATAAATGCAACATACACATTTATATTGTTTTGGTAGTATAGTTTATTGTTTAACAACATATTATTTCTTATTTATATTATTTTGTTAATCTGTGATCATTATTTTTAATGTATAGTTCATTCTTATTTACCTTAGTATCTATTAAATTTTTATTAGGTTGATATTATTTAGTTAGTTTAATTTAGTTAGCAACTTAATTAATTTTTATTTTTATTCTTTATTATTATTATTTTTAGAAATTCAGTTATTGACTAGTTTATTTTGCTAATGTTTTATAAATATTGATGTTTAAGTGGTATTGGCTTAAGTTGTGTCATTACACGTAGGTTACCTTTGTTTTCACCCAAAAATTAATTATTTAGAAAAAATTTGCAATACACAAGGTCATTAGGACCATTATATTGCTTTTCTTATCCTATCATCTGCATGAATTAATTGTTTTATTTACTTCTGCAGGTAAACTCCACGACCTTGCAACCATTAAATCACGTTGTCAAAGACCATTTTGTAAAACAAAACCAAAAAAACAACAAAAAGAAAATACTCATTTTTACTCGCCTCATCTACAACTCTAAACGGTGCCATTTTAGGGTACCTGGGCATTCCAGGCCACTGACTGGCGCTTCTAAAAACACCATCATCAAGTACAATCACATAACACCAATAAGCGATTCTCCAAGTATTTCTCATTTTTCCCTATTTTCTCTTTTCTACATCGAACTTTCTCTTTCCTGAGTGTCTATATACATCAAACGTCACATTTCATTTTGGTCTAAAATGAACCTTCTGCATCCTTCCTGATCACATAGCTTAAGTAAAGGATTTAACTCTCTACATTTCACCTATCACACACTGCCTAAAACTACACAAACATAATTTACACATCAAAACATTCCTCTCACCTGGTTAATCAATTGGGACTTAAACACCCAATGACAAAACCGTCTCAGACATCTCCCAATCCATAACTGCCTAAAACCAACCTTAGACTCCTTTAGGCACCTCTATTACTTACTTTTCTTTTCTGTTCACATCCTCTAAATTAATCATGAGGCTAAAAAAATTCTTCTTGATTTATTTGTCAACAACATACATAAACAAATGTTTCTTTACTTCACACCTATTGTCGCTCTCTCCCAAATCAAGAAAAATAAACAATATGCTTTATCCCATGATATTACTTCCTCTGACGATCTTACTCAACAAGATTCTAAACTCAAAACCATGCCTTCAGAGCCATAATCTCTAGTCTCCATGGTCTCACCTCATGAGAACCATGTCATACAAAATTCTCCCCACCTTGACACCAACCCTCCTATCCCCCATCAAGCCATTCTTCCTAAATCAATCATACCACCATCTCCTGCTCCTCTAGATACATCTAAATCTCCTCCTAACCCCATATATGACTTCTTACTCCAAAAATATCCTATAATCTCTAAATCCTCCCAATCTCCTCAATTGGTGGATCGCATTCCACCCACATCCCTTTTTGTCAATTCTATTTCATCCGCCACTAGTATGCCCATCAAACAATCTCAACTTTTGAATACCTACATCCCTACCCATCCTATGCTCTAATAGTCTCAACCCCTTAACACTCATATCCCTACCTACCATCTACCACAACAACCTACCCAGCTTCAACAAACACACCATATTCCTATTATTCAAAGTCAACCTATGCAACAATCTCAACCCATGACACATGTTCATCCTTACCAAGCAGCTCCCCAAACACCCACATATCCGAAAATTAATCAATTGTCTTATCAAACCATTCCACAAACATCCTATCCACAAACTTATCAACCACTTTATCAGACACTTCACCAAACACCCACACACCCACAAACACATTATTCACCTTATCAAACTACCTTTCAAACCACACACCGATCCAATCTCAACCTTACAATACCTTGACTAATTCAATTCACACCTTAATGAATTGGTTAGCTAGTTTAGAAACCCTTACCATACCACCCAAGAACACCTTATCCTATGAACAAATCTGTAACGAACCGATTCATCCATCGGTTCCAATCAAACCTTATCCCCCTCATTGGAAACTTCCTACATTTAATAAGTTCAATAATAAAGAAGATCCCCAACAACATCTCCTCGCATTTAAACATGCATGTTGTCTTATCGCACATGATCATGATCTACTTCTTCACACTTTCCCCATGTCTTTGTCTGGTCCTGGGCTGGACTGGTATAACAATATCCCATGACATTCCTTATTCTCTTTCACCCAACTTACATAGTTGTTCTTAGAACACTTTTCTATCAATATCGCATGCAAAACCACTATCGCTGATCTATATACCATTCGATAGTATGAAAATGAGACCATCGCCGACTTCGTCGCATGGTGGCATGATGTTATAAACCAACTATCCTTCACTATCCCACAAACCGAACTCATCGATTTATTCTCACGTTCGTGTGCCAAACATATATCATCCACTTTGCAAATCCAATCATTCCAAACCTTTGATGAAGCTTTCACAATGGCTCACAAGCTTGAAACCTATGCCATTGAGTAGGGTCATCTTAAATTAAGTTCAACTAAATCAAAAATTGAATCCACTAAACCATTCACACATAATGGCAAGTTCAAGATGTGACCAACACTATGCTCATTTGAAACCTCATCCCCATCTAAACCAAGCACATGGTCTCAACAACGATCTCCTCAATCAACATCCCACTACACTCCTTTAGGAGAATCATACAGTTCCATATTTGATAAGTTGATGAGTGTAAACTCTATCCAATTGCCTCCCATACGACCCGTAGACAACTCACAAGCCAAGCCTATTTGGTATCATGAGGCCCACTTTTGTAAATATCATCGATTCAAAGGTCATGACATTGAGAGATGTCATTCTTTCAAATATCATGTCTAACAACTTGTAAATCAAGGGGATATCCAAATTGATACTAGCAATACACAAACTAATCAACCACCAACAAATCATGTCACCCCCTTTACATCTCAACTATCAAACGCTTGTATGGTTGACACTGTCAATCAAGATCCCATCTTGTCACCAACTATGCATGTTCCCATAGTGGACATTATTCCCATCTCTTATTCAGAACATCTAACACCTACATCAACTTTCACTACTTATACTGAACCTGTACCTTCTCCTATCCTTGCCACTTCCACATCAAATTCAAGATATCATCCATTTCCTCCACTTCAAACATACCCCAATCTATCACATTAGATTCATCCTTAGCACTTATTTTGGCTCCACTCATATCCACACATATCCTTACGTCTCTCACACCCATTCATTCACTGACATCTTCATCAAATACACCTATTACTACACCTATATTTCTCACAACGATCCTAACTAAAACTAGTTCTACAAAATGCACCCTTGCAACCATATCTTCGACATCAATCCCTTTATCAAAATATCATTCGACCCCTCGAAAAATTAATGAAACAACCACCATTCTACGCTTCTACATCTAAAAATGTCCCGCACTTGTTACATTACCATTACCCATAAGGTCTACTCCATCGGTTATCACATCACTCACATCTCCACACATTCCAAAAGTGCCTACATCTTTATCTCGTCTCTAGCTACCCCTATACCTATCATATCAAAAAGTCCTCCTATCTCTACCTTGACAACCTTTCTTGTGGCCACAACACCCGAGTCTAGCCCAATATTCTTTACCCAATCCTCCCATCACATAAATCAAATCCTCTCAATATTCAACCCTACCAAATATAACCCTTGAATCACCTATTGAACCAGCACATCCACCTCGATCAAATAAATATGCTTTACCTTCTCCCTCTACAAAATCATCTCTTTCCATGCCAAAATCAAAACAATCTATGTCTCACATAGATATCATTAATCACATCATACAAACACCTATCTCTTCATTAACATCTTCATCTTGTTTTAGAACAGTTTCTCCATTAATAACCACACCACCACTATCAGATCCTCCGGTTGAAATTATTGTCATCCCTGCTAGAGGTAAATCTTCTCAGTTGAAGTCTAAGGCTCGGAAAACATCCCCGATAGTCCCCTGCACATCCACAGAAACATTCAGGTTTTCCCTCTTCTCAACAATCCAATTCCACAACATCCATGTCAGGGTTAGTTTTTCCATCTATGACATCTTGCAATAATCAATCCACATCCAAACAATATCATCCTTCAACCAAATTTGATTTGTCCTCCAAAACACGAAATTCACACATCCAATCTACATCTATGTTTTCTCCTAATGCTAAGCTGAGACATCCTATCAAAACCCACAAAAGTTACCTTCCCCATGACACTTCAATGGGGTCATATGTAGACATCTAACTCGAACATCTATCATTAAACTTCCTCCTATTAAAGCCTTCAATCCATATGGTCCCAAGCCATCATGGTTCAATCCTAATTGTAGTTGTGCTTATCATCATACCCTAGGTCACGACATCGAACATTGTAAGGCCTTTCGGTCAATCGTCCACAATCTTATAGAGAAAGATGATTTCCTCATTCAGGGGAAAGTTCCTTCTCCATCTACCTTGAATCCAATCCATATCCCATCTGTCGGATCTCCCATGATCCCTCCATCCACATCTTCCCTTAATATCCATCTAGCCTATGTCATTCCTCCTAAGGAATGCCCTCCATTGTTCATCAATCTTTGCTTATCTTACTAAGCACACTTGTGGCCTCCGATCATTTACCCCATCCAAATTTAAAAAATCTCATCTAAGCTCTTTTGACATCCTTTACCTCCTTCACATTTAGCTTGTTGGGAGAATAACCTTCCGCGCCCTTGAGCATCTCATCCAGTATAACCCCTTGTTACTTAGGGGACTTCGCTCTTTGACATTGTTTTATTTACCTTCCTTCACATCCATCTAATCTAAATTAATTATATCCAGATCCTCATCTCATTCTAAGTCCTCCTTTGAGGCCATATTTGTTCTTTTATGTTTATGCTCCTTTTGGAAGTATCACCTTTTATTAAAGCCCTCCTTTGAGGCCATGTTTCTCTCTCCACCGAGGGACCCCTTTTCTCCAAGTCCACCTTTGTGGCTATATTTGTGTCTCTTCTGGGCACCATATATTTCAAAGTCCACCACTTTGTGGCTATATTTGTGTCTCCTTTGGGACATGATTTATTTCGTAAGCCCTCCTTTGAGGCCATATTTGTCTCTCCATTGAGGGACCTTTTTCTCTAAGTCCACCTTTGTGGCTATATTTATGTCTCTTATGGGGCACCATCTATTTCGAAGCCCACCATTGTGGCTATATGTGTGTCTCTTTTGGGACATCATTTATTTCATCAAGCCCTCCTTTGAGGCCATTATTGTCCTTCCATATTTGTGTCTTTCTTGGGGCACCATTTATTTTCATCTAAATCCACCATTGTGGTCATATGTTAGTTTTATTTCCTACTTGGCTATCATCTCATCTTATTGCAACTTCACTATCTTCCCTCTCATTGTGGTAAAATAGAAATGGAACCTCTTAATGCATTACACTTGTGACCAGTATATTATTAATATATCTACCAATGATAACTTTTTTACATCCTTAGATTGTTTTGCCATCTTTAGCCCCTTCCATTTGTCATTTTAAGTCTACCTTCACTACTTTGATGTGATCCCGTAACCACTACATCCATTACCTTCTCATTCTCCTATTGCAGCCATGAGAAGGGTCCTAGGTGTATCTTATACATTCCTTATCCCTTCTTAAGTGGTTTACTTCGCTATTCCTAGCTCTCCCCCATTTGAAGCTAAAATTCATGTATGTAAAAGGCAAAATCAAAGTTAAAAAAATAGACTGATCCCTCGAAGGACAGGTTATTCATGAAAATAATAAAAAAGTATACAAATCAAAATCAAATCAAAATGAAAAGAAATAGATCAATCCCTTGAAGGACAGCTATCATATTATTATTGTCATCTATATTATGTATAAATTAGACCATACCCTCGAAGCATGGCTAGTCTGTTATTATGGCATCTAGATGGTTTTTGCATTAATCATCCTTCCTATTATCAACATTTTCCAAAAGCTTCTGCATTGATCACTTTCTGATTTTGTTCTTTCCCTTTCCCAGTGGGGGCATAGATTTAAGGAACACCACCTTTGAATATCCCTCTTCCTGCGTCTGCAGTCACATCTTTGATCCATTTGTCATTTCAATATTAGGATTATGAGCATCCTTCATCCATATTTCCCTCATGATATTTTGGTATAACTAACTATCGTTGGTTATGTATTAACACCGGTTATTGGATACAAGTGTAATGCTTTGAGAAGTAACCATTTCTTGTTTATCTCCAATCCAGTTTGAAACATAGTGATCTTGTATACCCTTAGTACAATTGTATGTTCTATTTATCTCATCTAAATCATCTTTTATGAAAATCACATCCAATTTCACACTAAATTTTATATCTATCAATCATCTCCATGAATGTGTTTACAAATACACTTTTCGGTTTGTGAATTCTACTTGATCACCATCGCAATTTGAGAATTCTACTTGAGGGTCCTTCTCAAGGAAAGTTCATTATCCTACAACTCTTTATCTCTTAACATGTTCAACACCATTTTTGATCCATTGATCCTCACTCTCCATGTCCATTCATCACCATTTGTCTCCACATCATCCTTCTCACCTTTTTTTCCCCTTGCACGATGCCAAAAATCTTACTTGTCTTTCCTCTTGAGTTTCTCTTCTACTCTTCCTCTTTCGGTTTGAAAATCTTGCTTAGTCATCCATATAGCCAGAGAACCTTAGTTAAGGTATATTATTATTGTCATCTATATTATGTATAAATTAGACCATACCCTCGAAGCATGGCTAGTCTGTTATTATGGCATCTAGACGGTTTTCTCATTAATCATCCTTCCTATTATCAACATTTTCCAAAAGCTTCCCGCATTGATCAGCTTTCGATTTTGTTCTTTCCCTTTCCCAGAGTGGGGCATAGATTTAAGGAAGACCGCCTTTGAATATCCCTCTTCCTGCGTGTGAAGTCACATCTTTGATCCCTTTGTCATTTCAATATTAGGATTATGAGCATCCTTCATCCATATTTCCCTCATGATCTTTTGGTATAACTAACTATCGTTGGTTATGTATTAACACCGGTTATTGGATACAAGTGTAATGCTTTGAGAAGTAACCATTTCTTGTTTATCTCCAATCCAGTTTGAAACATAGTGATCTTGTATACCCTTAGTACAGCTATGTTCTATTTATCTCATCTAAATCATCTTTTATGAAAATCACATCCAATTTCACACTAAATTTTATATCTATCAATCATCTCCATGAATGTGTTTACAAATACACTTTTCGGTTTGTGAATTCTACTTGATCACCATCGCAATTTGAGAATTCTACTTGAGGGTCCTTCTCAAGGAAAGTTCATTATCCTACAACTCTTTATCTCTTAACATGTTCAACACCATTTTTGATCCATTGATCCTCACTCTCCATGTCCATTCATCACCATTTGTCTCCACATCATCCTTCTCACCTTTTTTTCCCCTTGCACGACGCCAAAAATCTTACTCGTCTTTCCTCTTGAGTTTCTCTTCTACTCTTCCTCTTTTAGTTTGAAAATCTTGCTTAGTCATCCATATAGCCAGAGAACCTTAGTTAAGGTATATCTTCTTCCTTGGATCCTCCTGTTGTAAAAACTTATCCACCATTTACTCTTTCAAAAAACAACAATCACCACCACAAACGTCTTTCTACTCCTCCTTTTCTCGCTTAACACTCTTGCATCATCACTACCACTTTGGGTGGGCATCCCAATTAAGGATTTCCCTTACACTCTCCATCTACATTGCATATGTTCCTCCATCCATTCATGTCACACTCCTTTTTTTCCTTGTTATCACATTTTTATCACCTCCTTTCATCTCTTGTTCCATTTTGGTATACATTGCTTAGTCTTTTCATGATTCTTCTTCTTCTTGGATTTGGCAATCCTACTTAACCATCTCTGTCGTAGGGCAATCTTACTTAAGAGTTTCTCTTAAGAATGGTTGGCCGTCTAATCCTTCCACCTCCCACCATTGCTTCCTCATCTTCTATCTTCTACCTCTCATCATACTCATCCATTCCAACCAACCCTTCCACACCTACATCTGCTACAATGTTGTCTTTCTTCTTCCATATCATCACTGCTAATTTGGTGATCTTACTTAAATCATCCTGTGGCATGGCGATCCTACTTAAGAGTCAGTTTTCATCCTACACTCCCCACTACCCCACATTCTCTCCATCTACATTTTCTCAAAGCATTCCCCATCATCACATCCTCTCACCTCATCTTTCATTCTCACAAACACCACTTCCTACTAGTCCCTTGTTCGTGTCCATCATCATGTCATTGGGTAATCTTACTTAACTGTTGCTTCTTCGTTCATTTCATGTCTTGTTTCTTCATTTCTCACTCATCCATTATCATCCACGCATCCTCTCATCTTCTTCATCTTCCTACACATTGTTATCCCTCCTTTCTTTACTCTTTTCACTCCATCTTATAGAGTTCTCCCGCATATCTACCCCTATACTTACACACCATTGTCATCGATATTCTCCTAACATTCTTTCATCATATCCTTCCATTTCCGTGCAATAATTATTTATGGACTTCTCCTAAAAATCACTCATCCCCATTCTCGCACAACCTGAATCCTTTTCTTTGACCTCCTCCATTCTATCTTCATTCCTTCCTTCCTCTGTGTCCTCTGATCATTATTGGAGGACTTCTCCTAATGTCCCTTCATTGGCATTCCCCCTCCCGTTCTTCATTTACTTTCTCCCTTGTCTTATATTTTGTCTCATCTTTTCCTATTGATCATTATCGGTGGATTTCTCCTAACATCCATTCACTGGCATTGCCTCTCCTATCCCATCCTTTCTTTTTCCTCGCCACCTCTCTATCTGCCATTCTTCCTTGCCAATTTCTTCATTGTCTTCATCATACACCTTCTCTCTATTTTATCGTCATTAGCATATCCTCATCTCATGCATCTCCATTTCTTTTCCAATCGATGTCATTCCTTCCCTAAAGTTTCTCTTTACGTTCCTTATGCTTCCCACTCTTTACCAAATATATTCATTCTTGGTTCACTTCTTTCAACATAATTTTCTTCATTGTCTTCTCCTCCTTTTTGATCTTCATCTTATTTTACTTCCTATATACCGTCTTCCTCCCCATTTTACCTCGCACTTCCTCCTTACTTTCCTGTCAAAAACCTAACTCTTCAGCGTTATCCCATTTCCTTTATCATCTCATCATCCACATGCATTTGCATGCGGTCAATTCCATATTCCTTGCCTTGGATTTCCTCACTATGATATGTTTACTTCAATTTTTTTGTCTCTATCATCTCTTTTGTTTTCCATTACCTCTCTATTTTCCTCTACTCTAACCTTCATCACATCTTTCATATTAAATAACTCTCTCCCTTTTTCATGATTTCATCCTCTTCTCTATTCTTTTCTTGTCTTGTCTCTTTTTTTTTCCTTCTTCATTTTCCCCTTTCTCTATAATCCTTCTTTGTTATCTTCTTCCTCCCCTTTCACTCTTTAATTTCTCCTCCTCCGTATCTGTTCCTCTATTCCATATCCTTGTCACCTTCATATTCAATCTTTCTTGCTCTTCTCATAATCAACCAATCCTCATGTCTATTCCCTTTTCTCTTTCTCAACATTCCTTACATTTGGCATTCACAGTCAATGTCGATGTTTCTCCATTTATGTATCGCCATCTATCCCTTTCAAGTATCATTCTTGTTCTTCTCTTTGCAACATTGGCCTCTTATCTTTTTAAGAACCTTGCCACATCTTTTATCTTTGTCGGAGTTATCTTGCAAGGACATCATCATATCCATTTCTATGAATCTCTTCCCATCTTATTTTGACATTTATCTTGGAAGATACCATAATGGCCATCACTGTCTAATATTGTTCTCTTCCATGAATATTTTCTCTTTGCTTTTGTTTTGTCACAAAAGTATATTTATCATACTTGTCAAAGAAGTAAGACTTTTTGTCTTCTTCACTTCCAAATTTGCTAACACTTATGCATCGTGCCTATAAAACATGATTTCCATTATATTTTATCTCACCTTTCTATCCTATCTGTCCATCTTGTCCACTTTTATGATTATTCTATCTATGTCTTATGTTGGGGCACCTTTTCATCCTTGTACTTATCAATGCATATAACTCATCTTGTGTCCTTCTCATGCCTTGTGTTGGGGCATCATTATCTTCATCTACTTCCCTTTTGGGGACATATGATTTTTTGTATGATTCCTCACAAACAAAGGATTGCGCACATCTTTCACATTTAGTTGCACATATTTTAATGTTTTCCTATGAACCATTGGTCATCTGGGTTTACATCCATACTGCAGTGGTCTTCACCCACTCACTGGTTCTGTAGAACGTTGTCATCTATCTCCGTTAAGACCGCAATTGTCCTCTACCGATGTGATATTGAAGTCACCGCCATACCTTTTTTATTTATTGCAATTCTTTTTGCCTGGGGCATCTTTCCTTTGGTCATGTCTTCAACCATCCTTGGACACATCTTTCATCTAACCCTTTTTGTTTTTGTCTCGTGGCTTGTTATCGCAAACCACTCAACAAAAAGGGGCAAATGTAGACACCTATTTTTGGGTATAGCGCCTCTCAGTAATCTTATATGCACGCTAATTTGATTCTCGCATCTCTTTGTCTTAAATTAAGTAAAATCCTATCTATTTACTCACATTATTTGATTGATTATCAATGGGCTCCGTATGGACCCATTTGATAAATCAATTTTTGGCATCATCCCCCATCTCTCACAAATTATTTAATTCATAATGCATATCTCCGACACTCTTTATTTAAAAAGAGTTATTTCTCTTAAATTGAATTATCAATGGGCTCCATATGGACCCAATTGATAAATCAATTTTTGGCATCATCCCCCATCTCTCACAAATTATTTAATTCATAATTCATATCTTCGACACTCTTTTTTAAAAAATAGTTCTTTCTCTTAAATTGAATTATCAATGGGCTCCATATGGACCCATTTGATAAATCAATTTTTGGCATCATCCCCATCTCGACAAAGTATTTAATTCATAATGCATATCTCTCGACACTCTTTATTTAAAAAGAGTTATTTCTCTTAAATTGAATTATCAATGGGCTCCATATGGACCCATTTGATAAATAAATTTTGGCATCATCCCCATCTGTCACAAATTATTTAATTCATAATTCATATCTCTAACACTCTTTTTTAAAAATAGTTCTTTCTCTTAAATTGAATTATCAATGGGCTCCATATGGACCCATTTAATAAATCAATATTTGGCATCATCCCCATCTCTCAAAAATTATTCAATTCATGATGCATATCTTCGACACTCTTTTTTAGAAAGAGTTCTTTCTCTTAAATTGAATTATCAATGGTCTCCATATGGACCCATTTGATAAATTGATTTTTGGCATCATCCCCATCTCTCACAAATTATTTAATTCATAATGCATATCTCCGACACTCTTTTTAAAAAGAGTTCTTTCTCTTAAATTGAATTATCAATGGGCTCCATATGGACCCATTTGATTAATCAATTTTGGCATCATCCTCATATCTCACAAATTATTTAATTCATAATGCACCCATCCGACACCTTCTTTTTAAAATGAAATCTCTATCTCAATCCCCATACAAATCATGGACCCACTTGATAAATCAATTTTTGGCATCATCCCCATCTCTCACAAATTATTTAATTCATAATGCATATCTCGACACTATTTTTTTAAAAAGAGTTCTTTCTCTTAAATTGAATTATCAATGGGCTCCATATGGACCCATTTGATAAATAATTTTTTGGCATCATCCCCATCTCTCACAAATTATTTAATTAATAATGCAGTCATCCAACACCTTTTTAAAATGAAATCTTTATCTCACCCCCCATTCAAATCATGTCCCCCACTTTTCGTAATAAGTCAAAATATGGGACCCACATTGATCACATCACATCCCTAACTCAGGTTACTTTACTACAACCCGGTATGATCTAACTGCATTTTAGCCTCGCATATAAACTATAAATATGGGGTTTTCCCCATATTTAGGGGGAGATTATTTCATAGGGATATATAGATTTTTAAGGAAGGAGGATATAGTATTTAAAATAAGAAGGAGAAAGATCTGACAGTGTCTCTTGTCTTGCCATCTTGATGCCCGGTTCATTTCCATAGTAGGACATAAGCTAATTAATTTTTTTATTTCAGTTGCTTGTCATTTTTAATACATTCACGATCTATTATTATCTTGTCGACACGGGGTTGACATCCTCCAGGAGTTGAAATCCTCTTGGGCCGGCACTATCTGGGAAACCCCCACATATTGTGTTCTATTCTTATCTGGTTTAGTTTTACAGATCTAGCTTCTTGATATCCATCTCCATATCCAAGGTACTAGGCCCTTGTATACTCGTCATGGTCTCATGTTTATTTATTACTTGTACACTCACCGGATATAAAGTAGGAAACACGAGATCTACATATAGTTTTCAACACTTCCACACATGAAAACAAGCTCCACACTATAACAATCTTCCACTTGGAGACTAGTTTTCCTAGGAGCAAGCTTCTCAACCCTTCATTGTTGTCTATGAAGACCAACCAAAGTTGAACACAGTTCAATTTCTCCATTATGACCACCTTGGTTATCATATCGGAGGATTATGACTGAGTACGAATATTCTCCACTTCAACTTCTCTTCCTCCAAAGGTGTCTGATAAAGTGGTACCTAAGCTATATATGATTCATCCTAGAGTGGAAAGAAGATTTCTTAGCTAGGTGTATAGCACTATGACTATAACTATGGTAAATCCCTTCCTCCTTATTCCACAACTCCTCAAAAATTGTTATAACCAAATGATCGCTTCACTTTCCTCTGTGGAAGAAACATACTTTGCTCTGGGTTGATAAAGCCACAAACTTTTGTAGTCATGAAATATAGCTCATTACAATTCCACCTACATTGAAAACATAACTTGAGTCATGTTCCTCTTATTGTCTACATCTCCAGGCATATCTGAATCTACATAACCACACAAAGTGGTGTCTGATCCATTATAGCACAAAACTGTCTCCATGGTCCCTCTCAAGTACAAAAGGATCAACTTTACTTCCTGATATTTATCTTTACCTATATCTCTTATAAATCTACTTACAGATCCCACTTTGCATGGGAAATATCAAGCCTAGTGTAGACCATGATATACATTAAACTGAAAACCATTGATTAGTAAGGTACCTTAGACATCTGGTTTCTTTCCTACTCTGTCTTGGGACATTGATCCTTTGACAACTTGAAATGGCCTACCAAAGGAGTCCCAACCGGTTTAGCATCTTGCATATTAAACCTCTCAAAGACCTTCTTAATATACCCTTATTGAGATAAAGTTAGCTTCCATTCCTTCATATATTGAGATATCCTCGTACTTGCAGGATTTGTTTGGTTGCCCCCAAATCCTTCATAGAAAAGGAGTCACTTAGCTACTTCTTGAGTAATTTTATTTCATTCATGTTTTTCCTACACCCAACATGTCATCCACATTCAAGCACAAGATAATATAACTGCCAACTTCAAATTTCTTTGTATACACATAATAATCAAAATAACATCTAATATAACCTTGCTCCATCATGAATCTATCAAAATTCTTATAAGATTAACGTGGAGCCATTTTCAGGCCATACATGCTCTTCATTAGTTTGCACACCATCTCCTCTTTACCTTTGACCTCATAGCCACCTAGCTGCGCTGCATATATAGATCCTCCTCCAAATCACCATGGAGAAATACGGTCTTTACATCTAGCTGCACTAAGTGCAAGAATTCTCTCACTGCCAATATTGAAAGAAAATTTGTAATAGAGGTCATTTGTACTATAGGAGAAAAAAATTCATCAAAATCTATATCTTTTTTTCGTGACCCTTGACCACCAACCGCCTTGTATCTTTTTTTTTTTTGCCTCCTTCCTCTTTAACTTTCTATACCCACTTATTTTGTAACGCTCTTTTCCCTTTATGTAGCTTCACTAAATCCAAAGTCCGGCTCTCTATGAGATCCTAATGCTCCTCATCCATGGCTTGCTCCCACTTCTTCCTAGAATCTACTTGCATTGCTTCATCGAAGATCTTTGGATCTCCACTATCGAGTGAGTAATAAATAATAAAGAGAAGGAGAAAAATGTTTAGGTTCTCTTCTTACCCTAGAGAACCTCCTTAATATAAGAGTTTGGGGTTCCTACTTGAGTAGGTTCCTAAAGTGATTCTTGTGTCACTGTCTCATCCAAAATATCCTCCACCATTTCATATTCTTTCTTATATTCTTCCTTGTTTTCCTGTAATTTTTGCTTATACATTACTTTCTCATTAAAGACCAAATCCCTAGATCTAATGATTTTATTTTCCTTAATCCTCCAAAATTTATGTCCAAAGTCATCACCACCATAACAAATGAAATTACCTTTTTTAATTTAGCATCTAGCTTTGGTCATATCATCCTTGTATATATGGACAAACACCTCACATCCAAGCCTCCTCAGCTATGCCTCCATCCAAGGCACTTGAGGGTCTGTGTTTATCAAGTAGATAATTGTGGTCACTTTACTTCTACTTAAAAAGAAAGAAACAATCCACGCATGTAACCTCATGCTCCTAGCATGTTCCATTATTGTCATGTTCATCCTTTCTGACACCCCATTCTGTTGCGGAGTTCCTGGAACCATATTTTTCCTGTGGATTTCATTCTTAGAACAATAATCATCAAAATCATTGTTGCAATATTCCCCTCCATTATATGACCTGAGACATTTTAGCTTAAGATTTGTTTCATTCTCTACCAAGGCTTTCCATTTAAAAAAGTGTCAAATACATAAGATTTATTTCTAATACAATATACCCAAAAATTTACTTGTTGCATCATCATTAAAAGTAACATAATATTTTGAACCCCTACGATATGATACCTAATTTGACTCCCACACATCGAATGTACTGAACTAACTTAGGTTCTTTCTCCATAGGTCTAAACTTGAGAAACCTTACTCGCTTATGTTTTCAATATACACTTTGTCCTCCACGAACCCCAAACCCATTTTTGTATATCCGAGAAAATCCTTCTTTATAATCTCCATGATCTTATGGCTCATATGACCGAGCCTATAGTGCCAAAATGTTGTATTTACTTCAAGCCACAATATTACAAACATTAGACTTATCGGTGGTTAAATACAAGGTTCCAACCTTCTTCGCCTCTTGCCACCACAACATAACCCTTGGTAACCTTCCAAGAGTCTTATGTAAATGTCAAAATATAACCATCACTTTCCAACTACCCCATTGATATCAAATTTTTTCTTAATGTAGGCACATGTCCGACATCCTTCAATAGCTAGGTATTCCCATTATGCATCTTAACTGAATAGAACCTTTTCAAACTATGGTGCAAGGCTCATCATCACTAAGAAAGACATGTCCAAAATCCCCATGAACATAATGAACACAATAATTCCTATGTGAAGTAGCATGGAAATAATCCCCCGAGTCTAAAACCCAAGATTCAACAATATTATTTAAAGAAAAATCAAAGCATCCTGACATGCATTACATGTTTCCATATTTGCCTCCTTATTGTCTTCATGTTGTTTTTCTTATCCCGAAGCTCCCAATAGTCCTTATTTGCATGCCCGTAGGACTTTCCATAGTGCCAACATACTATCTTTCTTTTAGATGTTGACCTTGCCCGATCCTTCAATTTTCCATGGCGTCCTCTATTATTTTGTCTCCCTATAGTTTCCACTATCTAAGCATTACCTAAAGTCGAAGATTCCCAGAGATTTTTCTTCACATTTCCTCACTTAGAATCACCCCTACAACATCTTCAAATGTAAATTCGACTTAGGTGAAACCGAGTTTCTTACCGCCATTACCGGGATATTCCAACTCTCGGAGTAAAGAGAATAGAATTAATAAATCCCTAACTTCTTCATCAAATTCTATTCTAACCAAAGCTAGCATAGTTATAACCATATTAAAATAATTTAAATGATCTGTTACTGAACCATTCTCAGATATATTCATATTAAATAATTTTTTCATTAAAAATATCTTGTTAGAGATAGAGAGTTTTTCATACAACTTCCTAATGCATCTATCGGTTGTTTTCTAGTTTTTTCCTTTAAAACATAAAATAATACTCAAGATGAAAGACATAGCCAAATTGTCCCAAGTGCCTTCCTATCTAGAAAATCCCATTTCACATCTGTCATGCTTGAGGGTTTTGTCCCTTTTCTAGACATTGGAATATAAAGATTCTTCTAATAAAGGTAATCTTCCATTTGCATCTTCTAAAGACTAAAATTCTTCTCGTTGAATTTATCAACTCTTGATCTTCCATCATCTTCCATAGCTCCCACTCAAGCTACAACTTCCCTTGTGATTGAACACTTCAGCAAACCAAACAAGGCTCGATACAAATTGTTAGGAAATAAAGGATAAAATATATCGAACAATCCATCATAGAATCACAATAGTAGAAACTAATATGCATAAAATATTACAGATTTGAAATAAAAGTGAAAAATAAAAAGAACACAACATAAAGATAAAGTATTTAAAGTGTTTCACCCAATTTTGGCTACGTCCACCAAAAATCACTTGCTCGGATTTAATTACAAGACACCTCTTCTCTCAATACAATACCCAGATCTGTTTGGAGCTATGCTAAACAAACTCTACATAATTTGAACACTCAAATTCACATACATCTACAATGTTGCATCAACCCTACCATATGCACAAAACAACATAAATAGGAAACTTCTAATACAAATTTACAATACCGTGGGTACCAAAACTATAGGCCAAACCGTCCTATAAACATACGGGTCAAAAATACCACCCATATGAGAAGAACACATTTCTTGATATATCGTGGCACATTTTTCAAGGTTAATTTGTTTTTTGTTTGGATAGTGTACAATACTTTTAGTGTGGTGAGAAAAATGTGGAGAGTCTATATTAATTTTAGTGTACGAGTCTTTAACACTTCCACACATGAAAATATGCTCCACACCATAACAACTCAAGTAGGAATCGGTGCATAACGTCATCCTAACATAACTTGTATAAATCTCCACCAATTAACATATAAGGCACAAAAAATATAGCAAGTTGTTTCTTCTCTAAATCCTTCATTCCTTCAGTACCACACTAGTACACAAGAATACAATAATGTCTTCTCGGTCATAAGGTGCATGGTTCAATCTAAATAGTTGTGCATCGACATTACGTCCTCAATTATCTGTGCATCCTCACCTGAATTTATCCTTGATAGGTGATAAGGTCTGTAATTTTCCTTGGCTTCACCATAATTGTGAAGTCAAACTCCTAACACAAAATGATCCAATGGAATATTCATACTTTTAGGATGGGTTTATTGATCAAATACTTCAGTGCCATGTGGTCTGTATAAAATGTAAACAGAGTTGCTAATAAGTATTGAATAAAATTTTACAACAAAAAAATCATTAAAAAGGATTTGCACTCTGTAGTTGTGTACTTCCTCTCAGTGGTGTCAACTTCCTACTAGAAAAATAGATAAGGTGATCAACAGTCTCTTCTCTAGGTTGTGCTAAGAATGCATCAATGGTCATGCGAGAGGCATCAACATGCACATGAAATGGATTATCCCAAGAGGGTAAGCGAAAAATGGGTGCACAAGTAAGCTTCCCCTTCAATGTCTCAAATTTTTTCTTTTGCACCTCATTCTAATAGAAGTTTCCCCGACTCTTTTACAATTCTTCTAAGGGCGCAACAATCTTGACATATCCCTTAATAAAATTTCTGTAATAACCTACATGTACTAGGAACCCAAACACCTCACTCTGATTGGTAGGCTCCTCTAAGCCCAAAATAACAACCTTAGTAGGATCTACCAATATGCCTTCTTTACAAATAATGTCCCAAAACATTTCCAAAGGTCATGACAAAGATACTCTTTTTAATAGTTAAGGAAATGACTAGCTTCCTACATCTCTCAAACATGAGCCTTAAATTATCATAATGATCTTTTATTAGGCCATATACAGTCCAATAATCCAAATAAAATCAGAAAAACATGTTTATAAAGTCTTCAAATGCTTGAACAACAATGCATGAGAAAACCACAGTGCATTCTTCAAGCCAAAATGCATAACTGTATATGCAAAACTTCCCTTCCTAGTGGTGAAAGTTATATTTTCTTCATCTTCTCGGGCTAATCTACACTTGGTGATGATAAGAGAATCCATCGATAAAGGAGTACATTTCCGACCTTCAACGCCTTCTAAGATCTCTTCTAAAAGGTGCAGGGAAAGGATCTATAACATAAGCAACACTAATTTCTTTGTAGTCCACACATATCCTTATCCTATCATATTTCTTTATGATTATAACCATGGGGCTAACCCAATATGATTCCTCAATGGGATCAATGATCCCGAGTTCAACATTTTATCAATCTCTTCCTTAACTTTAACACACAAATTAGACTTCATCCTGTAATGCCTCTTCCTAAATGTGCATGCACCCTCTTTTAACTTGATCCTCATCTCATCCAAAGAGATATGCACTACCTTCAACTCATGATAACCTCTAGGTAGTAAGTCCTCGAAGTCACACAACAACTCAATTATCTTGGTAACCTCCTATTCAAACCAATATTCATCAATGATAGCCTCCTTAGGTTCTTCTTCTCCCCAATGTTGACCTTATTTTGTTTCATAGGTGCATGATAAGTACACACTTTTTCATCTACACTATCTAGGACATCGCGCATATGGTAAGTGTGGTCAACATCTAGACTATCTACCTCATCATAATCAATAATGTAAACCAAATTACTATTTTCCTTTTCTAGGATGACATGCATAAACTCCTCCTCATCCTGTCACTTCTTCTTCAAAGCATGCCTCCAAGTCCATTTCTAGAAATAGTTCTAACAATATTTCTTCAGCCTTTGAACTATCTCCCATCATAAGGAAATTCATAACCTTTAATGATTCATTCACTAGAGGTTTAGTATAAAAATAATAAAAGGTATGAATCATACATGACGTCATCTCTTACCAATTAAGTGTGGATCTTGTTAACTCTGCATAAACATACCATGCACGCACACAACCACTAAGAGTGGAATAGAATTTATGTACCCATATTGATGGCGAAAGGCCTCCTACCTAATTTTCTAGAGTCTCTCACACTTGTGGATGTGATCCCGAGAAGAATCCTTACCGTGTAATTGACAACTTTGTGATGATACACTTGTTGTTAAGATACTTAGTAGAGAATAAAATTATCACTTCTTGCTACTCCAAAAGGTTATCTTTGTTTACGCCTACTAGTACGTAGTTGTACTTGTTTAGGGTATAAATTAACATATTTCTCCTTTCTACTTGATTCTCCCATTTAGCCTTTATGACATGCAAGAATGCACCAATATTTCCCTCCCTAGTGTATCGAGGTAACTAATAATGACCGAAAACCTAACCATGTGTGTCCTCATTACATGAGTTACTATGTTTTTGATCATCCTCCCAACCATCTCATATGTCCCACGCGCTAAGTTATTATATGCAACACTGGTTTTATCACTCATGGACTGAGCATCATCCCACTGAATGACACGTTCCTTGGATGAATCAAGTACCTCGGGGTTTCTAACTATACGTGCATATATCCTATGCAAATCCTCTTCACTCGATGGTTCTACATATATTGTAGCCTTCCCATCTGTCAACGAAATAATAACATGCTATTCCTTGTTCTCAAAATTGATATATCCTTTATTAAAACATAGATCAAAATTTTTGGAATAACACCAAGGTCGTTCAAGTAAATATGGAAAAATATATTCATCTCGCAAGTTCTAAGACCTTAAAGTCCCTAATAAAATTGTCCCCTTGTATAGAAATAGTGGCATTCATCAAGGTACTCCAATGGGCATGGCCTTAGTCCTATTCGCCATATACAATAAATTTGAAGATGGATATAATGGTGGTCTTCCCATCTGATTCCATGCATCCAAAGTGAGTACATTCACTTCTATACCTATATCAATCAAGATATTTATTAATAACCACCCATCAACAACTATATTCAACGTGATCTCTTTATCATAATCAAGGTTGTAAAGAGGTAATTTCACATGCAATATCTATCTCTTGCACCCAAATCTAGCGCATGACACCTTATCCTTTATCCATTCCCCTAAAAAAGGAATAAAGTTCTCTTGACGCAACATCTTATAAACCTCCTTTAAATCATCAACATCTTTTTAAGGTAACTCAACCGCCTTATCTTGATCTAACTTCCATGACTACTCCTTTGAATATTGTATCTCGCCATGCATGTTTGTAATAACCTCCATAGTTTCTGATTAATCTCCTTCTAATGAGAAGTATTAGGATACTTTGTGTTTTATAACTCTTCTCTTATAATAACATGTTTCTATTTCAAATTCTCACAAGTGTGTGTAACTTCAAAGACGTGTAGTTACTAATACTTGTAAAAACTCGAGGTTAGGTGCCAAATTTGGCATCCACTAATTATCCACAACAAATTGTTCTCTAACCATTCCCATGGCCTTATCCTTATAAAAATACATGAATTACTAATAATTGTGCCCTTTTTTTGCACCAAGAGCAAGTAATATTCTGGGAACTCGCACTTGTAGTGATCATGGGACCCACATGTGTAACAAGTTTCTTGTGGGAACTCACTTCTTCCACCATTACATCCATGCCCTTTGAATCATCCATGATATCCCCTACCTCTTCCACCTCCATCAAAGCACCCTTCATTATAATTATGATTATGATGCTCACGTTGTTCCTTTTAATTATTTACAACACTTTGGTTTGTCATACATCGATCCTATAGCATCATAAATCGATCGATTAGTCTACACTTCTATGTATCATGAGTGGTAGACATTCAAATCTTATAATAACATGGAAAAATATTCTTGATTACACACTAAAACAAGTGGCATCTTCTTGAATCATGATCCAAGTAACAGATCTCACAATCAAGAAACATAGTGTGCAATGAATTATGAGGGAAACTATCTTTAGTATGTCCTTCTACCTTACAATTTGTGCACCATATTCCATTACGCATCTCATGAGATGAATTGGATGAAAATTTTTCTAATTGTTTAGCCATGGATGCAATATGTGCCTCCAAAAATGGGCTAACTCTAGTGTCTACACTCGTAACTATCTCTCGCACATATTTCTGCTTCAACCGCATCACATGAGTCTATACATGTCTTATGGGAAAGCAACCTTCTAAAAGGTGTGATCAAACCTACAAAAAACCAATGGGTATGTTGGATCGTGTGAATATCATGAGATAAATTTGATAACAAAGTATTGAACTAGGAATCATATTCCCTTACACTTTCAACCTTCCTTGCTTGATGTCTTTTAGTGCGCTGATGATTTTTTTCTCAAACTTAGGTATATGAAACTCACCAAGAAGGCATCATGTAATGTAGAGTAGTGTACACAAGTTTGGTTCAGATCATACTTATGGTACCGATATGCACACAACCCTATAAATTATTAGCAAAAACAAATTCCTTATGCTTTGGAGCTGTAATTACCTTAGCACACCATAATATTTCACACATATGTAGGTATTCACCACACCATCAATACCTCTATACTCGGTAGGTGAAGAGACATCTCAAAATGAATTGTTGATGTTGGTGCAAACCGTTCCCACCTTATATAGAACTTGTATTCCCTCTACCTCCGTGATCCACTAGATACCAAACCACCTAACACTCTTGGTCATCCATCCATAACGGCACTAGAACAGAGGATGAGCTACTCGCATTCCAATGGTTGTGCTTAACTTTGCCCCTACTATCTATAAACTTTTTCTACTTCCGGATGTATTTCTAACATTCTCAATGCCTATGCTCTACTTTGAAGACGTGCAAGTAAATATTCCTCTAATTAGTCCTCCAAATAATAAGGACGACGTCTACGCCACCATAGATGAATGTGCTATTATATTAACTCCTGAATTTAATGGAAAATGAAATCTACTTGCTGCTATTGGAATATCTACACTAGATTGATTCTAAACCACTATGTCGTGGACTATAATACCAAGTGCAAGGGCTAGGTCACCAGTGGGATCGATGCACACTTACACTTTTTAACTTTCCATCCCCTAGTGTGCTTTGATCATAATCTGAGGATGGTTCCCTATTGTGCTTTCCCAAATGGGAGAGAAATAGATTCTCTAGCTCCACGTCTTCTACATGAGTAACAAATCCTTCATGAGACATTTCTCTCCACAATTCCATTTATTCCTCAATAACATGTTTATTTTCTATCTCCCTCTCATGCAATTCACTATATTTAATCCTCCTTTCCTCTCTTTTTCCTTTTTATGACAAGGTCTCGTGATCCTTCTCCACACCTGATCCTACCCCCACACATGGTGGTGCTTAGCTATCCATGGGGTGCTCTTCCAAAACTAGAATTACCATCAAGATCTTAATTCCTAAAGGGATATTCCAAATAAAATCCTATAGGATCACGTAAGAATTGGAACTCGTTATCTTTTGGACAGGAATAAGTACAAACAACATACTCCAAAGTGTAACTGTTCAAAACACCACTCCACTAATAATATATAGTGTGTTTCCAAGTTAGATCAACATCATGCAATGTTAGGAAATCTTCTTCTATCCAAACAATAGTCATATAGCTCCAGTTTCTTCTCGATTCAAATGTCACGAGTCATTCATACAATTCTAAAGGAAAATAGTAGAATAATGTCTAATAAATATTTTGATACAAATTGTATTCAACCCATGTGCATGCATAAAATTAAAGTCCATTTTTGTATCTATGATAAAAATCATTCTCTAGATCTTGTAACCAACTCTCAATACTCTAAAAAGTCAACCGATACTCCTTCATCATACAACATCCTGGAAATAACTTGAAAAAGGTCCCAAAAATAGAACCAAATGTATTCTTTATTTTACCAAGGACAACTTAAGGTGTGCTTTGGTACATCACTTAGTAAAAATTGAGCATGCACCTGAAACACGCAAGGGTACTAGGTCTCTCTTTTATGTCATATTTATCAATGAGTTAGCATAATGGACACATAGATAATCCAAATCCATAATAACAATTCAAAATTAAAGCATAAACAAATCTTTATCACAAACATAATGCATGAAACATTAAACAAGAACTAAGATCATATTTACCATACAAGATCCAGAAACAAATATTTAATAACCATTATCCAACCACATAGATCCATTGTATTAATCAATGTAAATCACAGGAAGATAAATACATACGAGTAATGTCATAATAGATCACGTGCACTCATAAATCAGTAGCATAACCTTACTACAAGTTGTCTCCCTCAAACCGTGAAAATCAATACATATTTATAGGTAGTGGAGACTTGCCCTTCACTACTCATGCACTCCAACAATAGGTTGCATGATATGAATAGCCATGCACAACTTACAAATATAAATAAAAAGGCATGTAAGCTCACTACTAATAGATTATCTAATAACACTTGCATATCTAATCATATTAATAGCTCAAAACTATGCATGTCATTTGATCTTCCTCTTATCCAAAATATCATTTCTTCACTTCCAAGTCTTCATGCTAATGCGTGCTCCACACTTAACATCTATCTTTAGCCTCTTCATGTAAAATGGCTACGTATTGATATAATACTTTCTCGTGCACACCTTATTTCACAATACTTTTGCACACACCTCCACGCTCTATGTCCACACACCTTTCCCTTCTACACCTTTAATACTTAGTTTGTAATTCATCATCCCAACATTGTACATAATCATTTCATTGATAATAATATCCCTACACCTAATTATTTTATTCTCATCCAAACTTCACAACCAAAATCTAAAATCATTAGTTCCATACCCAATGAAAGTGCATTTATTTGACTTATAACCTAGCTTCATCTGATTCTCTTTATCAAGGTGAACAAATACTTAACAACCAAAAACTTATAGAAAATATTTTTACCTCCTTACCGGTCCAATTATCCTATGATACTCCACCTTCTAAAGCACTTGAAGGTCCTCTATTTATAAATCAAACAATAGTATCTACAACATCTAGTCGAAGTTGTAAAGCCAATCCAAAATGTAATCTCATGATTCTTGCACGCTCCATGATAATATTGTCCATTATTTCTAACACACCATTATGTCATGTTGTTCTAAGAATCTGTCTTCACCCTACAAATTCCATTATGTGAACAATAGTTATTAAATTCGTTGTTGTAGTACTCTCCACCATTATCTGATCTCGAGACACTTCAACTTCACACAAGTTTCATTCTCAACCAAAGATTTCCACTTCTTGAAATATTAAATACATCGATTTATTCTTTATACCTTAAACCGAAACCTTACTAGTAACATCATCAATAAAATCAACATAATACCATGAACCACAAATAAAAGATACCTGATCTAGCCCTCACACATCCATATGAAAAGATCTAACTTTTTCTTCTTCTTGGTTGATCCAACATTAAGAAATATCACATGCTTTTGTTTCCCATATAAACAATGCTCATAAAAGTCCAGTGTCTATATTTTTCAAATCTTAAAAATTCCCTATGAAAGTAAAATCTTCATCCCCTTCTTACTCACATGGCCAAGTCTCAGTAATGCCACAGATTTGTTTCTATACCGTAGTACCTAAAATAGAAGACGGATCAATACTAACAATCGATAAATATAAAATACCTACATTCTTACCTCTCGCAACCACAAGAGAACCCTTAGTAACTTTCAAAGAATCTACTATAAATGTAACCATAAAACCCTTATCTTCTAATCACCCTATACAAATTTGATTTCTCCTTAGACTAGGAACATGCTTGTGTTGTCAAAAAATCACACACTTACTATTAAATTTATACCACCAAGTATGTTTATATATATATAGAAATCACGTAAGACAAGTATTCACTAATGGCTCACCACCTAGTTCTTTTCGTCACTTAGTCGTCATTACCATTTTTCTTACATAGTTGTCAATTATTTACATAGTTTTGGTCATCTTATTACAAGTATTAAGTTTCGTAATTTGGTCATTTGTCATCTATTATCACTAACTAGGGTGCCTAGGGTCATACCGAGGTGCCCATGGGTGACCAGGTCATTGATTTTGGTACCCTAGTTCTCGGTGATGTTTGAATTTAATTTATTTGTTTGAGGTCAATATCTACGGTTTTATTGTCTCATTCATCTATGTGTTAGTTGACATATCGTACCATTAGTGTCAAAATTTGAGAAAGAGATACCTATATAAACATAACATACTCACCACATTATGGGTAGACTATCTACTATCAAGAGCTAGCTACTACTTAGGAAAAGGACTACATTTGGGAATATTATACATCTTCATCACACAAGAATAGGGAAAGGGTTTCATTTATTCTATTCCATACATGATTTGCATGTTTACATATAGTTATTGTCCCATACTTCGCATCGTTGGCACTAGGGAACCCTAGGCAGAAAATTGCACACAAAAGCACATAAAACTACATTGGGTCTAGAATGTAGTGCAATGATTAGTTGTAAGCCCACCATTATGGCAGCTAAGGTCAATCCAATCCTTTCATTTACATCTTTATTTTTTAGGAATTTAATGCTTTGTATGGGGTTTTGTAAGTAGATTTACATCATATCACTACAACAACACAAGCGAATATATTGCAACAACTAAGAAACAAAGAGGAAGTGTAGTCATTTTAATGCCCTTAGAATAACCTTCTAATCCCATGCATGCCAGACTATCACCCAATGGCGTTGGGTGCTCACTCGAGGTGTGTGTGGGTGCCGAGACCCTCCTTTATGTTAGTATTGTGAGAAGTTTTCATTGTTAATAGATTAAATATAGAAATGTAAATGAGCATACATGCATTCAAAATGCATAGGATGAGTTTTTATACCTCCATACTCATCTAGATAACAAAAGAAACATCATACAAATAGCAGATCTGATTTAGAACATAAATAAAATGTACTATGGTTTACACCCATGAACAATATAGTCAGAATAGAACCATATATTCATATTCATTATAACCCAACAACCACATTACATTCACAAGGGTCATAATAGACCAATGCATCAATAAGGAGATTTAACTCATGTAACAGAAATCTAACTATTCTTCCTTATTACAAAAATTTGATAGACCTATCCCTTTAAATAATGCCAATATTCCTCTAGTACTATAGTAAGAACCCCAACCCCTAGAATATTATGATATGTCCGTAGAGCTCTGCTACTCTGTCATGGTTCATCGCACCATGGCCCTCTCCAAAATGGTTCTCTCTATCTGATCCCATTCTATCCTCATCTCATGTTGTGAATGGTCATCCCTTTCTTCTACCCGAGCATCTATATAAATAGGATTAATACCCACCACCATGCTTTCACCAAGTAGAAGATTAGTTACCAAGTGTCAAGTTGGTCCTCTAATGGAGCATGCTTACTCTTATCCAAGCTCTCCACTTTCTGTAATGATGTATTTTTAGATCCTTCCATCATGTGGAATATTCCTTCCTTGACCACCAATTTTGAGGATGGCACCTTATCCAATCAACATGCTCATTCAGGTCATGATTTCCTTGTGTGTTTCTTAGAATGCTAAGTATGGTTAAGTTCGAGACCCTTTAATCTATCTTGCATGTGCACCTTGGTTTTTACTAAACCCTGCTAAAACCTCTATCTTGCATGTTATTCCCTACGTACCCATCCTTGTCACTAGTCCCACGTGTGCATGCACCCTTTGGGACTTTGTCAATATTTTGGGGCCCAACATCACCCCACACTATGCCTATTCTTCACCGGGTGAAAACAACCTTCCTTCAAATAACAAAGAATGGAGGGAATTCTAAATATTTGGAATAAAGAATGAAAGAATGAAGAATGAATCATGGAAGAATACGAAGAATAGAGGAATGGAGAATAAATTTTTTATTGTAGGAGGAGTAGGAAATAATTCCTTATATCTCCCTCAATTTTTTCCTAGGAATCCACCTCACCCCGCGCTTTGTTGACAGAGGTCACCTTCTAAGGTGCTCACCTATTCAAAGCCTAGTTCATCACCCTTAGCATTCAACGTATCAAAAATGTTTTCGAACTACATGCTAAGGTCATCTAGTGCATCCATCATGTGCATGATCTAGGGATATAACTCCTGTGAGCGCTTTTTATCAAGCCCTATAATGTCTTGATAGCTTCTGAATTCTTCTCCACCTTAGCTAAGATCTTATCCTATTCTGCTATATTTCCATTATTCTTCTCCTAAAATTATTTTAGGTTTGCCTCATGTGTGGGAACTAGAATACTTGCCACTCTATCTCTATCTCGCGCAATTTTCATTAGCAGATTCAAATATCTATGTGGAGGCCTTTACCTTGGCAAGGAACTTGGTGTACGAGTGATTATCTCCGTAACATTTTCTTCTCCAACTCCCCTTCCAGGAATCTCACCCTATTGTTTCTTCCAAAATCCTTGCCTCAACTTCAATCGGGACCTTATTGAGCGCATTACATACTTGCTCATCTAACAGCCCCGAGAATTTACCAATGGGTTTATCCCTTTTTCTTAGGAATTTTCATCACTACCCTTGGCTAAATTCACACACAGTTCATCGATGTGGGACTCAAATTCCCAAGATAACATTTTCCTAGTTCGCGGGTACACACCTTCTTCCTCAAATGAAGATATTGCCAAGAGTTGGTCTATTTGCTCTATGCTTTAAAAACACATGTGTTGAAAGTTTTTTGGATCATGGATGTAACCCATTCCTTTCCCTTGTGCTTCTACCGTGTTCTTTCTTCATGTGCACGTGGCCTTTGGAAAGCTTATTGCTAAGCTAAGATCTCTATCCATGTTGCCATACTTCTCTTTCCCATGCTTTCGTCCTCTATTTATTTTAGTACCTCATCTCGCGCTTTGCTCTCTCTCTTGTTCCACCATTTCCTTAATAATTCCTATGACTTCTCTCAATGGCTTCCTCTACTTGCTCCTTAGTGAGGCTCGGGTCCTTTGATTTCTCATGTTCAACTCCTTGCTCACACCTTTGCCTTGAGTGTCTTATTATTCATCCTTATCTTTATCTCCCTCATCCTCGGATTCATGTACATCACATAAAGGAAGGTCTTGAGCTTCTTTGTTCTCATCATCATATATTTCACCTATATAGGCATCCGAGCTCTCCATCTCTTCTAAGTCAACCTTCCATGTTTCGTTTCCTTCTTCCTAGTGGTGATTCCAGATAGGAGAATCTTCCTTCTATTCTTCTACTGCAAGTGATTCCTTCCTAGGTGATTCTTCTTGTGTGAGAGGTTTTTCCTCAAGGTAGATGTATTTTACTTCTCCTTTACGGTAGACTTCTTCTTATGCATGTTTGTGCTTGGTTTGGTGCTTGCCTCGGGTTTACCCAAAGATTGTGTCATCTCGCACACTTGGTACTTTATTCTCCCGCACTTCCTCTCTCTCTCTCTCTCTCTCTCTCTCTTCTTTGGTGTGGCCTTCTTCCTCCCGGTGGGGTCTTCAAGAATGGAGACATCATTTTGCAGGTAATATTCCTTCTCATACTTGTGCCTCGATGCACAAGTATACCCTTTCCACATCTTCTAGTAATTGGCAAAGATCACGGGTTTTTTTCATGCGCACCTCATGGGAGACATACTTCTCCACATAGGTGTGCTTCTTTGGGTATACCAGCTTCCTTCAAAATCATGGTGGTCCTGGTCCACCTCACTAAGGTCAAACATTAGTCTCTTCAATTCCTTGAAGTGATTTACCCCTGCTTAGAACTACTACACGGTGAAGAAGAATGATTGTTTGCACCATGGACTCTTGGTCCCATCTCGCCAATGTGAACTCGCCAATGAAAAATACTGATAAATAATGAACTCATCCTCTCTATCTAATAGCACTTTGGTAGTTGCTCATGTATCATCCACTCATCCCTAAATATGTTGCGCATTTGTTTGTACCATTTCTCTAGGCGTACCTTATGGGCGCGGTCATGATATCGCAAGTGTATTTCTTAAATATCTTTAAGGGGGAGGGTTCTTCATCTGGATACTCCCACATGAACTTCTCTAGCCCATTGGGAACTCCAATCTCTAATAAGAAAATGATGAGGAGAACATTTCTGAACATTATCTTATCTCCTTGTCTGGAAATGATGATCTCTTGTGTAATGTAGGTGGACAGGTTGTAGATGGTGCCTTCTGAAATTTTCTGGCATACACTCAACCAGACCTTGTTTACCTATGTCCACCACTCTTACCCATTCAACTTGGTTACCAAGTGTGTGGCCATTCTCATCACTGGGTTGGTGATATCAAGGATATCGAAGTAGCGAGACCCCTTTTTGTAGGCATACTTCTCCACGGTTTTCTTGATAGCCTCCTTATCCTCCATGTCATCATCTAATGAATATCCTTCATAGATAAGGCCAGTGAACTTGGATATGATTTGGGGAGTTATTTGCATTATGTGGCCCATAAAGTAGAATTTGTCCTTGTGCACACGTGACATCAACCATTGGTATAACCACTCGGCTTTCCAAAGTAGGGAAGCTTGAATAGTTGCAACAACCTGGCCTTCTCCAATTTCACTTTCACTTCATCACTGTAAATTGACATCCCCTATAGTTTCCTCTTTTCTATTGGATGAACCAATTCCAATGCAATTTCCTTCTTTGTGGTACTTGTTCGATGATTGTAATCGCTCATGGCCATCTTCCTCATGTGGGATACCCATTCTTTCCCAAGTAACACCCCATTTAGGTACTACATCTCTGCATACCATTCTTCATTGGCAAACTTTGGTAGTTTGTTTTCCCTATCCTTTCCCTTCTTAGGTGAAACAATTGCTTTCTTAGGTGCCATTTTACTTGTATGTCTAAAATTGAACTCCTTGTGCCTCTTCCTTACTCTGCTCAATTCTTGTGGCTTAACTCCGTGAAAATTCCTCCTTCTCCCATGCCCTAGCTACGTAGAACCCTAACATGGAAAAATATTCCTCAAGATGACGTTTTCCAATGAAACTTCCCTACAATCATGTACTCCTTCCACTTTGGTTCACAGATCACCCTAGTCACATACTTCAGATTCTCACTCTTCTTCCTTCACACAAATATTTCTTTGTGGATTCCTAAATCACAAGAGCTCTTCAAATTCATAATGGAAAGGTAAGATAATAGCATGTGTGACCCTTTTAGTTATAGCTTATGCTTCTCTCCAAATAAATGTTATGCCTCCTACTAACATACTTAACATTAAATGAAAATTTTTACACGAAATCCAACCTTAAGAGCCCTTACCTACGTGCTAAATCCTATGCGAAAAACCTTCTACAACCTTATAGCGCACCAAAAATCCTTACTAACCAAAGACTCTCACATGCGCATATACAGCGCCAAAGGCACTTCTTTTCTCAACCTGATTTTTTCCCTAGCCTACCTCATGTTGTTCTGCACTTTTCATCTTTTATATGTGGTCTTTGTTACACACTTCTTAACAAAAAAAAATTCTTCCACCATTTCCCCATGTGCTCTCCTACCTTACATACTTTTGATCTTTCAATTCGGGCCATCACAACTTTTATCGCAAATTTCTATCTTCCTTTGTTCTACTCCACCCCACACTAAAACAAATGTGCGGTCCTCTGCACATACACAACCTTTGAAAGTAATGTGGTTACCGGTGCACAAGGTGTAAAAAACACAAAAGAAAGGAATCAACAACAAGAAAGGGAAACACAAGAAAAGAAATGCATTAAAGGAAATCCTAAGCTAGATGGAAAAATTGCCTTATTTACAAACACCAAGAAGACTTATTTATAGTATGGCTTCAACCTACTCCCATTGAAATGACTTGGTAATCTTGTCCCATCTAGTGCTTATAACTAGCAAGTGCCTGAATCAAGGATGTACAAGATGATGTATGGTCCTAACCAATGGAATTTCAACTTCATAGGATGGCACGTAAACATGGAATCATATATAAAAACCATCTCGCCCAACCTCAAATTATTTATTCTTGATATGATGATCATGCCACACCTTTTTTCTTTCATTTTCTATCTTTTTAATCCATCTAGCAAGTGATTTCCTTTCATCAAGTTGCATTAACTTTTCAATCCTTTCTTCTAGTGCTTATTTATCACCAATCCTCCCGCATGCTATACGTAGCGATGGTAACATGAATTCAAAAGGAAAAACAACCTCCATGCCAAACACCAATTGAAATGGTGTGTCCTTGTTCGACCACTTTTAGGGTGTCCTATATGCCCATAAAATAGCTGATACCTTGTCATCCCAATCTTGTCTTCCAATGTCACAAATCTCGGTCAACGTGTGACTTAGTATCTTGTTAAATGCCTCGGTAGTCCCATTTTCTTGTGGGTGATAAGGGGTGGTCTTGTGATGGGCCACCAAAATGTTTTCTAACAAAATCCTAACCATTTCATTCAAAAAATATGTACCCTTATCACATGTCAAGATTAAAGGAAAACCATACCTGTGGATTATTTTTTCCCATAAAAATCTAGTTGTTGTCGCCACAATGTAATCCTTTGCAGGTGTTGCCTTTACCCATCTTGTCAAGTAATGTGTAAGTGATGATGTAACGTGAACTAGTCCTACATGCGATAGGTGAAATAGGTCCTACAAAGTCAATTTCCTGTTTTTTAAATGGTTCAATGTTGTCTATTGGTCGCAAGGGCATTTCATCCCTCCTTATAGGTTTTCCAAGGCAATGGAAATGGTCATAGGCCTTACAAAACTAAATAAAATATTGGTACATACTTTTCCACCAAAGCCCTGTGAGTAGAATCTTCTACGCAGTTGTATTTCTTGGATAGTGTCCTCCTATAATCCCACCATGTGCTTCCTCCATAATCGCAACGCACTTATGTTCTAACACACATCGTCTCGTAACCTCATCACTACCTAAATTTTACAAATCTCCACTAGTCAATATGTAAGTCGTGGCACATATAGCCAAATACTTCCTCTCCAAATCCTTCATTCTTTCCGGTGCCACACCCATTTTTAGAAACACCCTAATATACTCTAAGTTCGAGGAAACAGTACTATAACCTAAATAATTATGGGTCTGGAATTATATTCTCAATGCTTTGGACATCCTCCCTTAAGTCAATACTTGATAAGTGATCAGGTCCAGAATTAAATTTTCCTGGTATTATCACAACTAAACTATCGAATTCTTGAAATAACAGGACCCAGTGGCATATGTGCCCTTGTAGAAAATGTTTGTTCTCTAAGTACTTCAGTGCCATGTGGTCTGTGTAGAATATGAATGGTGTCACCAAAAGATACTACATGAAATTATGCAGCACGTAGGTCATGGATAGTGTCTCACACTCAGTAGTTGTGTAATTTTGTTCTACTTGTGTCAAATTCGTATTGGAAAAACACAAGGGGTGATCAACAATCCCTTCACCATTTTATGCTAGTACTTCTCCAATGGCTTCCATTGAGGCATCAACATGCACATGGAAGGGATTATCCCAAGAGAGAAAGTGTAATATGGGTGCAAGGTGACAAGCCTATTGTTCAAAGTGCCAAACGCCTTCTCTGTGCTTCTCCCCACTAAAAGGCACTCTTGTCGTTAAGAAGTTCCTCCAAGGTCATGAAGATGTTGGCATATCCTTTAATAAATTTCCTGTAGTACCCCATATGCCCAAGGAATCCACACACAACACTTTGACTGGTAGGCTCTCCCAATCCCACAATAATCTGCAACTTTGGCGGGATCCACCAATAAGCCTTCCTTACATATAATATGCCTCAACAAGGTTCCAAATGGAGTAGCAAAGACACATTTCTTAATGTTGAGGGATATCCTCAACTACCAAAATCTCTCAAACATCAACCTAAAATTGTCACAATGGTCTTTTACTAGCCCATACATAGTCCAGTCATCCAGGTAGACTTGAAGAAATTTATAGATGAAGTCTTGAAATGCTTGTACAACGATGCCTGAGAACAAAATAGGCATATTTTTCAATCCAAAAGGCATAACCATGTCTGAAAACTTCTCCATTCAGTGGAAAAGTTGTCTTCTCCTAGTCTTCCTTTGCAATTCTAACTTGGTGGTACCCAGAGAACCCATTCGTGAAAGAATAGACCTCAAGCCCGGCTACTCCTTCCAAAATTTCTTCAATGAAGGGGGTTGGAAAAGGGTCAATGAAAAAAACTACATTCAAGTCTCTCTAATCCACACAGATACTTATCCTCATGTCCTTCTTAATGCTTATGACCATTGGACTTACCTATTTAGATTCCTTAATGGCCTCAATAATGTCTGATGCTATCATTTTCTCTATCTCCTCCTTGACCCTTACATGTAAGTTAAGATTCATCAAATAAGGTCTCTTATGAATCACGTGCACAACTTCCTTCAATATAATCCTTATTTACCCCAAGGAATGGTGAATTCCTTTGAGCTCACGGTACCCATGAGGGAACAAATCCTGAAACTCACGCATAGATCAATGATCTTAGAAACTTCTTTCTCCGACCAATAATCCCCAATGATAGCTTCCTTAGGTTCTACCTTTGAACCAATGTTAACCTTATTTGTCCTCAAGGGTTCATGGTAGGTGCGTGCTCACTCATCAACACTATCCATGACTTCATACATACCTTCATAATGGTTAACATCCAGACTCTCCATTTCTTCACCATCTATCACATAAACCATTTTTCCTTTTTCCTTTTCCATGCACACATGCTCAAGCTATATTTCTTATGATTCCTCTTCATAAAAACACATCTCCAAACTAGGTTCACCTAATAACTCTAATATCCTATCTTCCACCATAGCACTATATCCCATTGTAAGGCACTTGACCACTTTCAACGACTTAACCACAGATGGCTTTGTACTTTGGTGTACACAAAAGCTTGAATGAGATTGACCACTAACTCCTACCAATTCCCTATCTCATAGAGCATCTCTAAGTGAATATACCATGTGCACACACAACCTTGTAAGGTGGAATATAACTTATGACCCATAATTAAGGTGGTCAAGATTCTGTCCCTTCTATCTAGGCCTTCTCACATGCTTAGACATGAAACGAGGTGGGTTATTTACCATGATAGTTTTATATGACAGTGGGCATGTTGTTCCTGAAGAACCTAATAGAGAATATGACCCTCACCTCATGCCACTCTAGAAGGATCTCTCGATGTGTATCCCACTAGTGTGATGTAGTCCTTAGTAGGTTATAACTGAGCATCCCTCTTCTTTTGTTCTCATTTTTATATTGAGCCTCTATTTTTCATAAGAAATCATTAGGGTTAGCTCCTCCAGAGTAACTTGGAAAATTATTTCCTCCTAGGCACTTGACCAAGCATGCATTTTTTACCCTCGTTATAGATCCTCTCAACTTTCATCCAATTAATTCATAAGTCTTGTGCACCAAATTGTCACATGCCACGCTAGTTGTATCACTCCTAGGTCGAGCATATTCAAACCGGATAACTCCTTCGTAGAATGAATTATCTCAAGGTCTCTAATAGAGCATACATATATTCTCTAAAGGAATTATTCTCCTAAGGGATTAGTATAGGGTGTTGATTTCCCATCTGCCAAGGGAATGATGTCTTGTTCTTCCTTGTTCTCAAAACATATATACCCCTTGTTAAACCGTAGGTCAACATTATTCTTGTATCACCAGGGGCACCCAAGAAATGTTGGAAAGTTTTCCACCTCGATCAATGACAAGACTTTGAAGTCTCTAGTGAATTTTTCCCCTTGAATAGTGATAACCACATCCTTCAAGACTCCAATGGGCATTTCCTTTGTCTTATTTTCCATATACAACACATTCAAAGATGGCTATAACACAGGCCTTCCCATATAATGCCAAACTTCTAGAGAGAGAACATTGACCTCTATACCTATGTGAATCAAAATATTTCTTAGAAGCCAACCATCCACAACAACATTTAAAGTGATGTCCTTATCATACTCAAAGTTGTGGGGAGGGATGTTAGCATGCATAACCTACCTCTCAGGCTCCCCTCCAGTGCATGGTACCTTCTCTCGTAACCATTCTCCTAGCAAGGGAATAATATTATCTTGCCTCAACATTTTTCATACTTCCCTCACCTCATCTAGATCCTTCTATGGAGCCATAGTATTCTTCCTTTGTTTTAATTGCCTTGATTTCTCCTTCAGACACTAGATCTCTCCTTGTAGACTTTGAATCACATCCATAGTCTCTTGATACACCTCTTTTTGATGAGTAGGGTCTGAATAATTTCCATGTAACACTTCTTCTCTTGTAACTAGTGTCCTTTGTCTTGGTATCTCCTTGGCATGCGTTGCCTCTCCTCACATCGTCACTAGTACAAGTTGTAATCCTGACTCACATGCCACTCTTGGTATCCACTTTGAGTTTTCCTTTTTTATGCTCACCATCCTAGCGGCATTCTCTTTCCGGTGCAGCTGGCTTATGTGCTCAAAAAAATCAGGGCACTCCTCATACTTATGTTTATTTCCACACCATGAGCATTGCAAAGATCGAACACTCACACTAGTAATTATTTGTAATCCCACGCTTATAACAGGTTCCTCATGGGAACTCACTTCTTCCTCCACGGTTACTACGACCATGAAATCCTCACTAGAAACCACTTCTATGTGCTCCTCCATCTACACGCCCTTCATAATGGTGATCATAATCCTTGGAACTACTTGCAAGGTAGGTTTGAAACACCAAGATCAATGGAATGATGTATCTAGTTAATTAGCCTACAATATTTTGTGTTATGGGTCATAGAGCTACAAATATTGCAATAGCAAGACACATTATTACAGATCATGCGCTGTAGTAGAGGACACCTACTTGCATCATGATCCCTATGACAAATCTCATAGTCTTTCTGGATCCTTCCATCACATGAAATATTCCTTCCTTGACCACTAAGTCACCATGATGGCACCTTATCCACTCTGCATGCTCAGTCATGTCACACTTTCTTTGTGTGTTTCTTAGAACGACCAATATGGCTATGTCCCAAGACCCTTTGATATATCTTACGTACGTAACTTGGTTTCTACTAAACCCTACTAAAACATTTGTCCTGTGCACTTTACCCCTGCGTGCTCATCCTTTTCACTAGTCTCGTGCATGCATGCGCTCTTTAGGACTTAGTCAATATTCGTAGGCCCAATAGGAAGACATAGAAAAGAACTTACGACACTTCTAGAATCAGAATCTAATATTTTCTATAGATTAGAGCACCCAAATCATAGACTAGGGCACCCAAGGGTGCTCCAAGACACACCTAGTTACCCCAATACAAATAGATCCTCATGTGATATAAAATTTTTTATCGCAACTTCACATTCTCCCGCTAGCCAGCAATCATCATAGTCTGACAACACATCAAGGTAAGAAATTTTCAGGTTAGTACCCTATCCCTTCCTATCTCCATTATTGTATTTCATTTAAATACTTTAGCACTTATGTTATATTTCATACCAGTTATATTATCATTGTTACTAGTTAGATTAGCTCAAAATACCTATTTTAGCTAATTATCCAGACATTCTTCGATACCCAAGTGTTACCATTATGTAATTTGACTTTAAAACTTCCTTTTCCAATAATGTTACATGGATCATCATCACCAAGACATACCTACCCAAAATTATCTTGAACATAATCTTCAAAATATTGTCTATGAGGGGTTAGGTGAAATGAAGCACTAGAATCTAACACCCAAGATTTTAATTTACTATCCAAAGAAAGAATAAGAGCATCTTGTAACACATCACCTACTATGTTTACCTATTTGTTCCCTTCTTGTTGATCTTTCCCTAATTTTAAAGACCAACAATATTTCTTTACATGTCCTACTTTTCCACAATTCCAACATACCATCTTGCTTCTAGCTTTAGATCTTTCCTTCTTAGATCTTTCATGGAGTCTAGAAATTTTTATTTTTCCTTCTATCATCCCCTATTCTCTACACTAAAAGAATTACCAAATGACTCACCTGTGTTGTTTATTTTCATATCTTCACTAAGAATCACACCAATAACATCATCAAACTTTAAAGTGTATGAACCAAACAAAATTACTCACAACCATAGCCAAATTATTCCAACTTTTAGGCGTAATCAAAGAGCCCTAACTTTATCATCAAAACATACTCCTACAAAGCTTAATTAATTAGTAACCATCTTGAATTCATTCAAATGATTATTTACTAAATCACCTTCTAACATCTTCATATTAAACAAAATTTTCATGAGAAATCCCTTATTGGAGGTGGAGAGTTTTTCATACAATTTACCAATTTTCCCATCAATTCTACTCGTTGTCTTTTCCTTAGAAATATTGAAAACCACCATTGCTACCAAGAACAACCATATCATTCCCAAGTGCCTTCCAATCAAGAACACCCCATTCTTCATCTTTTATATCTAACAAATTCAAATCTTTCCTTTTCAATGGTAGATAAAGATCCTTCTGATATAGGTAGTCCTCCACTTGTATCTTACAAAGCTGAAATTTCTTATCGTTAAACCTCTCAACCTTGAACTTCCTATCTTTTCAATTCTCCCACTCAAAAAAACCCTCCTATGAAATTTTTTCTGCCAAAACAAAATCCTTCTCTCATACCGTTTGTTAGGATTGAAACACGATGAGCAATAAAATTGAATTAAAACAGCAATAAAAGAATTATGTAATCACAAGATAAACCCAAGATTTATTGTGGTTCACCCAATTTGGGCTCCATCCACCAAAAACAAGCCATACTTATCATTTATTTAGTCCCAAGGAATACAATACAACTCTCTCTCTTTTTCATACTACAAAGAGTAAATCCATGCACACATATATATAACTTGTGCACCTCTTTGTAAAGTTTTCTTCAACCTCGAACAACCTAAATATAACATGCTTATAAATAAAACATCCATATAAATAAGATAAATATAAAAATAGCAGCTCCTGTCTATTAATAAGATAATGCTATTTTTATCCATGGCTATGCATTCCACCAAAAATCAAGGAAAATATAAACTACCACTTTAACTTGCATTCATGCTCCACCACATTAACAACATCTTTGGGTAGTGAAGTGGGAATGGCATTAAAGCTTAGCGGTGATTGTGGCATGTCTAGTTTTCATCTATGCTAAAATTATAATTATGTTTTCCATGTTTAAATCTGATGTTGTTTCCATTATATTTTGTTTCTTTTCCACTTTGATTGGCCATGATGTTTTTGTATTCATACCAAATCCTTGTATAGAAAGATAAGATACAAGATGATGAAATTCCCACTTTGGGCGGATGTTGATGGTCTTTGAGATTAAAAAAATGTGAACAGCTTGGTCAAATAAAATATGTGAGGATTACAAAAAGTTTAGGAATAATAATATGTCATAAGAAAACTTAATTAATTATGCCGAAGGTGTGACTCTTGTTCTCTCAAGTTCAACGATTGCACACAACAACTTCACCTACTTCTTTATGGATGACTATGCCAACTATACCAACAATGTGAATGAAAAACAATTTTTTGGGAAGCATGGAAGTGAAAAGGGATATGAAAATAATTTCTAGAGAAGATGGATTCGGCGCTCACTCAAGGACTCCCTAGTTCACTATCTCAAGGAGAAGGGAGCAGAAGTGGAGGATATGGAGCACCAATGATGAAGTAAATGGTCCGTGGCATTCGTAACTAGGTTTGGCATTTATATTTTTGTCAACAAGTTCCCTAGCATGTACGTTATCACATGTGACACAATAGATGATGCCAAACAACTATAACATTTTGGCCATGGGAGGAATATTCAACACACCCGAAGAGGGAATGTAGATAGATGTGCCATGGTTGGAAATGACCTTCAAGGCTTCCTACCCTGCCAACAATGGGGAACCCTGGCTTCCTAAAATTGACTTCTTTTTAGAGAACTCTATCCATGAGATGCCTAAAATATATTTTCTTCATCTTCCTCATCAATCCTCTTCATCCACGAGATGCCTAAAATATATTTTCTAACCAATGTCTTCGTCATCTTGTTCATACAACATAGTCCCAAATTTGTGAGTAATTTTATGCCAGTGGTAACTAATATTATACCGGTGGTAACAACACCGTAGGTAATCATTTAAATACCAAGATTATTGGTATACATCCTCTCCTGATATAGCCATTTACTTGCAACACACGATATTGAGTATGTGTTCCATAATAATGACATGCATTAGGAAGACATTGAAATTTGTATTGGCATCGTTAGAGGACCTAGTGATGCCAAAGCTATAGTAGGTATTGGCGGTATTGATTATGTCATCCCAACACAAAATTCCTAGTCCTATTTGTAATTTTTTCATATTTTGATAGAATTAATACATCGGTTTAGTCAACTACAGAAGCTCTACATGCATTCAAACAAGAATAAGTGAGGAAATTTAAAATGAAAAAAAGATATTAGGATAGAAAACATGACAACACATTTAAAAATAACTAAATGAAGGTGATCTTGACTCTTGGGTTGATGGGCCATTATGAGAGAAGAAGATCCCTACAATATACTAATCAATGTCTTGATTTTCTAGGAAAACAAATAATTACAATAACTACGGGGTAAATGCATTAATGGAGCAACAAAAAGTTGTTACCCGGGCATAAAATTACTCACAAATTTGCCCATGTAATTTTAAGCCACGCCTCCAATTCAGGGATTTTCAATTAATTACAACACTAAACCTATTGACCTCATAAAAGAGTGGTATAGAAATATACAAATTAATTTTCATCTTACGAGAGGGATACATAGTTGATGAAGTTTGAATTATGCATGTCTAGCATTATGATCAACTTATGAGCTAATGGTGGGGTAATTCCATTTGTAACCTAATTATCCTCTTCCCCTCTTGGGATTTATCATGGGATGATATTTTTGCATGTACGACATATATATTTGTATGGCCTTGAATCCTCTATATTTCTTTGCATTTGAATGAAATGAAGTGGATTATGATACCAATGAATGGCCTCCTCCTTAAAAAATAATGTAATGCCAACATTTCTTGTTTTCTTGCAAATTGTGTACAATTCTATTGTGTGGGTGTATTATAGGTGATCCATGTCAAATAACATATCTATGTTTTAGGTGTCTATATATCAATTCTACATGAGTATTGTACATATTACATATTCAAATGAGTTGGTATGGAATTGTATGGAATCATGTCGAGCATATATGAATAATGTAATGTATATGAAAAGGCATTTACTGAGATACCTAAAACAATGTTGTTGTATAGTTGTCTATCTAAAGATTACTTTGATCCCAAATTTTTAAAAAAGAGGATTTTTAATTTTATAAATTCAATAAAAACTTGAAAATATGTTTGCATGTCTAATAAAATTTTCAATCAAATGTCATTGTTAAAATAAGGATAATATTTGATCAACTATATTTTTTAGGGTCTATATTAATATAAAAAATGTTAATGATTTAGTCTAGCTAAATGATGTTTGTAGTTTAAAATTCACACTTGGCTTAGAAATTAGCATGTAAATTTTCCTTGTGAAAATCTTTTAGAATATGGGGATGTTCTCTAAGTGCTTCTTTGATGTCTTATTTTAGATGATTATATCATCAAGGTAGATGATGGTAAAGGAGTTGAGAAAAAATTAAATTTTGCAACTATCAGGAGTAGATAAATGGTTGAATTATGCTTTTGGGAGTTTTACCTAATCGGAGAATGTAATCAAGATGCATTGTGGAAATTTCTAAAGAAAATGATAGAAAGTGTTAGAAAAAATTTCTCTAAATTGTTTTTATAAAAATAAATTATATACAAGTGGTGTTTTTAGAGTACATCAAATTCTACAATAATTGAATTATAAAACTCAAATGAATATGACTTATTAACAAGTGTAAGTGGATCTCAAGAATCAAAGTAATAATGATCAACTTAAACTAGTATTTAAGCGAAATTATGTGGGTACTTCCATTAACCTACATGTCATGAATGACACATGAACCATCACATTATATATATATATATATATATATATATATATATATATATATCATATAATAAATGTGTTATCAATGTTCTATTATTTATAGCATTATATATAATAAGGCTACTATTTTATTTACATAGTTGCATGTACATAATCATTATTATTATAATTATATTTTGAATGTTAGAACCAAATCTCTCTCTCTAAAATTTATCCCTTTTACAACCAACTAAACACTAAATTTATTAGTCATGCTCCATGCATATAATTTATAATTCCCCAAGGCATCCATTTATCAACCAAAAGAGTCCCAAGCATTTATATATTGAAGTGACATAATTTATCTACCATTACCCAAACAACACAATCAAAATAAATATACATACCTTAAAATGGAGAGGCATTTGAATAACCATCAAAGCTACAATTATGTTTAATTCACAGCCTTGTCAACCATGGTTAAATGTTTTGAGTGTCTCATTAAATCTTTAACAATTACCATTCATACTTTAGGAAAGATTTCAAAATTTATATGAAATCCCAACCTAAAAAGACTATATTTTTTTCCTTAAGCTTTATGCTTTTATACAAAGAATTAGCTCCAAGTAATTTTTACCACAAAATTTACAAAACTCTAGATATATTGTATATAGATTATATTTTGTGGGGCTTTAGAAATGTGGGGAGGATTGACCTTATCCCTTATTGTTGGTACTAAATGGTTTTTTTTCCATCTTGGTTTGAAAATGTTAATATTTGACTAGCTAGGAGAAACAAGATAACTACACCAATTAGTGATGGAATAAAAAGTTACATGTGGCATAAATTGGGCTTGATAATGATTTTAAGGCTTTGTTTTAAAGCAATGATGCTCTATAATATTATATATAATAGTTATTAGATAATAATCAAATATTTTTGCATGTATAAATATTTGTCATTCTGTTATGGATGGGAATGAGAACTAGATGATGAATGAGTGGGAAAAATTTTCAAATTCCCATCCCTCTCTTGAACCCGACCTAAAAACTGGAATAACCATTCGTATTTGTGCCGAGGATATGATTTTACGGGCTAGTAATAAATTTGGGCTCTCAATCTTTGGTATGTTTCTAGCATTAGGCAAAATGTGCATCTTTCCAGGGGCCTAGACTAGAAGCAAAAAGATCAATGATGAGGCATATTTGTGGTGGCCATACAAAATCAATCCTTCTTGTTCCATGGAGGAATAATATCTCAATCCCATTAATGGCAGACCCACGGCTCTATGAGAAGACCATATTACACTTGGGTCAATGGTGAACTAGGTCATGTTGGTGCTCAAATTAGTATCACCCCATTTACCATTAAAATGACTTATTTTGTGGCCTATGTCACATTTTTATCTCCCGTGTTGTGCTTGAAAGGAATCTGCCTTTCTATTTGGTTTTCGTGATCAGTCCTTTCCGGGTCAAGGATCACTTAAACATCAAGAATTGGTTTTTTATTTCTCTATCCATTTGAAGGATTCTCGAGAATTGGAAAAATCAGGTCGTTCCTTTCTTTCGTTTTCCGCATTCGGGAATTGATGTCCTTGTCATTTTTATCCCAAATACTTGAGGAAAAATGAATAGATGTAGCTCAGAGGATTATGTTTGAACCCTGTAACATTTCCAAATTCTTTTTCCTTGAAGAAAATTTCATCTCCGGGCTCAAATGATTGTTTTCCTGCATTTTTATGGTTTGACGGGTGTGTTTTCCTGGTCAAATTTACATCTCTACATCAGTGGAAACGTGGCCCTTTTTGGTTGGATGTGGCTCGGCGGGGCACTCTAAAAACTTTGTGGCTCGCCTCAACCTAGAATTTTTCCACATGGAGGAACGACGCTCATTTGAAAGTTCAACTTTTTGATTGGCATTGCGAGTTGCACCGGGAGGACACATGGAGGACTCCGTTGATTTTCCCCGACTTAGAAAAAAATTTCATGCATCCATTACAATTTTGGTGGGACAGGGGACACGTGGTGGGTTGACGCTCATTTGAGGATCTATCCCGTGGTACTACTTTAACAATTACAACAGGGGAAAGGTGGAGGCTTCCGTCGGCTCCGCTTCATACTTAAAAATTTCAAAATAGTTTTTCAAACCCGGGACAAGTGGTGAGCCCGTGCTCGTTTAGGGTCTCCGCTCTTGGGAACCATCTTGAAGTTACGCCATGGAAACATGTGGAGGCTTCCTCTCACTCTTTCTTTTTCTTAGAATTTTCAACGGCGAAAGGAGATCGCCTCGGACCATGGACACATGACACCTTCTGCCGAGCCTTCAACTTTTAACAAATTCTCGCTGGCTAGGACAAGTGGTGAGCCTATGCTCATTCAAGGTCTCTACTTTTTGGGAAAATCTCAAGATGTGCCATTGAGACATGTGGTAGTTTGAAAAGTACAAACGCAGGGAAAGTGGGCCATCGGAGCCAACTTGTATTTTTGTCCTCTTATTGTCAAAAGGGTTAAAATAATCAAAATTACCCGGCTTTGACAAAGGATAGTCAAAATTTTCTTTGAAAGTAAACAAAAAGGTGTAGACTTTTGGGGAAATTTGGAAAATTTTAATTTTGTGAAAAAAGGGATTAAAGTGTAAAAAGGAAACACATTTCCACTGGGACCCACATTGGGACATGTGTCAGGCCCATTTTTCAAAGGTGAAGGGGCGAGGAAAATGAGAAATTTTACATTTTTTCAAAAATTTCTAAAAGGTAAAAAGGAACACCAAGGCCCATTTTAGCTAGAATCTCCCATGTGGACGGTCCAAATTCAAAAGGGAAATCAACGAAATTGTGCATCTGTATCTAATTTTCCACCATTTTTACTCCAAAGATCCTAGAGATGCGAGTTTTGATGATCTCTTGATGTATCCTACATGCCATAGAGAAAGGAGAATTAATTTAATATCAAAATTTGGTAGGGAAGATTTGAAAACATCTTTTACCATTAAGATGTGGATTTTCCATTGGGTTTGATCTGATTTTCCAATCTTTCCTTCCTTGGCATGCAAAGAACCAGATTTGACATATTAGAGAAGGAAGTAGTTGGTGCATGAGATGAAGAGTGATCTACCAGATGAAAGAATTGAATGTTGGAGATATTTGAAGAGATTTTCCCTCTAGACTGACAACCTTTTTGCAAATCTGATTAAGGAATCACGATCAAAATCATAACAAGTAATGGTACTTTGAATGCTTTTTATTTTTGGGGAAAACTTTGTTGTAGAAAAATGTTATAAATTGCATGAATTTTTCGTGCAAATGGTTGGAGTGTTAGAGGTCGGGATCTAATTTCTAAGAGAAAATTTTGACAGAGCCCATCTTTCTGAGAAACCATATGAGAAACCTGTTTAGTAATTTTTTTGTTAAATTCGATCATGTCAAGGTGGTTATAAGTGTACAGCCATTGATAAGCTCGAGATTGTTCTAGAAACTTTCCCCTGTTGATGAATTTTATCAAATTTGAATTAATCTTTGTTGATTTTGGGAAAAATTATTTCTTCTTCATTTCTAAATGTTTACAAATATTTTTATTATTCCCATTACAATCTTACATTGAAATCTTTGTGAATCACACAAGATCTTATCATTGTGATAGTTTGGTGGCATTTTCAATTTCATTCATCGAAGAGCTTTCATTTGATAGTGAAATAAACAAATTTAAAATCACTTTGTACTCCTTGCATGATTATAATATTTTTGTTAGCCTTGAGGGTATCTTAGGCATGATGAAACAAAGGTTGATAATGTTCAATTAAGTTTTTCAATTTGATCCTTCATTTTGAATTATTAAAGTTTGTGTGAAAATGTGCTGATTTGCGCCTCCATTGAAGCACACATTTTTGTTAAAGGAACATTTTATCTATTTGAAGCATTCATTGATCAAGCCTTCCTTTTTTGTAAAATATATCAAAGATCTAGTGAATCAAGTTCATTTTCCATCACCTCCCACCAAAAAATCATTTCAAAACAACCAATCTTACCAAACTACCCCTGTTTGTCTTGTGTGTGTAGAGAGGCATAATTTCTATTACAAAAATATACAAAAGCAATCAAGTTTTCGTTGTCTTTAGTAGCTTGAACCTTGCTTAGAAAATATCTCCATTATCTAGGATGATAACTCGTGAGAGTTTAGTTTTGTTGTATTGATCATATTTTCTTCAAGGTCTTATTAATAACTTTATAAGGAAGGACATCTCCATCTCCTCTACAAACAACAGGCTCTAAAAGGGTCCTCTCACCTTATTGAAAGGAACAACTATAAAGTAGTGAGGATAGATCAAATCCTCTTGAGGGTGTTATCCATCTCTCCTTAAATACGAGTAACAAATGGCTAGTTAGATCCCATCCCTAGCTAAAAAACAACACACACTATGATCTACCCGTCTCTAAGCTCCATGTCTAATTTGTGTTGCTTCTAAGCTTGAAAGGGAGAACAAATTTGGATACCAACACCAATGGCGCCATTGCGGGGGAGCTGATTTGCGTTGCTAAGACGGATTTGTTGATTTATTACTAGTTTGTATCCATTCGGATCATTTAGCAACACCAATGGCACTATTTTCGGTGACCTGATTTACGTTTTTGGGAATTGATTTTCGTTATCGAGAATAATTTGTTGATTTATTTCTAGTTCATATCTATTTGGCCCGTCAACACACCAAAGGTGGCACCATTCTGGGGACATTATGACTCATAGATTCATATTCGACCACTCGTAAACATTTCTTATATGATCTAATCTCTAGTAAATTGCTTCAACATCATCTCGTTTTCAGTCCGTAAGAAGTGTTCAAATTTACAAGTGTTGTGAGAAATTTTTCCAGTTTATAAAGTTATTACACTAAGTTTCATTGATAAATCTAGGTAAAGGAAAGTCAGATCATTCCATTTCCAGTTTCTAATGTTGAAAGATCATATTTTAGTGCATTTTCACAACTAAGGTGGAAATCCTTAGTGGCGACTATATGTTGGTTTGATTTTTGATAAATACCAGTGTCTTAACCTCTGTCAAGTGAGAGTTATTACTAATCTTTGCAAAACTAGAAGGAAGAAGATATTTCTTCGCTAAGGATCCTCTTTAGGACATTATTTCCAAATCTAGGAAAACCAAAGCCGAAGGAAGAAGAGCACGGAGATTTTTTAGATAACATCAGCAAGAAAAGAGATATCCATTGATGAAAGTGATTGGCCTATCATTGAATTTCCATTCAAGTGCCTCTGAATTAGGTAGTCTTTTTGTGGAATTAAATTCTCCATATGGAGAGGGGCCTTCATTTGGATTTGAAAATTTTGCTTCTCATTCTACCCCTATGTTTTCCAAATTTTATAGGGTTTTCCAAGAAACAAATCCTTTAGGGGATATCCATTTTGAAAGTTATACTCATGTGTTTCAAAGACCCCTTGTCCCTTATCAGTTTGATTCTCCTCCAAGGTCACCTCCTCAAAACAACATGGCATATCCCCACTCGACGTCCATTTGTTGTAAATACCCTTGGTCCTATAAATTTTAGAGGGATGGATGGTTATCCAAATGCTATTCCCAAGATGTAAAAATAGACTACCAAAGTTCTAAGGAAATAATGCTATAACTAGTGATCAACATTTACAACTTTTTATCAATATGATGGAAGACTTTGAGATTGAATTTGAAGATGTATATATTAAATTGTTTATTCATACTTTGGAAGAAGATGCAAGGGACTGGTATAAATATTTTCCAGATAATTCCATTGATTCTTGGACGGAAATGAATAATGCATTTAGATTGCAGTATGGTGATAAAACAGACCCTAGGTTTCTTTTATCAGAGTTTTAAAATATTAAGAAGAATCCTAATGAATCAATGCATGATTTCAACACAAGATTTAACAAGACCTTGAGGATATTTCCTGTTTATTTGAGATGATGTGATGAATCATGTCCAGTAAAGTATTCAGATGCATTTGATAAAAAAATTATTACTAGTTGAGGGACAAAACCCTACCGGTTTGAGGCCGGCCTTCACCATGGCTCTACAAATTTAGAACAACATTAAGGCAATTGGAAAACCTCCTAAGAGGGAGGGTGTGAAACTGGTTAACCCGAAAATCCTCAAGCAAGTAAGGTTGCTGATTTGGAGGAAGTTGTGAAAACTTTGGTAGGGGTTGTCAAAGAAATCTCATACAAATTAGCCTGGGCAGAAAAAGGAATTGGGTAGAGTTCACAAGGTCAACACAAGAAACAAGGCCAAGACAGATTTGCAAATCATCATAGAAATGAGCAGAGATCTGATGACAGAGTCAAGGGACTTTTTTGAATTGGAAATAAATAGTCCTAGGCCGTAAAAATAATGGTGCTTGATCCTTTGGCTATCAGAGTTGTTGTTGTTAAAGAAACAAATGTAATTGATTGGTGTGACAGATGTTTCATGCCCCATGCTCCATGTGAAGTAGATCAACAAGTAGAAGAAGAAGCTGATGATGATAATGATGATGATGTTTGCATGATGGGTTGCTCCATGAGCTCACAATAAGGAGCAACTTCAACTGAAGTGATAAGTGCTCAAAATGTTGTAAGTTTTTGGGATTTCATCCACTGGGTACCTCTTCTTCCTTCCTCTCATACTTTAGAAATAGATACTATACAATCTTTTGAAATACCTAATAATGAATTTGAATACTTAAGAGATTTAATGATAAAGAAGTATGATGGAGGAATCCCATCTGAGGAGGACAGAAGTTGTTGATGAATGTTGTTGTTGCCCAAGAGAAGGATTATAACACAAGAAGTAAAGTTTTCAAAGGGGCAGGGCCTCAGGCCAAGACAAAAACTCCATTTCTTTCAAATATTCCTAAAGAGGCTCCTAAGAAAGATGCATCTGCCAAAGGCCTTGTTGTCCCAAAAAAAAAATCATATTTTTCCTCATGCCCAAACTATCAATAATCTTGTGCCATCTGATGAGTTTATCAATCCCCCTTCCAATGCTTCCTTGCCAAAGTATGTTCGTTATGATATTTCCCAAGTCTTGAGTGAGATCAAGATTTCTATTCCAATTGTTGAGTTTCTTAGGATTCCCGAGCACAAGAAAATGGCCTTTGAGTATTTGGGGTTAAAAGAGGAGAATACCGCCGTAAGTAAAAATGTAAACATTATGGAGACTCCTCCAATCATTGAAGAGCTAGAAACACCACCAGCATTAGAAGAACTAGGTGAAACACTTGAGGTTTATTTAGGGACATCCTTTGTGGAATCTTAGCTAAATGTAGATCCATTCTTCACTACTATGATCATTAAGGACCGATTTATACACAATTGTATGCTTGATTCAGGGGCATCATGCAAGGTTATGCCTCTGGAAGTCATGAATAATCTAGATATCAAAGTAATAGCAGCATATGGGAAGTGCACTACCATGGATTCCAGAGAAGTGCCAGTGGTGGGATGTGTGAAAGGTTTGGTGGTACAACTTGCAGCTTACCCGGGTAAGAACTTGAAACTTGATGTTTTTATTGTTGATTGCCTAGCCAAGTGGGGTATGTTGTTGTCTAAAAAATGGGATGCAAGTGTTGGTGGGAGTTTCCAAATGGATATATCCTATGCCACCATCCCAATTGAGGGCAGCCTTGTTAGGTTGTATGGATAAAATAAGATGTTTCACCTCATTGAAAACTCCAACAATGCATCTTATGAAGTGTTGTACACAAGTTTTTCTGTTGATAACCTCGTTGGATTTATTGATGGGAAAGAGCAAAAAATTGAAGAGTGCAAGTGTCTTTAACAGGAAGGCTCACCTTGGACCTTATTGTTTGATGGAGCTATTTTTAGGTTTGGAAATGGTGCTGGTGTGGTTATGATCTCTCCGTGCTAGGAAGAGTTTGTTTTTGTTTCAAACTCAACTTTGAGTGCACTAACAACCTTACTCGAATATGAAGCAAGATTATTAGGTTTGATAATTGATTGCACATATGGTGTTAAGGACATCATTGTGAAAGAAGATTCAGAATTAATTGTCAAGCAAGTCAAAAAACTTTATGCTACTAAAAATCAGCAAATGAAACAATACAAGAATGTAGTTTGGGATCTTGTTGAGATGTTTGACTCATTCAATATTGTGCATCATGATAGGAAGTTCAATTATTTGGTAGAAAAACTTGTAATGTTGGGATATTGGTTTGATAATGGTGTAATGTCCCCATATTGTGAATATGATGTTGAAGTGTTAACAAGGCCATCTGTCCCTGACAACATTAAACATTGGAAATTTTTGATAATGATGCTCAGTGCCTAATATTTCTATAGAACAAAGGGGAGTTTCCTGATCAATGTATTGATTGGGAGCCAATGGTGTGTGCAGCAGAGGGTAAAGAAACCTTGTTTAGCAAAGGTATTATCCAACTAAAAACTAATACCATTCCTAGAGGGCTGGTTACTCTTGAATCAAAATTTGATAATGTCTATTTCATTATTAACAGATATATAGAATCCTCAAGGGATGTTGAGGAGAATGACCTTGCACAAAGGAGAAACCAATGAAGATCTGGTTAGGAAGCAATCTGAATAATGAGGAAAAATAGTCCTATATTCAATTGTTGAAAAAATATCAAGATTGCCTAGCTTGGTATTATTCTGAACTGAAGGCATACAGAGAGGATTTGTTTCAGCATGAAATTCCTTTGCAATATAATGCAAAACCATTCAGGAAGAAAAAATGCCGATCAATCCACTCCTATCTCTTAAAATGCAAGAAGAACTAAAGAAACTAAGGGATGGAGGGATTATTCATCCCACAAGGTATTATTCTTGGGTTGCAAACCTAGTGCCGCTTAGAAAAATTAATGGTGATATCATGTTGTGTGTGGATTTCAAAAATTCATACATAGCATCAATGAAGGATAATTATCCTTTGCCAAACATGGAAAACACGTTATGATTAGTAATCGGTTCTGTGTTGCTTTCTACCTTAGATGGTTTCTTTGGCTATAATCAAATTGTTGTGAAGGAATCAAAAAGAATTAAGACAACCTTTACCACTCCTTGGGGAACTTATGTCTATGTTAGAAAGCCCTTTGGTTTGATGAATGCTAGAGCAACCTTTCAAAGAGTAATGGATGTTGATTTTCCTAGTTACATTAATGATTTTATTGTTATTTACCAAGATGATGTGACTATGTTTTCCAGAAAGAAAGGTGATCACTTGCAACACTTGGAAAAAATGTTGATACGGTGCAGAGAGTATGGCATCTCACTCAATCTAAAGAAGTTCCATTTCGGAGTGCAGAAGGAAAAATTGCTTGGTCACATTGTATCAAAAGAGGGGGTAATGATAGATCTAGAAAGGGTAGAGGCCATCAGCAAGGTCCCAATTCCAAGAACCAAGAAAGGAATTAAATCCTTCTTTGGGAAAATAAACTTTATCAGAAGATTCATATCAAACTTTGTTGAGTTGACCATTCTAGTTACTTGCATGTGAAAGAAGGACCAAGTTATAAAATGGGAAGAGGCTGCCATTCAATATTTCAATGGGATCAAAGAAGCATTAAAGCATGCCACTACTTTAGCAGCTCCAGACGATAAGAATCCTTTTCAAATGTTTTATTGTGCTTCAGAGAACACTGTTGCATATATCCTGTTACGTAAGATGATGAAGGGGATGAGAGGCCAATTGCCTTTTTCAGTAAGGAATTGTAGGGGGCTGAGTTGAAATACACTATTATGGAGAAACAAGAATTTTCCTTGGTAAAGGAAACAAAGGTTTTCAGACCTTACATTCTAAGATGTAAAGTTGTTTCTTATGTTCCCCACACCATGGTGAAATACATCTTATCAATGATGAAGGTCTCAAGAAAAAAATGCAGATGGGTGAATAAGTTCTAGGAATATGATATGGATATCCAAACCATGAAGTTGGTGAGAGGTTTTGGCTTAGATAAGCTTATGTCCGAGAGTAACTTGTAAAATATTTAGGTGAATGAAGTAGAAAAAGGAAGGGTGGATGTCCTCGAAAAGGTGATGATTTTTGAATGGTAAAAATATGTTATTTTTATCTCGGACATCTATACTACCCCGAGTTTTGAGTAAGAACTAGAAAAGAGCTCTTAAGTTGCCTTCCTAGAAATATGTCACTATTGATTTTGGGTTAGCTTGGAAGAACCCCGAAGGAGTTCTCTTCGTGTGCATTATTGAAGATGAATCCCCAGATAATTGCTGATCTCCATGGAGGATTTTGTGGGGGAATTTTTCTCGGAAGAGTCACAACACACAAGATCATGAGGGTTGGTTATTAGTGGCCAACTCTCTTCAAGGATAAAACTCTATTGATTAGAAGATATGAGAGTTGCCAAGCATTTTTCTCGGAAGATTGAAAGCTTCGTGCTCCCTTCCTTTGAAGCCTATATAGATTAAATCCCGTTCAAGTAATGGGGAATGGATTTCATTGGTGAGATTTCAGACCCTTCAAGTGTTGGCCATAAGTGGATTCTTGTAGCCATTGATTACTTCACTAAGTGGGTAGAGGAAATACCCACCAAGAGAGCAACACACCAAATTCTCATGGACTTCGTGGCCGAACCATATCATCTAAAGGTTTGGAGGGACATTTAAAATTTTGCTAATAATTCCATGAGCTTTAGAGCTAAACCTTTGGTGGCAATGTACAAGGAGTATGGGATCAATTTGACATATTCTTCTAACTACAATCCCCAAGGAAATGGGAAAGCTAAGTCCAGTAATAAAAGCTTGCTGAAGATTATTAGAAGAACCTTGGAGCTGAAAAAAAGGAAATGGGGTGAACAGTTGATGTTTTCTTTTTGGGCTGATTGAATTACTATTAAAAGAACCACTAGAAAAATTCCATTTGAGTTGGTGTATGGAAATCAGGCCCTGTTTCCCCCGCACATGCAATTATCCTCATATCAATTCATTTAACAACTAGAAGATCAAGAAATTAGTCCATCTGATGCTCGCATTAACCAGATTGCTGAACTTGATGAAGAAAGGAGGGCATCCCACTAAAGGCATGTAAAGTTTAAAGAAAAATTGAAGAAATTATTTGACAAGAAGGTCACTCCAAGATCTTTCAATGTTGGAGATCTTGTGCTGCTATGGGATAGTAGGCATGAAGATAAGGGAAAGCATAGTAAATTTGACACATTATGGATGGGCCCTTACTCCATTGACATTAGAATTGGTGAACATACCTTATTCTTAAACGACTTGGATGGGGAGTTACTCAAATTTCCTATTAATGGTAGGCATTAGAAATAGTTCCTCGATTCCCCGTAATCAAAGTGAGAATCATCTCGCATAGTGTATAGTTCTTTGGTGATTTTCTATCTTTTGTGTTTTTGCTCGTTCTGGTCCTTAGTGACCTGGTTTTACTAGTTTCTTAGTTCATTTTTAGGAGATGGTTCTGGTTTTCTACTCTGCAAGATGATTCCTTTCCCCAATGGATATTTTTGGAACTTGGTTTGTTATTTTGTTCTTTTGGCACTCACAGGGAGTGCCCATCCTCAAGCTGGAGCTGATGTTGGTGCTCAAATTATTCTCACCCCATTTTCCATTAAAATCCCTCAGTTTGCGGCCTCTGTCACATTTTTATCTCCCCATGTTGTGCTTGAAAAGACTCTGTCTTCCATTTGGTTGTTGTGATCAGTCCCTTCCTAGGTTAAGGATCACTTAGAGATATATAGAATTGGTTTTTTTTTTCTCTCGTCTATCTCAAGGAGTCGAGAATTGGGTGTAAAACTTGGGCCATTCCTTTCTTTCTGTTTTCCATAGTCAAGAATTGTTGTCCTTGTCATTTTTGTCCCAAATACCTGAGGAAACATGAATAAATGTAGCTTGAAGGATTATGTTTAAACCCGTTAACATTTCCAAATTCTCTGTCCCTGAAGAAAAATTCATCTTGGGGTTCAAACGGTTGTTTTCTTGCATTTTTACAATTTGACGGGTGTTTTTTCCCAGTCAAATTTACATCTCCACATCAGTGGAAACGTGGCCCTTTTTGGATGGATGCGGCTTGGCAGAGCACTCTAAAAAATTTATGGCTTGCCTAAACCCCAAATTTTTCCACATGGAAGAATGATGCTCATTTGAAAGTTCACCTTTTGGTTTTGCCTTGAAGTTGTGCCGGGAGGACACGTGGAGGACTCCACTACTTTTCCCAGACTTAGAAAAAGTTTTCATCTAGCCAATACAGCTTTTGGTAAGAAAGTGACATGTGGTGGGCTGGCGCTCATTTGAGGATCCACCCCAGGGTCCCACCTTAACAATTGTGACATGGGGATAGGTGTAGGCTTTTGCTAGCTCCGCTTTTTACTTAAAATTTTCAAAACAGTTTTCTAAATCTGGGACATGTGGTGAGCCCACGCTTGCTCGGGTCTCGCTCTTGGGCACCATCTTGAAGTTGCACCAAGGAGACATGTGGATGCTTCCTCTCACTCTATCTTTTACTTAGACTTTTCAATAGCCAAAGAAGACTACCTCGGACCACTGAACACATGGCACCTTCTGCTGAGCCTTCAACTTTTAACAAATTTTGTCGGGCTAGGACACGTGGTGAGCCCACGCTCATTCAAGGTCTCTACTTTTGGGGACCATCTCAAGATGTGCCATTGAGATGCATGGAAATTTTAAAATTCAAAAGGTGGGGAAGCGGGCCATTGGAGGCAACTTGGATTTTTGCCTCTTATTGTCAAAAGGGTTAAAATCATCAAAATGACCCATACAAGCCCAACAGAGGATAGTCAAAATTTTCTTTGAAAGTCAATGGTGGAGGTGCGGACTTCCTGGGAAATTTGGAAAAATTTCCTTTTGTGAGAAAAGGGGTTAAAGTGTAAAAAGGAAGTGCGTTTCGATGGGGCCCACATTAGGACATGTGTTAGGCCCATTTTTAATGGCGAGGGGCGGGAAAATGACAAATTTTACATTTTTTCAAAAAGTTGTAAAAGGTAAAAAGGAACCCCCATGGCCCATTTTAACTCAAATCTCCCACGTGGACGGTCCAAATTCAAAAGGGAAATCAATGGCAACTATGCATTTGTATCTGATTTTCTACCATTTTTACTCCAAAGCTCCTAGAGATGCGAGTTTTCATGATTTCTTGATGTCTCCTACATGCCAAATAGAGAGGAGAATTAATTTGATATCTAAATTTGGTGGGGAAGATCTAGAAATATCTTTTACCATTAAGATTTGTTTTGGCCATTGGGTTCGATCTGATTTTCAAATATTTCCTTCCTTGGCATGCAAAGAGTCAGATTTGACAAATTAGAGTTGGAAGTAGTTAGCACATGAGATGAAGAGTGATCTACTAGATGAAAGAATTGAATGCTAGAGATATTTGAAGAGATTTTCCTCCGAGCAGCTGACAAACTTTTTTTGCAAATCTGATTTTGGGAATCACGATCAAAATCATAACAAGCAATGGCACATTGAATGCTTGTTGTTTTTGGGGGAAAAACTCTATTGTAGAAAAATGTTATAAATTTCATGAATTTGTCATGCAAATGGTTGGAGTGTTAGAGTTTAGGATCTAATTTCTAAGAGAAAATTTTGAAAGATCCCATCTTTCTGAGAAACCATCTGAGAAACATGTTTAGTTCTTTTGTGTTAAATTTGATCATGTCAAGGTGGTGGCAAGTGTAAAACCATTGAAAATATCTGAGATTTTTCTAGAAAATTTCCCCAGTGATGAATTTAATCAAATTTGAATTAATCTGTGTTGATTTTGGGAAAAATTGTGTCTACTTCATTTTTGAATGTCTGCAAATAGTTTTTATTATTCACATTTAAATCTTACATTGAAATCTTTGTGAATCACACAAGATCTTATCCTTGTGATAGTTTGGTGGCATTTGCAATTTCATTTATCAAAAGAGATTTCATTTGATAGTGAAATAAAAAAATTTAAAATTACTGTAATCCTAGCATGATTATAAGATTGTTTGTTAGCCTTTGAGGGTATCTTAGGCGTGATGAAACAAAGGTTGATAATGTTCAATTAAGTTTTTCAATTTGAGCCTTCATTTTGGATTCTTAAAGTTTGTGTGAAAACGTGTTGATCTGGGCCTCCATTGAAGCACACCTTCTGGTTAAAGGAACATTTTAGCTATTTTGAAGCATTCTGTTGATCAATCCTTCCATTTTTGTAAAATATCTCAAAGATCTAGCAAATCAAGTTCATTCTGCCTCACCTCCCACAAAAAATTCATTTAAAAACAACCAATCTTACCCATACTACCCCTGTTTGTCCTATGTGTGTACAAAGGCATAATTTCTATTACCAAAACATGCAGAAGAAATCATGTTTTCATTGTCTTTAGTAGCTTGAACCTTTCTTAGAAAATATCTCCATTATCTAGGGTGATAACTCGTGAGAGTTAGGTTTTGTTGTATTGATCATATTTTCTTCAAGGTCTTCTTAATAACTTTACAAGGAAGGACATCTCCATCTCCTCCACAAACAACAGGCTACAAAAGGGTCCTCTCACCTTGGTTGAAAGGCACAACCATAAAGTAGTGAGGATAGATCAAATCCTCTTGAGGGTGTTATCCATCTCTCCACAAATCTGAGTAAAAAATGGCTAATTAGATCCCATCCCTAGCTACAAAATGACACATACTATGATCTACCTATCTCTAAGCTCTATGTCCAGTTTGTGTTGCTGCTCGACTTGAAAGGGAGAAAAAAATTGATACTAACGAGATCAGACATGAAAAGTTTTATTCCCAACGCTTTCCTAGTCTCGATGAAGCTCCCGATTTGGATCTTGAGTTTTGGGAAGTTTAGGTGTTAAAATGGATCGCTAGAAATATTGGAGATCTAATGGTCATCGATTCCACGACTCTCGCTGGGACAAGGATGGTCTCTACAAGAATTTTCTTGAATGTACAACTAATAAATAATCTACTTTCCCTCATCTTCCTCTTATCCCGACATGGGATGGTTGAATAGGTGATTTAGTATGAATAATCACCTACATTTTGTTGTAAATGTAGGTCTGTTGGTCATGATTAGGGATCTTATATTGGATCAACTATGGAATTGAGGTTGAAGGCTCGTATTCATGTTGAAGGTGACGAGGTATGTTTAACATCAAATCCCCTATTTTTTTCCAAAATGGCGGCATGTCAGTAAACTAGTGGGATGGTTTTAGAAATATTTACGTAGTGGTAGGTGGGTATGCACCTCTCGTTTGTTATTTCAACGTCCCTAGGTTACACCGAGGTCACGATTTCTAATCCAACAATAGCACCGATTTCAAAGGAACTTAAGGTTGGGGTTCTTGGTAGTAGTGTGATGGGTACACGCGGGAAGAATAGGGGATCTCTTTGGAGTCAAGCATACATGGAAAATTAGACAAATACACCTATTTTGGAGTTGGTGAATAAGGACATGCAAGTTTTTTTTGTGAGTGATGTGGATCCCGAATCCAACAATGGATTTGAGTCAACCATTATTTTTCCTTTGATCCAAAAATAAACCATTGAGGTGGAAAATGTTTTTGTTTTAGAGGACATGATAGGCAGCGATGAGGAGGAGGAAACCTCAAAAATGAGTCACCAAGAGTAAGATAGAGGATGAGGACAAATCCTCTTGTGGGTATGAGATGAAGGTTGAAATTTCGTAGTGTTTTCCCCGATCTTGTGAATAGAGACTGCAGAGTATTTTGAAGAATATCATTTGAAATTTTATGGGGAAAAAGTGGATAGTATGACTAGAAGAATTACCGCCATGAATATCAAAATAGTTCTTGATATTGAAAAAGTATTGAAGAATGATGTTCATTGGGGTTTTTACCTTAATAAACTCAAAGTGTTGGAATTATGGAAATGATCTCACTATAATAGTTATATATTTGAAACCATCGCCTTTGAAAACCATTATGAGCTCATTAAGAACACTTTTGAGGATGAGGGATGGTGTCAAGTTCATTCAAGAAAATCAAAACAATCCTCTCCTCCTCCTTCTCTTAGGAGATAGATTTCTCCACCTTTGATGAGTCTTAGTTCCATGTAGGGGTTAGCCTTTGGTATTCTTGGTTGCTTGTGTGAAGGTCAAATTTATTTGGTCGACGTCTTTGTGTGTTGTTCTTTCTCCCTTGACGTTCTCTTGTTTGGGGATATTTGGTTTATCTGTCTACTTCATCTTGGGCTGTATGGCCTTGTGTCTTGATGTTTCTCTCTTGTTCCTTAATGCCTATATTTTGAATGTACACGGTTCCCGATCCCTTCAATGTATGTTGTTTTAACCTATATAATAATAAAAAAATCATATTTATTTCATTAATATAATGAGTCTACTTGATTAACAAATCTAAAATAAGGCTCCCCAACACCATTATAAACATTTATTTCCATATAAATAGTCTAGATAAACTTATTATATAACTTTCACTTCACATATTTTACTTATTCCATTCTACATTTTTTAAAAATTCAGATCCTGAATCATAATGTGACAAAAATTGTCTTTGAGAAGCACGATCACCATTACCAAATAGTTATTTAAAATTTTCATGGAAGAAAAAGGCCACTTCTACTTTAAAATTCAGGCTAGGTTGTGATGGCTTTCTACAAGCTTTAATATCACCAAAAACAAATTCCTAAACTGGATGGATTTTTATACATAGCCATGTCATCCTCTAGAGGAATTCATCCATTTATAACCTCATAAACATGTAACTTATAGGTAGTAACACTATCCAAATGAAAAGAAAAATTAAATTCCCACGAGAATATCCTCTTTTCTTTTTTCCCTTATAGATTTGATTATTTCAAAAATTTTATCCAAATAGAGAATTGTGCAAATTTTATTAGATTTTTCTAACATTTAATTTATGTGTTTATCTTGTTTGTAAACTTAACTTCCTTGTTTTCTACATGGTTCTATCCATCAGGTAGAGCAGGACTAAAATATTGACTAGCCACTTGAATATTTTGTATTTTTCACTTGTTTTCTAATGAGTAGTTAAATGAATGATTAACATATGAAATATTGAACATTTTTATATTCTTTTTAATGGCTACCTATACATCCTATGTGATATTTTGTTGGTAAAAACAATTGTTGGAGACTTGTTGAAGACGCTAAGGAATATGCCATTGGTGGTTATGGAAAACCCGTGTGACTTAAATGGGATAACCACTCGACCAACACAGCTTTACGATGAAATTCATCACCATTTTGATGTATCTTTCTTTGTGTTCAATGTTAGAGATAGTTCAATTTCCCTTATGGACTTGTGGAGGATAATTATGAGGGATATAATTATTGGAGCCCATCCGTTTGACATGAAAGCTATAGAGGATACCAAATGTTCGTAACAAACTCTACATGACGATGCTATAAGTAAATAAATATTTAGAGTCCTCAGGATTAGCTATGACTAAAAAATACTTTTTCCCATTCACTATTGTTGCTTCCCACAGGTACTCTTTTTTTACTCAAATTAAATTTAGAAGCGCCTTCTCACATAAACACTAAATATGTGAGGAAACTACATGTATGTAAAACACAAGTACAAACATTCTCCATGATCTCAAGAAAAAAACCCACAAAACACCAATTCCACTAAAAAAACTCCCCAAATTGTACCTAACCAACATCACAGCTCCCATCAAAGTTTGATTTTCTCTACAACCCTACTCCTAATGTGCACCACATACAATATTTTATGGACACCGAGATCTTTATCAGATGGAATGGGAATTGGGACATATTATATGATGAGCATTTGAGTGCTGTTGTCGTTGGTATTGAAGCCAATATAGACAAATCCAAAAAGACATCTTCTCTGTCACATGGTCCTAGGTATTGGTCATGAAAAAATTTAATAGTAGATCATTATACGAGGGATTGTATGTGGGTTTTGTCTGCTTTTATTATGTGGACTATTAAGGGATAATTTTGTGGTACTATGGGTGGATTTACAAACAATTGGTGTTGTTGTGGATTGTTTTTATTACTATTTTAAATATTGTCATTGACAGGATTTAAACTAAGGGATAATTGTTTAAATAGGAGATAATGGTTCTTCCATACCCAAATATTATTGTCGAGGAAGATGTGATTTTCACATTGTAAAAACTCAAAATAATATGGAAAAGAAAACAAATTATAAAGCAAATAGTTATTGCAATTGAGGACAACCAAAAATTGTTGGAGTGAAATTCTATGCCCATTTGTATAAAAAATAGGCCTAAATCACCACTCACGTACTATGTACAAACATACAGAACCTACCCAATGTTAAAAATATGTAATATGTAAATATACTTGACCTTCTCAATATGTAAAAATGCAAAAATAAATTCTTATAGTTAAATTGGAATTTTATGTGGGAGAATCTATTGTCCTACATTTACTCTTATATTACCAATACATTAAAGTACCATTCTATTATTATTATTGGTAAATTATTCAAATTAAAAATATATATTTCAAAAAAATTGTTAGCTTTTGAAAATTATTTGTATTTATGTCTATTTCAATCAATATTTACATGAACTAGTACAACTACAATATACCTATATCGAGAATATGAAACCTTTAATCACATCCTAAGCCATGACATGCCAGTCATCCATTTTTTACCTCAAAAATATGTTGCCTATGGGTAGTCACCTAAAAATTTTAAAATAATGTTTTTCTCATAGATTTATAAATAAATGATATTACTATAGCTAAATATAAAAAAACATACCATCATATGTTAATAAGGATAGTATAGAAACACAACTGAAAACAAAATCAACAAAGTGAATACAAAACATTTCCCAAAAAAATAGCATTATGACATTAAGGTGCACAACAAACATGCAAATGCTACTCAAATTACCTTTATTTATATGCATCGATACTTTTGTAACACTTTCCATACACAAAAAACCAAATCTATCACAAATAGCCAATTCCAGAAATAGTATCAACATTTTTTTATGCATACATGAAAATACCCACCTGGTTAGATGCCAACAACTTAAAAAATAGAAATGTCATGGTCATATGATACACACCGAAAAAATACAATAGAAAGTAAGATAAAGATTTTTTTACTATTCCCTCATGATATAATGACCCCATATGCATATTTTACCTTTGCAGAGATATTACTATACAAAACATTATGTGATATTCGAATTCACATCAACATATGTAACGAAACATTAAGTGAAGACTACACTACTACCAACATATAAACCTTGGCATATAGAACGTGCAACCATTGATAACACATACAATTATAATACAACAAGTTCTAAAGAAGACATGCCTGAAATAGAATTACTACAAATGGAAGAACATGAAATGTGTTCCATATTGCACCTAATAGGGGCCTCAAAATCAATGATCTGTAACTCATTGCTAAACAAAATTCTTGGCTATAATTTAAAACAGTAGTAAACTTGACCACCAACTTAAAAAACAAGGTTCTTCAAGTACACAACTCATTTTCAAAAACTAATTATTAAATATTAAAATTTAATTGATACAAAAAAATTGATCCCTTTTTATGTCTAAAACTCCTTTATGTATTTCCCCTACAAAACAATATCCTTTTACTGATGCAACACATCTATATGTTATTAATGTGTCAACCACTTTATATAACAAACACAAAATGCAGGCCCTTAACAAGCCATTTGCATTGAGTACGAGATAAACAAATGGACCAAGAGGATATGAAAAAGCAATATGCAACTTGAAAGTGCAGTACTCATTTGTGATGGTGAAGAAGCTATGCTTACTAGAAATTTATGGGTTCACGTTATTGTGGTCAATGGTGCTCATCAATGTGTAATTACTATAACGTATGAAATAAGTTTCAAAACTCCATCTTTAGCATCGTATGCCATTGTCAATTTCTAGAAATACATAGGACCAACATAGGATACCACACACCCAACACATATTTATGTAGACATGCCTTAAATAGAATTAATACAAATAGAATAACATGAAATGTGTTCCATATTGCACCTAATAGGGGCCCTCAAAATCAGTGATCTCGTAACTCATTGGTAAACAAAATTCTTGGCTACAATTCAAAATAGTAGTAAACTTGACCACCAACTTACGAAAACAAGGTTCTTCAAGTACATAACTCATTTTCAAAAACTAATTATTCAATATTAAAATTTAATTGATACAAAAAAAGTTGATCCCTTTTTATGTCTAAAACTCCTTTATGTATTTCCCCTATAGAACAAGATCCTTTTACTGATGCAACACATCTATATGCTATTAATGTGTTAGCCACTTTATATAACAAACACAAAATGTAGGCTCTTAACAAGCCATTTGCATTAAGTACAGATGAACAAATGGACTAGTAGGATATGAAAAAAGCAATATGCAACTTAAAAGTGTGGTATTCTTTTGTGATGGTGAAGAAACTATGCTTACTACAAATGTATGGGTTCACGTTATTGTGGTCAACGGTGCTCATCACTGTGTAATTACTATAATGTATGAAATTTCAAAACTCCATCTTTAGCATCATATGCCATTGTCAATTTCTAGAAATACACAGGACCAACATAGGATACCACACACCCAACACATATTTATGTTACCCCAAAAATAGGACACGCATGTCGTCAGCTTTTTTAACATTAGCATGACCTCTAATAATTCAAAAATCATAGAGCCTAACCCTTGACAAGGAAACTAAATTTTACATCCCGCTTTTGTTCCTATTCTCTCGAAGACATGCCAATATTCCCAATAATTTCTTTCAATAAATAAAAATGTCTACAAGAAGTTGCACATAACCGGCATAGAAACCGGAAGAAGCAATACTCCACCAATGCGCCCCCCTGACATACATCATGTATGCACATACATCACATGATATGCTATTATGTACACCTTCCATGTACATTGAAACTATTAAGGAAAAAATATTTAAATTTACTTCTCAAAGCAAAAAATAGACTATTTGAATACCTAAGATGCAATAACCACCCTATCTAACGTAAAAGTATTGTTCATATAAATATAGGTACAATAAAAGAAGACTACACCTCCCATATATCATATCAAGAGTGAAATATTATATGATATATCTACTCTTACTAATAATGCTATAACCTATACAGAACCAACTAATATAATATCATGTAGACCACTATGAAAATGAAATAAACTAAAAATGGATAGGGAAACCATAAAAAAATAAATAACAAGAAGTTATTACAATTGAGGTGTGCCCATTTGTATAAAACACAAGATTAAATCACCACTTACGTATAATGTACAAACATACAAAACCTACCCAATGTTTAAAATATGTAGTATGTAAATATACTTGACCTTCTCAATATGTAAAAAAGCAAACAAATGTTTCTTAAATAGTTAAATTGGAATTTTATGTGGGAGAATCTATTGTCCTACATTTACTCTTGTATTACCAATACATTAAAATATCATTCTATTACTATTATTTTTATTAAATCTCATTATGACTTGTAAATTATTCAGATAAACAAAAAAATATTTCATTGCTGCATATTTGTTAGCTTTTGACAATTATTTGTATTCGTGCCTATTTCAATCAATCTTTACATGGACCAGTACAACTACACTATACCCAAATCAATTTAGAAACAAATAATATGAAACATTTATTCATATCCTAAACCATGACATACCAGTCACCCTCTGGAGGAATTCATCCATTTATTACCTCAATAACATGCTTCCTATGGGTAGTCACCCCACCCAAATGAGAAGAAACAATAAATTTTTCCAAAAATTAACAAAAGAGTGGTTGCAATAGTGTACGCTACAAACATAAGACCTGTCATTTTAAGGCTTTTGGCATTGACTTCTTAAGCTCTAAAACAAGACTATGCTTTATGGATGTAAATTTAAATCTTTCATATACACTCTAAATGTTAGTCTTAGGATATCACCTCAATCAAAACACGGGGTTCCATAAGGAATGAAATATCCTAAGCATGTGCGCTTCATGTTGAGGTAATTAAATTTGATTTTAAAAAATTCAATATACCGGTAGACATTAGGGGATGAAAGGGTTTAATTTATTAATATTTTAAATTAGGTATTGGGGGTAGGTTAGAGAGGTGGGCTAGAGATGAGGTAGGGTTGATTTTAATATAAAACTAAAACATTTGAACCCTAGTTTTTAAAGATAAATACCGTAGAATTATAAAAGGTTCATGGTCGCAAAGTTATATTATAATCTCTTTCTAAATTATGAGATTCTTTAAGAAAATAATAATAAGATGGTAGAATTCTAGGATTCAATATGTTTTTCAACGCATCATATTATTTCACCATATTAATTATTTGAAGAAATATTTATAAATGGTTAAAGCTTACAATTAAGATAATTGGTAATAAGTCTTAAATGGCTTCAAAATCTCTTTCTAGAGAGAAGATAGATTAAGAAAATAATATTTGAGTAGGAAACATGATATATTTTTTGTTTTATATATTAGGTATAGATAAAAAGGGGCAAAAAAATTGTAATGGACAAATGGGTGAGTAGGGTACATGGAAAAATATGGGGTTTTTTTAGTTATAGTAATATAACGGGAAGGGGTATTATAAATTAAATAATTATAGGTAAAAATAACATTAAGAGTATTCCTTAATACCCTTCGATGAACATGTTATACCATACTTTTACTAATTGAATCCCCCATTATTCAAATCCACCAACATGAGAGTGGATTGCAAGGATATGTTCCTATTTAAAAAAAATTTAATATGAATTTATTTAGATGTTTATGTTATTCGTATGTAGTGAAAACATGTTCTTATCATTGTTTTAATTAAATCCTTTAAACAATGTTAGTAGAAAAAAATTACATGTGCCTGTGTTAATGTATTTTTCTCCAACTGAAGAAAGAGAACACATAATTATATGGAATTATCATTGACCAAAACCTATATTTATCCCATGAATACTTCAATAATATATTTTTAACATCCACTCTTATTTCTATATGAGAAGTGAAAGCATTTCAATAAGATCCTCAAAAGGTTACAAAAAAAGTATATAAACAATCAATTTTCCTTACCCCTTGGCGTAGACTTGCTCCTCTAAGAGAAACCACTAGTCTCTATCTTCATTGACCTAGAACACATCTCCAATTTTTGTTTTTTTAACTGTTGGGGTGTATGTTTTTGTAAATAAGACAAAAATGTGATCTTTCTCTCCATTTTTTGAGTGGTTGATAAACTTGGTATTGAAAATTTCCACTCCATTATATAAAGTTCCTTATTCTATACCAACCTAACTTATCCCATTATTGAACCTCACTATAAATCAAAATGTAAGACATGAACATTGTTCATTTCCATTAAATGTAGTGTTAGTAATTAATTATTTATTCAAAATTATATTATTAGGAAAATCGAATAAAACCTAAAAATAGTTTTGTACATACTTTAGATGCTTTAATTTTATACATAACATATTAATTTCATTATTCCATTTTTTTATATTGTTCAATGATTTTGACTGGAGCTTATAACCAAGGGCCTCTTGGGTCTCCTCGCTTAACAATGTCCATAGACCAAATATTACAATTAAACACAATCCGAAAATGCAAGCCAAATAACCATCAAGACAAATCCCGAGATGCAAACACAACAAAGACCAGAACCGAACCACAATCCTAGCCCAACAACAGCTATCCTAGTCCACCATCTCTAGAGAAGAGCACCGATACCACTACCACCAAAGTGGTGTTAACCAACCAAAACTGATAACCACCCCCAAAGGGGATTGTGCCCAATAGGATTTGATCTTGGGTGGAATTGGACCCAACTGTCCAACTTAACCGCTCCACACAAACCCCATTAAGAAAAATGGTTTGAGATAAATCTCGTGTCATGATGTTAGACATGCCTTATAACATTGAAGGCATGATTCATGCATGACCCTAATCCATGTCGCATTGAACACCAAGATGACTTGGCACCACATCGAGAGACCACCTCCATCACCTAAGTAGTTGACCCATCTACAACTACCTGGCTGAGTAACGATGAGCTATACAGGTGGCCATCCCTAGGAATGGACCCTTAGACCTCCCACATATAACCCATATTCCCCACCGCTAGGGTAAACCTAATGGGATATTTCATGATTCTTATTATTAGGAATAACAATTAAATATTAAAGTTTGTGTTAAAGCATGTCTTGTTTTAAAAACAATTTATTTTGAAGAATGATCTATTGTAATGTTTAAAAACATATATATATGAGAGGAAAATGTAAAAATTATTGGTATGTGTTGGTTTTCAAATAAGAACTTTATTGAAAGCAACAATCAGGGGACAGAAAGTCCCTCCTCTTTAATGGGAGAGGTTCCCTTATTAAAGGAAAAAACCTATTTACAAATGTACAACATTTAGTTTTAATGAGGAACTTTGATATCATGAAAGTGTTTGATATAACAGATCATCAATACAAAAGGATAGAAGAATTAAGGAATGGGAGGGGGCAGAATAACACTCTCAGGAAATATAGATAACAAAATAATTCCTTACTCACGCCATAAGGGAATCATATAGAATAGAATCATTTGCATTTAAAACCATAAGATGTTATTTCATAGACACAAAGTTCCAGAGATGACATCCACAAGAATACAAAGCTTCTTGAAGTAAAATAGACTAATGATTCAATAACTTTTAATAGATAGCAATGAAAGAACAAGAGCAGATGAAAAAAACAAGAGATATCTTCTTTCTTGATAGTTTTTTACTCCTTTACACTTTAAAAAATAAATAGATTTCCAACCCTTGAAAATGGCACAGAGCCCATTATATAACTTACAAATTGGTTACACTTGGTAACCATTTATTTTAACTAAAATGTTAATTAAGGAAGTTCTTGACACAAGATCCTTAATTAGTTTACAATGAGCTCGATTTCAGAAAAAGGAGGAGAGGAGAAGCTAGAAGAGAAAACATCCGCTTATTGCTGAGGAGGGCCCACCGACTTGAGAATCCATTTCCTGAATCTTTTCAATGCTTCAACTATCTCTCTGCCTTGTGGGACTAATGTGTTGGTAGTGGCTTGAGACCAAGTGCCTAGAAATTTCTCCATGTCCTTATCAAACTCGGTATGCTCAAGGTATTCTTTATTAGCCTCTTTAATAGCAGATTGAAGAGAGAAAATCTCCTTTATCTTCTCTTTGGTAATTAATTCCTCCTTGAATAGGTTTTCTTTAACAAATGCCCTGAACTAAGTTTTAATCTCTTGAAGAGAGAAAGGAACACCTGAAGTTTCATCATGAAGATGACAATGAATATCCTTGAAGGCAGACACAACACAAGTCTTGAAAGATTCTCCCTTCTACCAACTGTTTCTCAATTCTCCCAAGGCTTCTTCCAGAAATTTTATTTTCCATTCAACACTGAAAACCCATGACCTTGACAAGTTGTCCTTGGCATCATCAAAAAATTTATTGGCCATCAATATATTTTCATCAGCCTGTTCCATTAGGCGAAGATCTATGATGCAACTACTCCAAAGCTTCAGTTCTTTGTCCATAGTTCCAATAGAGGAGGAGAGTTTTTGTTACAGGTTGGCCACCTTCTCATTGAGTTTGAAGGCCTCTATAATGAAATTCAATCCTGCAATGATCATGTCATCAACCATGGCTTCCATAGCCCTTCCATAAGTGGAATATCTGTGTATATCCTTGATACTCTGACCTCATCTTGACTGAGAATCATAGGAGGTGGAAGGGTAGCCAGTGGAGCAGGATCCAAAACCTTATCTTTAGTCAATAATGACTTGATGAAGCTAGAAAGAACTTGATTTTGTTCCTCCAAATGATCTATAGTCTGCTTACCCTTCTCCACTATCTCAATAACCTTGGTTATTGTTTCATGGAGGTTATGCACCTCACTCTCAGGAGTAGATTCTCCCATTGGAATCCTAGAAAGCTCTAGGTTAGAGGCTAATAGATCTTACTCTGCCTTATCAACTTTAGGCTTTGCAACCTCTAGAAATTGTTGGCCCTGAGCATCTGTCACTATTCTTGAAGTTGTTTTGGCTCTCTTTGCTGGAGGAGGAGGAGTAGTGCCTAACAAGGCTGCCACAACATCAAAATTTGGCCTGTCAAATGGGAAGAAGGTTTTCTCTTCCTGTTGTCAACCAAGGGTTACACCCATGCAAAAGTAGAGGAAGAAGAAGAAGGAACAAGAGGTCCAAGAGCAAGTGAGCCCATGGAACTTAAGGTATTCACCATTGTTACTTCCAGTAGAGATGTGAGTGAGGCATCTAGAGCTTCTTGAGCAGAGGAATCAGTGGTACTTGGAGGTTCAGTGCTAGGCACTTCCTTCTCTTTTTCTATTGTAACTTCTGAAGTTCCTGCAGGGTCTGGTACTTCACCATCATCACTTTCACTAAGAAAAATAACGTTCTCTAGCCCTGAAGGTAGTTCTGAATGCCCTAAAAGGGGTTCTTCCTCAATTGGATCTTGTTTAACCTCTTTTATCTTCTTTTGGTACACTTGAGTAGAAGAAGAGGGAGTAGATGATTCAGGTTCCTTAATTGAGGAAGGAGGAGGGGTTTGTGTAGGTACCTCCATGCTGGGTGTATGTGATTCCTTCCTAGGTGTTGAAGTATCTTTGGAAGAAGATCCACTTTGATTCTTCCTAAGCTCTCAAACCTTTCTATCAAACCAAACCTTGGTTCTTACAAGGACAGGGGCCAAAATCTCAACCAAGTCATCCTTCTCCTTCTTGTACCAATCCTAGATCTTCCAAAGGAGTATGCTTGATTAATGTCTCATATTCATAAGACAACCAGTCTTCATTATCATCTTGGAACCCTTCAGAATTTGGTAGAGATTGAGCTCCTTTATCAATTGTAGAGAGAATCTTCCATAGTGCCTCCGCCTTGCTTCAAAATCATCTGTATAGTCAACCCAATAGTCCTCAGCATCTGACTTGTGATGATAATTTATTCTGAGGTTTTGCTCAATGAACTTCTTCAAATCAAAATAGGTCCTAGGCCTGAAAAAAAGTGGATAGTGATGGGAGCAAGGGCCCTTTCTATATTTTGAGCATCCAAGGTTGTTTTACATGTATAGTTACCCAAGGAAATAGGGAAATGCAGACTAAAGATTTTCTTGTCCTTGCAGGTTCTATGCAATTTATCCAATTGCCTGCATACTTCAATTAGAGCCATCTTGTCATTACAAAACATGGGGAGCTTGAGAGGTGTGTTTTCATAACCAGCCAACCTGATATATGAAAACCTCCTGAACTAAATGAAGAAAGCTCCATACTTAGCTATCAGGTCCATGGCCTCATCAGAAAATCTCCTGGCAGTATCACCTTCTAAGAGCCTTACAATATACATGGTAAAGGCATCATTAACCCTCCTGAAGTTGTGGTTGCTAGTTTCAAGGGTGAATTGAGGGCAGTATGCATAAATGGGTTCATCCTTCTAGCCCTCCATGTATGTGAATCCAAACCACTACTAGGATGCTGCTAGGGAATACATGAGATAAGAAGTCATATAGAACTTCTTAGTCTGCTGCACATTGGACAATTGCTCAATCAAATTCATGCAAATGATTTCTACCCAATTTATGTTTTGACTACCTTCGTAGACAATGTTGATGAGAGGGCACATCCAAAAGTGAAATTCATTGGTAGAGGGCAATCCCATGACACGAGCTAGCAAAATGATGAAATCAGACAACTCTTCATTGAAATCAGCCCTAAATAATGCCTTAGAAAGTCGACACTCCCTTCTTAGGGTTCTTCAACCATGATTTTTCTATCCTTGCCTTATATTTATCACTTTCCTGCTTGAATAGGGTTTGAGCTTGAGCCTGAGTGATAACGATGAAGTCTTCAATTTCGGAATCTGTAGAGTAGGGAAAAAATGGTAGCGGCATCTAGTTTGGCAATCAGCTCCCCATGCACATTAGACAATTCTTTGGTGTCTAGGTTAAAATGAGCCCACAGGTGAGCACGGTGTTGGCACATTGTACAGAGATAGGGAATCCCGCCGCATATGCAAGACCACTATCATTGATCATTTGTGCCATGGGGGAAGGATTAGGGCTAGTCAATTTGTTCTAAAAATCCCCAAAATCTAGGTGTCGAACCTCACTATCCCCAATATCGGGAATAAAGGACTCGAGAGGTGAAACATGTTCTTGACCTTGGAATTTAATCTTCATGTTTGCAATGTACAGAGAAACAACCTTCAAGGATCAAATTCATAATGAAAAATGCAAAGGGAATAGGAGCACGAGCAAATGATCTTAATTGCAGGGATTCGAGAAAATGATGGCAAGTGAGTAGTGTGTCAAATGCATAGAGGATAGTCCCATTAAATATCCATTTAGGAGAGAGAAGGTCATTAAATGCGCATTAAATTCATATGCACCGACTCAAAAATAAAAGAATTGGGATGGTATTTGGTACATTTGGGACATGAGGGATGTAAATATGTGATCCTGACGACATAGGTGATGTGGGTAAAGTAGGTGAAATGAGCACAGGAAGTATAGAAAATTTGAAACGTGAGGGTCACAAAGAAGTGATTCAACCAATATGTGTGATGTGGGAAAAGTGAGGATAGAAGGCACAGATGCTTTTGGGATAGATGGGAAAAAATTATGCAAAGGACCCGATGCAGCCAATGTGGATGATCGGGGAACAAAAAGCCTAGGTGAACTTGGGACATGAGGGACAAAAATGTCTGACAAACCCGCAAATCACCAAAATGACTCCTAAAAATGTGAATTTTACTATCTCCTCGAATTTTCACTTTGCTAGAACATCACTAAAGGGTGTTAACTCAAAATTTTCAATTTTTGACTTTTGAAAGGGGGAAATTTTGAGAGGACAACAGCTGGCTCTTTCTGGGGATGACTTGGCTAGATCAGAAGAACAAGACAAGGCAAGAACTTTGGGAAATCTAGGGGAAGAAAACTAGTGCTTTATCCATTGGGCCACAGAGTCCAAAAGCAAACCAATATAGAAGACAACACACAAACAGGGAAAAGAAACACACCAAAAGCAAGGGAAAGCAAACACACCCTATACATAATATACAAAGAGACTTCCTATTCACCTAGGACTTGAACAATTTCAGGTACTACCCACTATAAGGAAGTGGGAGAGAGGAACCATCCATGTAATCAAGATAGAAAGAATTCTCACCAGCAAAGTGCCTGATTTTGAAAGGACCGAGCCAAAGAGAATCAAACTTACCATGGCTTCCTCGAGGCTCATGTCTTTTATCCCACAACAAAACAATGTCTCCAACTTTGAAATCTCTAGATCTTGGCCTTCTTGTCAAACAAATATTTCACCTTCTATTGGTGGGAAAATATTCTATCAACAACCTGCACTGCTGTCTTCATTCAACTTATGAAGATACATGATCCTTTTATCTAAAGAATCATTGAAACTAGTGTCTTCAATGGCCTTCATTAAGTACAAAGTCTGGTAGCTCCACTATTACTGGTAATTGAGCTTCCACACCATACACCACTTGAAAAGGGGACATCCCAATAGCTCTTTTAGGTGTAATCCTATCTACCCAAAGAGCATCATAGAGTTTCTTGTGCCAGTTCCTCTAAGATTCATTAACCAGTTTCCTTACTATAGCCACTAGATTCTTGTTTGTTGATTCTACCTGTCCATTCCCTTGAGGATAATAATCTGAAGAGTGAGAAAGGGAAATGCCATATCCATAATAGAAATCCATCATCTCAGCAGAAGAAAAATTTGAAGCATTATCAGTCACAATCTTGTTTGGCACTCCAAACCTTACCAAGATGTTTTCTTTGATAAAATTACATACTACTTCAGAAGTAGTACTCTTTACTGGAATGGCTTCTACCCACTTAGTGAAGTAATCTATGGCAGTCAACACATGAGTATGTCCTGCACTTGAAGATGGGTTGAGTGTTCCAATGAAATCTAAACCCCACTGTTGAAAGGGCTCTTCAATCACAACTGGTTTAAGCGGCAAGGCAGCCAACTTGGGTCTTCCCACAAAGGTCTGACAAGCTTCACATTTATCAACCCATTTTGATGCATCTTTAAACAAGGTAGGCCAATAGTATCCAGCATGAAGAATCTTGTGAGCAGTAACAGTAGATGAGTAATGACCTCCACATGCTTGATCATGGAAAGCTGAGAAAAGCTTCTTCTATTGCTCTTTGTCAATGCATTTTAGAAATCTCCCATCCATTCCATGTTTGAACAAAGCATTCTCCCACAACATGTACTAGGCTGATCTTAGCTTGATAGCTCTCTTCTCCTTGGTAGTCAAGTGAGAGGGACACTCACCATAGGTGAGAAAATGTGTGATATCAACATACCATTCATTAGTCAAGCTAAGAAATAGAACAATAGGAACATCAACCTCATCCTTAGGTAATTCATGACTAGCTCCTTCAGCAATGAGTTCACACAAGCCTTTACCCCGAACTAGTTTGGTTGGTCTGATGTCAATATCATATTCTTGAACCTTTTCTACCCATTTTCCTCTCTTAGTTCCAAATTCTTGTTGTGTAAGAATAGACTTGATGGTTGTATCAGGCATAATTACCACAGAGTGAGAGTTAAGAATATAAAAACGAAACTGCTTGATAGCTTTAACCACTACAAAAGCATGTTTCTCCATCATGGTGTATTTCAACTCGTGATTTTTAAGAATGTAGCTCATGAATGCAATTGGGATCTCATGGTCATCAATCTTTCTCGAGTCAATACAGCAGCCAGGGTGCTTTTTGTGGCATAGCAATAAATAATGAAATCTTTGCTAAAATCTGGACATGCTAAGATAGGAGTTTTAGCAATAGCCTTTTTAATACCTTCAAAAAATTCTTTACCTTCAAAGGACCAATCAAACATTTGTTTTACCAATAGCCTTTTTAATACCTTCAAAATATTCTTTCCTTCGTAGGACACGTCAAACGTTTGTTTTCCTTTCATCATTTGGGAGATATTCAAAGTTAGCTCGTGAAATTAGGAATGAATCTTCTCAGGAAGTTGATCTTACCGAAGAAAGAATGCACTCCCTTCTTACTTATGGGAAGAGGAATCATTGAATAGCTTGAACTCATTCAGGATCGATTTTGATTCCATCTTTAGAGACAACATGCCCCAACAATTTTCCCTCCGTGACACAAAAGATAGATTTCTTGGGATTCAAAGAAATCCCATGTTCTCTGCATTTCAAGAGAACTTGTTTCCAGATGCTGAAAATGATCTGCTCTAGTTTTGGAAAACACGGTCAGGTCATCTAGATACACAACAATACATTTCCCTTTCAAGCTTCCAAAAGCCAAGTCCATAGCCCTTTGAAAAGTGGCACCAACATTAATGAGTCCAAAAGGCATCCTCTTGTAGGAAAAAGTACCCCAGGGGGTGGTGAAGGTCATCTTGTGCTGATATGTGGTATTAACTTCCACTTGATTATACTCGAGAAGCCATCAAGCATGGACAACATTTCAGACCATATAATAGCTTGTAAAACTTGATCCATCATGGGTAGAGGATAGTTGTCCTTCAAGGAGGCCTGATTCAGATTCCTGAAGTCAACACAGATACGAATTTCACCATTTTTCTTCCTAAAAAGCAAAATGTTGGCAATCCATGTTGAATGGTGAATGGGGAAGATAATTTTAGCTTTCAATAATTTTTGTATTTCCTAAAAATGGTGTCAACAATCTTTGGATTGTATTGCCTTTGCTTTTGCTTGAAAGGTTTAATCCCAGGTTTGAGAGGAATGAAATGCTACATTTCCTTTGGTTGGAAATATTTTAGATCCTCATATGAATATGCAAGAACATCCCTATACTTCTTTAGAGGTTCACCACCTTCTTCTTTTCTTCTTGCGTACAACATTTTCCAACGTTCACCATTTTGGGGTCAGCAGAGCTCCCAATGTTAATCTTTTCATACTCAGTAGATTGTCGCACTCCTGTAGAAGCTTTAGACTTAACATACCTATCATGTTTATCAAACAATTCCTCCAAACTCACCAGCCCTTTAGGAATCTTGTTACCTTTGAGTCTGATGCACCCATCTTGATCTGTCTCCTCTTGACACCTTCCTCATTAGAAGATACACTCTCACGAGGCAAATTGTCACTTCCTTCAAAGTACAATTGTTCAAAGTTATCCCTGAGCTCCAAGAAAGAAAGAAAATGTTGATCATCGTTGAAAATTTTCCAGTTACTTGCATTATCAGGCACACTTGGCCTATGGATCATTTCAATGGTAAATTTATCCTGAGAGAAATCAGGGTGAGGTATCAACAACGATCCTGAGACAACTAGTGAATCAGCCCTGGTGTTCTTTTCTCTCGGCATAGCTTCAATGGAGAAGGCATCAAGAAATTCAATAGAATCCCAAACTTGATTCTTGTAATGCTTCAACCTTCTATTCTTTACTTGAAAAAGGTCTCGACTTGTTTAACAACTAGTTCTACATCTCCACGAGCTAGAATATTCTTCACACCTTTTTATTTTGCTGCATTAAGTCCAAGGATGAGGGATTCATACTCTCTTCGTATTATTGGTATTTTCAAACTGTAGCTTGAATGAGAAAGGATGAACTTTTCCCTCAGGAGATATCAACACCACACCTGCTCCATAACTAGCTGAGGAGCAGCTTCCATCAAATTCTAGATTCCAAACACCATTAGGATCATGAAGTACTTATTTGGGAAGTTGAGTCTCCTTTGGAGACATAATCATATGGTTACCATGCCCATTATCCTCATAGAGTATCTATGCTTTGGGATCAACCTTTTTTTCACAATATACTCAGATTCCTTCTCAAGAAACAACTTCTTCATCTTTCCATTGACTAGTACGAGGGCATGTGACCAATCCATTTGAATCTTTCCTCCCACATCTTTACAAAAATTCCTACTTAACAACATACCATATGAAGGAGGGATATCTGCTACTAGAATAGTAGCCAAGACCTTTTTCTCGTAAAGTAGCAAAAGCTACTTGTGCATCTTTAATCCTTCCAACCAAAGGCACCTCCTTACTCTCCATAGAATAGCAGGATCCATAAGTGCGTGTGAGAGTAAGACCCAAAGCATGAGCCACTTTGGTAGGCATTACATTATCTGATGCTCCTGAATCTATGACACAGTTGCTAAGTTTATGGCTTGCTATAAGAAGAGTCACATAAAATGGTTTGATTTTCTCATTAGGTGAGGTGACTGTAGCTACAAGGTTGGGTTGGGGTGCGGAGGATGGAGTAGGTAAAAGGCCTTTAGAGGTAGTTTTGGAATGGGAATTGACAAAGTGGACCATTTTGGAAAAGGCTTTAGGGTGGGTTTGATAATACTCAGCCTCTGAAATTTGAACCTTTGTTTTCTTAAGGTGATCAATGATATCAAAAGATCCAGAGGTGGATGGGCTATCATCACTAGGAATCTTAGGCTTATCAGGTTTAGGAGTTGGAGAAGAAAAATCTTTAGCAATAGAATTAGGAAAAGAAGAATTAGCAGAACTCACCTTCTGTGTGGATGCAGTGGGAATAGGGGATCCTCTTTTACAACAACGGGGATAGTCGTAGAATGCTCCTTGGATCTCTTACCGGGATGCATCACTTTCTCCTTCTTATTTGTCTGCTCTGAGTCATAACAACGTATGATTCACTATTCATATCTGTTACTACTTCATCATAATCATCCTCTTCATCAACACCCTCAGTGGTGAAGAAATTAACTCGAGATCCCTCAAGTTCCTCTATCTCTTCATTAGCTTCTTCCTCAAGTTCTTCACAATCTTCATTAACCTCTTCATCTTTAGGTTCTTCAACCTCACAAGTTGCATTAACAGGGACCTTGATGGGTGGCCCCTCAATTGCCAGCCTTGTCTGAGAGGAAGGAAAACAATTTCTAGGCTGAAAATTCCTCCTTGGAACATCTGCATAAGGAGCATGCTTTGAGCCAATTGTTTCTTGATGGCAATGAGGTCATTAGCAAGCTTTTGTACTAATGGATCTGTATTAGCTCTAGGAGTAGAAGAAGAGGAAGAAGAAGCTCTAGATTTGGAAGGATCTCTTTTCAACTTACCAGACATGATCAAGTCATCTTCAACGCTAACAACTAATCTTTGATCCTCAGCCAATGTTGCAAGGTTGGCTCTCCTCAATGCATAGCTAACTTCAGGAAATTGAGCATTTAGGAAGATTTATTTTTGAATTTGATCTACAGGTTGAGTGTCTGGTGGGATTTTTTTAATCAACTTGTTGAATCTAGCCACAAATTCCCTCATGGGCTCTTGTGATTCTTTCTTTATTTGAGAAATCTGGGAAAAAAAAGCATGCACATCCTCTGTAGGTTTGAAACGGTTCTCAAATCTTGTTCTCATTGTGGTCCAACTGGTAATGGCCCCAGCAGGAAGATGATAGAACCAATCTGCTACATTATCTTGCAAATTTTCTACAAAAAGCCTCATCGAGACATCTTCATGTTCAACTCCAAGGACTCCACATGCAACTATGAAGGCTGTAATATGTTCATCAAGATGCACCTTTCCATCACCTCTAAACTTGGGAAGTTCTTTCTGTTACCCCTGGGTAACTCATGCAAAGGTTGAGGAAGGGAAAGAGGCCCAACACGATGGCCCCAAGGTAATGGAACTACCATCCTTGGAAATACTACTTGAAGGGGAACTGAAACACCGAAAGAATCAAAGCACGAAGATTAGGGATGAGTTGTTCTAGAGGGACACCACTCACCGGGTTCTATTTTTAACATGAGGTGTGCTTGTAGAATGAGTTCTTCTATTTCTCCCTATTGAAGGAAGAGGGAAACCTTGCTACTCCAAGAGTTGAAACTGAGAATCTTCAATACCAAGGGCTCTCCTACCACGAGTAAATCATAGAGTCGCCAGATCAAAGAATGATCAAGAAATTGTTCATAAAACTAGAATACGTTCAAAACGAATCCCCAGTAGAGTCACCAAAAATTGTTGGTTGTCAAATAAGGACTTTATTGAAAGCAATAGTTAGGGGACAAAAAGTCCCTCCTCTTTAATGGGAGAGGTTCCCTTATTAAAGAAAAAAACCTATTTACAAATGTACAACATTTAGTTTTAATGAGGAACTCTGATATCATGAAAGTGTTTGATATAACAGATCATCAATACAAAAGGATAGAAGAATTAAGGAATAGGAGGGGAAAAAATAGCACTCTCAGGAAATATAGATGACAAAATAATTCCTTACTCACGCCATAAGGGAATCATTTGCATTTAAAACCATAATATGTTATTTCACAGACATAAAGTTCCAAACATGACATACACAAGAATACAAATCTTCTTAAAGTAAAATAGACTAATGATTCAATAACTTTAACATATAGCAATGAAAGAACAAGAGCAGATGAAAACAGAAAGAGATATCTTCTTGTATTGATAGCTTTTTTTACTCCTTTACACTTTAAAAAATAAATAGAGTTCTAGCCCTGAAAATGGCGCAGAGGGCCCATTATATAACTTACAAATTGGTTACACTTGGTAACCATTTATTTTAACTAAAATGTTAATTAAGGAAGTGTTTGACACAAGATCCTTAATTAGTTTACAATGAGCTCAATTTCAGAAAAAGGAGAGGAGAAGCTAGAAGAGAAAACATCTGCTTATTGTTGAGGAGGGCCCACCAACTTGAGAATCCGTTGCCTGAATCTTTTCAATGCTTCAGCTATCTCTCTGCCTCATGGGACTGATGTGTTGGTAGTGGCTTGAGACCAAGTGCCTAGACATTTCTCCATGTCCTTATCAAACTCGGTATGTTCAAGGTATTCTTTATTAGCCTCTTCAATAGCAGATTGAAGAGAGAAAATCTCCTTTATCTTCTCTTTGGTAATTAATTCCTCCTTGAACAGGTTTTCTTTAACAAATGCCCTGAACTGAGTTTTAATCTCTTGAAGAGAGAAAGGAACACCTGAAGTTTCATCATGAAGATGACAGTGAATATCCTTGAAGGTAGACACAACACAAGTCTTGAAAGATTCTCCCTTCTGCCAACTGTTCCTCAATTCTCCCAAGGCTTCTTCCAAAACTTTTATTTTCCATTCAACATTGAAAACCCATGACCTTGACAAGTTTTCCTTGGAATGATAAAAGAATTATTGGCCATGAATATCTTTTCATTAGCTTGTTCCATTAGGTGAAGATCTACGATGTAACTACTGCAAAGCTTTAGTTCTTTGTCCATGGTTCCATAGAGGAGGGACTTTCTCGTCTCTCCTTTCAATAAATTTCTTATTTGATAACCAAAATTATGAAAAGTGGATAGAGTTGAAGCTTATGGAAAGGATGAATAATATATAGACAACAATGTTGTTATTTTTAATTTAATTTATATGTTTTATTCACAATATTTAATTGTTATATGTGTTATTTTTTATTTTCTATTCTTTTAAAACATGGCATCAATGTGTTTTTTTTCAAAAAAGGTATTTGATGACATTGTTATAATGGCTTCTACATCTAGAGATTTTTTTATCATGTATGCAAACTCCTCAATGCAAAAGACAAAATATTAATATTGGTCTTTATCCTGAAGGCACTACCATAATGTATGGGAAATTGTTGAGAATAGATACACAGAGCCTCCATATCTAGATTCATTTAATGCACTCTCAAAATAATAGAAATATATTTCAAAGGAATTAAGAAAGAAAGATGGAAATGCATATTTTATATTAATCACACCATACATGAAAGCATCCTTCCTAGAGAAGCAAAGTAGATAGTGTAGAAAAAGAATCATGTGAAACTCTCAAGTTATGTTTCAAGGTAAGGAAATTTTTAAAATTGCAAAAATATAATTATATAGCACAAATTTTAAGAATATTTCAAAGAGAAAATTAGACTCCATAAAGCCATTCTTTACTTTTGTTGTTGGATTAGTAAATTATATTAAATCTCATGGAGAAAAATTGGATGATAGAAGAATTATTTAAAATATGTTTATAATTTTTCCAACATAATTTTATCCTTTGGTTATTTAAAATATGTTTATGAGACATTAGAAATTCATTTAAGAGGAAGTGAAAGGTTCAACCCTAGAGGTAGAGGAAGAAGATCATCTACATCAATGGTACATCAAAATCAAGTGGAAGAGGAAATATTCAAGAACATGGTTATGATTAATTTTCTTGTCATATAAAGGATAAGTCTCATATGCATTGTCACTATTGCAAGAAATATAGGAAATATCCTTATGATTGTAGGAAAAAGTACAAAAATTAAAACATAGAGAATCAAAATAAGGATGGGAGATGTAATCCAACATCCATGTTAAATGGATGCAAAAAGATTTATAAAGGAATAAATTATTTATCTCCTATTGAATAAAAATAAGGATGGGAGATGTAATCCAAGATTCATGTTAAATGAAAGAAAAAATATTTCTAAAACAATACCTTATTTATCTCATATTGAATGTAATCCATCTCAAGAGATTCCCTCTTATATCTTGTATTTGTATTTTGGTTGCAAAATCGATGGCGGAGTTACATGGATTTATTTTCTTATTTGATGAGTCAAAAGACTATGTTAATTTTGGGAACAATAATATAGTGTTTGTAAAAGGAAATGGAAAATTCAATAGTCTAACTAAATGGGTAGTAAAAGGTTATGAATGATGTTTATTATGTTGTAGGTTGGAAGAATAATCTTATATGCATCGTCAATTGTTACAAAAAGGGATAAAAATTTTACATTTAAGACAACAAATGTGTAATTATAGATGAAATAACATGTATCCAACCGATTGTTAAAGTATATATGATAAGAAATATAATGTTTCCTTTAAAGTTAAAACTAGCCAAGTCTAGAGCCATACTTTTGTCCAAGCCAAGGCCATAGCCATGTCTAAATCTGATTCTAAAACTAAAAAAATTAATTATATTATCATTTACCTATGAAATATGAATAATGGATATGAAATCTCATGTTTGGAAATTTAGATTTTAAAGGTTTGAAATTGTTTTTATTAGATAAGGTAATAACATAGGGATTATGGCTCCCAATACATTGTGAGAAACCCAGAGGAGGAAAAGATAAAACATTAAGGATAGAAAGAAGAGATCTCTACCAACAGTTAAAGAAGAATAACCAAAGATAATGTAAATTTAACTTAAAGACCAGTCAATGAGACTTGAAATGACCCAAAAATAGAGCTAAACATTATGAATTACAACTAGAATCTTGTGACTCCACTTAACATAATTGTGTTTCTTATGATGGACCTTAGTCCGCCCTTCATCGAAACACTCAGATGATGAAGAGCTTATAAAGTGTCTTCCTTCTGGCCTGAGGATCACCTCCAACTTTCCATTCAGTAAATTCATTACTAGTGGGGGGTTCATGCCCCCAAAGAAACATTTAATGTATGCCCAACCATGGTAGATTCTTGCTCATTCCTATGGGGCCCTCACCCCTCAACAATCCTCTATGCTCCACGCCATCCTTCTAGGAGTCAACAAAACACTTCCCATCCACATCAGTCCTCTGGCCAAAAACCACAAACATGTCAGAATGGGGAGGTTTGAATTTTTTACATAGGAAAAATATGGTAAATTGTTTTCCCTTAATTCAAAAAAAGAAAAGAGTTTTTGAATGGTGTATTTTGGGGAAGTAACATAGATCGTCATTCCCAGCTAAAAAATCATTAATAACAAGTGTACCACTTGAAATTGTTCACTCATATTTATTTTGACCTATCCAAACATATTCTATTAGATGTTTATCATATTTTATGATGTTCATCAATGACTATACAAGAAAATATGGGTGTACTATTTGAAACATAAATTAGATGCATTTGAAAAATTTATGTCATTCAAGAATTTAAGGAAACAAACAAACATATATTACATAAACGTATGAGAATAGGAAGAGGATGTGAGTATGTTTCTAATCTATTTCAATTGTTACAAATAACATGGTATCTGTTATCCAAAATTCACCCCTCAAGGTAATTTTGATAACATGCATCAAATTCTTTAGTCCCAAGCAATTATGTTTATTCATAAAAATCATGTTTATGGGTCCCCAACTTCTTTCTAACTCTCCCGTCCAAGAAGAAACCCAGAAGTTTTAAAAATGTGAAAAGTTAAAAACAAGCTTAAGGAAAAATCATGAAAAATGGCTAAGTCTTAGTCTCTCGCAATAGCTTGGGACATGAGGGACATCCGGCGCGAATCGGCTGAAAGGCCACCAGCGATTACAAAAAGGGACATCCGAGACGCTCGGGACGTGTGGGACGCGGAAATCAATCCCAAAAGTGGAAAAAATTGACTAATCTGAAAAATAGGCGAACATCCTAAGACTTAGTACACTGAGGATCGCAGTCAACCGAAAGACTTCGTGCAGCCCTAACAGTAAAGGTACGTGAAGTACGCGAACCACCCGAATCAGCCCTGAAATAGGGAACTACGTCCGACAGATCACAAAGGATGAAGAAGGAACCGAGAGCGAATGGAATCTTGCCACGTGTCATCGCCGCAAATAGGATCAAGGAAGCCTCCAATCGGCCAAGGAGGAGATTTTCATCCGGGACAGTGGGACAAAGGTACGCATGGGTCGCGAGGGACGTGAAAAGCCGGCGGCCGACAAAGAAAGGAGAAAAGTCAACGTTTGACCCGTGAAACTTCAAACGGCCATAACTTTTGACTCCGAGCTCCGATTTTCACAAAATTGGACTTTCTAACGAGCTATAACTAATGAGGATAGATATATTTAAACAAAAGAAACATATTCAGCTCCAAATCCTTAATGCACATTCCTCAAATGACAAAACGCCTCTGCCCAAAATAGCCACCCGCCTCAAAAGGCCATAACTTTTGCATTTCTCAATGAAATCACACAAAATTGGTATCCACAATCGTGGCTCCTGCCTGAGGACAAAAATCAAGAAATTCTAGATTTGATGAGAGATTGTTGAGATTTTTCAGAAAACGTGGCCGGGTTCACAAATTTTTTATCATAGTTGAAGTGCAATTAAGAGGCATGGTCATCATTCTTTCTCCGCAGCATTCATGGGACAAAAGATGGGGCCTTTTTTGCAAGTAATGTATAATCATATTACTCCATTTAATGCCTCTTATAGGTGATTGAAGGACAGATTTCGGGATTTCCATTTTCCCTTCTCTTTCCCTTCTCATTTTTCTATAAATTGGAGTGTTGGGCTCATTGTAAAAGGGAGAGAGTTTTTCGGGATAAGCAAAGCTTTGTCAAAATTGCTTTGTGAATCCAATGTGCTTAATAGCCCTTGTAAGTGGACTCCTTGCATGGTGATCCAGTTCTTATCTTGTAATAGATTGAACTATGCATATCATGAAGTAATAAAATATCGGTTTGTGGATATATCTTCCCTGTGTTTTTATTACATTCTCATTTAATCTTCCTATAAGAATATTGTGTCTATTTTTATGCTCTATTCCATTATCATTGTGCATGTTTGAGATATTTTTGTGAATGTATTTTGCTAGATTATGGAGACTGTCACCACCTCTTCTAGTGTGTACTTTGCTTCATATTTCACACATTTGGAGATTACTCTCACACCCTCCTTTTCGGTGTATCACCGCTTTAGTGTGCTTTCATTTTATGCATTCTCTCTCCCCGATCCCTTGAAATTTAGATTAGAAAACAGCAGCTTATCCTACATTAGAGTAATTGTAAGCGGGTAGTTTAGGAGCAAGAACCAACTTTCTAAGGTCTATCTCAAGTAGAAGTCCCACAACTTGGAGATAGTACCCATGTTATCCAATCACACCGTGAGTTCAAGTCTATGCACTTGTATAAGCATTAGGTATTCTGATAAAATCTTCAAACAGCTTTACTACCAATTATACACCACAAAACAATGATGTGGCGAGAGAAAAAATAATCATAATGGAGATGGCCAAAGTTTAATGAAGGATAAAAATTTACCAAATGGGTATTGGGAAAAATTTAACAACTATTTCTTATATTTTAAATAAGTGTATGATAAAAATTACTAAAAATGATGCGAAAGGGCAAGGTGAGACTAGTGTGTATGAGGAATTGGATCTTAACGGTTGTGGTGGTGATGCAGGTATGGAAGTTACTAGTTCTAGCTAGATGGACGTAAAGTTGTGTGTCGTTAGTGATCATTCTATTTGTGATGGTTTGGGTGGGTGGTTTTGGTTGAAGGATTCAAAATCATCCATAAATGTGGGAGGTGGTTTTAATTCAAATTTTGATTCAATAGTCCCTTGACCGGTATGGATCTTAAATAAAAATTGCGAGTAGCATGGAGAAGGTTTGATGATTGGAGGGTGATTTGGAGGGTAGGATGAAAGTGGTCCTATGAATGGAAGTAGGATAGTCTCATGGTGGGGATTTGTTAGGAGTCGTTGACCCTAGGGCTGACAGTGGGATGGAGGGAATATGGTCCTACCCAAGAAACATAAATTGATGATGTGTTATAGAATGATGCAAAGTCATGTTCTAATGAATTTCAGTAGTGGTTATTGATGATTTGTTATGTCATTTTTCTTGGACAAGTCTCTTTGTCCCAAATTTTATTGTAGTCAAAATTGGCTTAGCCTTGTTTCTTTATGGGTTTTATTCCTAGTTTCCTCTTTGGGTTACTTGTGACATGACTTCTTTTTTGTAAAGGTTTTTTTGATCCATTCAAAATAATTGTTTTTTCTACCTTATTTCAAAAATTTTTAGAAATATGGTTCCTCAACAAGCTTGGAATCACATCAAACACATTGTTTCTCATTTAAGAATCCTTGGTTGTGTGGCATATGAAAATTTATTGATGAGATGAAGTATAAATTAGACAAAAAGGATAAAAGTGTTTTTTTATTAGATGTTATAAGGATAGTAATGCTTACAAGTTGTTCAATCCAATCACAAGAAAATTCATGATCAATAGAAACAAAGTTTGTTAAAAATGAGACATGAGATGGAAGCATAGAAAAATATTAAGTGTAACAATAAATATTCTTCAGGATGATATGGCAGAAGAAGAGAAACCACTAAAAGGTAATATACGTTCTTCTGCTCTTATACATGTACCTTCAGTTTTAGAAAAATCTACACCTCCACCACTAGGTAACAAGTTTATAAGATAAAAATAAACTTTAGCTATGTAATAGAATGTTGGAATATTACATTGTAACAAATTTATTTTGACTATCCACCCTCCATAACCTTCCATCTTCCCTGACTATTGGGCTTCCATACCTCCTCAACTTGTGTATAAATAAACTTGTATGTTTTGTATAAAACATGAATTAAAGCTTAATCATTTTCTATCAGTGGTATCAGAGACAAATGCTTCTTGGCATGCGTGGAAAGATTTAGATGTGGAGTTCACTTTTTCAATCCTGAAGAGTCATGTCAGTTGGGATATAAGAGGGACCATATAACTTGACCCTTTTTTGGCATCATTCTATTACATTGGCCATCCACCTTCCATCTAAGACAGTTCATTTCATATTCCTGTTTGACATTTCTGTAGCAAGGAAATTATACTTGCGCCCAACATTGGCAGTGACCAGTTGATACGTGGAAAGGAGCTCCAACCAATGAACAGTATTAAATACCTCTACCAACATTTTGTTTATATTCCAAGTGACCCGAGGATGTGGAGTAACTGTTGTGGAGGCATCGACCTGCTATAAGATATTCTTGCACAGACCTGTAGAAGAAAAGCGACTAACATAGGAATTTCTCAGTCACGTTATTGTTAAGTAGGAATCCTTAAAAGTAAAAATGATGAGTTATATTGAAGTTACATTTAATGCATTTATTTCCTATAAGAAGTAGCGGTTGTTTGAATTCAAAATATTGTGTGGTGTTTTCTTTCCGAAGACCTGCCTTTTCTCCAAGAAAACAAAGGCATTGTCTTTTATGTACCCAACGATTAGTGGACCGACCTATAGTGCATGGGATATTACAGACATAACGTGGTTTTTTCAAGCATCAGTTTTGGTAGGCTACTTACTTTCTTTATGCAAATGGAAATTATGGAGAAATATTTTGGTTCAAATTCTCATACACGAAAGGTTAAAATACAAATGCAATTGATGCATAAAATTTGTGGGGCATTGTAAATGGGGATGAGAAATCACATGATGAAGAGAGAAATTTATTGGAGTGGAAAACAAGAGATGACAAAGAAAAATCTATTATTGGCCTTGCACTTTTAGATTTTGAGTTACATCATGTGGATCTAGAAAAGTCACTTAGGGAAATTTGGAAAATTCTTAACAAATTGTTCTCTACAAAAGCGGTATATGTTCAATTTTCACTAAAATTGTAATTATATAAATTTAAAATAGATGATGGAATTACTATGTCCATCCATATAAACAATTTCAGGTCTCTTATTAGGAAGCTTGCTGAGATAAAAATCACAGTTAAAGATCAGGATGCTAAAGCTATTCTATTGAATAGTTTGTCATACAAATATAACAATATTGTATTTAATCTTAGCCAAATACCATCACAATATCTCGATGATATGATTGCAACACTACTCGAAAAGACAAAAGGATGCTTGCAGAAGATGAGGGTATTTCACAAAATGAGAATGCACTTTATTCTCATAATTTTCATAAAAAACCAAATACTGACAAAAAGGAAATAAAATGCTACTACTGCAAGAAGAAAGGTCATACAATGTGGGACTATCATGCTCGAGAGAAATATGTTATCAAAGGAAAATTGAAGTCCAATGAAGCTAAAGTTGCTCAAGTATAAGATCCATCAGATACAGATAAAACTAAAGAGTCTCGTGATGAGGTTGCCTTCACTTCACATCTCGTGCTATGAATTATGTAACTTACTTGAGGCTAGAGGTTACACAAAGGTTGGAGGATAATTTGTGTCCTCTCTTCATTCACTAATGAAGGGGTCACAACATGAATTTGGTGGCATTTTTTTGTTTTTGTTATGTTTAGTGTGTTTTTGGTGTGTGTTTTTCAATAAAGATGCAGAACATTTTCTAGTTTGGTACCTTCTAAATGAAGGACATTGTGAGGATGAAAAGCACTAAAGTAACACTTGGTTCTATGTAAAGGGTTTGTGTAAATCTAAGAAACCACAAAAGTGTACAGTTGAGACATCATGTCACCTCTAGGTTCGTGGTAAACCTATAGTTAGAAAACCATATGGGTTCATGGTAATCCAAGAAAAATCGGAAACCACCAAGGTTTTCTCAAGGATGGATGTGCTAAGGTCACTTTCAGGTTTGTGGTCATCTTGTGGGAAAAACCAAAGGTGTCACCAAGACCAAGAAGCTAGAATGTTGGCATGCCACCTCAAAGGTGAGGAGGTTACATGGAGAGTGTAATAATTTTTTACTATGTTTGGAATAAGGGGGTTCTAGTATCTATAAATATGATGTTTATAAAAATAATGTAATAAGGGGAGATGTTGGTATATTACATCTGTAAATGATGTATTTTGATTATCCACCATCCATGACCATCCAACTACTTTGACTATCGGGCTTCCATACCTCCTCAAGTTGTGTATAAATAAAATTGTATGTTTTGTATCAAACATCTATTAAAGCTAAATCATTTTCTATAAGAGAAACCACAAACGGCACTAGAAGTTACATCCTCAGAATAATTTTGACTAGAATCAGCCAATCATTAGATAGTTTAGTGAAGTATAAAAAAGGTCTCAATGAAAATTATAATGATGATACAAGTAACTCTTTTTAGTTTTTAAATTGATTTCTCAAGATGTAGATCCAATGTATTTTGTTGAAGAAATGAATAAATAAATTTGGGGTGAAGCCATTTATGATGAGATAGATTCCATAGAGAAGAATCATACATGAGAGTGCGTAGATATTCATGAAGGAAAGAATGTGATATGAGTGAAATGAGTCTATAAGACCAAATATACACTACGATTGAAAAATAGAGAAACATAAAACAAATTCGGTTGCAAGAGGTTTTCCACAACATTATTGAGTAGATTACAATGAAACATTTACACTGGGATCATGTTTGGATATTGTAAGAACAATTTTAGTAATGAAAGCTCAAAACAAATGGCCTAAATATTGAAAATTTATGTCCAATAAACATTTGTAATGTCCACTCCTCTTCAACACTGTTGAATCATGTTTTCAATTTCAAAATGATTATAATCAACCTTGTTGTTTTATCCTAGTTAGCATGCTAATAAGATGTGCGAGACATCATGAGTATTATTGTGTTTTGATTATTTTTTCGACACTATGGTTGTATTATGGACCTCAAAGGAAATTTAGGAATATGAGGATGAACTAGAGTGGCGGCCTTATTACATGCACGATTGTGATATAATTACTATTTTTGTATTGTTATGTCTCTACTCGGTTTGTATTGGATTTCTAGACCTTGATATCGTACTAGATATTATATATTTCTAGATGGGCGTTGATAAACTTGGTTTACTTATTTTATAGACTTGTGATATGATGTGACTATTGCGATGAATGTTATATGCTTGATTCATATATCAATATTCGATGTTCTAACTGTTACTACTGTAATGACATATTAGACGTGATTTATCGATATTTCTGAATAATTGTTGAGGTTATGATCTTAGAACAGATTGATGGTTTGGTAGAATTGAAATGTTAGAAAATTGAACAAATTGGTAAATTACTTGATTCTATCATTTGTTTAATTATGATATTTGATGATGTAAATTGTTATGTATACATTCATGTGTTTTATCA